>CM021101.1:74081161-74139207 GCA_007115665.2 Sequoiadendron giganteum | reverse complement strand
TCCATAACCTATCCACAATATGTGAAACAAGAGAAATACTATTCATCATACATCACTAATGTGAGTCGCGCATTCACAAAGCTATCTGTGATGAGCGATGAGCAAGAGAGGTAGAAAGGACTTAAGTGGGACAATTTTGTACGTGCTCACAAGTTGTTTTAAGGAGGGGTATTCCTAGGACCATGTATAAAAAGGCTTCAAAGGACTTAAACCATATTATTTCAAAGGATGTAAAGGCTAAATAAGGTTGATCATTCAACCTTATAAAATAAAATTATTTCATCTAGGAACAAGGGCTTGGTAACTTCATGGGATTTAATGACCCAAATCATTTTAACATGACTAGGAACTAGTTACATCAAGTCAACTGAGAAATAGACCGCAAGACCATAGGTTGAGATACAAAGGAAAATATTCAAAGTAAAAAAATACCTCATACAAAACCCTAAGCCCAAGACTTATTTGACCAAAATAACACTTAGGAAAATGCTTTCTCCCAGACCAATGGAACATGATTTTTTTTTTTATGAGGGTTCCATCAATGCTACTTCTGGTGTATGAGTCCCAGTATAGGAAAATTTGTAGATTTTTGCAAATCTAGAATCTACATTTTCAGAAACCTATTCCTCCCCAAAAACCCTAATTTGGGACTAAATCATCTAGTATGGCATATGTGTCCCAGTCAGCATTCAAATTAGCGATTTCAATATTTTAGAGAGTGTCATAAAAAAATGTATCCTTGAAATTTTTCACTCATTTGGGCCTTTCTTGTGGACTTTGACCTAGTTTTTCCTATATTTAATGTTATAATGTGGTCAACACATTCACATTACGCATTGAATGCTTATAAATCAATAAAAAACTAATGACGTCTTGCAAAGGTGTTGTGAAGTGTTGTAACACACTTTCACACTTTTCTAGGACCTTTCTATCATAATTCAACTAAACAACCTCTTTTACCCCTTTCCAAGCCTTACTTTAAAGTGTTGTAAGGATTTGTAACAAAATCTCACACTTTCCTAGTCGTATCATCAATAATTTGACCCTTTCTTAGATTTAAATGGCCCCATTATGCACTTATAGGCCCTACTTAAGTGTGTTTTGAAATACAATCTCGTTAAACAACATTAATCACACTTTAATTCTTAACAATTAGGAATTTTTCCCTAGTGGGACCAAGTTGCCACCTTGGGAAACTCAATCCAATAAGGCTTAAAAATCAAAATTATCTTAATATTCTAGTAGGATATTATCCTCTAAACCCTAAGGTTGGCTTGTGGTGAGGTATTTTTGGGAAATTAGGGAAAATCATGTATAAATAAAGGGTTTTCCCCTCATTTTCACCTCCTAAATCCTTCCCTCTATTCATTCATTCTTATTTTCTTCATTCATCATTATTATCAAGCAAGCTAGGGTTTGTGCATTCTAAAACATCAAGACATCTTTCTAAAGAATTCAAAGGAAGATTCTTCAACAATCATTGCAACAACTCAAGATCTATCATCAAGGCAGGGTTTTTACTCCATTATTTCATGTTTTATTTCATTATCTATTCATTTTGGTTTAATTACCTAAAAGGGGTTTGACCAAGGCAAACCCCCATGCCCTAACATCCAACATTTATTTCTCTCTTTGTGTGATTTGCAGGTCTTGTTTGTAGATTTATCAAAGAACAAGGTGTGGAATGTTGTCAACAACTTATCAAAGATCTTCAAGGTTATCAAAGCCCTAAAAGAGGCTTGGAGAACACCTAAAAACCAATTTCTATAGTTTCAAGTCCAAAAAATTATGAATTATGCATATTCAGATACCTATTTGGCTGAAATAGGCTCTGGTGCAGTTTTCTAGAATTTTCCCGAAGCTAGACTAAGTCGCCTATTTTGGCACAAGTGTCCCTCTAGGTTTAAAAATCATTTTTTTCAAAACTTGTGAGACATTTGTAGTCTCCATTCCAGCCTCTATGAATTTCTAGGTGCGCTTTTTCTATTTAGCCCTTCCATCTTGTTCTATATTGCATTCAATCTATCATTTTGCACATCACATTGAATCTTCAAGCATTCTATGTTTTCAAAGTTTACACTTGGTGGTGAACCCCCTTTCTATCCACTTGCACCCTTTCTCTCCATTTTTATCCCCAAGAACTCTCCCTTTGATAGATTTTAATCCCCTTTGCATTAAAGTCTGAAGGGTTTGCTCTTGAATGAATTGTGAATCTTTGTCCCTTCCCCTTTAGGTCCAAAACCCTAGAGGTACAACAAAGGTGACAAAAATTTGTAGTTCATTTTGGTGAACCCAACTTTTGAATACCTTCTTTTCTGATTTGGAGTCCCTTATCGCCCTAGATTTAGTTGGCATTGCATTAGTTAAGTTGCATTCTAGGGTTTCAAATTTTGCATTAATGAAAGTGCATATCACTTACATTTTTGAATCTCAAATCCTTGAAAATCATACAAAATCTATATTTCCCTTTCCTCTTCCAGTCATCCAACATCACAAGCATCAAAACTAGTTGAAAATTTTTGGTTCATGAAAAAAACCCTAATTGGGACTAATTCACCATTCTAGGCGACTTAGTCCCAATCTAGATTTTTCACTGTCTATTACAGCATTAGACACTTCATTTCTATGCAACCTAAGCCTCCTAGTATAATATAGTATAAGTCTGGAAAGTTTTAGGAACATTTTTTTTATCCATCTAGCTCAGAAACATCATTTTAGGGCACTCATTTTTGAAATCATTTCATCATTAGATCTAAAAATGCTCATATTTTTGAAATTTTGCATAACATGGTTAAAAGTACTTTTCAATTTTGCATACACAATGTTTCTATTAATAAAACTTTGCATAAGTTTGATAAAAGTTCTTTTCATTCTTGCATATACATTGTTTACATTCTTAAAGCTTTACATATATTGGAAAAAAATATTTTGTATCTTTGGATATACATTGTTTATATTGCTAAAACACTGCACGAAATGGTCGCATGTACTTCTCATTTTTGGTTCAAAAAATGTTAGTATCTTACATATCTAGATATCTTGAGAAAAATTTCCTATCCTCTCCCTAAGAGAGTGTTTTAGTTAAAGAGGATACAACCTTGGACATTCCTAACGATCATATTTGTTCCTCTCCTAATATCTCTCCTCTTGGCAATGAAGATATTTTGGTAGAAGAACCAATCAATGAGAGTTTTGAGAATCCTAGTTTTTCTCTCCTCTTACCTCTCTTAGTGGACAATACATTAATGAACAGGACAACACAAACCCAACTAATCATGACAATAGCATTTGTTCTTCTCATAGTATCTCTCCTAGTTGTGAAGAAGATGCTTTGATGTTAGCAAATAGAATTGATGAAGGTCATGAGAATCTTTGTTTTCTTCCTTCAACTAGAGAAACCCTTACTACACACAAAAATTCAACCATTGATCATTTCCCTACTTGTGATGAAGTCATTTTAGAAGAGCCAACCTCTGATTGTCAAGAGCAGTTGGTTTGTAGTTCTCCTAAAATCCTTCCTCCTATGGAGGATATCATGATACATGATAAAGATAACATTGATAATAATAATATTGTAACCTTAGACAAAAATGAAGAGACACCTTTAGCCTCTCACTCACTCAAGGATGTTAATATTATTCAACCTCAACTTATTCTTTACCACCCTTCAAAAAAATGACACACTTAAAGAAAACTCGAACTTACCCTTTACCCACCTCAAAATAATGTGTCATGTCAACTGAGTCATAATACCATTTCTCACACACATTACACTAGAAATGATCCACACCCACCACAACCAACCCCAACACCCTTACCTTTTCCTAATCCCATATTGCCTTGTGATCCTCAATTAAATTCATACATTAGGGCATATGATCTTGTTGAACAACTAAGAAATAATCCTACTAATATATCATTATGGGACCTTATTCAAGCCTCCCCTCACTATCAAAAAATGATGCAAAATGCCTTACAACAAGTTCCTATCCCTTCTAATGTTCAACCAAATGACATAGCAACTACAACTCAAGGACTCAGTGTTGATATTATTTTTCACCAAAGTGAGCTCCCTCCTTTGAAAGTGCAAAAATAAAATGAAGCTTTCATAATAATATCACAATACAAACAAAAAGGGATAAAGAGAACTCTTATCGATACTAGCTTTGTCCTTAATTTTGGTAGTGTGAGCCTTTTGGATAGGCTTAGAATTGATCGATCAACCATTCAACCTGATTCTTTATCTATTAGGGGATTTGACAACATCACAAAGCAACTGCTTGGTGTGGTTACTTTACCTCTTACAGTTGGAATGGACACAATGGAAACACCAATCCACATTATTCCTCATGAACTCTCATATAATCTTCTCTTAGGTAGACCATGGTTTCATGCAATAAATGGGGTACCTTCCACTCTTCATCGTAAAATGAAATACATCTACAACAACCAAGTGCACATACTTGACGCTGACCTGAATCCAAATAGTTGTTTTGAACATTGAGAAAAATAGAGAGAATTAGTTAAACACATTAACACCAACCACAAAAGTGGAACCCACACAACAAACAAGTAAAGAACAACATATTGAACAAATCAAAAAGCTATTAGATGATGATTGGGGTTCCTTAGATTTCAAACCTACATTAATGGGAGAATACAAGATCATCAATAAAGAATTTGAAAAGGGACCAACAGGCTTGTCCACATAGGACTCAGTAGATATTTCACAAGCATCCACCTCAACTACTTTAGACAAAGAAGCAAACAAAGAACAACCACCTAATCCAAAAGCAATGAAAAATATTTATGGAAAAGGTTATGAGCTCATGAAACAACTTGGCTACAGTGGAAAAGGATGTGGTGATAAAGAACAAGATATCTGTGTCCCCATCGGTCCTAACACACAAACAAAAAATCATGGTCTTGGTTATTGTCCTTTGATATAAATCACCAAGCCTTCACCTCACATCAACACCATCACAAAACATCCTTATAAACCAACCTTCACACTAGTGCATCCTGAACTAATCACTAACTCATTTAACCCCAATTTCCGACAAAACCTATATAATCAGATGTATCGTAGGGCACTTGTGCGAATTTCCATTTTTTTAAATTTTTACCCCGACGTTCATTGGAATTTCGATGAGCCATTGTTTTGTGTATGTTTCGACAAAGATATTTCGCCAAAATTGGGGTGGTCCTGCAAAGTTAAATTGTGGCGTGCATAAATTGAAATGAGCTCGACTATTTATTGCGACAGTGTTTTGCTTGACGGTTTTCTTGGGGAAAATCAAAAGAAACTCAAGAAGATATTGCCAGGTTGAGGGAAGTCATTGTCTTTTTCTAGAATTCATTTGTGAAGTCAGATTTGTACTTCCAAGTTTGAAAATCATATTTGAAAGCAACATCTCATCAGATTTCATTTATAGTCTTATGCATTTTTAGAATTTCATTTCAAGATTTTAGACCTGAGTTCACAAATTCTTTATAAGGGAATTGTTTATAACTGATGGAAAATTCTTGATGGATTTGGACAAAGATTATATTTGCAAGGTTTCAATTTTAACCCTAATGATCAATTTGCAATAGATTTGGGAGCCATAGCTAGATAATATCAAAGGTGTTGGTTGTTTTCTTACTGTAACCAAGTTTATCTTCTAGACACATAGCATATAAAATCTCAGATAATATTTCCTTACAATACCATCAATCTATATTCTAACCCAATACTACTTATCAAATCCTTATATGAACATAGTCACCTTTAACCTCATTGAAGCATTTTAATTAATTCCTTGAATTAAAGCCAAAATGAGAATCACACACCATAACAGTGAGATGAACAGAATAACCCTTGATCATTTAATTCAAGATAATAATATATTCATAAAATGGAGATACATGACCTTGAAATGAGTAATTTTCATTCAGATGCTAGTACTGTCTTGAAAATTAAGTATCCATGAAACTAAAACCTACAATAGAATGACACCAAACCTAAGAATAATATCTTCACTATAATATCAAGCTCTTTACAAATTCGCTCTGCAACTTCAGTTAGACTTGACCTAAAGATATCTAACTTGCTAACCGGCCATATTTTTGGTCCTGAAATCCTTCTTATAGGGAAAATGAAGGAGCAACAAGCATCAGACCAGAAATACACCTATCACTGGTCACTTGGACCACCTTATGACATTTCAAAAATTGGTTACAACAGTTGAGTCTCTGGAGAATCTTCTTGTTCATCCCATCCACTGGAGAATAACTGTTGCATTTGCCAAACTTTGAAAACTTGCACCAAAACTACCACCAAGACATAGCCAAAATTCGTTATAACCATAACCACTGAGCTGTTAACTGTCGGTTGTAGACTCTATCCTATTTTTGTTCAGTTAAGTACTTTTCTACCCATCCTTGATATTTCTCATCCGTTGGACAATTAAAATTTACCACCTAATTTACCTTTGCACTGTAAGTTGTATACTTTACTACTATTTGATTCGCCTCCCTTTCAAAAGATTCCAAAAATGTGCTAGTGCTAATGATTTCATCTACCCTGTCCTGCCATTGCTGCAGTGATCTAATATTTCCTTGGGCATCTACAATATCTGGTAAAGATGTGCCACTCCAGTCATCAAAAATCTTTACCAACTCTTTAATCCTCTTGCTCAAATCATCAGGTAAGGCTTGGAAACCTTGTAGTGACTTCACAAAGTCTTGAGTAGGCCTTAATTGTTGAGGCCTATTAGCTGCATTTTGAGAATTTCATTTCCAGATTTTGTTGTGCAAGTTCAATATTCTGATTTTAGGAGTGTAACAGTTGGAAATCATTGTAAAATTAGAATTTAATAATTTTTGGAATTAGCATTTGAAAGTGGTTTTTGGGGTCATTAACTTTAGACCATCTTCTCTTTTTGCAGGGGTGGTTGCATGCCGATTTTTTTGGTGTAAAATATCATAATTATTATATTTTGTAACCTGTGTACGATTAAAAATTATTGGAGTGCGTGTGAATTTTATACTTTTTGAAGATATAAATATTCAAGCTTGGTAAAGAAAAATCATGTTAGATAATATTAGTCCAGAACAAAATGAAGAGATAGTTACTAGATTGTGGGATATATTGAAAAGAAAGGGTGATGGGAAATGTTATTGTCCTTGCAATAATTGCAAGGGATTAAAGACGAGAAGACTTTTAATCACAACAACTGAGAAACATTGTGGGCAGCATGGTCACATTGAAGGGGGGCATGATTATCATCCATTGGTAAGTTTATCAAAGATGAAGTTAATGATCATATGGAAGAAGATGATCATGCACCAAAAAAAACAATTGAAGATGATGGTACAAATACATTGATCCATGACACATGTAGTGGCACATCTGATCATGTTGATCGAGATGACTTTGACGATGTTCATGATTAACCTATACTTGAGAAGGCATACAAGTTGCTTTATGAAGGCACCCAAACAACTCTTTTGTCTGCTGTATTGTTGCTGGTGAACTTGAAGGTTATGAATGGTTTATCCAACATAGCAATCTCACGGAGGCTAAGGTATGTCATATATGTCATTTTTTTTCATCTATTTTAATTTTTTTTAGTTCATCGCTAGTAAATAAAGGATGAAGTATGTACCTTTAATATTCTTTATATTAAGAAGTTATTTTTTGTTGTAGATTGATTGGTAATTTTTGTTACCACCATCAAATATTTTACCTTGCTCATACTGAGATTTATCTGGCATTATGAAAGATTTTAGAATGGACTATCAAGCAATAGATGCATGTCCCAATGATCATATTATATATCATAAACAACATGAATTTGCAATAGAATGCCTGAAATGTCATATCAGTAGATATCGAACATATCAACTAACAAAAAAGGTGCCTTGCAAGGTTCTTCGTTATATTCCCATTATTCCACGTATGCAACAATTATTTAGGTGCGAAATCTTAGTGCAATTTATGGATTACCATGCACGTAATAGAAGTGGAGATGAGATTCTTTGAATTCCTACGGATGGTTATGCATTTAGGGACGTGGAGGAAAAATGGCCACACTTTAAAGAAGAACCTCGTAATCTTAGGCTTTCATTGGTAGCGGATGGTGTCAATCCATTTGGAGAGCTGAGATCTATTTAATTAGTGTGGCCTATTTTTGTTATCAACAATAACATTCCTCCATGGATGTCAATAAAGAAGGAGCACATAATGTTGGCAATGATTGTTCCAGGTATTTGTTTACATCAATTTTTTTTAATGTAGTAGCATCTCATTTGTCTTATTTGTTGCATAATGACTTATATGTTTTTTCATTTAATAGTCATGTACATGAATTTATATATATTGCAATAAAATGGTTATAATAATTATGTAATGTTTATGTTCATTCAACTAGGTAAGTACCAAGTTAAAGATGTGAATATATACATTGAGCTTCTTATCGACGAGTTACTAAAGTTATGGAATGGCGTCACTATGTATGACGTATCTAGACCAATAGGACAAAGACAATTTCAATTCCATGCAATGCTTGTATGGACAATTCATGATGCCCCAAGGCTAACACATTTTTCTGGTATGTTATAATGTTCGACTACATGACTTTAACGATATTTAATTTTATGAATTAGATATCATGCATGTTTTTTAAATAATCTATTCATTATATATAATTATAAAAATTGACATATTTAATCCAATTATATATGATTTGCAGGTCTTCAAACAAAGGGAAAATTTGCATGTCCAATTTGTGGTCCAAAGATGAAATCTCGTCGTTCAACAAGTTTAGGAAAGCAGGTGTTTGATGAGTATAGGCACTTCCTCCACATAAATCATAAGTATCGAACTACTGAAAAACATCTTTTCAATGGGAAAGAAGAGACTACATCAAAACCATGAAGAATGACACCTCCCCTATGGAAGTTGGAATATAATATAATTAATCGTCAAGGTTATACATTGGATCAAATTGTTTATCTATCATTTATGATATGTTTTGAATTTATATTTTTATTTTGTGATCATGCTGTAATTGACAATGATTGTAGTTGTTAATTTATTTAACTTATAAGCTTCATGAAGGTCATCAAGGCATTAATGGTTGGCTTCCACAGGGACTGAAAAGTTATCCCAGACAATTTACTAGGTTACCCTACTATGAGCAGCTACAAATTGTGCATTTATTTGATACAATGTATATCAAAAAGAATATGACAGAAACGTTATGGAAAATATTGGATGGAAGGCATGACAAAGAAAAAATTGTCAAAATTTGTAGTGACATTCAGGAAGCCAGTCATGCAATGAAAAATGTCATTCAATTAAATAGCGATGGAGACCAAATTAATATAAGTGCCTTTCCTTGGTTATTAACAGAGCAACAAAGCAATGTTATAAAACAAGTCATACGAAAAATTCGATTTCCCACAGGATTTGCTGCCAACATAAACAATATCATAACAAAGAAAGGTGAATTTGGGTCAAGGATGAAAATGCATGATTGGCATACCTTCATTAAGGTAATTAGTCTGGTATATTATATATATATATTTGTATACTACATGTACTTTTCAGTGTATTATGTTTACTACTTTTGGAAAAATATTAATGAAAAGATCATTTTATAATTGCCGCAGTACGTTCTACCTCTATCTCTCCTAGATAACTTCGATAACAATGTCAAGCAAGTTATATATGATCTTGGAAAATACATGAGGTAAGTAGCGATACTTGTTCAATTGGTTGTATATTTTTGTTAAATCTCATTAATATATTTGTGCCTTGAATCACTTGTAGATGGCTATCATCTAAAGTAATCCATAAAGAAGATATAAATTATTGGAAGAGAAGAATTCCTTGTCTAATGTGTGAAATGCAAAAGTGTTTACCTTCGACATTTTTCAATGCACAAAAACACTACCTCATACACCAAGTTGAGGAGATTGAATTGTGTGGACCTATACACACAAGGTCAATGTGGATGGTTGAGAGGCACTTGAAATTTTTGAAGACTTTGGTTAGACAAAGAGCACATCTCGAGGGTTCTATGGTGGAGGGATACATAGTATACCAAACCATGGTGTACATTACTGAATATCTTCCTAAGTTTGTAGCAAAGATCCATGCAGATCGCATTTGGGATCCCAACTCCATTAAAAAATTTGAAGGGGAGTACTTGATGGGGAAAGGTAGATTGAGGAAAGTGTCAGGTAATTATAAGATGGTCATGGAGATTGATGTAAGTGTTCCAAAGCTTTCTTGCACAACTAGCTAAGAAGACCTTTCCTTGTCTTCTTCTGGGAACCTAATATTTTCTAGGTCCTTGTTAGGCTTAGATGATTAACTAAGTCCTAATCCAAATCCTCTCCAAGAGTCTCACACCTTGTGCTTCACCTTGAAGGACTAACACCACTTTGTTATGTGCAAACTCTCTCCTACACTTAGAAGACTCTAAGTGCCAACATCACATAGACATTGAATTGATTGCAGGGGTGCCAAACACATTGAAAACATGCCATGTACTTCTGACTAGATCCATCTTGGAGGATCTCCAAACTCCTTTCCTACTGATTTCAAGAATTGGTCTTGAGGAGGCCTATTTCTTGTAGCCCTTGACAGAGACCTTTACTTCATTCCTGCCCAAACTTTCCAAACAACTTAAAAAACCAATTCCACATTCGAATACCCTTTTGGATTTTCTGAAGGATTCAAAAGATTCTATACTCCTAAGTCCTCTGTACACTGGTTTCCTATTACATAGGTTAAATAGGGCTATTAGGCCTAGTTTGTAGGACCCCACTAGTTTTCTTGCTCAAACCTCAGTCAAATGGATTGATAGAACCTCAATCCTTCTAGCATGTTAGGATATGTCTATACCCTACCTAGAACTGTACTTGTTCTGTACTGTACCTCAATCCCCTGCCTAAATTCTTCAATTCATTACTGTCAAACCTCTAACCGGACACTCTAAGCTTGCTTAGGACTTAACATTAAACATAGTTGTTCCACTCTCCATGACTCCTAACTCTACATATGTATAGAACAATGGCTCCCCTAACACATCCATCTACCCTCAGGAAAATCCTGTGACTAGATTTCATGGGGGAGCCATAAAAACACAAGCTGGTCAGGACAGGACCAGTAAAACCCTTAAACCTTAACCTATCTATTCAAGACACTAAAACAACTTAAATCAACTTACTTTCAGAATGAAAAAAGTTTAATACTATCCCATGAACATGACTCTAACACTAAATCAAAACATCCAATTCACTTGGTATCACTGTCACTCAATAACACTTAGAGTTCACATAAAAACAAAAATTGTAGAGCTATCTTCTATTCCAAAAACTTGATTACAATCTCCCTCTTTCTTGAATTTGAGCCTGCTTCATATTAGATGCCATTCACCATGTTTGTAGGGTATGTTGGTCGATCCCCCACTCCTATCCTTTAGGGGATCCTATGTAACCGAGTTGCATGCAACATTTGCCATAATGGCAACTGTTGTCATGACAATTTTGTAACAACATTTGGCAACTCTGTCATTATGCCACCTTCCTAACTCTTAGGAACTCTATCTCCTATATTTCGAGTAACCAACACCATTAAAGGCCTCATGGCATCTTTCTAACATCATTTATGTGTTTAGAACACATTTAAGACTCAAATCCCAACTTAAGCTACTAAGGCTAAGCAATGTAAAAACTATTAACAATGACTAACTCACCTAGCCACAACAATGACCTTCTAAGGTCCAAAAAAAATATACAATTACTCTAACTTGGCTAATGTCAGATACAAGCCCAAAATATCCTAACTATGGAGGTTAGCCTAGGTGTGCTCCTGCACCAGAGATTAATTAAAATACATTTTACATTTGGTTTTTATGTATATTGTACTTATAAATTAAGGTCGTATACCATGGTAATTAACTAATTATATGTTGTTTGTGAATTTCATTTTTTTTTTATACAGTTGGTAGAGAGTGGGATACACTACATTTGTACATTGCAAACAATCTTGATTGGATGACGGTATGGATTGAACGATGTCAACAATCTGGCCGCACATTAACATGGGAAGGTGTGGCTTCAGAAGCTAATCGTAATGGAGATTCCAATGTTACACCAAGGGAAATTGATTTAGCATATGGTTTAAGAGATAAATAGGTATGTACAAATATATTAATCACCCATATTATTTAATTATTTTCAATTATATTGATGTATATATATGATGAGATTTTTTTCTTTGCATACATGCGGCCAAGAATAAATATGTTTATCAACTGACGATATTGCAATAAGTTTTGCATGTTTGACATATTGCAGGTGAAACACCACAAGGCTATGTGGTGCAATGGTCGTAAATTTCGAATCAAAAAGTTGGATGACATGAAAACTTGTGATTCTGGGATAACTGTAGTCTTTCAGGTGACTAATGTTTCATCTAGAAGCGACATACATCCAGAAGTCTCAAAAAATCAATACTATGGGATTTTCAATGATATACTTGAGTGTGACTTTAAGTCCTTCAAATTAGTTTTGTCCGTCGTCCTATGGTACAGGCTACGATTGAATGAAATTGATCCTGAGAGAACTATTATTGAACATGATAATGGATTTACCATGGTTAATACAAAGTATTTTGAGTGAGCTGGAAATGAGCCCTATGTTCTTCCAAGCCAATGTGAGTAGGTATTTTACTCAAAGGTTCCAGGTAAAGTGGGTTGGTCATATGTTGTTAGACATGATCCAAGAGGAAGGCTGGTAAAGTATAATGTGGTGGAAGAAGAAGATACTGAAGAAATAGAAGATGATGTAGATGATGATCAAGATCAATAGTTAGTTGATGATGTGCTTGACGAAGATGTCGAAGAGGAGGAAATAGATCATGATGATGTAGGAGTTAATGTTTATGAAGATGATATCCATGTGGATGATGACATTATCTAAACTAATATAAATGATGATGATGATGATGATGATATGACCAATCCTTACAATGTTGAATCTGGATCAGATGATACAGACAAAGAGTTGGATCAAGAAGAAGATCAATGACATTAATTCGTATTATCTATTTGATATTAATTTCTTGAAAGAATTATATTTGACTTATGTGGTTACATAATTAATTTATGATGTTTTTAATTTTAATTATATTTGGATTATATTAGAATATGTTCAATTAACAGATGTAAAAAATAAAATGGATAAACCAAAAGATGAAAGCGTGAGACCACTGCCTTGTTGGGTGTATGGAGTCTAATGAAGATATATAAAAGTGTAATCTATGATGGCAATAATTCAAAGTGTTTGGCACATAGATGTAGTTTATAACTTGTATAAATGTGCAAGTAAATGACTGACAAACTCTACTTGAGATAGAATGACAATCCTAGTTATGTGATTCTTCTTATTGATACAATTAATACTCTTTAGTTACTATGATTGACTAGGAGGGTTTAATCTTTACTTGAAAGAACCAAATAATCACATCACACAAATACAACAAATGTGTATCGGATATATATATATATGCTTGATATATCAATTTAAACAACAAAAAAGCATCAATAGTATCAACTACTTTGAGCATGAGATGATTACAACGACATTTCACCACTTAAGATAGTCATTTAATTTGCAATTTGGCAGCAAGCTCTAAGCTAAGACAAATAGACATAGAACCTTACAAACACATACGATTTAGGCTAGTGCCATATACTATTGGGGAGTTGAATTAATTCACAAATATTTAGATTTCCATAATAGGTTCAAACACATAACATATAAGATCTCTGACAATATTGCATTACAACAGTGTCATTTCTATCCTAACTCAATACTTCTTATCAAATCCCTTTACAAACATATCCATCTATGACTCCATCCAAGAATTTTAATTTACTCTTTGAATTAAAGCAAAAATGGAAATCATACACACCATGATAACAGTGAGATGAACGCCATAACCCTTGATTATATTATTCAAAATTGTGATATGATTATACAAAGGAGAGCCATGAGCTCTAAATATATCATTATAACTGAAATGCTAGTACTGTCATGAAACATCAAACCTTCATGCTGTTGGAACTGTCAAATTTTGACAAATTCATTATTTCTTCATGATTATTAGTCTCTGAAAAAAGATTCATAATGCAGACAAAAAAATCCTCACATAGCATGTTTTACCAAAATCATTTTAAAAATTGTGCCATAATGCCCCATAAATTTCATCTGGCATTAAAATCTTTACATATGAAAATATCGGTATAAGTTGATGCAGGTCTCATCAATGATAATATACATATCCTAAATGTATCGGCAAGACATAGCAAGGGTCACACCGATCAAGTTATACACAAAGAGAATGCGAGTTTCTATATCTTATCGGCAAGACCAAAAGTATTGGTGAGATGATGTAAGGTCACATCGAGCTAAATTACCTTTTGCCGATTGGAGTAACGTAAAGTCTATCATAGAGACTTTGGTCATCGGAGAGAGATTTTAAAACACTACTCGTATGTTATTAGTCTTGCCGATAAAGCAAGGGGAGGACTCACTCGGTGAGCCAAACGATGCCGAGGAGAATTCGGAAAGTCTTATCGACCCCTTGGGTTACACCAATAGAACTGAGCATACGAAGATAAAGGGTGTCGAGAAGACAATGCGCATGGTCTTGCTGAAGAAAAAGTGTATCGGAGAGACATGTCACTGCGGGGAGATCTAAGAGACATCACGGCGAGTATCGTTTTGTCGGCAAAACAAATACTTGGTAATGGTGACATAAGTCAATAAAGTGAGCATCTCAGTGAGATGAAAAGCTTTCGGAGTAAGGTGAAGAACTGTTGCCCTGATTCATTAAGTTGGGGTGATAGTTTTTTCAGTGAATGTCATGGTGATAAAAAAGCAAAAAGAAAGAAACTATCGGGGAGACTTGTGATGTTGGGGAAACCGTAAGACGACTTAGCTGATGGGTGAACGTTGAACAGGTGGACCGGCTAGAGGTTTGAAATGTCTTATCGATGTTATTGTATCGGCGAGACATCAAACAAGTCATAACGATAAAGTTATACACTAGGAGAATGCAGGTTTGTATTACTTATCGGCAAGACAAAAGGTATCAGCATGACAGTGTAAGGTCACATTGAGCTAAGTTACCTTTTTCTGATTGGAGAAAGGTAAAGTCTATCAGAGAGACTTTGGTCATCGGAGAGAGATTTGAAAACACTGGCTGAAGCACTATTGGTCTTTCCGATAAAGCAAAAGGAGGACTCAATCGGTAAGACAAAAGATGTCAGAAAGAGTTCATAAAAGTCTTATCGACCCCTCACGTTACACTGACAAAATTGATCATGTGGAGATAAAGGGTATTGATAAGATGATGCTTGTGTCTTGCCGAAGAAGAGGCGTATCGGTGAGACATGTCACCATGGGGAGATCTAAGAGACATCACAGCAATTATTATTCTATTGCTAGAACAAATTGCTTGGTCTCGGCAACATACTCAATAAAGTGAACATCTCGGTGAGACAAAGTACTTTCAGAGTAAGGAAAAGAACTGTTGGCTCGATTCATTAAGTCTGAGCGATAGTTGTTTCAATGAAAGTCATGGCGATATAAAAGCAAAAGGAAAGAAACTATCGGGGAGACTTGTGATGTCGAGGAAACTGTAAGGCATCTTGGTGGGTGGGTGATCGTTGAACCCTGATGTGATAGCGAGAGTTTCGAAAAAAAAACTTGTAGCATTCATGTCTCAATCAGTAAAGACATTAATGGCGCCATGAAGCGTAGGAGATTTTGCATATCAGGGTATGATCAATTGAAATCATTATCTCACATAATTCAAAGCGAAGGAGAGCAAGGGAACCAACAGAGCAATTAAGGCATTCACCTGGCTTGAGTTTGGAAGAACTTATAGTAAGTTTCTCATCCTCTCAAAATTCATAAAAAAATGAATTATGGAAGGCACAGGTTCAGGAAAACTAAAGGGAAGAAAACCCGGGGAGGGAAGCCAATCAAAAGCAAAAAAGAAAAAGACTGAGTTGCAACCAAAAGGTACTGAAGGAAGCTAAATCAAGACCTCATACACCACTTACCTGGTTCAAGACCTAAAGCTAGGCATTCTACATAGCTCAAAGTAGAAGTTGACAAATTAGACGACAAATGCAAATTTATAGGTGATGTTTGGACCCTGATTAGAGGCTATGAGTTATTCAATTTCCATTACCACAGGAGAAATCACTTTGAGCCAGTATGCAATCCATGGAGGCTCAATTTAGGGAAATTAGTGTGCCCTAATGTTTTTATTAACGTTGAACTAGTAAAATTGCTGGCTGGACACTATGATTCAAAAAAGAAAACTATATGTGATTTGTCAGGGTATCCATTGATACATGTATCTGAGAATGCAATTGCTGAGGTTTTCAGAATGGAGGGAATATGCAGTGACAAAGTAGTGAGTGAAGAGCTTGATAGTGAGTTTAGAAGGATGGACACCATTTATAAAGGGTGGAGGTTACCTCTGTACAGAATTAGGTGTCATGGCAAACCTACTCCAATGGAAGACAGTGAGGGGCCACCGTTTCATGTAGACCTCTTCGAACCTAACCTAAAATATACTTACTACTCAGTGGGACAGGTATTAGGGATGGAGGTACCTGAGCATATGGCAGTTGTGCCCATGGTGATTTCTACAGACATTCAGTACCACAATTCTAGATCATTTGACTATGATGCACATGTTTTTAAGGAGCTGGATGTAGGTTTGATGGCGATAAAGAGTGGTGCTTCTATTCTCCATCTCATAAATTACTCATTGCTGATGCACTTAGTGTTGTATTTTGGACAAGAGTTAGGTTTATGGCCCCAGGAGATGAGGATTTCACAATCCAACAAGGAAGGTAGGCCATTGCCTGTTCAATTATGGAGTGTTGTTTGGGACAGCAGGTTTGCCAATTCAAATTTTTTGCATTTTGAAGAATTCTTTGTGAAACCCTTGTATAGATTTTTTAGCCATCCTTGTGATTATTTTTTATCTAAACAAGTAAAAATGTTTCTCAGGCCTAGAGATTACAATGGACCAATTAACCACAACTAGGGGGATTGGTATTGCTTAGAGAATGCCACAATGATTAGGGTTTATGGCTTTGAGGATACACCTTTCATTCTGCCCAGAACTGTCCCAGATAGAATTGCATACCTTGAAATTATTAGGCAAATGGATTACTCCAGTGTTATGAACTTAAGTTCATATGGGAAACAAGATTTTATGCCCAGTACATTGTGTTTTAGTGATTTCACTGTATTAGCCAAGGAAGGTTATGATATGATTTTAGACAAATTATTGCACTACAACATGAGCAGAGCACCAATGAGAAAGAACTTTGATCCAGAAGGGTATATCCACTATGCCAGACAAAAAGTAAATCTCAGAGGGTACCATCATGTGCCCTTTAAATATGATGACATAATTAGAAACCTGGACGCAGAGGAAGCTGAAATTGTGATTGAAAAACATAATCACGAGTTGGTGGATGTTGAGTTGTTATCCTCCATTAAGGGGATTTTAGAAATAGATAGGCCACAAAGCTCATCTGGGAAAGTTTCAAGAATGAAGACTCAAGAGTATGCCTATGTTTCCAGAGAAATAGATGTTGAGGAAACCATGGATGTAGATACAAGACATGAAGACTATAGGTCTTTCATATCAAATGATGAATTTATAAAGACCTCGGAGTTTAAGACATTTTTATATAAGCAAAAAAGGAAAGAGATAAGGGGACAGGTTGACAATGTCACTCCAGGTAAAGAGGATCAACTGTTAAAAAGCTTAAAGGATGAAGTGGACAAAGAGATGATTGACATGACCCCTGAAAAGGGGAGGGAGCTGCTTGAAAAGGCAGGTGTTATGATTTTTCTAGGTTTGGATATGAATTCTGCATTAGTTTTTGATAGTTTCTTAAAAGATAACAATGCTACCCACAAGCTCAGTAAAGAGAAGGTGACAGAGGTATACATAGGATCAGGATACAATCCTGATGATGAAACATTGATGATTTGGGCCTTGTATCCTCCTCACAAGAAATCAACTATTATTGATACTGAAAAGGCATTCAGACATGTCATGACCCTGAAGGCTGGGGAGGTTGATCCTGTAGCGACTGCTGATATTGGGATAAAGATAGCCAAGTTGAATAAAGCCCAAATCCAAGCATTGATAAGGGAAAGGGAGATGTACAAAACCAATAATGAGAGGATGTTGAGAGAGAATGAACACTTGAAAGACTTGGTAGGTGGTGTAACAAAACCAACAAGGATGCTCACTCAAGGTGAGAGTTCATAGAGAAAAGACCATTGGGAAGGGTCAACTGCATACTCTTAAGGGAGAATGGATGCATTTTCTGTAATAATAAAAAAAAGGCAGGCTGTTTTAACCACTTGGTTAAATAAACTCTGGGGAAAACATTCACAGTACGTAGATGCAATAAAGGAACGTAGGAGAGTGGATAGCAGAATTTAGGAAAGAATTGAGGAATTGGAGGAGGACACTACTAGTAATGAAGAGATTGAAAATGCCAATTGTATTATGGATAGGCACAGGGATTTCTATGTGGAGTTACAAGGGGATATGCAGGGATTGATAGAGGTTGCGGAAGATAGATTCACCAAGTTATGTGATGATGAAGGGAAAATGAAGGAAGCGACTACATGGAAAAGTGAGTGCGAAACAATACTCCAAGGGATGTTGGAGACATCCATTGCGAAAGATGTGATATTGGATGCAACATGTGAGAAAAATGAGCAAATGATAATGATGGAAATTGTGATCCATGATGCGTTGGGAGATGCAGACACTCATGAGCACCAGGATTATACAGAGCATATGCCTGCAGTCCATTTGTGGCTCAAGAGAAATTAGTTAATAGTGGATTTGTTAAACCTTTTATGCTTTAAATCTTTTTGAAAAGGCACATCCTTTTGCAAATTGATGTATAAGTATCCGTTGTTGGATAAATTTAAGGGCTATAAGATAGAATTAGAATAGGAAGAATGCTGTAAGCATTAAATTTTCAGAAATGATGACATTCAAGGAGACTATGTTGCATGTATGAACTTTGAAGGAGATAATGAAAGACTATTGATTTAGTGGCTTCATTCTGGTACCAATTGTTTGTTGGATTCTTGCGATTATTTGATTGTCTCCAATCTGATGTTTCTTGGTTGTTTAAATTGAAGTATCAAGTATATATTCTATTTATCAGTACACATTTGTTGTTTTTGTGTGATTTGGTTTATTGGATTCTTTAAAGAAGAATTAAAATTACTTTCAATAAATTACAGTAATCTGGGAATGCCATTTGGATCATTAAGAAGAATCAGATTATTAGATTTGATATTCTGCCTCAACTAGGGTTTATCAATTACACTCTTGCATGTTTATACCAGTTGTAAACTCATAGTTATATGCTAAACAATTAGAGGACCTGCTAGATAGAAACCATTCATTAAAGGCTTTCATTTGACTCTATTTTACCCAATAAGGCACTGGTCTCCCTTATTTACATTACATTAGTTTTATTCATTTCATTTAACATCTCTTGATTGAACATATTAATTCATACCTTGATATTGCATATACAATTTATACCAAAGTAGGATCATATCTTTCCATTGTTAAATTGTCATTTGTGGATAGTTAGATCAAGTAGGAAACATAAATTGAACATATTAATTTAGTATAAGAGTCAACCAATCATAAGGAAAACATAATATGAAGATGAATTTTCTCAAATCTTGTGGTTGTAGATGCCCTTTTGAAATCTATGCAAAATGTGGGAGGATAGACAAAGCTCATGAACTATTTGACACAATGCCTCGAATAATTGTAATCTCATGGAATACACTCTAATTAGAAAAGTCTCATCACTGCCCTCATAACAATCTATCAATTTGTTTTAGTGTCTATTGTGTTATACCCAATTTGGGACATGGGGTATAACAAAATAGACACTAAAATAAATTGAGAGATTACAATTCTTTGATACATTTTGTCAAATAGTTCACAATCTTTTTCTATCTTTCCACATTCTGTATAAATTTTAAAAGGGCATCTACAACCACAACATTTGAAAAAAATCATCTTCATATTATGCTTTCATGGATGTCTATACCTTGTTCCAAATCTCCCATATTAAGGAAACCAATAAGGATTTTGGTGAAGGTTGTGTTGGTGTTTAAAATACAATCCATGTAGAGGTTGCAGATATCTAAGAGGTAGCCAACCCCTATCAAGGACAACTACAACCACTAATGGCCAACTAACGAGAGTCAGTAAAAGACTAACTTCTCCTACACTTTTGGCTCTGTAGGACCAAGGTGGGTAAACCTAAATGTGTTCACATGAATGTCTCATGATTGGTAAGAACACTTCCTATGTACAAATTACAATTCCTACACACTCAAAGGGATAGTGATCATCTCAAGGTTTTGGCAGACCAGAGAATGATTACCAGTACCAAAGAGCAACGGAACTCACCCACTTATTTGTTACAATACCTCCCTGAGGAGGACAAGGTTGTATTCAAGTGTTTTGTGTTCAGTATTTGGATATCCTTGCTTAGAACCTACAGTCCTGAACTAATAAAATGACACAAACATTATCCAGTGCTTCATCCATAGGGCAATAGAGTCATACAGAACAAAATCCCGATACGATGAACCCATCTCATATAGCATTACTATCATGAGATATTTTAGCATATTAAGATAGTGCTTCTTCAAGCATCCTGAGTATATACAACCATGAACATGTAACTTATTTTTCAAGCATTTGATTAACTCTTTGAGTTAAAGCAAGAAAATGAATCACATTTTCAATTAACTATTGAAACTGAATAGATGAATCTTTGATAAAGCTATTCATAATCCATGGCACACACCCTGGAGAGTAAACCATTTAATTTTATAGATTTCTTTTGATATCAGTAATTAAAAAAGCATATCACACTAATCTGTATATAAACCTAACCCCAGGATGACTTCCTAAAACAAAATGTTCATAACACTTTAACAATAAAGAGGACTGTATAACTTCCAAGCGTCGGATTGCAAAATTTTTCTGACCCTTCACAATGAGCCATGAAATCTCGTTTATAGAATAGGAGAGCAATAAGCATTAGGCTGCATTGTGAAACCAAATTGAATTTCAGCACCAAAATGAAATTCAAATTTACATTCCTTGTCATAATGATACCATGCATGAACAAAGGAATCAAAACGGTTAGGAAATAACCAGTCAAAAAAAATAATTTCATGCAAAGCACGCGCACGTCCATATCCACATCCACATCCACTTGATAGAACAACAAGAGAAGAGAAGACACGTCCAACAGACCTACTGCCAGTAATCATGAAGAAGAAACACGGCCCTAGTACAAGCAACTGCTCCGAGTTCGAGCCTGCGATAGTGATGGCACCACCTCCTCTTTACCAACCTTGCGAGCACATTCCTGAACAACTAGACTTGGTGCTAATGCAGACACTAGCTCAATTTCCAAAACCTCCTCATCCACTCCCATAAGATCAGCCAAGGAAGCCAAATAGTACCGACAATCAGAATCAGTCTCAGATTCATAATAATCTGAGATGATTATCGGGGACGAACAATGTATTGGCCTCTTCCCAGTGTTCCTAATAATAGCCTTGCGAGACATGGGAGAATCAAATTTCTTCATGGCTGGTGAAGCCAGCCTCACACTCCTTCGCTTAACTGATTTTACTCATGATAGAAATAGAGTGAAACCACAAACATAAGAAAACCCTTACTGCAATTAGACACAAAAGAATGCAATGCTGATTATATACAATTCAGGTAGCATTTATAGAGGAAGCCAGTATGCAGGATACAATTACTTGAAGGTGATTCAAACACTTGCATAGTTAATGATCCAGATAACTATGAATACCCTCAATAGGATGACACTATTTGCACGCAGGAGGAAATTAGGTGGAGATCCTCGAGAGAAAAGAAACCTGTATCATTAATGACACAAGTAACATCCAAGTAATACATGCCACGCGGGCAACTCACACACTTCTTCCCTATAAATGAACCGTTGATTCGAGAGGCACTTTAACAAACAGAGGGTGGAGATCAAGTCAATGGATGTTGACAATCCATGTCGATGCCTTCAGAAAACATATCCAATCAAAAACCCGTAGAAGAATAGACCCAGACCGCACAATGGGTCCCATATAATGCCACTGGCATGAAAAGAAAAGCCACGTGCCACTCCCTCGTGAACCTCGCAACATTATCCCAGATATTTACTCTGCCCATGTGAGGTGTGTGAGAGATCATGATTACCCCATTATTGATGGCTATTACCGGTGAAAAGATGCCCCCCTGTCATATCGAACACCTCAGGAAGAAAACCCATTCATCCATTCACGCCACGTGGCCATATCTTGCGAACCTCGCACTACTTTGATGACGTGAGTAGACAAACCTGCGAGGTCTGTGAGAAGTGGTCAAGATCTAATTTTGTGATCAGATAGCTCATCAACCCTCAGATGGAACATTTAAGTGGGGCCCGCATTGAAATTTCTGGCGGTGTAATACCTAGGCCATTACACCAAAAAGACCAGAAAATCAGGTGAAATAGGGCCGGTTAAGCACAACTCGAGATGGATGAAACCTCACTTAAGTGACCGGTCCACCATGGCAATAGGTCATCGTTAAAACATAACAAGAGGGTTTTGGCCGATCCATACTGAAGGTTACCCTGAGTAATTTAGAAACCCTCTAACCCCAGCTTCAATTTACTGAAGTTCCATCAGGTTGTGGAATTTTTCTTCGCATCTACCAATTGCATTTGTTTGAAAGTTTCTAAAACCTTTTCAACAAATCCATTATGTGTATATTCTATAATCATTATAGTCCTTATAGTCCTTCTAGTCCACATCACTTTTATTTTTTTGAAGAAACTATTACCATATATTTCTTATTTATGTTCTAAATTGGATACATGTTTATAAGTTTGATATTTCAATTAATAATATTAATTTTGGCAAGACATTAAAAGATTTTGTTGATTTTAAAAATATATGCATCCCAATGTAAAAATGCCAACAATGGAAGCAATGATTATAACACATAATTTTTGATGTAGTATCCAATTCAAAGGATGATGTTACAATTTAGGGTTATGATTGGGTATTTAATTAGGGTTAGGATTTAGTGTTCGGGTTAGTGTTAGCTTTAGAGTTAGGGTTAGGGTTAGGAAAATAATGTTAGGATTAGGGTTAGATTAGGGTTTATGTTTTATGGTTAGGGTTAGATTTAGAGTTTTGGTTATGGTTGGGATTAGATGTGAAATTAGGGTTAGGGTTTAGTATTACAATTAGGGATTATAGTATTAGGGTTATATCTAGAATGAAGTTTTAGGGTTATAGTAATTATGATTAAGGGTTGTTTTTATATTTGGCTTAGAGTTGGGGTTAGGATTAGGGCCAGGGATAGGGCTAGGGTTAAGTTTAGGGATAGGTTTAGGGTTATTAGAGTGAATGCAACTAATTAATAAAATAAATAATATTTAGGGTTAGGTAATTAGGGTTAGGGTTGGGGTTAGAGTTTTGGTTGTGGTTAGGGTTATAAAGATAGGATAAAGGTGAGGGTTAGGGTCAAGGTTAAGGTTTCTAGAGAAAGGGTTAGGTTATGATTTGGATTACCCTAAACTCTAACCATAACCATAAACCTAATCCCAAACCTAACCCTAAAGAAAACACATAACCTAACCCTAATTGTAGTGTTTAAGGTTAGGCTCAAACACTATATAACCTAACCCTATATAACCTAACACATAACCTAGCACTAGAAAAATTCTTCTCCCAAACAATCTCCTCTACTTCTATTCATGCCTAGTAGAGTTGCAACATTCAACATTGGTGCTTCAACCATTCATTCAAAGCTAAGAATTTGAAAGCAGCGTTCATTTGTAATATAATTAATCATTTAACAATATTATTATTATTATTAATCTAATACAATATTAATATTATTAATAATATACCAATAATATTAATAATTTAATATAATAACTATTAATCTATATATAGATTATATATAATCTTAATATATCAAATATATCATTATAATTCATATAATGTAATATAATATTGTTATATAATATATTAATATTATAACATTACTATTAATCAAAGTGTTTTAATATTTATGTCGAGTTTTAGTACATTATATGATAGGTTACTAAAGTGGCTCCGAGATGCACGTGCTCAAAATCGACGGTGATGTTATAATCTTGATGAAAAGTTGCTTGATGGTTATGTTCAGTGCGGTGACTTCTCAAACACAAGAATATGTGATTTTGGCCCTATTAGGAGAAGATTTAAAAGTTGATTCTAGAGCTGAGAAAAATTATCATATTAAATTATGAAGCCCCTTTCTTTGGCAAGGAGATTCCATGTGTGTTCAAAAATTCTTGTTGCACACATTTCCATTACTCATGTTGCTAAGAACCTTGCAAATCCTCATATTTGAAGATTGAAAAAATCCAAAGGTATATTTTATGGCCTCCCTTTAACCAAGGAAAATGGTTTCACAAAGTATCCTAGGAGTTTTATTATTTCCCTCATGACTATAATAGGCTTGGCTTACTTTATATTCACTACTCTAAATGGTGTGATAATAGGCTTTGCTTGCTTTATATTCACTACTCTAAATGGCGCCATAATTTTTTTAAATTTAATTAACATACTCTAAAACCTAACTAAAGCAAGTTGTAGCTCATCAAATTGGACAAGTGAAAGGTCAATACCAGTGCTCATGAGGAAGACTTTGGAGGAGTGAAAACAACGTCAATACCAGCGCCGATGAAGAGTTTGGAGCTAAAACAAGGTCAATACCAGCGCCGAGGACTAGGTTGAGGGCACTCAGGGAAAATCGACGACCAAGGGACAATGAGTACTGTAAGTTTGGCACCCCCATTCTCTTTAACCTGCAATTTTCATGCCTAGTTTCCAAAGATCTTCTCACACATTAGCCCCCCCATTCTCATAAAATGGTATAAGATAAGACAGAAAAAATAACATAGCTTTGTATTTCACATTTTTATAGTGATTACTAGAGGCACATAGACCAATTATTCATAATAGATGAATTTGATCATACTTTTCCAATGATGCAACAGTTCAACTTTGGGGTGTATCATTTAGGCAACAGTTCAACTTTGGGGTTCATCATTTAGGCAATGACAGATCCCTACTCTTTCCATATGCTCTTTCCTTTCTATTTCTTCAAATGTATAGTTTATGTCTTATATTGTATTGAAATAGTTATTCCCACAACTTGTGTAGGACACCATACATTTGTAATTATCAATAAAAGACATTTGTGAAAATTTTGTGCAATCTTTCTCTTGTATACATTTACATAATGAACTACAATTCATTTGATAATACTTTTGTGTATATGAATGGAACTTAGTAGAATTGAATGTGTACCTTTATCTTTATTTTTGCAAAAACTATCCCAACTTTACTTGATTGAGTTAGAAGCTAAGTTAGGTAAAAAAATTGGTGACATCTTCTATATGTTTGTCTGCTAAACATCCTCACCAGTTGCCTAAACTTATCCATTGGGCATGGTGTCGACTCTTGGAACTTGAAAAGACTTGAGAAATAGTCTTGCATAATGTTGTAACTCATCCAAAATAGTGCATAATGTTGGCATTTTTTACAACCCAAGTAGAACCTACAGAAGCTTCTATGAGCTTGCCATACTCAATTTTAAAAGTCCTGAAGGCATTGTGCCAACTTAACGAGAAAAATGCAACAAAACTATTATCTCTCCTACACTTCGAACTCTGTAAGATCCAGGAGGGTATCCCTAAAATATATTGTCATTCATGATGAGAATGATTTTCTCATATGTGGATAAACAATAGATAAATTCTAGTCTAAGTTTAAACAAGATAATCCTTCAAGAAATTGGCTATTTCTCAGGAGAATTCAACTCTTATTTAATAAGGAATTGAAATAACACCTAAGTGTGTTTTTATGAAATATTCAAGTGAAATTGCCTGAGGCTATAACAAAAAATACAAGAACAATAAGCAATCAGAGTACCAGTGCCATATCCTAAAGCACGAAGTCAAACTGGAAATTGAACTACAAGGTAACTTTCATCTAGAGCATCTATGATTTGTATGTAAGGCATTACCATCCATTCATCAATACATGAATCTATTACTCTTTAGCAAATCCTATGTGCTAATTTGCATGAACTTATTGAACAACTGGAGCATTTAACAGGTCCATTGAACCAGAGCTATAGTCGAACATAATCCACAGGAAATGACAAATGAAATTTAATGAACATCATCTTTGATAGAATTTTTATTAAAAATTCATGCAAATTATTATAATAGGAGAGAAAATAGACTCAAAACAATCACAAGATTTGCATAAGTATGCTCCAAAACCCCATGATTTACTAAGTTCCTAAACAGACTCAAAGCTTCAAAAAATTGGACATATTCTTTTCTCTCTCTCTACTTGATTCTTCTCTTACGTGTCTTAAGTAATTTCAATAGACCTATTCCTCGACCCAGAATTCCCTTTTATAAAAACAAGGGAGCAAACAAGCTTTAGGCCGAAGGATACACATGTCCATTTTTTATTGGACCACTAATTCCTAATTAGTTATCTTTACATCATTTGCTTGGTAAGAGAAGAAAAGCTTAAAACAAAATGATGATTAATTTGTTACGGAGGAAAGGAAAGTGTGGTATCACTAATATTGATTCCCTGACACCAAAGCATCTTTTAACTGCTCCATGTGCTGATTTTATTTGTGCAATTTATACTTGAATCCGAGAAGAGAATGCATTTCAAAATATAATACTGTAGGCCAGACCTATATTTTACATGACCAAATTGCAGCTCTCATCCCCATTATTTATAATTCAAGCTCATCAATAAACATCTTTTTCCATGACTCAAAATCTTCCTCCGACAGCCAATTGAAAGCCACCACCCGGTCCACCATTTTTCGATAAGGTACATACTTTATCATTAATGATGTGGCTGTCTTGTCAAAATCCTCCAGGAAACTAATGACAAGTGATAACTTCTCTAAAGTATTCTCCAACATGTGAATATCATCATTTTTGCATATCTCATGAGTTTGGGCGGTCATTATATTATTCATTTGATCCTTCCATGCCTGCAAAGGCTTGACACTATCCTGACTATGCAAAATATGAGGTAGTGGAGTCAAATCTTTTCCATCATAAATATCCTTCAGTGCTTTGATTTTGGACTCCATAGGAGCAGTAGACCCCTGGAATTTTTTCTCAACAATAGTCTTAACAAATTGATATGTTGTCATGACTGTAGGATACTTATTCCCATGCTACTTTGCTCCAACTGCCCTAAATTTCAATTTTTCCATTCTAGGGCCCCATATATTTAGCAAAGGGATAGCCAATTCTCTATCCCTTGGAAAAAATTCAAGTGCTTGCAGCATCAAGGCATAATTCACATGAACACCATTCAACTTACTCTAGACCCGTTTCTGTAGATGCCTTAACACAGTATCAACAATTTCTGAATTATTCCTTCCTGCTGCATCCCAGATTCGATTTACCATCTCCTTATATTCTTCAATCTGCTGGAGTAACTTTTCCCTAGAAGGATCTTCGCTCGAGGTACTGGCCTTCTCAACTACAATAGGCACTTGTCCCATATTATACAGGACCATAGCCCAAGATTGAACCTGTGTAGGGGTTGGGGTTGATCAATTAGTGGGTCAACAATTTGGCTAGAGCTAACCTGCTTTTGGGATCTCAAGATTTCCATTTGTTGCCTTAATAAGGCCATTTCTATTTCCAATTCCACCACCCTTTGCTGACTCTTATTATACTCAATAATAATGTCATTATACTGGTTCCTCAGAGTATCTTGATTTTTAGTTAAATCCTCCACGGATGCCTTAGTAAATTTGGCAACATTCACAACCATGTCAACAGCCTCCAAGGCAGGGGTATCAACAACTCTCTTCATAATCAAATGACCACTAAAATCGGATGTTTCAGTGACAGTAGGTTTTCGAGACCCTGTAGATAGTGACCATATTGCTAGAGAATCCCACTCTTCACTGGAAGTTGATCCTTTAAGTGCTAATGCCACCTCCTCCTCTGTTGCAAGAAGCGATTTATTTTCCATTCTTACTGTATCAAATACTACAACATCAACAATATCCCATTCAGGGAGTAGTAATATCCCACACTTTTGAACCAATGTTCTGCCCTCTTCTGGTGTGATTTCCTTAAACCTCTCCTTTAATTTTACTCTGACCTTTGATTGAATTACTTGCTCTGGAAGCTCTGGGTGCAAACTTCTCTCATGTGCTACCTGCTCAGTATAAGATGAGAGATGAGCTCTCCATACAAAATCTTCAAAAGCATGGGTATGGATAAAAGAGTCATCCATCATGAATTCTTTGCAGGCTTCCATTCTCAAATCATCACTATTTTTAATTCCTTTAATCTCATCCTTCCCTAATCTTAGGGTGATGGCTCCTGAGCTCGTTGCAATGTTAGTCGGATCTAGTGGCATTTCTAGATTTATTTCATACGGAGTTACAATAATATCCTCCTCATCATTACCTTTCTGGTCAACATCCCCCATACTATCAATTCTAGGCCTCTTTGGGGATGATGTGCTAATCTGTTCTGAACTCTTCAAAGGTGAATCCATATAAATAATACCAGATACTAATTTCCTTAGGACAGATGATGCACCACTCATCGTAACTTCCTTTGTCCTATTTCTCTTCCTTCTTGAAAATATTTTTATTTTCCCTTGAGGCTGGTAGGTAGGCCTTTCTTCGATTCTTATCTCAGGGTGCTGCTCAGTAACATGTGACTTTCCCTTTCCTTCTACAATCCTTTCCTCCTTGAAAACTCCTACTATGCTCTCAAAATTATCAAGAACATAGATTGCCCTACTGAGCTCATCTTTAGCATCAGGTACAGGATCAAAACCAAGTATTTTCTCCTGTTTACTTCTTACCATTTTTGAATAGGTAATGTACATTGCCTTTCTCTCATCCTATAAGTCCTCATCAAAAATATTCTTAATGATATCTTCAAGATAGTAGAAATTGTGAGCAAAGGTACCAGTCTGATGTCTAGCCTTCATTTGGGAGATAAAACCCTCAGGATCATAATTCCTAGGGTGTACAATATTCAATCTATATGGCTTGAGTAACAAGTGTAAATTTCTCCACCCTTCCTTTATCATAACAAAATCTGCAAAAGTTGTATATTTAGGGAAAAAGGATCCTTTCTTGTGTTCAGCAGGCAAATGGAAATCTTGAGATGCTTCCAATTGCCTCATAATCTCTACAAAACCAAGTCTGAGAGGAACTTCTTTAGGTAGGATAGACAGGATGGCATTGGTGCCAAAGACCCTGAAGATTGTAGTATTGTGTTTGGGGATAATATCATCCCAATTGTGGGTTAGATTCGGCTCAGACCTCCTCTCCACAGGTCTTAGAAAGTCATAAATTTCTTTTGGAATCCTAGGTGGATCAACAACTAAAGCCTTCCTTAACTTAGATCCAAAAATATTATGAAAGGTGACATAATCAAACTTATGATCATTTTTGTCTAAGACCCTAGTTCAATATTGGATAGACATTTCAATATCTCCTTACATCTTCCTCAAATCCATATCTTCTTCAAATACCGTCTGACCCCTATATAAAAACATATGAATCAACAGTGAAAACCATCTGAATTTTACCCAATTCTTTCCCAACTTCAAAGCTGCTAAGCCAGAATCTATGTTCTCTGCAAGGTAAGTGGCAAAGTCATATACCACATTATAACCAGGGTGTTGGAGGTTGATAGCCATATACATTATCTCTATAGGCACAGTCTTCTTTAGGTCAATCCCCAAAACTTGACATAGTGCACATATGGTCTTCTTGAAATGAGGGGCGAAGTAGTCTACTGGGAAAGGTTCAGGCTCATTCTTGCTAATAACAACCCTTTTCTGATTCTTCCCTCTTCCTGACACAACCAAATGGGGTATCAAAAGGGATGTCCTTATCAAACCCTTAGTGTTTCTGTATTCTTCCCTGAAGACCTCCAATTTGATGGGAATCATATCCTGGCTCCATTCATGTAAGCCAAAAATCTCTGTAATTTCCTCTTTGGTTACTTTAATCATAGGCTTGCCAAGATGTGTTCTGACAATTTGAGTCACAGGATCATACCTTACAACAATATATTTTAATAAGTCTACATCTTCATGGACATTCGGTACCACCAACTTACCCAAGTCCAGTCTCCATGGATTACACAAAGGAACAGGAAAATTTCTATTTCCAAACCAATTAGAAAAGAGCTGCCAACTAGTATACGACAATTCAGCATCATGGATTGTACACTATTTGTCCATTAAACCTTCATGAATCACAAGTCCATAGAACAATATCCTTCCTTCTTGCTTCTTGCTCATAGAAGGTTTCAATAGATCAATAATATCTTGTGAGTAACCCCTAGGCGTAGCCTCGAGACCAATAGTTCATGCCTTGGATGCCATATATTTTAAATAGAAGGGGATTTGAACTAGGGTTTTCTTAAAGAAAAACAAACAATTACACCCTATTCTTGACTGCCGTTACAATTTTTTTTTATATGCACACAAATCACTAGAAATGACCTATATAAGCTGTAACAGCCAATTCGCTTAACAATTCACTAGGAATCGAAAAGGACACAATCACCAATTATTCAATAGGCAACGCTAATATATTCTAAAATTAAAAAAGAAGGCGTTTATATCACTTACTATTAATTTTGCAGAGCGTCAACTATCGCGATAATGGAGAACTGAGATAATAGCCGCTTTTCTAAACACTGAGGAATTCTTATAAACTAGAATGCAACACTAAAATAGCAATCCACTGGTTATTTAGCATTTAATTACGTAGGTCGAGTCACGCGAGATAGAACGACTACAGTACAATACCAGTTTAGTTGAAAACATGTCGTTGATCAAAGATACAGTTGGCTAGATGGACGGTCTAGATTTGGTCAATAGTAGTTTGAAATGACACATCCTCCTTCCAATCAACAAGTGAGCAAGAATATTTCCCATTAGGTACCACATCAGCATGGAACGGGTCCCACCTCATTCATTAATCGATAACATCGGTGCCCACGCATCAACACATTGCGTACCTCATAGCATTATTGAAATTGAAGTTTTAATTGTGTGAGGTCAGCGAGGGATAGCCTAGATGCATCAGATACTACACAGCTGTCAGCATCATCACCCATCCGTCAGTCAACACTCAAAAACTGGCCCCACCAAGTTACACAACAGGTGTCAGCATCTCGCAAGCCTCACAACATTTTTTGTGATGCAAGCACAAACCTTACAAGGTATGCGATGAACTGTCAAGATCGCAGTTCCTGCATCCATTGACTAATACAAATCTACACATGCAAAATAGTTACTTTAAAGAAAGGGGACCACTAGGCAAACATGGAAATAACCCACAGGGTCAAAAAATAATTCAAAGGCTACGTTGTAAAGGTTAATAAGCCAAAAACCATAGGGATGCATAAGTCAAAATGCAAAATCGAAAGGATAGGTAAAAGGGGTCAGTGAAGTGACGACCAAAAGGGATAAAACATGACTTAAGTGACTGAGTACTGCCGATAGCAAGTCAACGGCCAGAAAGAAAAAACCCCCAAATACCAGACTAGTAGAAAAATAATGAAGATAAAACCACCCCAAAGCGAAGGAAAATAAAAGCTCCACCACATAGCACCTACCAACCTTATTCAACCTACCAAATGATTCAAAACAAACTAACTATGCAAACAAAACTTATTCACTTAAAACAAAAACTATCCTAACCTAGACTAACTGAGGAAAGGAATACCTAAATAAAATCATTAACTGGTTCATGAAAGTAGCTACCCTTTCTTTGCAACTTGTAATGCTCCATATGTTTGTGAGCATCAAAGAGGAAATGAAGAAATGATAGATGTTTAACCAACTATTGCAATGCCTCATAAATGGAGAGAACAAATCCACAAATCCACTTACCATTCATGTTATCTTAAAATTGATAGGATAGTAGGATAGAGTCCTCATGCTTGGGTGCAATAATGACTTGTGATGCATTGCTAGTTTCCATCCTAGTTAGATGCCTGATAGGACATCCCCTTGAAAGCTTTAGATTGGTTTTTCCTTTTTCCTCTTTTGGTGTGATAATATCCTTCATCTTGCTCTTATAGTGCTCTTGTGGTACAAGAAACTGATTTGGCACTTCATGGTTTTCTTCTTCTTTCAAAGAACCCAATAAGGTTGGTATAATATTATCACGACTGCATTCTTCAAACCTTTCTACCTTTTTTATGGTTGTCCTGCAATATACATAACTCAGTTTTGACATGTTTTGTATAAGTATTTCATAGATAGGCTTTGAAGTTTATGGAAAAACTCAAGTGGAACAACAAATGACCTTCCTAGAGGCTCGAATGTTTGACTTCACAATTGAATCCTACATAGAACTGGTAGAACACAAACTATGACCTGCACAAACATGCACTTTTGTATAAAGGCTATGAGAAACTAGATTAGAACCAAGGATAAACATTATTATCACAAGGAAATATCAATAATTTCATGTTATCACACAATATCCAATATTGAGAAGGAAAAATAGCTTGCTTTTATTGATTGAAAGGTAAAAATACAGCTGAGTACAAGTCTGTGAAAATGAGTTACAATGCTATCTTTTTCTTGAAAGCTCCAAAAATGAGCTACAATACTTGCTAAAAGAAGAAAGAACTAACTCCAAACTATCATTTGAAGTTAATTTATGCTTGCAAAGATGTTGTACAAAGACGTTAAGTAGGTTTGATTTGTGATGGAGACATTTGGACGGTAGTAACAATAACTTGCAATCTATCAAGACTTGATTACCTTATAACCTGTCAATTTCTAGTGATGAAATGATAAATTAATTATAATGTCACCTTCGGATCACATCACCATGAAAGAACTTCATCCAACATCCTTATGAGTGGAGGCACCACAAAATAGGTTATTTTCAGATTTGTCTTCCTCAAGCGAGGGAAATTCAGGAAGAGAAGAGGAAAGCGAGACATGTAGTAGGTCTAAAAGAGGGAGATCAACTAGAGGTCAAAAGATTAGAAGAAAATTCTGTAAACGCATGGAATTTTTTCTTACTGAAGGGGGTCATGTTCTTATGATGATGAGAGCATAGGTGACATTGAGGTGCCCTTGAGGTACAAAAATCTATGGAAACAATGGGTACCCAAGGAACTTCCTCCAATAAAAACTAATCTTTGTGTCAACAAGAGGATATATCGCATAGCACCATCGTCATTACATGGTTTGGGCCTATTTTGCATGGACGACATAAAAGTTTGTTATGACAAAGTTATTGAGTTGATGGAGTATGTTGGACCCTGTTATAGTTACAAAGATTGGATGCAGTTGGTTCGATATACACAAAGTATGCGTAGGTATGCACTATCAGCAAATTATATACAACTAAAAGATAAGGATCAAAATAAAGGAGTGGCTAGGTACATTGACAGGAGGGAAAAAGCATTAGGGAATATTGCAGGGTTTATAAATAGTACATGACCTGGGTCAACAAATATGCAACCCAATTGTATATTCGAGGCATGAGAGGGAAATCGTGTATTCGTATGTGTGATAAAATCAATAACTGTAGGGGAAGAGTTGCTAATCAATTACAATTTGAATCACTTAGATACAAAAACAATTACTATGGGGGTGGTATGTACTATATATATACCATTTTACCCAACCTCCAATTAATGACTCCAATATACCATTTTATTATTATGTTTTTTTTCGTAAGTTTATTGGTTTCATTTCGGTAATGTTTTTTATATTTAATTTTTGTCATAGTGGGAAATTGATCATACGAGGAAGGATCGACCCAAAGCATAGATCACGATCCATCTTCAGGCGCTTCTATCTGACAGGTTTACGTCATTGTAATTGTACAAATTAGATACGAGCAAAATGTTTTATTATTATTTTTTTTTCATGAGTTTATTGGGTTAATTTTGATAATGTTTTTAATATTCTTGTTGTAGTTGGCTGATCGGGGAAAGGCACCAGCAGTATAGGAGAGCATCCATATGGAGGTGCAGCCACTATTATACGATGATGACATCACATTTTCCACAAACCCTGTGGATATGATGAGGAAGGCCCAAAACAAATGCAATCAAGAAATCCTTCAGTTGGTATTCGTAGTGCCTCAAACAAATGAGATAAGAGAAAGGGTTAAAATATTGTCTGAGAGAGCACAAAACTTGGAAGTAAGCTATCATGAGATCTTTAATTATAACATAAGTTCATTCATGGTTTTATATTTTGTACTCTTTTATGTCATGAACTAAAATATGTGTTATTTTTAAAGGATTATTTGCGTCCTCATGATCATGCTGCTGGCCGTGATCAAGGTACTCTAAATGTTTCCCGAGAAGTAGGGGATGGTACAAGTGTCAATCCTGATCTTCCTGCGTATACAACACATCATCCGACCCCATCATCTATGCCTATATTGTCATCTAAAATGTCGGCAACACATACCATATAGGCATTCGGTAGTCCAGCCTCTGGTAGCGAACACATGCCACTAGATGTGTTAGTACTTGTGGATGCAGAGGCCACTACTACTAGTGATGTTTTAGCAGCATTTCCTAGATCTTCCCGTATTACTAGTACGGAAACATTGCCAGTCACATTTGTGGTGACCGAGGATTTCCTTCCCATAAAGATAGAGAAGGTCCCAGGTACTTTAAAATGTTTTAATTATTATTATTATTATTATTTTTAAGTAAGTGCTAACAGTGGGGATAGCGCCCTATTATATTGATTTACAAAATGGCAATATTTTCCTACATTATAATTGCAGGAAATTATGTTTTTTATAAACATCTAAGTGATATTTCATTGGAGCTCTTCGGGCCCACCATACGTACATGGTGGAATGCCCAAAATCAAGATTTAAAAGATGAGCTCATTAATCGTTTAGTTGTGTTGTTCGGTGATAAAACATTCAACCGAACCAAGGTCCTTAAGAAAGTTGGTACCTATCTAAAGTATGTCAGGGACCAATATAGGTCACATTTAGAGAAGAACAGAAAGTACGAGTGTCCCCCCATGATTCCGAAAAGGGAGTGGAAGGACTTGGTGTCGGATGGAAAGGAGAAGGCTGAAAAGAAGAAAGGAAAGATACTATTGGGCCAAGGAAGGTATGTAATACTATCAACAATTTAATTATATACTGATTAATATTTCTTTTTACATAATCTAACATATTTCAAATTTTTCATAGGCTACCTGACACATCGAAGGCAACAAAGGAAAGACTAGAAAAACACATGCAGCACAAACTTGGCTCTGGTGGTTATATGGAAGTAGCCGCACGATTTGTAAATATCAATAAATGAAATATTGCATCCAAATAATAAATTGCAAACAATTTTGGTTTTATCACATCATAGAAGAAAAATTCATGATAGCATGCAAAAATGCAAGGCTTTGATTTCAATAGAGTGCCCACACAAGAGGACCTAAAGATTGCCTTCGACCAAGGCTATGGAGCCCTAACTGAACAACTAAGAGTCTCGACTGGGCAAACATAATCTTCCACTACATCCAACATGCAGGTAAATAAACTCAATAAAGTTTATTTCAAATTGAATACTTGTGCAATCTGTTCAATATTAATTTCCACCATAATAATGTGCCTATTTGTTTTACACAGATAAGCATTGATAATCCTGCACATGACATTGGAATGCAGCTTGGTGAGGGTGGAGCGCAACCTGCCGATGAAGGCCATGGTGTGCATCCCAGTACTAGATGTATTCATGTGCTATACAAAACGTAGTATGGATTAATACAATTAAACATCTTTAATTGCATTTAGTGTATTAATGAATGTAACCTTTCATGTTTCAACTTTAGAGCATGTAGAGTGTGATCAACATGTTGAGCATGATTAGGAACATGATGTGGCTCCATCAAGTAAAAAGGACCACTCTAATGTTATTTTAAACATTTTTAATTGCAATTGGTGTATTAATTAATGTAATCTTTCATGTTTCAACTCCAGATCAGGATTTAGAGGGTGTTCAACATGTTGAGCATGAGGCTATAAGACAATATCAGGAACATGATGTGGCCCAATCAGGTAAAGAGCACCACTCTAATGTTCTTTTAATTAATGAAATATGTGTAACAATAATAATAAAACATATCAATTTAACATTTCTTTGCTATTGCAGCAGACCCCCCCTTGCAGCCTTGTCCACGTAGTTGTGAGTACATGACTAGGCATACATTAAGATCATGAGCAGAGCTCAGAACAACTCAAGGGGGGACAGATGATTTTGAAAATGATACTCCACTTCAACTTTTTTTAGCTGCAAAAAGGAAACAAAAAAAAAGTGATTGTAATCATATTATGACAACCATATTTTTGATAATATGTAAAAACTGAAAAAATGAAAGATGTTAATGAATGAATTTTAATATGTTAATGAAAAAATGTTATATGTTAATGAATGAATGTTATATGTTATTAATGGATGAATGAATGAATGCCATATGTTATTAATGGATGAATGAATGATTAATGTTATATGATCGGGTATGGGGAATTGAGAGTGATGTGAGAGGGGGGAGGTGAGGAGGGGGAAGGGCCAAATGAGCTTCCACCTTCACGTGGTTGGCCCTATTAAGTAGAGATTATTAAACTACTCTCAAAACAAAGAGAAGCTCAAAAAGGTAAGTAATTCACTTTTCAATATAAGAAATGCATCGTTTGAAGCATCAAACCAATCTGCAAAGATGAAAGAAAGTGCTAACTTTTCACTATGAACATTGTGTTGTGTGTGGATTTGGTTTCAAAGCTCTGTTGATGGAGATGGCTTGCATGAATGCCAAGAAAATAGTTATCATTATTGCTGCTACAAACAAACCTCATATCGCTTTAATAGTCTTGATCTTTCAACGAATATGTTTTAAAAAAAAAATGCACTTTCTTGTCGAATTTACAACGAACCGCAAAAACATCCGACGAATTTGCAATGTATCCAATGAAGTTTCACCATAATGACTTGCCTATTTCGTTGCTCATTCAACAAACTTCTATTGCTATTTCAATCTAAACTATGTCACCAAGACTCCTACCGATGTAATCTTATCAACGTCATATAGTTGCTCAGGTAGACCTTCAGAACTTACTCCGATGATATATGTCTTTCCGATATGCTTCCCTCGATGAGACAATATGTGTATCTCATCGATGAAAAGTTATTGCTGAGACTGAAAACTAGTCCTCTCGATATATCTTCTCTGGCAATTTTGATCATTGTAATAGTCTTCATCTTTCACCGATATGCCTACATTTCAATGAATAGGTTTTTAAAAAAAAAGTACACTTTCTTGTTGATTTTACGACGAACCTCAAAAAGCGTCTGACAAATTTGTAATGTATCCGACGAAGTTTTGTCGTAATGAATTGCCTATTTCATCGCTCGTTCGATGAACTTCTATCACTATTTCAATCTAAATTATGTCGCCAAGGCTCATGCCAAAGTAAGCTTATCGACATCATATAGCTGCTCAGGTAGACATTCAAAACTTACTCCAATGATATATGTCTTGCTGATATGCTTCCCTTGGTGAGACAATATGTGTATCTTGCCGATGAAAAGTTATCGCTGAGACAAAAACTTAGTCCTCTCGATATATCTTCTCAGACAATTTTGATCGCTGTAATAGTCTTGATCTTTCAACGAATAGGTTTTAAAAAAAAAAGTGCACTTTCTCGTCGAATATATGATGAACCACAAAAACGTCTGACGAATTTGCAATCTATCCAATGAAGTTTCACCGTAATGACTTGTCTATTTCGTCACTCATTCGATGAACATCTATCACTATTTCAATCTAAATTATGTCGCCAAGACTCATGCCGAAGTAAGCTTATCAGCATCATAAAGCTGCTTGGGTAGACATTCAGAACTTACTCCGATGATATATGTCTTGCTGATATGCTTCCCTCGGTGAGACAATATGTGTATCTCGCCAATGAAAAGTTATCGCTGAGACAAAAAACCAATCCTCCCGATATATCTTCTCAAGCAATTTTGATCACTGTAATAGTCTTGATCTTTCAAGGAATAGGTTTTTTAAAAAAAAGTACACTTTCTCATCAAATATACGATGAACAACAAAAATGTCCAACGAATTTGCAATCTATTTGACGAAGTTTCGTCATAATGACTTGCCTATTTCGTCGCTCGTTCGACAAACTTCTGTCGCTATTTCAATCTAAATTATGTCGCCAAGACTCATGCCAAAGTAAACTTATCAGTGTCATATAGCTGTTCAGGTAGACATTCAAAACTTACTCTGATGATATATGTCTTGCCGATATGCTTCCCTCGGTGAGACAATATGTGTATCTCGTTGATGAAAAGTTATCGTTGAGACAAAAAACTAGTCCTCCCGATATATCTTCTCAGACAATTTTGATCGCTGTAATAGTCTTGATCTTTCAACGAATAGGTTTTAAAAAAAAAGTGCACTTTCTCGTCGAATATACGACGAACCGCAAAAACATCCGATGAACTTGCAATCTATCTGACGAAGTTTCGCCATAATGACTTGCCTATTTCATCCCTCGTTTGATGAACTTCTATCGCTATTTCAATCTCAATTATGTCTCCAAGACTCCTGCCGATGTAATCTTATCGACGTCGTATAGTTGCTCGGGTAGACCTTCAGAACTTACTCCAATAATATATGTCTTGTCGATATGTTTCCCTTATGCTTCGTCGATGAGACAAGATGTGTATCTCGATGATGAAAAGTTATTGCTGAGACAAAAATCCATTCTTCCCAAAATATCTTCTTAGGCAATTTTGATCGCTATAACAATATTGATCTCTCAACGATATTGCTAGTACATCGAATTTGTGTCATAATGGCAATGGACTTACGTTGTTAATCTGACGGTTTGGAAAAGGTATGCCTCTCATCATCTGGGCACTGTTCGTCACACGATTGACGAAGTTGGCATCACGGTTTCGACAAGCGTGCATCGTGAGGTTGACATTTTGCAGCCTGTCAGGATGTAGACAAAATTTGAGCGACGGCATTGACCTCTGTTAATCATCAGGTGGCCGACAATTTATCGTTGAGATTTCGATGAAAGGTCGTCAGAAATTGGTGTCAAATCCTATAGTGAATGGACACTAGTGGTCTCAAAAGTGATCCTTTGCAATACTCAAAATAAACAAAGAAGTCTTAGCCTAATGTCAATGTCATCTCGCAACACACTAATGATTTATATTTTACACACTCCTCTAAATGAGTGTACAAAATCTCATAATCTATAGCACCTTGCATATGTATGACATCTTGTACTGAGCAAGAGAAATATTTTTCACATGATAGAGGAACACATTCTACCATTGATCAAGAGGGTAGCTTGATGAGACTCCTCCAAGATCACTTGATATCCCTTCCTCCGCAAACTCAAAATAAATTTTACTAAAAAAAATCATTTTGTGCATATCATAGGGTTCACGGTCATTCTACTAATGAATGTAAGGCTTTGAGTAGTAAAATCCAACATCTTAAGGATTTTGGTGTTCTTCCTTATGTGGGGGCAACTAATTCCTCTAATTGATACTGATTTTCACTCAACCATGTATTTCATTAATCATTTCGGCTCATCCTTGTCCTACACTAAGTAGGGGCAAGGGGTTAAATAGCCTTGTCATCATATGACACTCATCGTTGTCTCTTTTGGCTACTCATTAGCCTTTCATGAACATATAAGAGAAAGCTTGGGATGTAGACGACATGTCTTAAGTTGAATTTCATGTGACATACCCCCTTTTTCATGACATAGCTTATTGGCAACATATGAATTGGCATAGGGATTTCTGAACAAGCTTTCATGTATTCTTCTACTTTAAAGAAATTGCTCATAGCAATGGTGTTAGAAACTGCTTTAAAGTGGGGGCATACATCGACATTCGCATTTCATTGTGCAATTTTCTTTTTGTTGTGATTTCCTCTCTTGGAAGCATTAGATACAATGTTGCTCAGGATGAGACATTGCGATTGTCCTCTCTTGGAAACAAGATGAGACAAATTTCACTTTTCCTCTCTTGGAGAGATTAAGCATGATGTTCCTTAATATGAGACCTCACACATTCCTTACACCATTTTGACGTTTCAAAAATCATTTACAAAAGCCATTATCTTTTTTGGTTTTTTATTAAATTTATCAGGAGGTATAACTTTGGTATGGTTCAAGTGGGAATCCCAACTAGTAGAACAAATTTCCCCATAGCCACTTGTGTGTGTGTGTATAGCAACCATGAGTGTATTTTTCTCGCCTTTTTAGACTTCTCACCCTGTGAACAACCAAGAGTTTCGCCACCTCAGAGTGAGTATGTATTTTTGGACAAATAGTCTAGATCTAATCCACAACGTGTTAGACAAATGATTGAAGCTTGATCCACCTTTTCACTTTCATTATTCTCTTCCTTTTAGTTATTATCATTTCATGATCATGTATCTTGTTTTGCTACAAGTCATTCACCCTTGTGGTTGTCCTCTTGCACTTATGTTGGTTTGACTTAGGATCTTCGATCCTAGGGGCTTGTGCTACCTCCTTCATCCTTGTCATTCTTTGTCATTCACATTGGTACAATTGGACCTCTCTTGAATGTCTACTTTACTGTTAATTTGATGAAAGTTCGTCCTCTCACTAAAGTGGGGGCTAAATGTGTCACAAAAAAATGTATCCTTGACATTTTTCACTCATTTGGGCCATTCTTGTGGAATTTGACCTAGTTTTGCCTAGATTTAATATTTTAATGTGGTCAACACATTCACATTAGGCCTTGAACACTTGTAAATCAGTAAAAACTTACTGATGTCTTGCAAAGGTGTTGTGAAGTGTTGTGACCCACTTTCACATTTTTCTAGGACCTTTCTATCATAATTCACCTAAGCAACCTCTTTTTACCCCTTTCCAAGCCTTATTTTAAAGTGTTGTAAGGAGTTGTAACAAACTCTCACACTTTCCTAGGCTTTTCATCAATAATTTGACCCTTTCTTATGTTAAAATGACACCATTATGCACTTATAGGCCCTACTTAAGTGTGTTTTGGAAGAAAATCTTGTTAAACAACATTAATCACATTTTAATTCCTAACAATTAACAAATTTTACCTAGTGGGACCAAGTTTCCACCTTGGGTGACTTAGTCCAATCAGGCTTAAAAATCAAAAGTATCTTAATATTCTAGCAGGATATGTCCTCTAAACTCTAAGGTCGGCCCGTGATGAGGTAATTTTGAGAAATTAGGGAAAATCATGTATAAATAAAGGGTTTCCCCCTCATTTTCACCTCGTAACTCCTTACCTCTATTCATTCACTCTCATTTTCTTCATTCATCATTCTTCTCAAGCAAGCTAGGGTTTGTGCATTCTAAGTCATCAAGACATCTTTCTGAAGCATTCAAAGGAAGATTCTTTAACAATAATTGTAGCAACTCAAGATCTATCATCAAGGAAAGGTTTTGACTCCATTGTTTCATGCTTTATTTCATTATCTCTTCATTTTGGTTTAATTACCTAAAAGGGGTTTGACCAAGGCAAACCCCCATGCCTTAACATCCAACATTTATTTCTCTCTTTGTGTGATTTGCAGGTCTTATTTGCAGATTTATCAAAGAACAAGGTGTGGAATGTTGTCAACAACTTATAAAAGCTCTTCAAGGTTATCAAAGCCCTAAAAGAGGCTTGGAGAATACCTACAAACCAATTTCTACAGTTTGAAATCCAAAATATTACTAGGAGCTGAAGTGTAGGTCAGAGGCTACAAATTCCCCTTTCGAATTTCCAAAAAAGCCAAAGTGGACACTTCCCCCAGTTGTGGTGACTTAGTCCCAATGTGCATATTTGTATAGATTTGGATACCCATTTGGGTGAAATAGGCTCCATTATAGTTTTCTAGAATTTTCCCAAAGCTGGACTAAGTCACCTAGTTTGGCACAAGTGTCTTGCCATGCTTAAAAATCAGATTTTCTAGGACTTGTGAGACATTTTCAATCTTCGTTCCAGCCTCTATCAATTTCCAGGTGCACTTTTTCTATTTGGCCCTTCCATATTGTTCTATATTGCATTCAATCTTTCATTTTGCACGTCACATTGCATCTTCAAGAATTCTATGTTTTCCAAGTTTACACTTGGTGGTGAACCCCCTTTCTATACACTTCCATCCCTTCTCTCTATTTTTATCTCTAAGAACTCTCCCTTTGCATTCAAGTTTCAAGGGTTTGTTTTTGAGTGAATTGTGAGTCTTTGTCCCTTCCCCTTTATGTGAAAAACCACAAAGGTACAACAAAGGTGAAAAAAATTTGTGGTTCACAAAGCTTCACCCAGTCCTCTTCAAGTTTCCAGGGGCAATCCTTTCATCTCTTAGCTTTCTATTCTTTTTTACATACTTTTCTAGGTCATTTAGTGAAATCTTGCATTGCATTATGTTTAAGCATTTCATTAGTCTTTCCAAGCCCTAGCTTGGTGGTGAACCCATCTTTAGTTTATTATTAGACCCTAGGACAACCCTATTCCAAGATCTCTTTCTCCTTCATGTATACTTTATATTGAGTTCTCTATGGTTTCCCTCCAATAAAATGATTGTGAAATGTGTTGTTCCATGTCATAAACCATAAAGAAACCACCATTTTTGGTTGTTTCACATTGATACATGTCTTTCAAAGGATAGTAAGAGGGATTTCTTAGATTTGGATGGTAAGGTGAGATTATATCTCCCTCGATAAAAGATCATCAACAAGAAGCTAAGCTGATTGAGTTTATGAATCGACAATTGGATATTAGATCTCCTCTAATTATTGAACCTCCTAAAATTCATTTAATTATTGGACCTCTTAAATCACCTCTAATTATAGGACCTCCAAAATGTCATGGCCATATATTACTTTGCAAAAAAAAACTCACTAGTAATCATGTTTTGAAGTAACCAAGTTATCACACAATTCCTCACACATATAAAACTAGAAACAATAAGCAACCAAAAGAAACACCAATATCCATTCCATTGCCTCAACCATATCTCCCACCTACACCTAACATCCATAACATAGTGGTAAAGAATTTGATCTTGTTGAGAAACTTCATAAGACTTCTGCTAAGATTTCTTTGTGGGATTTAATTCAAATGTATCTCTTTTTTATCACAACATGCTTCAAAATGCTTTGCAATTTTTTTTTGTCCCTCCTAGTGCACAACAAATTGAGGTAGCATCTGTAATTGAGGGTATGAATTCAGCTAATATGGACATCATCTTCCATCAATGTGAATTACCTCCATCAGAAATACAAAAGTAAAATGAGGCTTTGATAGTAATGGTTGTTATTAACAAGGTTGGGATAAGGCATACCCTTATCGATAATGGTTCAAGGCTTAATATTTGTAATGTCAATATTTTGGAAAAAAATGGGACAGATAAGACTAAAATTCAACCAGTTACTTTGTCTATCCATGGTTTTGATAATGTAGGAAGACAACCACTTGGTGTATTATCATCTTCTTGTTTCCTTCTTCCTTCACTAACTTCTCTACATCTCTTCTTTGACTTGCTTTCTATTTTAGCTATTTTATTCTTAATGATTGTGTTTCTCTATCTTGAATTGAGTTATCCACTAAACTTGATTGTGAAGTGGTATATACTCTTAAATAATTCTTGGAGGATGGGCAAGGAGTGGCATAACCTTAATATTATATTCTTGAAACAATTTAATGTGATCCTTTTGTAGCTTGCTAAAATATTATTCTATTTTTTAACAATAACTTCACTAAAAAATATTGTACTAACCACAAGAGATGTAGCTTGGGGCATAGTTGTATCTACTAAATTTCTAAAAATTAGATAGCTAGCAAACTCCCTAACATTTTTTGCAACTTGTGGCTTTTGGGTTTTTGGAGCTATATACTATATTACAAGTCTCAAATATTGTACTAAATCCTAATACAAAGTATGAATCCTTTAATTTCTCTTTAGATGTGATGTAGAAGCATCTAGGGTGTAAGAGCAACCTTGCATCACCCAAAAACAATGTTTTTTTTCCAATAAGGGCTAAATTTGGTAGGGTTACTATTTTTAGTAAGTTTGTATTTATGCACGTATGGACAAAGAATCTTACACAGACATCCGAAATGGTGAATTGAAGCCAATGGTGAAGAAAACACTTCAATACCATTTGTCACTTGTGAGATAGTAAAATTTCAATTTCCAAAAACCCTATTAAAAATGTTCGAAGTCAAATTTGAAGCACTTAGAGGCTTTGAATAGCCCCAATAATTGGCGAAAAACCAAAGTAGTCTAACTTTCAATAATATTTTATAGCCGAGTGCCTTCTTGAGAGCTTTTCAAAAATATATTATAATTAAAAATTCAATGGTTGGATCAAAAGTTATGACCCCGCGAAGCTGTACTACCAAGTTTAATAAAATTTTAAAATATCTTCTTGAGGAAGTTACACTTTCCAAAAGATTTTAGGGTGATTATGCATTCCAAATAAAGGATGCAAATGGTGGTTAGAGGGGGAGATAAGATCAAATAAGGTTGTGGTTTTGATTTGGAAATTTATGTGATCAAAAAGCTCATGTGATGTTAATTGTAATGTTGTAATTTAATTTTTTTTCTAGTGTTAATAGAATATCTTTGCTTCCTTCTTGCATTATGTTTGTGCAATTCTCTATTGTGAGATTGAGACTGTAAGGGAAGTACCCTTCATCAAGATGTTTGTACTTCTTCACTAGTATCTTTCCTTTTAATAGTGTCAATTGTGATGGAAAATGGCATATCACATCCTAGTAGTAAAATATTTTTTCCATCTTCAAGAGTGATGTTACTCACATGAAAGTCAAATTATTGAAATGAACCATTGGTGATTTCATTAATCTCTTATGAAATATCATTCTCCCTCTACTTATTTAATTTATGAATGAATTCCTCCATTTTATTTTATATCAACAAATCCTTAAACTCAGATTTCACAAATTTATCATTAGAAATAAATTCATTGCATGCTAGTGCTCTTACATCATTTATTACATTTCCACTTATTTTAGTATTAATGAGCATTATTTTTTTTGATGGAATTTAAATTTATATCGTATGTGGAGAGGAGACAAGTTGGTTTATTTCATCAAGATATAACATGTTCTCCCTAATTTATTTTGTCTCTGAATAGTCAATTGAGTAATCCACCAAGGGCCTTACAACACTTGGTCTTTATGGAGGATTATTTTTGGGGATACTTGATACTTCTATCATATTGTTTTGATGCATGGGTTGTTCCGCCTCCTCTTCCTTTGGTCTTTCTTCTCTGATTTATCTCTAAGGTAATGTAGGAACCATTGGAGCAATATTAGTAACATTGTCAAGTATGGTATGCACTTTGATGATGGGGTAGTTAATTTCTCTATACACTCCTAGATAATTAGGGTTATCCCTTTTAATTTGTTTTACTTCTCTAAGAATTATTACCCATGTATTCTTTCTCCTCCACACTTTTGTATCTAAGACAACATTTCTTTCTATGTCCTCCACTTTGTGAAATTCATGATAGAAATATGCTCTTCCCACACTCTCCTTGACCTAATTAATGAAATTTTTCAGATTCAAAATTTCTCTTCTTATCCACCCTAATTTTATAGGGATATAGAAAGGTATAAATAAACTCTATTCCTTCCTTGGAAATAGTAAAAAAATAAACAAATACAATTGTGGAAGCTAACAATGTTCATTTCTTCCTTGTCCTTAAGTGAAACTTATCAGCTTCATTTAGTTGCCACTTAATTTCCTAGAATGAAATTTTATTACACAAAATTACGGGCAATATCTGAGGTTCCACCGGAGCTCCATATATTCTAATAAATATTGTGTTTGAGTGGAGAAACCTATCTCCCCAATAATGATGAATTCCAACTTCAATTGTTCTTTCCTTGGGTCTCCAACATTTCATCACCCTTTATGATAATCTGTTGCCATTCATGTATCCTGAATTATCCATTAATAATTGCACAAAATACCTCTCAAATACAATTTAGTAAATGATTTTGGACAATGCATTTCCATATATGTTTCCACCTTTGAAAAATAAATGGTACTAATTTAGCATCTTGGAACTTGAGTTGTATAACAAGAGTAGAAATAGGTCTCCCATTATATAGCATCCTATGGAAAATAAAGGAATATAATTTAAAATATAAAACTTTATTCTTTGACTTGATTACTATCAAAATTTTATGAATCCCTTCTACAATAAATATGGCAAAACTGAAACATCTATTCATATTTTTGTCTTGGATGCCAGTCTTCATCATCATTAGATGTAGATAAATCCGTGCCTTGCAATCCACACCTAAAACTTGATTGAGGGAAAATTAGGTGTTTATGAAGTAGTCCTCAAAGATGTCCTAATTAAATGACTCTACTTCATCTTTTGTAATCCTCACAAGTCTCCTAGTCTTATCTCTTATTCTATGATGAGGTAACCACATAAATTTGTGTAGACACCGAAAATTGGTCTAGGCCTGCAAGCACCACTTTCGATGTAATTTTCTATTATCCATGGTCATGGGGTAAACCCATAATAGTGGTGTACAATTTTGATGAGGAAGGAAATTTGTAAAACTACTCACACATTCCAAATTTTATGTTTTTAAGGGTTCGTTCGAACTAGTGGGTTTGTACCAACCCAAAAGAGGGGTTCGGTCAAGCCCTAGTTCGAGCGAACCCCCTTTTGCATGGTGGGTTCGCTCGAACCCTATGATGCCACGTTTCTTTATACAAACGAATGGAAAATTTGAAAAAAAGGGGGGTACGAGAAAAACCCCCTTCGAACAAACCCCCCTTCACCCTTTGAAGCGAAGGGGGGTTCGTTCGAAGGGGGGTTCCCTCGAACCCCCCTTTTTAGCCCTTCTCCCCCTCTTCCACCAACTTTTAGCAGATTTCTGCCCTTCGAAGCTCGAGTTGAGGATGAAAATGGAGGAGACTTCACAAACCCAACTGGAAGATGGTAGTCCTCAGAATGAGCTATCCAACAAATTAAATTTTAATATGTTTTGGTTTTATTATGTATGTGTTTTTTTAGTTTTATCAAACATAGGTTTTTCATCGAAAATCAAGCTCTCTATTATCAAAATATATTTTTTTAAAATATGTTGAGGCTGGGTATTGATGTCCTTGATCCATTAAAAAATAAAATAAAATTTTGATTCATACAAAAAAAGTTATGTTGTATACAATTCGCCTATGTCTGAATTGCAATTGGTTTGACTTTGAAACTTGATTAAGGAAAAAATATTGAATAAAAAACTATGAGACCAAATGAAAGTGCTAGATATTGTAGTTAAATATCTAAATTCAAAAAAATTAGAATTTTATCCTTCATACAAAAAGAGTTATGTTGTATACGGTGAGCATCACTTTTTAAAAATGTTGTTTTCTGAAAAAAACCAGTTTTCATGGGAGATGGAAAAAAAAAGTGCAATCTGATTCCAAAATTTTTGAAAACAATATTTTTAGAATCTACAGACAAAATGTGATGAGACTCTAGTTTGCATCATCTTCAAATTCCTCATGGTTTAGCCGCTATAGGTTCCCGAATATGAAGATTTAGTTAAAAAATAATAATTACAGTGTCAAGTTTGACCAAAAATTGTAAACCACTATTGTGGGATCACCCCATGATTAAATAATGTTAATTATTTAATTACCTTTCTAACACATCTTTCCTCTATTAATTAAATACTCCTTTTTAATTAATTCATTAATTTATAATGACCTTTATTCAACTTGATTAATTAAATAACTCATATTTATTTAATTATGTTGCTAACGAATTCGTTATTCCTTCTTAATTAAATAATTTATTATTTAATTACCCCTTTTTCATATTTCAACTATAATTAAATATTTATTATTTAATTATTCAATTCCACCTTTTCAATAGTCAAATTAAATAAATTATCCTTATTTATTTATTTAAATTCATTTCAATTTCAAATGTTTAATTAAATTAACATTTAATTCATTATTAATTCTTTATGTCACATTCTTTTGTCATTCAGTTATCTAAATCATTCACTCACCTTCTGACTCTAGATCTATTTTAAATCTGCCAGTTATCTCCGGATTCAGTATCTAATCGTCTTTGTGAGTGGACTCTCTGTCACAATTAGTTAGTTAACTAGTTCTAAGTCATATTTATGAAAACGTTTATTAATTAAATATCTTTATTTAATTAAATAATTCATGTGTGCATTCAAATTCTTTATTCTTCAATTTCTAACTTTGTCTTTGTCATTTAAAGTCCATTTCTTCTATTTTCGAAGACTCCTAACTGATGATTAAATTGATTATTTAATCTGGAACTCGTGTTCTTTCTATTTTCGAACAGTCTTGACACAAGATTAAGTTATCGTTCCAATTTAATCTTTATCTTGCAGACTTTTCTAACTCACGTTCTATTTGACACATAACTCACATCGCATGACATTCATCAATCTTGTTCGTCGATCTCTCTTTGAATTTGAGCCAATCATTAGAAAACCCAAAATCTATAAAATGGCCTGTCATTATCATTATTCCTGCTCCCTAAATCAATACTTTTGAGAAGAAACTTAATATTTGATATTTTTCTTAGACATTCAACAAGGTTATGCTTGCATCAATACTAAAAATCTGAGGGCAAGAATACTGATATAACAAAATGGAGAAGGGCAATCGAGATGATTTGAAAAAGTGGACGCATAATCGGTGAGATATTTTCAGTTATTTTTTTTGATTGCTTTATGTTCATTTACTCGTTCTTTGTTGTTTTTATTTAGATTATTTGTTAGATTTGATCATCTTAATTAGTTTGCAGAATATCTCAGAAAATCTATGTTACATTTGGTGAACCCAAAGTGAAGCACGCTTCAAATTCGTGCAATAATTTTCATTTTTTATTTTGCAGGTTATTGTACGACACATCACATCCGCTCAAATAAATGACACATCTGTATCTGCGAACCACATATGATCCATCCTGTGACGCATCTGCCATTCTGCATCGCATCTGCGACACTTTGCACCGCATTCGATTGTCACCATTTTGTGCCGCATCCACGTGTCAACATGAACCACATCCGCCTATCAACATCGTGTCGCATTTGTGTCTCGAAAAGCTGCATCTGCCTGGTAATATATATTTTTAAATTTTTTATTCACTTCCATACATTCACGTTTTCATTTTTGGTTTTCTGTGTTACTTCATTTTTTCGCTAATGTTTGTTTGCAGCTGTGTTTAGAGGAGTAACTTAGTTTTTGCAGGATGAAGCATAGAAGACCAAATAAAAAACTAAAAAAATATTTTTCTACAGGACGAAAGCCAAAGACACAAAAGGAACTACTAGTCAGTTTGCATGCAGGACCTAATGATTTTGTTAATTTTATTTGGAAATCTTTTTGTTTGGTAGTTTAGACAATTGTCGTTTGGGCTTAAAAATTAACTAGTGTCTTTCATGTCTGCAATTGTTTAGCTTAGAACCTGATTTGGTATATCAAAGTATCCTCTCCCCTTGCGCAGTCATGCAATCCTGAGTGTAAGAGAAATGATTACTAACTCTAAAAAATTTGGGCCTATGTTGGTGGTTAAGAGTAACCAACAAGACTCAAAACCGATGACGCACTTATCACCACCGACTCCCAATCGGTATAGAAATTTTAATACTTGAAGAAAACTCGGTATTACTGGAGCTCTTGTGGAAAATAATTTGATTCCCCAGTATCCCTATGGTGCGTTAAAACCTGTAGAGCCTAACCTCTATAGATTGGGATGATATTGCCTCTCACGTGGCCTTCATGAATGGGTGCTTGAACTAAAAATCCAATTGTTGTAGTTTGCCAAAATCCTATCTATTTGTTGGTGTAGCAGAGTCGGACCTATGAAGCTGTCTTACATATTTATGGTTCATGTGTGGAGATGAGATGTATGTCATGGGAGTTTAATGGGGTACAATAGCTTGGCTACCCCGTATAAGTGAGTGTCATGGAGGGGAACCAGTGGGGTCAAGCTACAAGTCATCCGCCTTGAATATGCGTAGCTAGATTTATCCAAGTAAGAACTCTGCAAGTATTGTCCAACAAAGCCTAGGTTGTAAATGTTTTCTGGTTTTAACAGATCTATCACTTGAAACTGAAAACACATTGAATTATGTGATTGTTTTTGTTGTATTTGTCAAAAAACTTGATCAACAAATGAAGTCAGTTGGAACACAATCTTCAAAAAATAAAATGCAACTGTCAAATTGAGTCGCAACTACCATTTTTAACACCGCATCTATCTTAGCGAGTCACAATTGTTAGGTTAAATGCTGCATGGTCTGTCAAATTTTTTTTGTTTCACAATTTAAATATTCTGAGGCGCAACTGTCAAAATTCGAGTCACATGTATATACATAATCTGCATCTGTCAAATGGAAAACCGCAACTGTCTGTCAAAAATTTTAAGTTCACTAAACCCATATTCTGAGTCGCAATTGTTACTATGTGTCGCATATGTCAAAATATCAACTGCATCTATCACAAGTCAAAATTGTGAGTCGACATTCAAAACCTGTTTTTAGTCAAATCACTGCATGTGCATGATAAACTGCATCTATCAAAAATAGAACCGCATCTCATAGGTGAACCACATTTGACTATCAATAGAAAACTTCAAAAACTGCAAACCGAGTCCAAACGCATAATTGTCTTTTTTTCACTTTTGTTTCTAAAGATCAACCTTGGACAAAAACTAGAAAAACTTTGTTCAAAACCTTGCTTCATTAGGTGTCATATACGTCCTAGTCATAGTCATCCTAAGTTGCATGCATATAGATAATTCCTAGGAAATTGCATATCGCAAAATAGATAACTTTCCTTGTCATTGGATACGTTCATGTTCCGATTTGTCACAATCACTGAACCTAATCACTTTGCTCCTATTACTGAATCTTTCCAACTCAACATTCTAGTTTGGGAAATTCACCTTGTCAAATGTCTTTGTCCTACAATAAGGTTCCTTGGTCAAAATCAAATCATTGCATGCATTTATTCCATAGGTGGTAGGTTATACCTATTTTAGAATCATTTTACCATCATAGTCTACTCGAGATTTCACATGTTGTCCATCCTACCATACGTCATCTTAGTATATGTCATTTTAAAAATCTTTAGCAACATCCTTTATTGTCAAAAACATCCAAAAAACATAGAAATAAGACATACTAGTTTTTAGACATAGTTTGCATTACCCCGTTTTGAGCAATTTTTCATGGTCGAAACAAGGTCTCAAAAGAAACAAAAAGTAATGTCGGACCCTAACGATTTTTTCAATCCTTTCGAAAATCAACCATCAGGGAAAGAAAGACCACACAAAACTTTGCTTAAGAAACACATCACTAGAGACACACATGGATAAATTTATATTGAAGACATAGATGCTGCCGTACAAGATCTTGAATTTGCATCCTTTATGGATGAGTGCTTGGCAGATGATCCCCAACAATATCTAGCAAAGTTTATAGTAGAAGGTGTCACACTACCACTAGGATTTGACATTCATACTTTGAAGACACCGTCTACTCAACCAACTCAAATTGTGACGTCAAGTGTTTCTATTCCCCAAATCACTAAAACAATACCAACTGGCATACCAACTCAAACATTGTCAATTGTGAACCCAACCCCTTTCAACATAACACAAGGTTTACAATTTACTGCAGGAGAAACTTCATCAAACCCCTTTGGTACCAACACTACTGGTAAGAGATCCAAAGTTGGCATGAAGATTCCTATACCAAATTAGAACATTCATACAAGAAATATTCCCAATCCAAATCAGAACATTCAGACAAGGAATATTCTCAATCCAAATCAGAACATTCAGACAGGAAATATCCCCATACCGAATCAGAACATTCTAACAGGATATACTCCCTCGCCGAATCATAACCCGTCACATAACACAACATTTCAGAACACCTACATTGATCCAAACAACACAAACAACATGTCCTTGACACAAGTAGATGTCGTCCAAAATCAAATGCAAATGCTTCAACAAAAGATGGAAAACATGTCTATGTCAGGAAAACGAACTATCTCAGTGCAAGATCTATGTCCATGTCCATTTGACAAAGCACTTTATATGACACCCTTCCCCCATGGATACATTATATCGAATTTACCTAAGTATAATGGAAGGAAGAATCCTTTGGAACAAATTAGATAATTTTCAATGGCATGCATGGACATATCATATGACCCCACATACTTGATGAGATTATTTCCGTGAACCCTTATTGGGATAGCACTAGAATGGTTTTCTAAATTAACATATGGCATACGATCCTGGGGTGAATTAGCTGAGAATTCTGTTGAACACTTTGCTTTAACTTAGATAATGAAGTAACAATAGCTACCTTGTGCCACACTACAAAAGAAGACGATAAAAATTTCACCACTTTCTTCTAGAGATGGAGAAGTCTAGCTAGCAGATGTCCAGTTGAAATACCTGAAAAATAGAAGGTCACGATATTCCTTGAAAACATCAACCCAAAACTGAGAGGTGACTTAAGGGTACATTGTTGTACCTCATTCCTAGACTTGGTACAAAAGGGAATCATCCTTGAAAAAGGCCTTATTAACAAAGGAGAAATAAAAGTACCAGGCAAAAACCCGATTGTTCAACATCAAAATGCACCCAACGATAGACAAAAGTTCTGGTCTAAAAACAAAAATGTTACAAATGACGACATTGTTGATGCTAAAACCATACATACAGGACCAATTATCACAATAAGAGGTTACAACCCCAATCAAGACATGAAGAATATTCTAGATCAAACAACAAATTTTGTCCAAAATTCACAACAACAACGACCGCAAAGGAGATTTCCTACACGTTAGTTTACCCCTTTGGGCCAACCAATCGAGACAATTTTCAAAAAGTTAATTAAACATGATCTCATTAAACCTTTGGAACCAAGAGAATATGAACCCGGATAGTTTAAACCTTCATGGTGGGACAACAACACCTATTGTGACTATCATCGAACAAAAGGACACAACCTACAACAATGTCGACAACTAAAGAATATTATACAAGAGTTTGTTGAAAACGGAACCATAGAGGTCAATGGGCAGAAAAATACCAAGAACAGTGATCATAAGGTCTTCACATACCCATTACATGACCACACAAAAGGAAAGGCCTCTATTTCAGGAACCAAGAATAATCCATCAACCAATTATACCAATACCAAATATGACTATGGTAAAGGAACGATCATAAATCACCTCCGAGCTGAAAATGAAAACGCCAATACCATCGTCATTAAGAAGCATTCAAAATATGCTATAAACACACGGAAAACTAAGATAATCCTTCCAAGTCCTTCTTTTGAGCCACCTACACAGACTTCCAAGTTTAGGTACAACCTCCTTTATCAATTGAGTAAAATCCCTGCACAGATATCCATTTTGGAACTATTGACTTTATCACCTGAGCATCGAGCCATTCTCGACAAAGCTTTACAAAACACGATTGTTCCTATGGACTTAGATGTCAATCGTTTCGAAGAAATGGTGGGATATTTAAGCAACTCACATCATGCCACATTTTCTCAACAAGATTACTCAACTGAAAAGTCTGATCATAATGACCCATTACATCTTGAAGTCCTAGTCCATAAAACCAAAGTCAAACGAGTCTTAGTAAACGAAGGAGCAGGTTTGAACCTGTGTACCCTAAAATTGGTTAAGGCATTAGGATTCTTAGAAGAATGCATAGACACCTCTAAGAGTATAGTCATCAAGGCTTACGATGATGAGGAAAGATCATCCAAAGGAGTTGTCACACTCCCTATCAGAATTGGTCCAACAATTATGAACACCATCTTCCATGTCTTGGATCTCACCCTTCCGTATAACCTGTTATTAGGTAGACCTTGGATACACGCAATGAAAGTCGTACCTTCTATATATCACCAATGTCTTAAATTCCCGTATAATGGCACCGAGATCATGATTGATGGTGATCCAAATCCTTTTCAATATTGTACAAGCCTAAGGGAAATTCCACAATGATAGGTACCAGTTAACCAAGAAGTGTCATGATCCACTTTATCCTTATACGTTGATCCATCACATCTTACCAAGTCCATTTCATTCAAACCACCATCATCCATTCCTAAGGTCTAGATCCAAGACAAGGGCTATGGAGAATATTACATGAAGGCATCCTACTGTGTTAGTCAACTGGTTCCACCTAAGGCATATGATCTACCCATACTGGATAGAATATAGTCAGTAGTCACATTTCATTTCCCCCCTACAATGACATTGACCAAATGGGGAGAGATAAGTGAAGAAATTATGGATCAAGGTGATATTACCTCTTGGTTGTACCAAGAATACAATGAATACCCCTCGTCATCTATTTAAATAGCTAAGGACTGTTGTGCATATTTTGCACACATGCCCCGCCGTAGGTAGGGACCCTCTTTTTTTGCTCCCGGTGGGCTTCTTTGCTTCCATCTCATTTTGTGTGCCCCTCATTTTTCTGTCCTAGTTGGTCAACATTCCCTTCAAATTATCATTTTTGGCTGACCATATTTTTCCCCTAAAATAAAAAATGGCTAAGTCTTGGGTTTTTCGAGCTTCGCCCCCCTCACTCGCTCGATTCTCTTTTTCCTTCATTTTTTGAATTTGGCGATAGGTTTCCTATGGATTTTGGATGTTTATGTGGTGCCTAAGTGAACTGAAAAAGTTTCATTAAGTTTCAGGAAGTTTTGAAAATTCCAAAACTGCATTCCTGCAACGGCATTTCTAGAACAACATTCCAAGCTCACATCTCCGAAACGTCCAAGTGCACCTCTGATTTGAAAATGGAATTCAACCCAAATGGTAAAATTGGATCCTATCCTCCCCCGAACTTTCAAATTTCAAATTTGCAACCGGGAGATACCATCCAAAGTTCCATGCTTTGTCAGCCGTTTTCAAAACAACATTTCCAAAACAGCATTCCAGGCTCACATCTCCGGAACATCCAAGCACACATCCGATTTGAAAACAGACCTCGACCCAGATGGTAAAATTGGATCTTATCCTCCCTTGACCTTTAAAATTTCAAATTTGCAGTCGGGAGATACCATCTGGAGTTCCATGCTCTATCAGCCGTTTTCAAATCAACATTTCCTAAAACAACATTTCAACCTCTCATTTCCAGTTTGAAGAAGCCTACCATGGGTCCATCAACAAAACCATTTGATCCAATGAGGAATGCTAAAATTCCATCGGGAAGAAGGCAAATTTTAGGCAATTTTAGCTATAGTTAAAGGGAAATCAGCTACAAGACAAAATTGCTACAGTGACTGGCCACTACAAGAAAAAATAGGAAAAAGACAAAGAAGTATTTTAAATTGCTGAATATTGTGGGGTAGGTGAAGCCCTAATGTAATTGAATCTGAGCCACACAATTTAAATCAATCCTAGCCATTCATTTGGGCTTTGGAAAACTATAAATAGGGGTCTTCCCCTCATTTGTAAGTGTTGGAGAGCTGTTGTAAAAACATCGTGCAACAATAGAAAGCAACATTGCATGATCTATGGGTGTTAATTTTGAGTTTGCTAATTATGTGTGCATAGTTCTACCTTCCAAATTAGTTTTAGTTGTAGTTTTTTGAATGGAAGTGGTAATGGTGATTGTTGTTACAGTATTTGATGAATTTCCAGCCCATACTTTTGGCACTTGTTGATGGCAAGCTGTTGTGCAAAGTTAGCTTGGGCTTCTTTATTTGATTTCTGCAACTTAGTTTACTTGCACATTCATGATGTGTGTATGCAAATTGAAATCTATAGTCTTTAGAAGATAGCACTAGTTTTGTGTAACTGTAGGATCCTCTTGGCCAAGCAAAACCTAGTTTAGGGAGTCTGTCTACTGTAGAAACCCCCATGATCATTGTTCATTCATAGTTTTAGATCTAGGAACCTTTTCTCTTCCTTGATTTTTTTTTTTTTTTAATAAGGAACCTTAGGCAAGGTTCATTTCACATTATAAAGCTAAATCCAATGTTGAAATGGAGTTCTAGTATGCTGTTTGAACCTGCAGCAAACGCTCAACAACTTTCCCATCTTAAGAACTCCATTTGTAGATCCAATTTGCCCACTTTGTAACTCATCCGTAAGTCCACCTTGTGATTCTAGAAAATCACATAAATCAACTGAAATATTCCAATCATTGTCATGACCTGACATCCGAGAGACATTGGTATAGTGTTCTGTAATTTGATTGTGGAAGATTGTCTTTCAAGAGAGGTAGTGCACCTACATATTACCTGTGTTGTGAAGTGCATAAAAAACCATCAACAGAACTAGCGCTAGAAGGAGGGCTTGACATGTTGAGGCTACAAAGTTGAATGTTGGATGTTGATAAGAGCACTTTCAAAGAAGAAAACTGAGATAGAGAGATCCCTTTTAATGCTGAAACATAAAATCATAAAATTTTGAAGGGAAAAAAAAGCTGAGTTGAAATGCATCAGCATGTGAAAATCAACATTGCTCAGCTACAAAATTGATCCTCTTATATCTATCAGCCAACACCTGTCATCCGATCTCATAATGCTCAATACCTAGCCTACTAATATGATCATATTGATAAAATTTGGCAAGCTCGCTAAATTCACACTGGGTATCATACATCACCCGCTCTCCTCTGATGGGAAGTCTCAAAATACTATAGATGTCCTCTAAAGTAACTGTTGCCTCCCCAGTCGGCAAATGAAATGATGAAGTCTTTGAATTCCATCACTCACACAACGCAGTCAACATCCCTCTATTTTCCCAAATCGTGGGCATAGTCAGCTCATGCTGTAAACCTAGTCTCCATAATAATTGAGTCTCCCCACTGAATAACCAAGATCTCAACTTGAATTTATCGGGACGTGCCTCCTGAGTATAGATCAGATCTAAAATAACTTGCATTTCCAACTAACATGTCCAATTTTTCAAGTTTTTCGTAGAATTTTTTTTCCAAAATTTTTTTGCCAGCCAAATGCAGCTCACTATAGCACATGCGGTGCATTCATACAAATGAGTTGCATCACAAGAATTTGTGTAGCACATATCATATGCATTGCACAAAATCCAAACCATTTGTTACAAATGAAAATGTGGTGCATAAATTCAAATATAGTGCATTATTTAACCTACCTACCAAAATGCATATGCATTTTTAAACAATCATATGTGTTGCATAATCCTACATGCGTTTATCCGAAATGCAAATGTGATTCAAAAATATAGATGCGGTGCATTTTATATCATTTGTGTTGAAGTCCTAAATGCTCAAACCTAGGCTAAATGTCTTTTAACATATGTGTCGTTTCACAAGCAAATGCATTGCGTACGAACGCATATGCGTTAATTCCAAAGACCGCATGTGCATAATTCATTTTTAGGTACTTAAATCTATGTGTGCAAAATGAAATTTCAAATTTTCATTTTAGGGTACATACCGATGGTCCTGCATCAGCTGGTCGTCTATATTTCCAGATCCGATATCCGCAATGTGCAGCATAGGGAACTAGAGACATTTTCGTCCAATACTCAAAAAACATTTCTCAATTCTTCAACTCTTCCGAGTGCAAATGAATTGGTTTTCAACCTAAATCCTATTTATACCTAGGGTTTGGGTGGAATTTTTTTCAACCTTGTCTATTGTCCACTTAACCTTCTAACTT
>CM021101.1:73912602-74081061 GCA_007115665.2 Sequoiadendron giganteum | reverse complement strand
TTGGAATTTTTTTCTTCCTATGAATACCATTAAAGGAACAACAATATTCAAACTCTTTACTGCAATACTCACCACCATTATCAGATTTGAGACATTTTAACTTTTTACCCGTCTCATTCTCAACCAAGCTTCTCCATTTCTTAAAAGTTTCAAATAAATAAGATTTTTGCCTAATGAAATAAATCCATACGTTCCTAATTGCATCATCAATGAATGTGACATAATAATGAGAGCCACCAAGAGAAGATACCTAAGCTAGTCCCCATAAATCTGTATGCACAAGCTCCGATTTCTCATCTTTCTTTTGTTTCCCATCCTTGAGAAAAGTAGCTCACTTTTGTTTGCCATACACACAAATTTCACAGAAATCCATATTAACACATTTTAGATAGGTGGTAAAACATTATTTGAATGAAGTAATTTCATACCTTTTGCACTCATATTCCCAAGCCTATTATGCCATAGTGTCGATTCAGAATTTGCAGTAACTATGTGGTTTTTTTCTTGCTGAACTGTAGCAACTGTTCTTGAACATTGATTTTTATTTGCAATAGCTAAATTAGAAGGAATAGTATGACCTGTACAAAGATATAAGGTGCCTACTTTCAGAACTTTTGCTACCACTAAGGCACCTTTTGTAACCTTCCAATTTTTATCACTAAATGTAACAACACAACCTTCATCATCTAGTTGCCCTACTGAAATCAAATTTATTTTTAACTTTGAAAGGTGCCTTACCTCATGTAGTAGCCAATGATTCCCATTCTACAACTTAATCTTGATTCTTCCCTTTCCAAAAATCTGACAAGGCTCATTATTTCCCAAATAAACTAGCCCAAAATCCCCTTGGACATAATCAAGAAAATCATTTCTATGGGACGTAGCATGAAATGAAGCCCTTGAATCTAACACCCAAGAATCATTAGCATTCTTAAGGGAAAGAATCAAAGCATCCTCATCAGATTTATTACTTACCACATTTGACTCTTTATTTCCTTCTTTATTTTTTCGAGACCAACAATCTTTCTTTAAATGACCCGGCTTACCACAGTACCAACAATCCCTCTTGTCTCTAGATTGGGACCTTCTGTCCTTTGATTTTCCTCGTAACTTCCCATGACTTCAAGAATTGTTTCCTCTCTCCATTGTTCTGCCCTTCCTTTCTACATTCACAACACTGCCTGATGTGGATGTTCCACCTAAGCTTTTCCTATGAATTTCCTTGCTCAAAATAACATCAACAACATCATCAAATTTAAATGTATTCGAACCAAAAACATATTTGCTAACAATCATTACCAAGCTATTCTAACTTTCAGGCAAAGAACACAGAATCAAAAGATCCTTAGCTTCTTCATCAAATTTTACATTTATAGAAGTTAATTGACTGGTAACCATATTAAACTCATTTAAATGATCAACAACTGACCCACCTTCTACCATTTTCATATTAAATAAATGCTTCATAAGAAATACCTTATTCAAAGTGGAAGGATTTTCATATAACTTTGCTAGGGTTTCCATCAACTCTTGAGTTGTCTTTGCTTTTGTAATATTGAACACCACTGATTGTGCCAGGCATAGATGAATAATTTTCCAAGTGCCCTTTTGTCTAAAATATCCCAGTCCTCATCAAATATTATTGAGGGTTTCTTGGTTTTCCCTTCCAATGGCTGCCATAAATCCTTTTGATAGAGGTATTCCTCCAGCTGCATCTTCCATAATTGATAGTTCTTCCCATTGAACTTCTCAATCTTCAACTTACTCTTGTCTACCATTTCTCCCACTCAACCGTGAGACCTTCATACAGAGGATAATTGAAAACAACCTACTCTGATACCACTTGTTAGGGTTAGAAATTAGATATCTAAAAGTCAAATTCATATTTGAACAATAAACCCATAAATAAAACATAGATAGAAAAATATAACACAGAATTTAAAGTGGTTCACCTAATATGGGCTACATCCACCAAACCACAACCATCTAATGATTCTATTATCTAGTGCAAAAACCTATTACAATATCATGAATAATCACCTTTTCTCATCATACTACAACTCCCATCCCAAACCCGTTATAACGCATTTTTAAGAAGCTTCTAGATTAGGGTTATACAAAGCTGGGTTTTTCCCCTTTTCGGTGATTTTTTCGGTGATGTATCTTCCCCAGACCCCAATGAGGATACATGAAGAGTGTACAATACTAAAAAGGCATGCAGTATAGCATGATCAGTCATCACATACCAATAATATTGACACCTCATTATTTTTAGGGATGCATAAACATGCATTCGAAAAAAACACAAGCACAAAGTAGGATAAATATGGTCACATAGAACACAAGTGCAACTTTGAAGGATTTATAAAACAATTAGACACAATGTGAGATAAAAGTGCACTTTAATAAGATTCATACATGTGGATGCCAATGGGGACCAGTGAATGGGTTCATTCAAAAGTAACTTAAGTGAACATAGCACAGGCTTAATATGTAAATTCAATTGCTAGAACAAGAGGGTTCATTACCAAATTGCAATAAAGGTCATGATATATAACTCAAAAGACTTGAAATATGGTGAGAAAATCACTCCACTACATATTAAAAAAAATTAATAGTTCAATGCAAAGGTCTATGATTTAAGATCTAAATGAATTAAACTTCATTAAACATGCACAAAAAAACTCTAAAATTTTGCAAGTCACAACATAAGTATAAATGTTTATGACTCATAACACAAAGCTCGTATTTAGGTTAGCAATCAATCAAATTTTGTGCACATATTTTAAGTAGCTCCTTGCAATAAGACACTTAGCCTTAACCAATAGGGTATGCATGATTATGTTGAAGGTGTTTCCTATGTGAGCTTCACCAAGCTCATTTATCCATTTATGGTGAGGAGTTTCATATAGAGCATGCAAGATGATTGAATGGATCATGTTTGATCTATTTTGTTTCCTAAAAATCCTCATCATCTGATATGCTAGATGGTTGAATGGATCTTTTCGTCTATCTCATTGCCAACATATCCTCGCCCAACCCCATTACCATTGAACAATTTAATTATCTACCTGACACCATTACCATGAAAGCACTTAATGAAAGAACATCAACACCAATGGAGGGTGATGTTTATAGAGGATGTGACATTTAAAAGTGTTGAATTATCTTCCTTATTAAATCCCGTTGAAAAACATTTTATTGATTTTCTAGAATACAACACTTGATGATCTATGAAACCCTTCTTATGCATAATATAGAAAATGGGACTTACAATGAAAAACTAGAAGTCATTTGATATGAATGATGTTGGTCACGTGTTGAATCATCTATCATGCTTAAACCCACTAAAACATTGACTACTACTTGCCAGTGAAGAATCCCATTCCATTGAAGAAAGCAATATCTAGGAGAGAGTCACTATGAATTGCTTCATATCTAGGCACAAGATGGGGTCTTCTTCTACACACTGCTTTGCCAATACAGCCATATTCATTTGCTGGAAAGTGTAAGTTACATAATTCAATCTAGTATTCTTAGAAACATGTATTAATTTTGTTAAAATTTGATTTGAAAGAAAACAATAAAAATCAAATTGAAATATGTACAATCACCAACCTTATATACACAATCTATAACTCCATTAGATTGTTTTCTATTCATTCATTTAAATTGTTCATATGAGTCAAATTGGGGGAGATTTAGAGTGCAGATAACATATGTGGTATAAAAAATGCCATAAGTTGGATGATCATCTTCCCGCCAACATGGATGAGCTAAAATATCATAATAAAGTAATATGGCATAAACATTTCATTAGTCAAGTAATCTAGAGTTCAAGGGTAGACATAAAGTTTATACAACCATAAATTAAATGTGCAATGGTTTCCCACACTATCTTGAAATATAGTGAATTGTAGAGGTCAGATCCATCTTCATATGTTAAACTTGTTACATTTTTCTTCATAAACTTTATACATTGTACACATATCTTCATAGTAGTTCCATTACATTGGCTCGTGTACTTTAAAAAAAATGTGGAGGCATAGACAAGGCATGTGAGTTGTCAGACGAAACACCCTTAAAAAGATGTGGTCTGAAGAAATGTGACGATTCTAAGATACAGAAAAATGAGTTTTGATAATCATATAGAGGATTCAAGCAAATACTAGGCTCTCAAAAACATTCCACTCACCTCCCTAGTTCTCCACATTAGGCATACATGCAAAAGGTGGAAGCATTGACAAGGCACACAAACTGTAAAGAAGCTAAGGTAGAAAAACAACTTCCTACACTAATCTTGAGATGAGAATAATGCAAAACTTTTACAAATATTTAATAGTTATAAAAAATTAAACAAAAATAAACATAAATATCATGCATACCATGACACAGTGATTTACATGGGGAAAATCTTTTTGGGAGAAAAACCCCACACTCCAAAAGTTTCCCAATATATTATTCAGTAAATCATAAAGATTACAATATACTTGGAGAGAAAGCTTCTCATAGGAGTATCACCACTCAGAGATCGAGAGACAACATGATTGATATCAGACTCTCAGAATATATCATTGTCTCTCTATCACAATTTTAATACAACACCCTCATAAAATAGGGTTACACTCTAGGGAAAGATAGGCCAAAAAAATATCCACCATTATATCTAAAACCTAATAATTAATGGTCTAGATTTGCAATGTATCATTTATCTAATGTATTTCATTCATTTTATCGTATCAACAATAACCTTTATATAATTTCAAGGTTGAGACACAATTTCCCAACATGAACTATTTGATAGAATACAGTCATTGTAGGAAATGTTCCTTCATAATCCCCCCCCCCTCTTCCTCACATCCTCATATTCAATATGCATGGAAAAAGTTAAACATAGTCAAGGCACATGGATGGTTTTTTGTTGGAATGGAAATATGGGAATATAGACAAGACACGTAAGCTTCTTGCAAGATGTGGAAGCATAGTCAAGGCAAGATTTTCTATAAGTAAAATGGGTAAATTCCACATTATCTTACATAAGGTTTATTTTGAATTTGGAGCCATCTCGAAAGATAGATAGGAATTGTATTTATTATTGTTTTGACACCATCATCCATACCATGCATTCTTAGAATGTTCAATTTTCAACTTGTCAAGGTATATTAAAAATTAAATATGGTTATATATAGAAATCTTTGGCATCCCCTCAAATAGTTGGGCCCATGAAGACAAGTTATGGTTTGTGTACACAATTCAACCCTACCAGATAATTGGCCCATTCAACTCAAAATATCAAAGGTGATGACCATCTAAACTCATAACTTTAGATTTAAATCATGTGGATCTCAGCGAATAGCTCTATGATGGAATGAACCCATCATCTAAGGTCATTAAGATCATCTATTTGATTAACAAATTAAAGACTACATGAAAATAAAAAAGAAATCTATTGACAATATTTTAAAAAATCTGAAAGATATAAATGGCAACTATTTAACTATATACAAAAGAAAATAGTAATAATTATTCAATGATACGCTCGAAAGAAAATGATCTAATTGAGGGATTAACTAACCTCCAAAGCAATGAGAGAAGATATTGGCAACGGTCTAAACGGTTGTGTTAAAAGGATGCCAGCACAACCTTCTTCCATAAGTTTGTCCTTAATAAACAACACATGAATTTCGTGCAAAATAGATAGTACTATAATTCATGAAGGTTCAACCATCCTTGAGAATATGCAATTAGTTTTTTTTCTAACAACTTCTAAGAAGAGGTACTTTTGAGTGTAACATAACGATTAGTCTCAACTTGTCTCAAATACTCAAATTATATACCAAATGGTGTTGATAAAACCTTTTTATCACTATCAATCCAAGAACAAGGACTTAGGAAGGTTTTTTTCATTTGTCCTTGATAAGTCTCCAGGCCTCAAAAGAATCACAAAACAATTCTAACTATCATACTAGAATGCTATGGGAAAGGAATTGCTAGGGTTGATGAAAGAATCAAGAGACAAAACAATAGACTTCTTCCTATTTTGAAAATAGCTAAAATGAAGGAAATGAATCGATATAGACCAATAGCCATTTGTGATATGGTTTATAAAATTATTTGAGAATCATCATAGAGAGAATCAAATCTCTCTCAATCAAGCTATAATTTAAAAAAGAAAAGTAAATAATAGATAGTGAACTCCATAGACTAAATAGAAAATAATGGACTCTAATAGAGGAATTGACTGATTTGCAAGGTAAAGAGCAAAGCTATTGGCTAGCATCAATCTAAAGGATTTAAATTATACATGAGGGTGCCAACATAATTGTCCTTCATAAGTTTGTCTTCAATAGACAACACAAGAATTCCATGCAGAGAATCTACAAAATAGGTGGCACTTTGATTCATGATGGCCTTTGGCTATAGAGAAAAAGAAAAAACAAGCTTCACATGTTTGAAATGCCCCTTGTAATATTAAGGGCACTGATGATATCTTGTTATTACAACCAATCCAAGAATATGAAACTAGAGATATCATTTTTTCAATTATCCATGGTAAGTCTTTCATGATAGATTCGCACTACAATTCTATCAAACTTTGAAACCTTTGTTTCGCAAACATCACCATTTACTAAATGATCTACCAACTTACTTCATCTACTAGTTGCACTACACAAATGTATGCAAACATAGGCTAGAATTTTCCCTAATTGCCCCTCCAAACCTCTTCGGCGTACCCATTGCACACCAAGGTGTGATTGCTAGTTTAAATTAGCAAATGAACCAACCTTTAGGTTAATCCTAGGATACAATAAAAACCTTGCATGAATACGCTAAGATAGGTTGTAGCAGAACACCTCGGCTTAACGCGACAAAGCAAGCTAGCGTAATTCAGTTACCAATATGCATTTTACGCTTGCACCCTTCACGTGATTTTGTGACTTCCAAGTTTTAATTTCAATGAAAAAAGTCCGACGTAGACATTAGACGCTAAGATATGGTAAAAATGATAAAGGTTTTATAAGATTTCTTGCGCCATTGTGTTGAATTGGGTATATAAAAGCAATTTCCCTTAGTGCATCGTGCACATTAGCTTCAAAGACGATAACAATGAAAGATTCAAACATGGAAATGTAAGGAAAAAGACTTACCACGAGCCATTAGACACAACAAAATGAACAAAAATTCTGAAGGGTGATTCACAAGATCAACATTATTCTGAAAAGGAAATCAGGATACAAGACTAAATAGAGACCAAACAAAGGGGAAATGAATATTGACATGCTACCTATTTAGATACTGCCTGATCACCGTGGGTAGGGGAATGAAAGAGAAGTTTTGGAAATGAAGGAAACATCGTTTGTCTTCGCTAGGCATTTGCAATGAATGCGCTTAGTGCGCGTCACGAGCAGTACCGAGGTACGCAAGTTTGAACAGTGATATGTTTCCGTGAATAATCACCCTTGGTATGAAAATTCAAATAAAAGATCTCCTTCCCAATAAATTAGAAACAGAACTGTCAGTTTCATACTCACCACTTGTTCAAGAGGATAACGAATCTGCACTGTGGAAGAGCGTGAAAGGGAAACACCACGGAAGAAGCACAAGGAAAAGTTAAACAAGCAATTGACAGTATAGTTGTATCATACAATCAAAAGTTTTACAAAGACTGCATCACATAAAGGGGAGATTTTTGAAAATCTTTAAAGGTTTATAGTTGTATAACTAGCGCTTGCAGCTCAATGAGGTGCAATGGTTACGGTGCAGGAGTTAAAGGTTAAAATCCCAAGAAAATGTTGTTATTGCTCATATCTCTGTATCACAAAACAAACGTTCAAATCAAAATAATAATGTAAATGACTTTAATCACAAATATTTCCAACTTACCGAATTAAAAAAAAAAATTAAATCAAAAGTGATTTCTTACAAAACTGTCACGGTGGAAAGACTTGAAAGCTGGTAGCCCAATGATCCTGTCAGCCCTAGGCCAGATAATTTTCTGTTCAATTCAACTACCACACTTATATCTACTTCTCTTTTATTGTTTACAGGTCTTTTATGACAAAAAAAAGAAATGGACAATGCGTATCATCTTTTCTAAGCTATTCAAGTAATCCTTCAACTATTTTATTAAAAAAAGATGGGTTTCTCAGGAAGCACGGTTAACTACATTGTTGTAACAGCGGATCCAGAACAAGACACTCCTTTCCATGACTGACCACAGGGATCTCCTCCACTTGCAATTCACCCAGTAAGTTGAGACGGAGAATTTAGACTGGTATAAAGGTTTGTCAGAGCAGAAACTGAAAATCCATCCAAAACATAATATAAATCAGAAAACTACAAATCGAACACATTGGATTAACAAAACCATCATTGATGTAATCTTTTATGTTAGAACATCGTCTTTAATTGATTCAAACAATAGAAAACCTACGGATTTCCAATGTGATGAAAAAACATTCATAAAGCCAATTTATTAGTTATATAAAGGGCACTATTTATAAATAACTGTCAATAGATATCATTTTACATTGTCCCTGTCATTTATAACTTTCAGTGGCAAAGCAAAAAATTGATGCCAAAAAAATACATGGAAGTGCAAGAAACAACACGTTTGAAATATACCATTAGAAGTTAATAAGTTATCTTGATGATGGATCACGGATTACCACAAAGAGTAATCTGAAGCATTGAATTGTAAATCAAGTAGACATAATTTTTACCAGAAGCTATTTACTGCATCTGAAAAGATGATGTTCATTAATCATAAACTACTTATTTGTCCGGGTTAAACTACACTTTAAAGAGTTCGATGATACTCCAATGCACCATAGTCATGGATCAGGCAGTTTGTCGATACTAACATGTTTTCAGCAACAAGTGTGTATGCCTTCAATATGGGTACGCAGTGAACACAAAGCTAAAACACAGGCAACCCAAACCATCATCTCTGAAATGCTAATATCTTATTCTCCTATCCCAGGTTTTCCGTCGTTCTCAAACTATACGCAGTATAACATCTAGTTCTCAACTGTTTATATTCAAAAGGTCTAAAAAGAAATTACAGATTAGAAACCCATCTACAATATTAATCGACGAACACTCCAATAGGAATTGCCAAGGGATTAAATTCATAATAATGTGAGGGTCAAAATTCTAAGAGCGTTTGCCTAATGGCATTCTAAGAAAAAAAGAAGTATATCTATCAGGTTTAAAGAAACCAGAATAGTTCCATTTGGCAAATAGATTGTAAAAGCTTCTATGTTTGTGTCTGCTCTTCCCCTCGAATTTAGACCATATTGATCTGTGCTTCATTGGGGTTCATTGGGGTATGCATTGAATAGTCAAAAAATGGGAATCTCAAAGTGATTTTTGTAACACCCAACAAAAATAACGGCCTAACATGGAAGTAATTATGTTTTTCTAAATAAATAAGTGGTAAGAGTTGAATGCATTCTACCGTCTGGTCCATTGGTGACTCCACCAACTGGCAGGGGTGCCACAATCACTGCTAAACTGGAGACGATAAAGAGCCAAACTGTCAATTTCCGTCTCCCCATCTTCTTCCAACTTCGCCCCTCGCCTACAGACAAGGTGCTAAAAGGAACCTTGCATTTTGGTTTCGTCTCAGGAGCTTAAACCATTTCCCAGGATGCCCATGTATTACTACCTAGAATTGTTGAGTGAATCCCATGATAAAATTTATTGCAGTCTCTACACCCAACTATGGAAATATTTGGAATTTCTTTTATCAACGAAACCATAAGAAAACTAACAGCGAATGTTGCTATTCGACATTGCTGAAAGGCAAATTTAGCAAGAGAATGGATCAACTGAAACAAATAACCTTTTGGGTGGTAATCACGTCTAGGGTTGTTGCCAAACTGTCATGCCCCGCTCCTATTCCCTCCTACAATCTTCCTCAACTCTGCTTCTTTCTATACATCTCACCTTCTTCGTACTTGATGGAAGAGTTTTCCTTTTCCCTTATAGTTGAACTCTCCTCACGCCTTGAGGGTCTTATGTCCCACGCCCTGCAATTTCTTTCCTTCCTCCCAAGCGATTCTCTTCATTTTCTCCTCATCTCATCACCCTACGATGCATTCCTTCCCATTTCTTTTCCTAAGACTTTGTTCCTTATTCTTTCAGTCTCCCACATGTCTGATAAAATTTCCTCTCCTTAAAGCTTGATGGGAAGCCCATCTCTTGTGCAAGAGCTCTGATTACGACACAAGCAGGGATGATGTTGGCATCAATGTGGAATTTGGCTTTAAATTTGCCATTTTGCATTTGCCTAAAAATTTCTAGAGCCTTTTCAACAAATCCATTTCTATTGCGCCTCCTCTCAACACCCTCCCTCTCTTTTCTCCCCTCTCCACCTCTACCGCCCACCTTCTCTGGTAAAAGATATATATCACACCGCCTAAGAATGTGCCTTCATGGAAGTTGTGGGTCAGACTTCCTCTACAAACTGTCCTTTCTATCCCAGCAAATGGGTCACCATGCCATATTAATGGCACGGCCACCCCTTTTCTCTGCAGGTAAGTGTGAGGGAAGCACTAGTTTTTACTTGATTTTGACCTGACTAAAATGTTCAGCGTGGGATGCATTCAACATGATATTGTGTTGTTTTGTCAACAAAACATACACGACTTTCGAAACCATCTTCGCATCCTTCATTCACATGCATCCCATCGAAATAGTCTTTCTCGGCGTTAGACAACACACTAATCCGGTGGGATTCAACAATCTGGTGGGCATCTGACAACAATCCGGTGGGATTTCCCACCCAGAATAGCCTATCGACTAAATATTTAGTTCATAATTTACTTTTAAAATAAAGTCCACGAAATTATTGGATTCATCTCTATTAATGGTATGCGAAGAGCAACATGGATTGGGGGTATTTTAATGTTCCAATGTTTCAACTAGTGAATGAGATAGGGGAACAACTAGAGGTAGTGCACAACTTATTATATGAATTAGGTATAACTTTCAAACATCAACATTGTCTTATGATCAACAAATACAAATACAATAGGTCTATTGGAATCAACATCAACAAAGATATGACTAAGTATATCATTATATGTCCTTGAATGATGTTCATATTTTGTAGCATATTTCACAATGTAGTTGAGGATTACATGCTAAGACAAAACTAGCTAATAGTCCACATTTGCTTGCCATATGGAAAGTATGAAAGGGTTTTGAATCATAAATCTATCATCATTACAAGTATGCATGTATTTCATATGGCCATTCCTACAAATAACCATAGTTGAAACTGATTGCATGTGTCATTATGAACAAGCTTTATTATCTAACTAGTTGATCATATAGGTCCTTTTCACACATCTTCACATGTTAAGAATACTTTGGGTTTCAAAAATGTTTCGAGAATTCTTTAGTACACATCTAATCTTACCATTTAGTTGTCTTATCACACAAGTTTAAGACACTTTTCATAATGTTGTCTTGTCAAATCTCTCAACCTTAAATGCAAGACCTCCTATGTACACTATAAAGTAACTATGATTCATTTGATCATAAATATTTTTACATCATAATCAAGAGATTCCTTCTCTTTCAGTACTCTTTGTGCAAGGTAACGTTTAGTTTTGTAGATGATCTGGGGATCTTGAGTCCATTAGTGACTATTACAACAAGTCCCAAGGAGCTTTGTAGTAACATGATAAAACACATCATTTCTTGTACAACAATGTATCTTTTGTGCTTTTGGTATGGCACTCAACATCTATTATTACATATGATTCCATGCATTTCCAACCAACAAGATTCATTTAGAATGGAGTGATACAATATTGAGTTTCTTTCTCCAAATTCACGTGGGTTGCAAGTAGTCACATAAGTGTTTATGTAATTCACAACAACTTTTAGAACATCTTGATCTATCCAATCAATTATACTAGTGGTAGGTGCTTGGTAGAGCTGAAGGAAGTCATGAATGTGGGCATAACCTTTATTCTATCATTCATACCTAGTAGAAGAGAGAAAAAAAAAAAAAGGAATACAAATAAGCAAGAAAAAATCCAAAGGAAGTTGATGTGCCAAGAAGCTCACCTATACCAATAGTCCTTTGTGTTGAGAAACCTCTCAAGAACGTATTCGTACATAAAATAGTGGTTTTTTGTGTATGTACAATGTGTTGCACCCACCACCATTAGACACAAATTGGATTAGAAGGTTGCAACCCAAGCATGACATATCACAAGTATCTATTTTTTTTAATCAATCATGTATGCAATATGAAGAACAAAGTATGGAAACCAAACTACATGATCATATCAAGATCTTTCCTCTTGAAGGGTTTATCCAAATGGCCATGTGGCATGCAAGTTGAGATTATGTTGAAGTGTTTCAAGTATGTAATAATGGTTACGAGAGAAAGGCTATAATAGCCATGAGTCAACCCTTTTTAATTTTTTTAGAGAGACATATTCATTGTCTTGCACCTACGAGAATTATTGAAAGGTAAAGGCTAGGGAGATGTACAAATCCACAAAATTTTAAACTTGTGAGATTATGTTAAACACCAAACCCAAACTATCAACTACCTCGATGTTTATCAAAACCTTGTCAAGTCTAAGACCTTGGCCTTTATGAATCATCAAAGCCCTTGCCATCTTGAGGGGGAGTTGGTGGTAAGCACCACGAGTCACAAGAGCAACCAAAGAAAGGTGTGGGTCATGCAAATCCTAAGGTAGTCAAACATAATGATCAAACCTAAGAAAAACAAAGCTTGGTAGTGTTGTGCGGTTTGAAAACACACTCCATGTTACTTAAAATAATATAAGGACTTAAGCTAAGCATATTATAATTTAGCAACTCTTAACTGTAAAGAAAGAGTTGAGAAAGGCTAGTCAATGTTAGATTACACATAAAAGGTTAGAATTGAAAGGTGAGGCTTTTTGTCACATCTCAGACTATGATGTTGCTTGATTTTGCTTTATGTGGATCTGATATACGACTAAATGTGTGTGGTAGAATAAATAATAAATAGTATGGTGTTTTGAGAGATGAAATAAGAAATTTTTTGTTTTAATTTTAAAAAAAGTTGAAATGTATTGAATATAGTTTTATTTTCAAAGTGATGCAAAATAAAAAAGTGTTATTTGGATTAATGGATTATATTGCTTTGATTTATATTTTACTTGAATAATAATCTATTAATGGGTGTCTAAGGTTACTTGAGTTGTAGGTTGTCGAAGACCAAGGGTGTGGCTAAGGTAGAAAAGGTTAGCTTCCTAGCAGGCTAAAGAAGGAATGATTCTTTTGCAGACACACGAGCACTTAGTATCATGTAGATGCATTTATTATTTAATTTAAGTTAATTGTTTATACTATTCGTACTTCATAATTTTTAATTAAATTAATTAGTAGTGAAATAAAAGTGCAAAGAAATAAAATAATTAATTATATTTTAATTAAAGATTTTATTTTACAATTAAATGATAATTCTTTTATTTTGCATTTAAATGATATTTCTTTATTATTTATTGAGGATAATTGTTTCATTTGCAAATTAATGGTATTTCTTTATTATTTATTGAGGATAAATGTGATGCATAAAAATAAATCTTGTTTTATTTTTAAAATTAGTTTATTGGAAAACTTGAAGGAAAATCTATAAAAGAGGGGAAAAACTATAATGGAAACACACAATAGTTTTCATAATCTTTCTTTTTCTCTGCAAAACTATAGCTGAAAATGGGCATGGGGAAGTATTTTTGGGAAGCACAATAATACAAGAATGGTGGAAGAAGATAGGAAAACAAGAAGAGGAAACCCAGTTGAAAGTGATTTCTAGGTTTTTGAATTCTTTCTCCTGAGCATTTGATTCAAAACGTATGAAAAATTTACTGTATTGTGAAAGAGTGAATTCTTTTGTTTGTTGAACCCCAATTGCTTGTAATCTCGTGTTGGTGCTTGAATGTATTATTCTCTATTTTGAGATAGTTGAATCTAGCTGGCACAAGATTATAATCCCCTTATTATTTTTAATTAATTTACTACTCTGTACAAAATAATATTATATATTTACAAATATACTATTTTGTATATTTATAAATATATAATACTATTGTTATATATTTTCAAGGAGATAATACTATAATTTATCTTTGAAATGGAAGTTATGGAAAGAGATTTGTGTCTATATAAAATGCTATTTGCATTATACTGGAAGAGTATTGCAATGTCTTGTGTTTCGTTATTTCTTTTTATGGGGGGAAATATTTTTAAAAATATATATGTAAGAAGTTGGCTTACACAACCAACGCCTTCCATAGGGAAGGCTACCTATGGAGGCAACAGCCCCCCGGCAGGCCCCTTCCTATGGAGAGAGTGTTGCCTTCCATAGGAAACACACCCCTATGGGAAGGTCGTTGGCCACTCTATCCCTCCACAAATACATGCCTTCCAAAATTTTGTTTGTCTTTCTCCTTTCCTACGCTCATCTTTATAACTTCGGTTGTGTTTTGTAATTTGACCATTTGCATATGTGTGTGTGTGTGTGTGTGTACATGTATATATAAAAGTAGTTATTTGTAAATTTATCACTGTAGAATTTAAAAGGATATATATATGATTGTAGATGTATATACTATTTCATTTGCAAATGTAATTTACAGAAAGTGTATATATATACATATACATATTTATTTAAATATATCATTTTGTTAAAATGTAACAGATTGTATGCATGTAGTTGTATCTGGAATGGATAGTGACTAATATTTGTTTGCAGAAATAATGTATTTGAAATGAAATTACTCAACTGAAAATGTGATTTTTTGTATATCTACACATATATATATATATATATATAATACAAATACACATACAATATATATGAGAGAAAGTTTTAAATTTTGAAAAGAATAGATATTAAAATCTGATTTATAATGATAAATATTTCTACTTTAAATTGATATATTTCTATATTAAATTGTTTTATTTCTGAATATATGTATAAATATGTAGATGTACATTTGTGTATACATGAATGGGCAAGTTTTACTCTTAAAAATGTATACATTTTTAATTGGAGATTATTTCTTTCAAATTTATACAAATCTATTATTTTTAGATTCAATCATTTAGATTGGAAATGATGTATTGGATACTTTGTAAGCAAGTAGAAAAGAGCACATCTGCATATAATTTTTTTTATCCATTGGTGTGTAGTGGAATGATTAAAATAAGTTCATGGTGAAATATAAAACCAGATGTAAAATTTATCTTCTTGAGAATTACTTTCTATGGAAACAAATAGTAAACTTTGGAAATATAATGTGTTTTCCGCAAGAATGCTTAAATTAGTGAATGTTTGAACCTTATGCAACTTGTGAGAAATTTTGTATTATTTACACCTTTATGAGATTACTTCTGGGATAGGATGTCGAATGTGGGCTCCCAGAGATGGTAGTTTACCTTTTCTTAAACTACCATTTATATTTTAATGCTTGGCCAAGCTTCTGTACTAGTGAAATAAATGGATAAAAGCCTAGAATTTTATGTTATATATGTCTCTGCCACATCCTACATGCAAGTAATATGCTTTTCTAGTATAGGAATGCATATAGGCATCAAACACACATCAAGAATTCCCTCCTACTTTACTATTCTAGGTTGCTAAGCTCCTCGTGTAGGGTCGGGGCTTTCTTCAAGTCAAGAAGAAACCCAAGGAAGTCTTGTACTTCATGGTTGGGCGGAAAAGGTGCCTTAACCTCACTCTTTGCCTCAGCTTGCAGAAGACCAGTGGTGTCATGGTGGTTAAGGATCAAAGATTATTTATACTATGGATGTACTTCTTGTATTACTTTTGTATGGCTTACATAGCCAATTTATAAAATGTAACTTGACTTCATGGATGTAATAATTGATGAGAACTTATTTATGTAACATTGTAATAGATGTATTGTAACACTCTCTTGGTGTATGTAAATTGAAATCACTAATGAACTTGCCTCAAAGCATTTATGGATATTTAATGTTTAAACATGTATCACTTTTTCCTTACTTGGAATGTGTATTGTTCTCCATGGAAATAATTTGTTTGGAATGTGAGTTTTCGAGTTTTACATTTTGGTATTAGAGCATCTAGGTTAAACTCTAGGACCTACGCCTAATTAAGCTTAATGTTATGTTTTCTAGAGTAGTTTTAATGGATATTAGGAATTATCATCGTGAAGAAGGATCTCGTGGTAATACGAAAGATAGGTTGGATAAGATCTTAGCCCTGTTGAGTCGATAGGAGGCCAGGATTGATAGCCCGAAACAAGAAAGGTGAAGAGGCCAACCAGAGCTAAACTCTGGTGGAAATTAAGGTAATACAAATCGAGAAAAAACCGAGACCAAAGGAAACCTAAGTAAGCAAGGAAAGGTGGCTGAAGAGTTGAGAAAGGACCTCAAAAAGGTCACCCTACGAAAAATTTACGGCAAAACATCCAGGGACGGGGCAGAAGCATGAGTGATTGAGATGGAGAAGTATTTTTCATACAAAATTTGTCCAATGATACTAAGCCTGAATGGAGATCATATCAACTCACTGGTGAAGCTGTCACCTTGTGGGATAACGAAAAGGGTGAGAAGCAATTTTTGCATGGAAAAGTGACTTGGGAACTATTTTTATAGTTGTTCAAGAAAAGGTGGCAACCACAGTTGTAGTTTGACAAAAAGATGATTGAATTCTAAAATCTCACTCAAGCGAGAATGACAGTAACTTAGTATTGGGAAAAAATTTCCCACCTTCTCAAATAAGTACCCCAATACTAGCTTGATGAGAGGTTCTAGGTTCGCAAATTCATCTTGGGGCTTAGGCCTCAAATTGGAGCTGAAGAATATATTCATAATCCCTCCACGGTGTAGGAGCACCTAGGCTAGCCTCCAAATTTTACTTGTTATTTTGGATTGTATCTGACCTTAGCCAAGTCAGAGAGTTTGAGTGTTTGTTTTAGACCTTAGATTGTCTTGTTTTTGTTTGGACTAGGTGAGTTAGTCATTAGGACTAAAGTCACAATTACTAGTCATTGTTAGTAGTTTTACCTTGCTTAGCCTTAGTAGCTTAAGTTGGGAAGGGAGTCTTAAATGTGTTCTAAACACATGATTGATGTTAGAAAGATGCCATGAGGATTTTAATGGAGTTGGTTGCTCAAACTACAGGAGATAGAGGTCCTAAGAGTTTGGAAGGTGGCCTAATGCCAAAGTTGCCTAATCTTGTTACAAAACTGTCATAACAACATTTGCCATTATGGCAAATGTTGCATGCAATTCAATTGCTTAGGATTCCCTAAAGGATAGGAGTGGGCGATCGACCAAGAGACCCTAAAAACATGGTGAATGGCATCTAATATGAAGTAGACTCGAATGCAGTAGTAGAGAGGATTGTAATCAAGTTTTTGGAATGAAAATATAGCTTTGCAATTTTTGTGTTTTGTGTGAATACCAAGTATATGGAGTGATAGAGATAGAATACAAGCTAAATGCTTTGATTTGATGTTAGAATATTGTTAATAGGATAGTATTAAGGCTTTGTTTTTCTATAAGTAAGTTGTTTTCAAGTTAATTTAGTGTCTTGGATAGTTAGGTAAAGGTCTAAGGGTTTCACTGGTTTTGTCCTGACTAGTTTGTCTTTTTATGGCTCCCCCATGAAATCTAGTCACGGGGTTTTCCTAAGGATAGATGGAACTGTTAGGGGAGCCATTGGTCTGTACATATGTAGGGTTAGGAGTCTTGAAGATTCGAGCAAAGATTTTAATGTCAAGTCCTAGGCAAGCTTAGAGGGCCTAGTTAGAGGTTTGATAGTGAAGAATTGAGTAATATAGGTAGGGGATTAAGGTATAGTACAAAACAAGTACAGTTCCAGGTAGGGTATGGGCATATCCCATCATGCCATAAGGATTGACGTTCAACAAATCCATTTGATTGAGTTGTAAGGGAGAAACCAGTGAGGTCATACAAACTAGGTCTATTTATACCTATTTACCCTAGATAATAGGAAGCCTATGTATGGAAGACCTAGGAGCCTAAGAGTGGATGAATCTTTTAGAACATCCAAAAGGATAATTGAATGTGGGATCAGGTTGTTAGGTTTTTTGGGAAGTTTTGGCAGGAACGAGGAAAAGAGCATTGACAATGGCTACAAGGAATTAGGCCTCCTTAAGACAAATCCTTACACTCGGTTGGAGAAAGATTTGGAGATCCTTCAAAATGGATTCAAATGGAAGAAAATGGCATGATTTAACTATATTGGATGCCCCTACAATCAATTCAATTATTTGTGAAATGGTAGCACTTAGAGTCCTCTAAGTGTAGGAGAAATTAGAAGTAAACTAAGGGAGACTGTCCTTCAAGGTTAAGCACAAAGAGTTGGGCTCTTAGAAAAGAGTCAGACAAGGTCTTAGTTAATCATCTAAGCCTTTTGGGAGATCCTAGAGGAAATTAGGATCCTAGAAGAAGATAAGGAAGATCTTCTTAGCACTTGTGCAAGCACACCTGGAAGCACATACACCATATTGGTATCAGAGCTAGTTTTGATCAGGCTTGTGGTTAATGTTGCAACCTTCTGAATCAGTAGGAGAGAATCCATCATTTGGGTCAGTGGAAGGTACTACAATGGTGACTAACGCTGAGTTAGTGAAGAAGGTAGAAGAATAAGATGAGGACTACAAGTCACTAAGAGAAAGGTTGGCTTGAATGAAACAACTCTTGGATGAAGTCCAAGAAATGACAAACAGAGTAAAGGATAAAGTAGATCAGAAGGAAGAGAATGAAGCAAGGGAAAAGGAATTGGGATTGGAGGAGGAAGCCCCAACCCCTGACCCTGTTATTCTTGAAGAACCCTTCTTGAAGGCACTGAGGGCTTTAAGTGGCAAAGCTTTGGAGGGTGTACCTCTTTTCAGTGGACAGATGGATCCAGATTGAGTCATGGATTGGATAGATAGCATTGAGAATCACTTTGAATGTGATGGTATCTTAGAGGCCCAAGAAAGTAAAGGTGGCCAAGTCAAGGTTGAGAGGTTCAACTCTCACATGGTGGAAGTTTGTGCAAAATGAAAGAGAAAAGGAAGGAAAGGGTCCTATAGTTACATGGAAGGGCATGGTAGATAAAGTAAGGCAGACCTACTTACCTGATGACTATGAAGTCTAGTTGCATAGGAGGAGACAAAATCTTAGAAAAAAAGATTTGGATGTCCAAGCATACACCGAGGAGTTCTAGAAGTTGTGCCTAAGATCAAAGGTGGTTGAAGATGAAAGCATCAAGTGAGCAAGGTACTTGAATTGACTCAAGTGGTCTATCCAAGAAGACATGAGTCTAGTGAACTTCAAAACCATCCACCAATGTTATCAAATGGCCTTGAAGATAGAGGAGAAAAGCAAAAGGAAGCAAGAGAAAACCTCCAAAAGTAGAGGTAAAGGAAAATATAGTAGAGGACAAAGAGGTGGTTATGGTGGAAGGAGTTCAGAATCAAGGGCTCAAGGAGAAGTTAAGTACACTGAGCAACAAGAAGGAAGCTCTAGTAGAGGTGGTAGAGGAAGGAGTTCTAACTCTAGCTTTATAGGAAGAAGTGGTGGACAAGGAAGAGGCAACTACTTTGCCAATATGAAATGTTATCACTGCAATCAAATGGGACACCCTGCCTATAGGTGTCCAGAGAAGGGTAGTACTTCTCAAGGAGGTGATAAGAGAACTAATCTAGTTCATGATGAGACAAATTCTGTAGAGAAACATTCAGAGGTGCCACTAAATTTAGAGGAAGGTGAGAACCTCATGATGAGGAGAACTTTGATCAAAAAACCGGTTAAAGAGCCAAGCCAAAGGAGGTCTTTATTTAGGATAAAGTGCAAAATGATGGGGAAAGTATGTAGAGTCATCATTGACTCAGGGTCTACTGACAATATTGTGTCAGAGGAAGCAGTCAGCAAGCTCAAGTTGACAAGGATACCCCACACCAGTCCTTACAAGGTCACATGGCTCAATAAAGACCAACATGTCTTGGTAAATGAACAAGCATGGGTGGAGTTTTCAATTGGAAGGTACAAGGACAAAGTATAATGTGATGTATTACCTATGGATGCATGTCACTTGCTCCTAGGTAAACCATGGCAATTTGATCACCAAGCTATGCATGATGGAGCAAAGAACTCTTATACCTTCAAGAAAGACAAGGTAACATTCAAAATCCAGTCACTCTTAGAGGATGTAGAGGTGAAGACAACATCTCCTAATCTGCTCATGGTTGGTGAAAAAGAGTTCTTAGAAGCCTTGGAAGAAGGAGAAGGAGTTGGCTATGCATTAGTGTTAAGGCCAAGGGAGGTAAGTGGTGACAAAGCAGCCAAGAAGACAGAGTAACCAAAGGAGATTCAAAGCATGCTGCAGACTTACCAAGGTATAGTGAGTGATGGACAACCATCAACCTTACCCCCTAAAAGAGCCATAAGTAATAGGATAGACCTTATCCTAGGAGCTACCCTTCCCAATAAGTCAGCTTACAAGATGACCCCTCAACAAAATGAGGAAATAGCTAGAAAAATACAAGAACTCCTAAACCAAGGTCTCATTAAAAAGAGCATTAGTCCATGTGCCATACCCACTGTCCTTGCACCTAAGAAAGGAGGAACTTGGAGGATTTGTACTGATTCAAGGGCTATTAATAGGATAACCATAAGGTATAGGTTCCCTATCCCTAGGATTGAAGGCCTAATGGATTCCCTAGGTGGAGCTAAGTACTATAGTAAGATAGACTTGAAGAGTGGCTATCACCAAATAAGGATACATGAGGGAGATGAGTGGAAAACAACCTTCAAAACTAACGAGGGTTTATATGAGTAGCTTGTCATGCCATTTGGATTGTCTAATGCCCCCTGCACATTCATGATGCTCATGAATGAAGTCCTCAAAGACTACATTGGCAAATTTGTAGTGGTATATCTTGATGATATATTGATCTATAGCAAAACAATAGAAGAGCATCTCAAACACCTAGAGGTAGTTTTCAAGAAGCTATAGGAGGAGGAGTTGATGATCAACTTGGAGAAGTGTGAGTTCATCAAGACAAAACTGGTGTATCTTGGGTTTGTGTTATCTCATGGTAATCTGAAAATGGACATTAGCAAAGTAGAAGCCATCCTCAATTGGCCTACTCCAAGGACAACAACTGAGGTAAGAAGTTTTCGTGGCCTTGCTCAGTACTATAGGAAGTTCATAAGACAATTTAGTGCTATTTGTGCTCCTATGTTGGATACCATTAAAGGAGGCATAAAGACTAGATTTGAATGGAATGAGAAAGCTAACAAAAGTTTTGAGTTGTTGAAGGAAAAGATAGCTACCCAACCTGCTTTAGTGTTGCCAAGTTTTGAGAAGCTATTCACCATTGAGTGTGATGCAAGCAATGTGGCCATTGGAGTTGTTCTAAGCCAAGAGGGCAGACCGGTGGCTTTTCATTCAGAGAAGTTAAGTGAAGCCAAGAAGAAGTATTCTTATTATGACCTTGAGATGTATGAATTGGTCCATGCTTTAAGGAAATGGAGGCACTACTTGCTTCCTGAGGAGTTCATAGTGTATTCAGACAACCAAGCACTTAGTTTCCTAAATTCACAAGAGAAATTGAGTCACAAGCACATGAAATGGGTTGAATACCTACAAGCTTACACCTTCAATATCAATCACAAGAAAGTTGTCCTCAATAAAGTAGCAGATGCATTGTCTAGAAGAGCTCTCACAATTCAGGAAATTCAGTTGAAGAGCATGGGAATAGATCATTTCAAGGATCTACATGTAGATGATGAAGATTTTGTAGACATTTATAAGGTATGTGCTAAGTACAAGAATCATTTTCATAGTAGATATGTTGAGTATACTTTGCAGAGTAACCTTTTGTTTAAAGGAAACCAATTATGTGTCCCTAGAGGCTCTATTAGAGAGAATTTGATACAAGAAAAGCATAATGGTGAATTGAGTGGTCACTTTGGGATCACTAAGACTCAAGAACTTGTTCAAAGGTTCTATTATTGGCCTAAGATGAATCTTGATGTTAGGAGGTATGTGGAAAGTTGTATAGTATGTCAAAGGGCCAAGGGAACTTCTTCAAATGCAGGCCTATATCAACCACTACCTATTCCTACTAGGCCATGGGAATGCTTGAGTATGGATTTTGTAGTTGGGTTACCCAAGACAAGACAAGGTATGGATAGTGTTTATGTAGTTGTGGATAGATTCAATAAGATGGCTCACTTTGTGCCATGTAAGACAACCAATGATGCCAGCCAAACAGCCTCTCTTTTCTTCAAGGAGATAATAAGAATTCATGGGTTACCTATGAGCATAGTGTCAAATAGAGACACCAAGTTTATGAGTCAATTTTGGAAGACTCTTTGGTAGAGATTGGGCACTAATTTATCTTTTGGATCTGCATACCATCCCCAAACTGATGGTCAGACCGAGGTTGTTAATAGAAGCCTTGGAAATCTACTGAGGTGCTTGACCAAGGAGTATGGTCAACAATGGGATTAGTTGATTGGACAAGCTGAATATGCCTATAATGACACTATGAACGGGTCAACAGGGAAGAGTCCCTTTGAGATAGTCTATGGTTTACATCCTAGAGGAGTCTATGAGCTAAGAGAATTAAAAGGTGGAGTTAAGGGAAGTGGTTATGCTGATGATTTTGCATATGATATGCAGTAGATTCATGACACAGTCAGGAAGACATTGATAGAAAACACCATGAAGCATAAGACCAATGTGGATGAGCATAGAAGATAATTTTAGTTTAATGTGGGAGACTTGGTGATGATACATCTCAATAAGTCTAGAATACTGAAGGGAGTCCCTCACAAGTTTCAGATGAAAAGGATAGGTCCCTGTCCTATCTTGGAAAAGTATGGGAACAATGCTTTTAGAGTGGAGCTATCGGAAGACAGTGGACTGTCCCCTGTTTTCAACATTGCAAATCTGGTTCATTATAAAGGACCACCACCAGACATGGATCAAAGCCTCAATGAAGTCATCCATGATGTGGAAGAGCTCAGACTACCTTCTGATACAGTCCCACAAGCTGACAGTATACTGGACACTAGGGTCTACAAGAAGACTAGAACCAAAGAATACAAAGAGCATCTGATCAAGAGGCATGGACAAACGGATGTTGATGTAGTGTGGATCAAAGAATCAAAATTCAAGAAGTTGGGAATTGATCTCAACTTACTCAATCCAAGGGTGGATTGAACTCTTTTGTTTTGGGGAGGATGGTGCAAGAGCACCTAGGCTAGCCTCCAAATTTAACTTGTTATTTTGGCTTGTATCTGACCTTAGCCAAGTGAGAGAGTTTGAGTGTTTGTTTTAGACCTTAGATGGTCTTTTTTTTGTTTGGAATAGGTGAGTTAGTCATTAGGACTAAGGTCACAATTACTAGTCATTGTTAGTAGTTTTACCTTGCTTAGCCTTAGTAGCTTAAGTTGGGAAGGGAGTCTTAAATGTGTTCTAAACACATGATTGATTCTAGAAAGATGCCATGAGGCTTTTAATGGATTTGGTTGCTTGAACCACAGGAGATAGAGGTCCTAAGAGTTAGGAAGGTGGCCTAATGCCAAAGTTGCCTAATCTTGTTACAAAACTGTCATAACAACATTATGGCAAATGTTGCATGCAATTCAGTTACCTAGGATTCCCTAAAGGATAGGAGTGGGGGATCAACCAAGAGACCCTAAAAACATGGTGAATGGAATCTAATATGAAGGAGACTTGAATTTAGTAGTAGAGAGGATTGTAATCAATTTTCTGGAATGAAAATATAGCTCTACAATTTCTGTGTTTTGTGTGAATACCGAGTATATGGAGTGACAGAGATAGAATACAAGCTAAATGCTTTGATTTGATGTTATACTATTGTTAATAGGATAGTATTAAGGCTTTTTTTTTATGTAAGTAAGTTGTTTTAAAGTTAATTTAGTGTCTTGGATAGTTAGGTAAAGGTCTAAGGGTTTCAATGGTTTTGTCCTGACCAGTTTGTCTTTTTATGGCTCCCCCATGAAATCTAGTCACGGGGTTTTCCTGAGGATAGATGGAAGTGTTAGGGGAGCCATTGGTCTATACATATATAGGGTTAGGATTATTGAAGAGTCAAGCAAAGAGTTTAATGTCAAGTCCTAGGCAAGCTTAGAGGGCCTGATTAGAGGTTTGACAGTGAAGAATTGAGTAATATAGGCAGAGGATTAAGGTACAGTACGAAGCAAGTACAGTTCCAGATAGGGTATGGGCATATCCCATCATGCCATAAGGATTGAGGTTCAACAAATCCATTTGACTGAGTTGTAAGGGAGAAACTAGTGAGGTCCTACAAAGTAGGTCTATTAGCCCTATTTACCCTAGATAATAGGAAGCCTATGTATGGAAGACCTAGGAGCCTAAGAGTGGATGAATATTTTAGAACATCCAAAAGGATACTTGAATGTGGGATCAGGTTGTTAGGTTGTTTGGGATGTTTTGGCAGGAACCAGGAAAAGAGCACTAACAATGGCTACAAGGAATTAGGCCTCCTCAAGACAAATCCTTACACCCGGTTGGATAAAGATTTGGAGATCCTTCAAAATGGATTCAAATGGAAGCAAATGGCATGATTTAACTATATTGGATGCCCCTACAATTTATTCAATGATTTGTGAAATGGTAGCACTTAGAGTCCTTTAAGCGTAGGAGAAAGTGGAAGTAAACTAAGGGAGACTGTCCTTCAAGGTTAAGCACAAAGATTTAGGCTCTTAGAAAAGAGTCTCACAAGGTCTTAGTTAATCATCTAAGCCTTTTGGGAGATCTTAGAGGAAATTAGGATCCTAGAAGAAGATAAGGAAGATCTTCTTAGCACTTGTGCAAGCACACCTGGAAGCACATACACCACTCCACCATGGATGAGGCTTTTGAGAAAGCAACCAAGCAGGAACACAATTTAAAATAGGTTGCAAATTATAGAAGGAGTAAGGACATGGCCAGGTATGGTAACATGAAATCTCAAGGAAATAGTCAGAATAACAATAATCAGAATCAATACAATCAGGGCAATAACAATAACAAATAGATCATAAATCTCAAGAGGGGTAACAATTATTAGGATTGCAATGATGGAAATTAGAACAACAATAAGAGGGAAAATTACAATAATAGTAACAAGAGAGATTCATCTGACAAACCCAGAGCACCCCGTAGAGGTTGTTATACATGCAATAGTGAGCATTATGTTAGTGTGTGTCCTTAGAGAAGAATAATCCAAAGAAGAGGAATCAACATCACATCCATGCGGCGGTTGATAATCGCTAAGCTGATTACTAAGCTACACCAATCTAGCTTTCGGGTAAGCTTTTTAAATGCCCTGTGTCTATCTTAATTGATACCAGAGCCACTGAGTGTTTTTTATATCCTCATGTTATTTCTAGATTATCTGCTAAGCTGTGATATATGGCTAATTCATGGAAGGTCCAATACAGAAATCGGGTAGAGAGAACTGTGGAGCAATGTCTAGTCTGCAACGAAGTTAAAATTCCTAGCTTTGAGACATAGGTCAATTTGTATGTAACACCCTTGGGGTCATATGACATAATCTTGGGAATAAATTGGCTTATTGAACATAAGGCCCTCGTTGATTGTGAAGAAAAAATAGTGAGGTGTTTTGATGACTAGGGTAACCATGTTGAGATTCATGGTTTAAAAAGAACTTTAGAACTCAAGCAGATCTCTACTATGCAGCTAAAGAAGGCTAGTAGCAAAGGGTGCGCTATCTATGTAGTAAAGGTTAGGGATCTTGATATATTATAGTCGTTAGCTAATGAGCATCCTATTCTAAAGGAATTTCATGATGTTTTTCCTGATGAGATGACTGAACTAGACCGCTTGAGCACGTATTTGATTTCTCAATAGACTTGATACCTAGAGTTGAACCTCAATCTAAGGAACCATACAGGATGCACACTATTGAATTGCATGAGCTGAAGGCTCAGTTACAAGAGTTGCTTAACCAGGGTTTTATAAGGCCAAGTGTGTCTCCATGGGGAGCACTTGTCATATTTTTGAAGAAGAAGGATGGGACCTTAAGTTTGTGTATTGATTATAGATTGCTTAACAAGGTTACCATTAAAAATAAATATCTGCTCCCTAGGATTGATGATCTGTTCAATCAGATGAAAGGGGCTAAGGTATTTTCGAGGATTGATCTGAGGTCGGGATATCATCAACTAAGGATAAAAGATGATGACATTTTCAAAACTACTTTCAAGACGAGATACATGCATTATGAATTCACGGTGTTACTATTTGGGCTAACCAATGCCCCTACAAATTTTATGAATTTGATGAACAGCATCTTCCGAGACCACCTAGATGACTTTGTCTTAGTTTTCTTAGATGATATCCTAATATATTCTAAATCAGAGGAAGAACATGACAAACATCTGAGGATATTGTTGCAGCGTTTGAGGGATCATAAGCTTTATGGGAAGATGTCTTAATGCACTTTCTACCAAACTGAGGCGCACTATTTGGGACATATTATTTCAGTTAATGAGATAGCAGTGGACCCAAACAAGGCAATCATGGAGTGGCCAACACCACAAAATGTTTGAGAAGTATAGATCTGTATGGGGCTTTCTAGCTAATATAGGAAATATTTTAAGGGGTTCTCAACAATCGCAACACCCATCACCACACTCCAAAGGAAAGGAAATAAATTCGAATGGAGTGATAAGTGTGAAAATTATTTTCAGTTGCTGAAGGAGAAACTTACTTTTTTACCTATCTTGATTGTGTCAGATCCAAATGGGCACTTAACAATGATAACAAATGCTTCAGGAGAGGGTGTAGGAGCAATCCTTATGCAAGATGGACAAGTGGTGGCATAAAAATCAAGGAAATTGAAACAACATAAATTAAACTATGCACCACACGATTTGGAGCTGGTTGCCATAGTACATTCTCTTCAAATGTGGAGGCACTACCTTTTGGGGAAGCCTTTTGAACTAAAAATAGACCATTTGGGATTGCAGTATATTGTTACTCAACCCAACTTGAATGCTTATCAAAGACGATGGTTAGAGTTTTTGAGTGAGTATGATTTTGGCATTGAATATAAAAAAGGAAAATAAAAAAGAGTAGTAGATGCCTTAAGTAGAAGGAGACATCTTGTAGCTATGGTCACTATAAGGTCAACTTTTAGACATCAGGAGAATCAATCTTTTCCAAAAGATGAGCATCATGAAAGGGTGAAACGAGCCCTACAGAAGGATCCTTCAGATCATAGATATGTTGGATATATGTTTGAGATTGATGGACTCTTGAGGTACTAGGGACGGATGTATGTTCCTAACTCAATATGATTGAGGGAGTTGGTGCTATAAGAATTTCATAATGTGAAAAAAATGATAGAGGGACTTAGACCATTGCATTTTTGGCCAAGACTTAAGAGAGATGTTACTGGTTTTGTAGCCTGATGTTTGGAATGCTAGCAAGTTAAGGCTAAGCATGTGCAATTTGGAGGGACTTCTATATCTGCATAGGGTGCCAAAGTATAAATGTCAGGTAATCAGTATGGATTTTATTCAGGAGTTGCCTATGACCAAGACCTAACATGATGTCATCTTGGTTGTGGTAGATAAATTGACGAAAGTAGCTCACTTCATCCTCGGTAATCTTAAGGATGGATCTTTGGTTTTAGCTTAGAATTTTGTGCAGGATATTTTTTGGTTGCACAAAGTGCTAGAGACGATCATCTTAGATCATGACACTCGAATGACCTCTAGGTTCTGGACTACATTGAGGTCAATGGGATTCGATTAGTAGGGAATAATGCAACATGGGGTGAATTAGGAGGTGTCTAGGGTTTGACTATAGTACATGAAGTGCAAACTTGACCTGTGTGTACCAATAATAGAAAGAGTTATCTAGGATGAAACGTGGATAAATATGGTATAACATAGAATGGATAAAGGAACATAGGGGATCATGGAACATCTAGGGTGAAATAATAATGGGTACAATAAGATAGGAGTAGAAGGGCATAATGACACATAGAATGGACTAGAAGATATTAGTGGGATGGGCTAGGAGGGGATCATGGAAAATAGGGTGAACTATTAATGTTAATGGGATGGGATTATGAAGGAATAAAGGAACAAAAAGTGAATTAGGAGAAGATAATGTGACACGATCAAGGAATACAAATGCAATGTTTGTGTTTCTCATCAATTTTTTAGATTTATATATGCAAACTAGCTAACATTGTTTTACAACACCATCAATGAATAAAGGCTACTTGAGTGAAAGTTGTTTGAGGAAATGAATTATGATGTGTGGAGGTCAAAGGTACACTAGGATTTTTTTTGAAATCCAATGCATGTAATGAGACAAAAATTTAAATATAACATTCAACTGTTCAAATGCAATAATAATATCTTTAATACTAGTTGCATACCTATGTACTCATCATCGAGAATGAATAAGGTTTTGTAGGAATGGAGCATGTATCACGAACAGTCCGACCTTGAAATTTCATCATATCAGAATTCTACTAATTTAGTTAGTCTTAAATTTCAAAATATAATTTAATAAAAAACATTAAATGAACTTGCTAAATTTTACCTAAGTGTCAATGTCGAATGTATCATTCAACAAATCATTTGTGAAAGCCATCACCTCTGTAGCTGATGTAGGTTGTGTAGCTGCATCATGAGCACTCTGATAATTGTACATGCAAAAAAAACCACAAACGCCACAATGGTGGAGTGGAGCTCGAGGCCTACATGTCTCCTCCACATCAGGCTCTACTAGAAGCCTCACACACTGTAAAATGGTCTGGGTGAGTGATTCAATCGACTCCAGCATGTCCACCTCTACACTATCCTTAACAATGAAAGGAACAACAACATGATCCACCATGGGTCTACCTAAGGGTCTCGATGCCAACTGTGGATTACATTATGCAGTAGGTCTATCATGTGTGGAGCCCCCACCTCTACCCTAAAAGTCTAAGATGTCAAAATAGTTTGGCATTTTATTGAGGAAAAACTCACAATAGAGTTTCCTCAACAATTATTGTGGTACCTCATGGTTATTGCATGGAGGTTGGTCAAATACCATCCACCATTGCTCCCATAATTTATTTTTAATTAACTCATGATGGTACCAATGGATGGGGAACCTCCTGCATGTATGAGACAAAGGTGTATTAGATCTCGGGTCTGTAAATAGGGCACAAAAGTTGGCTTTGCTAATTTTTTATTTTTTGACATCTACATATGACGAACCACTAGCATAAAATTGTCTCATCTCATGCCTCTTATTTGACCAAAATTTTATTTTCTCGCTCATTTCTTCTATATGAGTTACGATTGACTTCAATGATTCAACAATCCCTCTCCTATAAGGGTGGGTTTTGGCTTGCTCGATTAATCTTCCAATTAATTGTTCAATGTCTCTTTTATTGTTTTCAATTTGATTTAGAATATTTTCTTGTGTTCCTTAAGGATGCCTATGAATTGATAGAGGATTTTCAGGTTGTTCTTGTATTGGAGGCTCTTCATGAGGGGGTGATTGTGAATTCTCAATGTTTCGAGGTGGAGATTCATTCCCTGAGAATGAAAACAAAATTTTATTATGAAAACCTGTTTCAATCTACATTCTAAGTCAAATTCGAAATAAATAGAATAAAAATACATCTCTTCACAATCTTCGACCTCTCAGACATGTTGGTGGCATCCTCATGAAAAATCACAAGCTAAGGATGCAAATAATGGATGATATTTCACGAGCACGAGTTGTAGACCTCAAATCCTCCAAGCCAAGCCACGGGTTGAAGTGAAATGTGGGTTTGAAAGGTGCTTTTTACTTTTATTTAACTTTTACATTTGGCACATGCCAAATTTTGCATGTGCCAAATGGCGAATTTCGGCCTTTTTTTGTGAAATTTTTGTATTTGGCACCAAATTTGTGTCACAGATTGGTGCACTTACCCTACTATAGCATATCCTATTCCTTGAACAAGTCATTATAATTTCTGCAGTATTTGTTGATGTGTCATGATTAATCTTAGAATTATGAGAGTTAATTGAGTTTTATATAAGATGGAATTTTAAGTGTGAATGTGTCAATTATTATAGTAGGATTTCATCTCATAATTTGCTTTTTGTACAATTCTTTTTGCCAATTGAATAGAATAGTTCATGTCGCTAGGAAGTGATAGTTCCTATCACCAGTCTCATTTTAATTTGTTGTAGAATAATTTTTTTGTGTTCTAGCTATATTTCATCCCCACTTAGCTCACGAATCTCACCCCTTTGATTGGCATATAGCAATGACATCTCTCACAAGTTTACGCCCTCAGATTGACACATATAGACCAAACTGAAATTCATTATAAAGTGTTAAATCTTTCTTATTCTTTTCCCCAGTGTTGGCCTATCAAATGGCATGGTGGAAAAACTCTAGGCACATTTTTTCTATACTTGGGTGCCATGAAACAAAGTGTTTTAATGTGATTCTAGGCATGTTTAAGAAAAAATGTGCTTGTTGTGAAACAAATTCAACAGCCTCTTCAACATGGGTCGTGCTCACTGCAAGAGACCCCAGAGGGTGGTGTGTGGAATATCAGCCACTGCAAGAATGTTCTATGCAATTTCTAAGTCGTTATTCTCATCCTTTAGTGTGTTACCAGATATCCAACTCAGGTCAGGGCATTTCTTGTTTATATTGTCTATAATTTGGGAATGTAGATGCATAGTATGCTCATAAGAAGTGTCTATGTTGTCATTTAAATTTGGGTTTGTTGGGTGTAGTCATCTAGAGGATGTAAACCCAAAAAATATCATTATAGACTGTTGTATGTGTTTTACTATCATTAGAAAATGAAGTTTGTGCATAAAGGTGAGGTTTATAAGGTAGAGGTGACCTTCAAAGGTTGTAGGAGTAAGTAGTCTCTTTTTGGTACCATTTTTCTATATGAAGACAATCTTCATGGAACTTTATCCTTGTCTTCACATCCTGCAAAATAAAGAAAACCTCGATTAGTCATGATGAACAAGATCCTCAAATGCAATGCAATTTTTGATATATTTGTGAAGAAAGATAGAAAACATTAGCATTTGGAAGTAGTTACTCCATAAATGTGTCTTTTACCAACTAAAAATACCCTCTTTTTAATGAAAACTTCACTTTTATGAAGAGTTCTAATCTGATTTGATGGGTCTCTGTTATTATTTAGTGAATTTCTGATGTTTTTTTGAGATGTTTGATCCCTTTTTCATATTTTCCCTACTTTTGAATGAAAAAATATGGTTTCGTTATGTGAAATTCTACTCTTTAGATGAAAGAATCCACCTTTTTTGATGAAATCTGCCTTAAATTTGATAGGCCCTCAGCTTGATTTGATGAGATCCTAGAGGAAACTAATTTTATCTTGGTCAAACTAACTTGCTTCTTCAAAAATCAGATTGTAGTTTGGTAAAAAATGACCTGCTTACATAGAAAACAAACCTGTTTGCTAAAAAATCAAAGCTTTATCAGGTGAAGACTAAGTTGCTCACTCATTAATCATAGTTTTTCTCAATCAAATCTGAGTTGCTCACTTGGAAATTGAAGCTTTTCCAAGGCTTATTTAAGCTATTTACTTGGAAATTAGACCTTAACGAGGGAAAATTTGAGTTGTTTACTCCAAAATTAGGGTTATCCTTGGTCAAACATGATCTATTTACACAAAAATCAAAGCTTTGTGATGAACAAGTCATCTGATTTTTGTGAAGAAAGGTCTAAAAATCCCAAAAAACATTGGTTTTTGATGCTAGCCCTTTGCCTTTTAATGAAAATCTTTGTTTTGAGGTGAAAAAGAAGTCTACAAATATCTTGAAATCTCTAGTTTGAATAGAGAAATCCATTTTGATTAGAGAAAGTTGCTTTTCTCCTTCAATGTTCTACTCCTAATATGAAGAAATTTGCTCTCTTTGAATGGAGAAGTCTGATTTTGATGGAAATAATTAGATAAATCAGAATTATTCTTAAAATATTTTAATGTAAAAGAAAATAAATTAAACTCTAGAGTAAAATACATCTATACCTATAATTAAAATAACTTTAAATAAAATATAATAATTGTTTATTAACATTTTGAAGATAGTTGTATTTAAGTTTTCTTACTAAATTTGATTAACATTCCAATTGACATAATAATAGAAGACAATACAATATATCATAGTCAAATATGAATACATGCTCGAACTTTATTTATTTTTTAATACACAAAGCAAGTAGTTCATGTTAGTATAGTTTGGTTTATTGTGTTACATTTGGAGTGTCCTCTCCTTCATTTGGAAAACACATATCCTACTAGAATTCTATTTTAATTTTTGAGACGAACCCATTTTCAAATGTCTATTTATGAACCATACAAATGTAACTTTGGTAGTTATCAAATAATCAAAAGTATTCCTACTACGGTCATGTTCATATTGTTTGCTTCCCATTTAACTCCCTAGGTAATGGAAAAATTACAACCAGCTGCAGACATTATCACCATCTCTAGCAGCTCCTTAGAGGGAGACATTACAGAATCAAAACCTAATGTATCTCCTTTGTCGACATCAAACTCAACTTTTGTTAATTGGGTTGGCATGTACCGGAGCAACATTGCAGTTTTCGCACAGAACATCATGAGAGGTTTTCAAGATGCTATTGAAGATTCTACGAAGACATGTGAGGATGCATGTCATGTGCAGAACCATGATGTTGAAAGGGTGCAACAGGTAGTCCAAAAATTTGATACAACATTTATTATTTTATATGCGTACTACAAATTCCTTCAAGCATTAAAATATGATATGCTGTATGGCATGGGCAATGCTTCTAGGATTAAGGAAGATTTCCTGAAACTCTTGTTAGACATACAATAAATTGTAAATAGCTTTCTTTTGATAGCTAATTATTTTTTGTGATGTTGGGGAAAATGGTTTCCCTCTTGATACAGAATGAAGACACCAACTGATGATCATCGAATCCCTTTTTTTTCCAAGGTGATAAATAGTGAAACCTTGTATATCAAGTACCACAATATATGCAATGGTGGGAAGAATGTACAACTCCTTCCCCCTATCTACTACTTAGTCCTTTAGTCCCTTCCATTGTAAAGATACATCAAACAATATTATAGTTAACTCGATATTTCTTAGTGTGATTTTTGTGTTTGCTTAACTTCATGTATCTTTTAGCTATTATAATCAAAAGTATACATATGCATCTTTCAACTATTATAATCAAAACTATACACATGTCATGTACACAATTGCCAAAAATGAGTATAGCCCATAACGAATTGCATAAAGAGTATCTATTTTTTTTGCTCCCTCCTCACAATGAGGTAGAAATTAATAGATAGTGTACACAATTTAATTGTTCTAGGTGTGTTGCTCCTTGCACCCATTTGAATGTTTCTATTAGGTTCTTGTTTGGCCTACTCTGCTATTACTAGCAATTAGTTGCTATTATTTGATGGGAAGGTTGTTGTATCGACTTCTTTGCACAATGCTTTACATCTAATACACTTTTGTAGTATTTTTTGATTGGCCTAGACCATGGAAAGATTATTAACTCTAGATGCAATTAGATTGATGCATGAAAGAAATGTGTCTTTGGAACCTCATGTACAGGTCATAGCTATCTCGAGTTTTGGCTATGACCATGCGTGCAGTAATTGATATAGGTTGGATATCTCTAACGGTGTGCACAAGCACAAAGCATCATTGCTGGCTACCTGTACAATAGTCACATAGATTCCAATGAGATCATACCTGGCTCCATAGTACAATTGAAAAGATACAACTACCCTTGATCAACTAGGTCATGGTATGCATAAGTATTCATTACTCTTTGTCATAAAATAATTGAAGCTTAGTCTCATCTTACCTATTGTTGTTGATACTTTCTCTCACTATAACTATTCAAGTGGATTGTTATTGTCGACCTCAACATTGTGCTCATGATGCATGTTATAGAACTTTGGGAGACAATTTTCCTATGTGTGGAAGATATTGAATAGGTTGAGAGATCAACAAAAGAATCCTTTGACTCACCTGCATCTTCAAAAAACCCTTTCCTTCCTAGAAGGCTAGCTCCCTAGCATTTGCTACTTGGTGTCAATCCAACTCTAGGGAAGGAGGTCCCATTGACAATCACCCCTATCAAAAAATTGAACCCATTCTAGCCAATGTGGACCATCAAAGGTTGCATAACTATGAAGAACGAAATACGTACCTACAACACGAAGAAAGGAAGTGGTCACCTCTTTACCTTCGATATCATAGATTCTAAAGGAACTGAGGCACGTGTGACACGCTTCAATGAAGTGGCTGACATCCATTATGAAAAATCCTCTTTGTAGCTACATACACATTATTTGGAGGATCAATACGCCCTACTAATAGACTCTATAACAAGCTTAATAGTGGGTTAGAATTTTAACTTTTGGCTTATTCAAGGGTTACCCTCTATGTAGATGACCTCTCCATCCCAAAAGACCATTACTCTTTCAAACCTCTCAATGAATTTGTAAGACAAAGCAATGACTCAAATGTTGATGCCATGAGAATTATCATTTGCATACATTCATGCTCCATAATTAGGAGAAGTGATGGGACAAAGGTCCCAAGGCAGACTGTAATAATACTAGACATGACTAACACAACTATAGATGTTACTTTATGGGGATCATCAATCGAAAAAGAGGGTGCACAACTCCAAGAGAAGTACCTCCTACATGAATCAACAGTTATCACTATTAGAAATGACCATGTGTCTAAATTCAATGGAAAGGTCATTAATAGCTCATCCACTACAAAACTATCGATAGACTCTGAAATAGAAGAGACAGAGTAGATTTAAAATTGGTTCAAAGAAAATAACATTGACATCTAGTCTTCGTCTACTAACTCCCTTCGGATGCCTCCTCTTGCTAGAAGAATGATGATTAGTGACATTCGGAAAGAATCTCCAAATACAGTTAAATCTCTACAATGCATATTGATGGCAACAACACAATTCATAAAAATTGACTTGTTCTGCTATCCAGCATGCCCTTCCCAATCAAGTAACAAGCCTTGCAAGAAAACACTATCCTAGATAGATGATGTAAAGTGGTTTTGTGAAAAGTGTAATGCAATACTTTCCAATTGTGACTATAGGTATATACTTCAAGTCAAGTTGCAAGACCACAAAGATATAATGTGGGCGCTTGCATTTGATGAAGGGGAAACAAAACTCATGGGCATGCCTGTAGACAAACTATATAACCTGCAATTTGATCAAGCTGCTGAGAGAACTATCGACGGGGTGATTAGATATGTATTGAGCAAGCAATACCTATTCATGTTGTGTTGTAACGTTGACATGTACAATGGTGAACAATGTTTTATAACAACTATTACCAAGGTCAAATAACTAGATTACACTGCAGAGAGTAGTTTTTTGGTAAAAAATATCTAGGAAATGTGCAATGAAAAGGTTGCTTCCTTAGTGGACCATGGTGCCGTACCATAAATGCTTGTTCAAAACATGGAATCATCTTAGCCTTACTATGTAGCCTAATATATCTGTCATGTTCTCTTGACAAGTGTAGTATGTGAATGTTTTCTGATGGGAAAAAATATGTAAATTATGACTTTATCTACCATGTTTTCCTACCAAGTGTAGTATGGAAATGTCTTCATATATATAACTATGTGTGGTATGTCTAGGGAAAAAAAACATGTTATAAAGAACTATGTTTGATATGTTTTAATGTGAAAAATATCATGTTGATGTCTTTAGATAGATATAAATATGTAAAATCTTATGTTTCTTCCTTGTTTTTCCCAATTTTGCATGCTCCACATAAATTGCACCTTTCTTGGCCACATTTAGCAATGATTGTTGTAACAATATGTACATGCTTGTTTTGACGTTTACATATGCACATTTGACTTCTTCCATCATTTTGTGTTCCTCTCATTCTACAAAAATCTTCCATACATTGGTTTTACTACCTTTCACCTATGGTTATTAGTAATTATGCCTAGAATTTCCACACTACAGATGATACTTATGAACCAATAAGGAATATCTTTAGATTTACAATTACAATTCAACTTTGTAAGGTTTATGGTTTCATTGGTGTCCATTTATCACCTATGTAGGGACCACACCAACATATGCTTTAGCTACAATGTATGGTGAAGGCTCTTAGGGGGCTTATGAAAAGATACCTAGTAGTTGATTTATATTAATTTTGGTATGCTTTTCTTATACTACATTTGTGACAAGTACATTAAATTAAATTGATTGTAACAATATGTATATGTCTCTTTGCGTGTAGAGATATCTAAATGCACTTCGTTGAACATTGCTATCTTCATTTGTGTCACATTGATGTTATTTCCACTTGTTTTAGTACCTTTACTATGCGCTTATTATCAATTTATCTTAACATTTTAAAAAACATAGATGGAAGACTCCTCCATTGGAAACAGTGAAGTTGGCCCAAATCAACTAGAGATCACAAGGCAACAAAACCAAGAAAGAAATCAGGCTTACTATGCTCTCCATAGAGAAGAGATAGCTACTCAAAGGCTACAACATTGTGAGAGAAGTCGAGATTACTATGTTCATCATAAAGAGGAAATAAATGCAGAAAAGCACAAATTAGATATTTTCATAAATAAACATGGCAATATCAACATATGCAAACAAAACAATACATGGAAAATGGAACATCATTCAACAACAATGCTAACTTCATGACAACACTGAAAATATTCCGACAAAGAATCTAGATGCACTTTCCAACCAAAAATCATGCATTATATATAAGGAATGTTACCCAGGCATGCTTCTCCATTTATCAGATACTAATGCTACTTGTAAAAGATGCTTCAACGAGAGAGGCATGCCTCAATTCTCCACACTCAACAACATGGACCCAAGAGAACAATCTATTGTGTTGAAAAGACTAGCCCAAGTGGAGGATATGGTCATTGCAAGAGTCAACCCAGTACTACAAGTAACCCACACTCTTGGAGGCCAGTAAAAATATAGGGGTCACACAATTATCTTCTCGCAAGATATAAAGAACATTGCAAAAGTTCTTCCACGAAGAATACAAGACTTGGATGTACTCATATTTCAATGACTACATACATAAGGGAATTATTATGATTGTTATGTAAGTAGAAGTCATATCAAGATGCATTGCAATACAAAGTCAAATATGACACATACTATAATGATGTTGCAATAAGTTTTGACCACTTAGGACAATTTCTTGAAGCAAGAACAGACATGTTGAATATGCTCCACACCATTGAAACTAGCGAAGACATAGCGGTTCCAAATAATGAAATCAACTATGATGGAGATGATATTGAAAATAGCATAGTAAACACATCATCGTTTATGGATAGATTTCCAAACAAATGTTGTGAATTAGAAATTATCAAGAAAACATTGGACCTTGAGGACAACATAGACAAAATTATCGATTGGCTTGAAATAAACTCATCTCCAATAAAGGAATGCAATACCGAGGGGTTGCTTGATATGTCGTTTTCGACACTCTCTCCAAATGGAGCTACACTACAAATGCAACCACGAATTAGGGAAGTGCACATGCATGAGTATGTGCTCCACTTGATGAGATTTCATGACCAAAGATTTGGAAGGCATCCAAGGTTTTGATATTTCATGTTTAATCTTATGATGCGACATTGTAGCCAAGGCCTCGCAATAGTTTTCATTAAAAAAATGTAGAAGAAAACATACCAACCACTATTGAAAACCTTTGTGTACACTTGAAGAATATCACTGATACATAGTTAGCTGAAGAGTTCATGCACTTTGGATCTTTGATGCAGGGCACAATACCATATTGGAACAAGTGTCATGTTGAACTAATAAATATGATCAACCAAAAAGGGTCTCCCACTCTATTCTTCACATTAAGTGCAATAGACACAAAGTGGCCAGATCTACAATGTTTGCTCTCAAATGACATAGCAGTGGAATTGCAATCAAATAAAAAACACTTAGATAATGTAATTAATAACCCCTGCACCACATCATTAAACTTGCATCAATGCTTCACAGTATTCCATGAAGAATTCATTGAAAAAATCCTTGATGCAAAAGATAACTGGTATAGATATGAATGGAAACATCGTGGCACTGCACAAGTACATGGATTCCTTTGGCTCCAAAATGCACCAGACATGGATAAACTTGATTGAGAAAAAAATGCATAAGTTGAATAGGCAAGAACATTCTTCGACAAGTATGTCAGTGCTTGGAATCCTCGTGATGCATCACATAGAAACAACATAGTTTATCGATCTTCGCTAGATGATCCATGCTTGCTAGACACAACTAAGATATTTGCTATAGACCCCTCTCATGACTATGAAGAGATAATCAACCGTGTCCAGAGGCACACAAAATGTAGAGAGAGAGTATGCTTATGCAAGAAGGGGAAAAAACTAGAGTGTCGATACAAAGCTCCATGGAAAGAACAAATCATATCTACCTTATCATGTGATAATGTTCAATGGGGAAAAACATTATGAACCTGCAAGGAATGATGATTGGATAAACATACACAATCCAAAAATGATTTCAATATGGAGAGCTAACATAGATTGCCAACCAGTCATCTCATGAGCACTTGTATTGAAATACATTGCCAAATATGAATCAAAAGTAGAGAGAGCATTTGAGACTTGTACTGATATGTTAACAAAAATATCTACAACCCAAAAAATAGATGAGCTGGCCCTCACAACATATCAAAAATTCATGACAGAGATTGTGGCAGAGCATGATATAGGAGCACAAGAAACATGCCATATGCTTTAGAAATTGCCACTTGTTGTTTGTAATTGATCTTTTACATCTTTGAATGCTGGACGAAAAATGTTCCATCGAATAACAAGAATAAATGAAAGACACCTACAACCTAGCTACCTTCATTCCTACATTAATTGACCTCCAGAATTGGAGACAATAATCTTGCTCGAATGTACACAATCTTTCTCCTATTCTGCAAGTTGAAAGGGATGCAAGTGCAAAGAAAGAAAGGTAAAAACGATTGTCAGTGTTTTCTCAAAGTTCTACAACATCCCAAAGGAAGACTCAGACCAATTTGAAACATTTTGCTAGAGCAAGTTACTACTGTACAAACATTTCTAATACTTAGAATTCGACATAGGAATTACTAAGGATACAATAATTGCAAATTGGAAGCAAATGAGTGCATCCAAATATGATGTATGGCATGTCAATCGCACCACCAGATTGAAAGGAAGCACCGAGGATGAAGAAGCATATAAAAAAACTGAGATGGACACAAGGTACATAATAGAAATGAATGAATGGGAATTATTTTCCTAGATGGGCCCCTCAAACAATGTCAGCCTAAATGAACTTGAAATGCTTGGAAGGTGCGATTTTGATAGCAAAAACATATGGAATCAACTTGTAACTTGCCCCAAGATCTTCATGAAATCACCACACAATTCATAAACATGAAAAAGGCATGCAGCTAGGAAGAGCATGTTCCATGTAAGTTTGATGTCCCAAACTATACATTATCGGTGAAACAAAAACTAACACTCACACATATTATCGACCACATCAAATATCACCTAGATAAACCATTACACATGATCATTCAAGGAACACTAGGTACAAGAAAATCCTACTTGATTGCTCGCATAAGAAAAACACTTGAGAGTAAGACTCTACAACAAAGAAGCGAGCTTCTCACATTAGCTCCTACAGGGGTTGCTGCATTTAATATACATGCATCAACTATACATTCAACACTCCAAATTCCTATCAAAGAAATGCACCCATTGCAGGGCCAAGCATTAACAATATTTCAGAAAGAGATGAAACACATAAGATATATGCTCATTGATGAGATGAGCTTCATAGGGCCAAAGTTACTATTGATAGTAGATGCAAGGCTATGTGATGCCTTCCACATTGACAACATCTATACTTTGGTGGGGTGTCTATAATACTGATTGGTGACCTTACACAGCTACCACATGTGATGGACAAGCCTATTTACACATCACACTCAAATGCAAAAACTTTGTGGGACCAGTTCATGACTGTTGTCACCTTAGAAATAGTATTTCGTCAACAAGGTGAGACTTCAGCACAAAAACAATTTCAGGAAGTTGATCCAACCGATCAAATCGATCCGCTCATCGGATTCATTGAGTATCAGCTTCGGAGGATCACGGTAAGCTTACTCCAACCCTTCAAACAATGCTTAGCCAGTGTCGACTATTAAGTTATTAATGAATGTTCAACTGAAGAGGTGTGTGTTAACTATTGCAGGTTTCTTCAGAAGAAGCATCCTCCTCCCACTTGACTTCCGTAGCCTCCAACACAAGCCTGGCTGCTCAATTTATGGACTTCATTTCAACAGAAGCTGAAAAGTTAAAGAGCACGATACTGCATGTTGTTTGGTCAAAAGCCTAACTTGAAATATAGGAATCAAATATTGTAATTGACAATAATTTTGTCATTTTCAGGATATAGCTAAGGAAATGGGAAGCTTAGCTTTGAGTGGGCTGAAGATGGTGGGAGAAGCCCACTGGTTGTTCTTAGGATTGTCGGTAGCCGCATGTGCACTGGAGAGATGTGAGAGTATGAGATCTAATGTTTCCGACTGTATGGAGCTTTTGGTAAAAATTGTTGAGCTTGCAAAAGACCTGAAGCGATTCAAGGAAGCGATGCCTGGTGAGAGCGAAAGACTATGTGAAGCGGTTCGGACCATAGTGGAGGGGGCAATCATGTGTTGTGATTACATCAGCAAGAAAGGGCTATACAGGTTTGGAACACAACCCATTTATTTATGTTGAGTGTAAAACATAATTTAATTTAGATAAAGCTGGCCCGAAAGAGGGCAACGGGACTTGGATTAATAGCAAAAGTTTGTTTAGATGTTAGTTTTAGGGGAGCCTTGTCTTAGTTTTATAACAGATTTTGTAACTTTTACTTTTCTTTTTCGTTCAATTCTGCTGTTATTTTTCTGTACTCTGGTTTGTTTCAATATAGAAAAGGTAGAAAAATTAATAAGAATTGAAATAGAAGTAAAGAACCGAAAACGCGATGATCCTGTGTACATAATTAATGGATAGATAAAGAGTAGAATAAATAGTTATGAGATTAAATAAATAATTATTACAAAATTCTTATAAATAAAATCATCAGTTTTTTTTTTGGGTTATTATTATTATAGCATCAAAGACTTTATCAAATTTTAGGGTTATGGGATTTGTAATTATTGGTTGTGTAGTGTTACTTGTAGGTTGTAAGTTATAAGCATGTGATTTGTGGGCTAAGTGAGTCATATGGGTTATGAAGTTTGTGAAATTTGTGTTGGAGTTGAAACTACTAGATTTAAATGCACATGTTTGACATGGTTATTTGCACCATTTACATGTGCACACCATAGGAGGAAGAACTCTTTGGGGATTGCTAGAATATCCTCCAATTCATGTACAAATAATTTATATATAAATAGTGAGATTGTATCATATACAATCCCCATAAGTAATACATTTTCACAACTTTAATCCTCTTTCCATTTTTTAAAATTAAACTCCATCTTGTATTCCTTTCACATTTGCCCTCTCATTAGATTTGGTGCTTTACACATGATGTTAAAAGAAGCTTGCCTTTGTTTTAGCCCTTCCATACGAATTATCTATGTATAGGTATATGTATATATATATATATATATATATATATACATTTATATTATACATATATACATATATATACACATACATACATACATACATACATACATATACATATATACATATATACATACATATATATGTATATGATGCCTATATACATACATACATACATACATACATATATCCACACACACATATATCTTTAAAGAATTAAAGTTTTATCTAATCATCACAATCTTTCTCATTTGTATTTAAAAAATATAAAAAGCCCACCACCCTTAAACCAGACTGGCACATGGAACATTCAATTAGTATTTGACTGTTTATATACATTTTTAAACAAGATAATGATGAATAGTTTATGTTTTATTTTTTCATATTGTTGAAATCAAAGTTTGATATGAATTATTTCATCTTATTTAGTTTATAAGATGGTCAATATTGAGGCAGTACAATATAAAGGTTTCATGTGTGTATTCTAGAAGCTTTATTTCTCAAGTCTTTATGTTTTCTTCCTTGAGAGTTTATGTCTATGTTATCTATAACATCATTTGAATTCTTGCATATTGTGATTTATAAAAAATAGATGGTTCAAACTATGAAAATAGGAAATGTAAGATTAAATTAATTCTACAATAAAATGGTTTATATGAATTAGCAATAAAAGATAAAACTATAGATGTAAGCAAGCATGAAAAATAAAATAAAATGGTAATGAATTATTGAGCAATTAGTCTATGACAATATAGTCTAGGAACCAAGCCTTGTGCTCAATATATTAAACAAATAAAGGAAAGTTAGATTTTTTAAATAGTATATAAATAACCAATAATTTAAACAATCATGAATTTTAAAAGCCAACTAACTCATTTGAAAATTAAGGAAATCAATAGCTTGAATAATCGCATTGCGATGTTGAAGAATCTAAGAAATCAACTTTCAATGATGAGTGTGGAATATAAATACATAAATTATAGATTCTTTGATTGACAGTCTTCTAGACAAGTATTATAACTTCATACTTACTAAAATAGTTGACAATATGAAATTAGAAGAATTATATGGGTATTTGTTGAATGAATATGATAGACTTAAAAGGTTATTAGGTGAGTTTAACAAGAATTTATAAGCATTTATATCTAGAGGAAAATGTAATAATTACACTTAAAATAAATTAACAAATAGTAATTGGCTTCATTTAGGGATGGAAAGTGGCTATGGATTTTGACTTTATTTCTTGTCATCAATTTGTGGATGATATTATATTGATGGGAGTTGCTAAAATTAAAGAAGTTGTTCATGTACAACATATCATAGATGTATATTTAATAGAAAATAATGGACATGATAATATTATATTATATTTAGAAAAATGATTAAAAAAACATAGAAAGATCATATGCATAGTCATAGCATTGTTTTAGTTTAGTACAATGATTATAAAAATCTTTTGTGAAAGGACCCAAATATAATTCCAACAAAGCTTCCTTGATAAAATAATTCCCCTCTTTCAACAGTTACATCTTTTTATATCATGCAAAATATTCAATGAGGAAGATAAAATTTAATCATTTTGGCATGCCAAAATATTCTTCATGCTTTGTTGCATGTTGACAATGACTACTTGTTTGATTTTCTCTTTTAGCTCTTATAGCATTTTTTTCCATAATGCACATTTTTTAGGATTTAATTTTTATAAAAGAAGCCTCGCTTTAGTACCTCATTACAATCCTAAAAGATAAGCATATGATCTCAATTATTTATATCTTTTTTCTATTAGAATCATTTGCCCACCATTATCTCTATTTCCTTTTATTTTTCTCTCTCTTTAATGACAATATCTAAATAAGTTCTTTTAAATATTCATGCGATCTTCAAGAGAATTTATAAACTTAAATTATTCCTTCCTTGATCCCACTTATCACATCTGATTAGAAAGGGCCTATGGTGCACCCTTTAAATAATGTAATTATAACAATTCTAATAAGATGCACGAACCATAGGATTTAATTAGTTGATTAGAGGGTTCTTAATAGCTATTGCTAAGTAGGAGAATAATGGCTAAAGGATCACCCTTTTGCACTAACACTTCTAGTGAATTTCTTTTTGTTGTATCATACACTAGATTGTATTTTAGATTAGCTAGTTTTTTTGGTGTAATAGAACATAGAAGATTGAATGGTTCATTTAAACTATTTATGAATTTAGTTGTATATTCTAAAATACGAACCATTGACTACAAGAATTGTGTCTATCTTTCATGATTGTATAGAACCTTTGATCATGTAATGATTTTATTAAATTTTAAATGCATGTGTTTCATTTGTGAGGTTTTATGCAATGCCTTATTGATACATAGATATAGAAAAGTATTGAATCTTACAAGAGCTACACATTTTTTTATTATGTTGCACTTTGGTCTTTAAAGAGCTACAAACCATTTTGTAGAGCTGTCTTGAATATTAATGCTAGTCATGTCCACTCTTCATTATCTTCTAATCATAACATGAACTCATGCTATCAATTTATCCCAATAATTTTATTATGTTTATTCCTCATGTTAAATAGAAATCATTATAGCATTATAATATAGTGATCTCACATAATGTTTTCATCTTCCCTCTACATCACATGGGCTATTTATAACTAGTTAATTTATTAAATTCATTATAACAAAAAAACCCTACATTCTTAGTCATCATCTTGCATTCTCTTTCCTTGATTCATTTTCCATAGAAAATGAAAAAGTTTAAAATTATCATGCACAAAATTTATACTACAAGACCTATTGATAAAACCTCATAAACTAGAGGATGAACAAGTTGACATGAATTAGTATGGTTTGTTTAAAACCAATGTGTAGATAGTGAAATTATTAATATTTTCTATAATATATACTCATAATAATCGTTTATAATTTAGGCCATTTTTTAACAAGACATTTATTAGAGATAATTTCTATTTATATGATTCAAAATATCATATTATATTTATTTAAATATTTTTAAACTATAGAATATATTGAAACCCAAAAACTACTAAAGAAAATAGATACAATAAAATTATAAATAAAATTTATTCAAGAAATCAAAATTAGCATTATAGAGTTAGTTTGCAAGAGGGTATTGCAAATGTTGAAGAAAAATGGGCTTAAGACAACTCAAAAGTGTGAATCTAGATGAATGTAAAAATGTCTCAAAATAAGGAGGAATAATAAATATTAAAAAAGGAAAAATGGAGCATGAGAAAGAGCAAGAGGAGGAGCATCCCCCCAATGGGAATTTTTAAAAATTTCACCCTATAAGTTAGCAAAATCCCTCCTTTCAATGGATTCAAGGTAGTTTACAAGTTGCGAATCCTCGAGAAGGCATTCAAAATTCAAGGAAAACGGGTGAACAATGGCTTTTCCAAGGATGTAGATGTGGGAAAGGTATACATCAATCCTTGAGAGGGTGAAATTTAATCATTTCTCATGGGTAGTTTGTATTTTTACCATGGCTAATTGGGCCTCTCCTGAGTTTCGTGCATGCTTCCCTTCCCCCAACAAATTTTTGTTACTCCACCTTTCCCTCAGCATAGATGAAAAAAATCTATTAACACTTTCTTGAACATTGTGATGTTGAGAACAAAACCCTTGAGTGACAAAGAAAAACCAAAGTCCCTCACCATACATCTAGCTTTGTGCCTTGGCAACAACAAAGAGGAGTCTCCAAAGTAGGTTGTCTCTCAAAGCACCCTCTATAATCTAAACTACCGTATTCATCTTCTTAATTGGAATACCAAGTGTACATCCTTGGAGACCTATTGCTTCTCTCTATGTCTATCCTCAAAAGTCATGCACTTATAGGTAAATTTTTAACTACATCCCATCCATTAATATGCTAGAAAAATGGGTTCTTGATCAATATTCGGGGGCGGGTGATCCCACAAAGCTGGTTTACAATTTCTGAGAGGAAATGATTTTTGTTGAAATCACATATTTTAAAAAAATATAATGATTTAAGCATTTAAAAGTTCCATTTTAACGATTCCAATTGAAGATGGTTTTATCAAACAACCTTAGATCAAATCCCCTTAGATAGAACCTCACTAGTTTTAAACCATACCTATAAATGAGTCTCCTTTACACCTATCAAAATGTTGATAAAAAATCACTTTTGATTTATCTTTTGGGGGATCAAATGAATTAATTTAAAATTTATTTTAAATCATTATGATAGTCCTCAAAATGAGCTATCCCATGAATATAATTTTAATATGTTTTTGTTTTATTATGTGTGTATTTTTTTAGTTTTATTAAACATAGGTTTTTCACCGAAAATCAAGCCCTTTGTTTTGCACATGTGGAAAAATAGCAAATTATCAAAATATTTTAAAAAAATATATGCTTGTGTTGGGTATTGATGTCCTTGATCCATTAAAACTAAATAAATTGAATTTTGATACATACATAAAAAGTTATGTTGTATACAGTCTTCCTATGTTTGAATTCCAATTGGTTTGAATTTGAAACTCTATTAAGGAAAAAATATTCAATAAAAAACTATGAGACCAAAGGAAAGTGCTAAATATCATAGTTAAAAATATAAATTTAAAAAAATTATAATTTTATCCTTCATACAGAAAAAGTTATGTTGTATACAGTGAGCGTCACTTTTTAAAAATGTTGTTTTATGAAAAAACCAGTTTTTGTGGGAGATGGAAAAAGAAGTGAAATGTTATTCCAAAAAAATTGAAAAAAATATTTTTAGAATCTAGAAACAAAATTTGATGAGACTCTAGTTTCGATCATCTTCAAATTCCTCATGGTTTAGCCGCTATAGGTGCCCGAATGTGAAGATTTAGTTAAAAATAATAAATTCAGTGTCGAGTTTGGCCAAAAATTGTAAACCACTATCGTGGGATCACCCGCCTCATAATTTTTCTACACCCATGAGCAAATGGGTTACTTCGTTATCATTTTTAACTTTATAGTACAATGACATAACTCTTTTAAAGAAAAAAATGGTTTTTAATGAGAAAGGTTTATACCTCCAACCCACGACCTCCTACACCAACCCTAGTTCTACATCAATTCAATATATACCATTTTATGTCTTAGAATCCATGGAAAACTCCATTGGCATCTTCTATATAGTGTTGATTGAAAGTTTATCAAATACTCCTAGACAAGACGATCATAATTTGTGTCCTTTTAAATGCTAAAACATCACTCCCCAAAGTGTTGGCCATAGACTCTAAGCATTTAATATAGAAAAATAATATTGATCTTGAAAACATTACTACTTTTTGTTCCTCATGTATCATTCCCTTGACCATCCAACCTCATAATTCCCCTCAAAAACCCTGGTTTGTGAGGATTTAGAATCAAATAGTGTTGATGATGGTCCTCTTCCAAAAAATACAATATTGCAAACCTTTTCTCTAGCCAAAAAAGAAGCCAAACCCCACAGTAGTGTCCTATTCCTCAAAATTACCAAACACCTAATGTTCCTCGCACCTCTAGTTAAAATTCATCTGGTTAGTCAATGAAAGTACCATTAATTGGTAAGCATAACAAACAAAAAGGTCACCTAAGTACTTGCAAGAAGTTTTTCCCTTTCACATCAAATATTTTTGTTTAGATCAAGACTTGGGTCTAATAAAGAGGAAATAAAAACATCTAAACCTTTCCCCTCCTTGGACTTAGAGACTACATTAAAATCTTTTATATTTAACACAAAAAATGTCAAGAAGGCTACTATAGGTGGCATTCATGCTAACAAAGTAGGGCTACAAAAAACTATACAAGATATTGGTCAAGGCTCCATTAGTCAGCTTTATCTGCTCGAGAATTACCAACAGTTATCACTACACTATAAAAAGCCACACAAGGTGTGCAAGATTTACAGTTTGATGAAGAAGATCTTCTTAAAAAAATTCATTGTAAAAACACACAAGACCTTAATAGTTTGGCCAATGGTGTGATGTATGATGTAGAAGTTTTCCTAGGTTTATTCCATTTAAATGATTCATAAACTCCTACTGAAGAAGAAGGCCTATTTATGTCCCCTTCTCAACACCAAACACCCATATGTAATGATATAAACCATCAAAAGGACTTTCCAAAGGAAAATAATACAAGCTTTCAAGATGCTCAAGAGATAACGATGGAAGAACAAATGAAAAAATGGTAAATCATCTTGTTTTGCAAGAAGTATCAAAACTATTTGATCAGTCTGGTAGAGGAAGCATTAAATAACAATCTATAATATTCCAAACTCTCTAAATTGTGCAATCATATAGAACATTATCTCAGATGCCAACTGCAATACCATCGATAAGAGACACACACCCCAAAAGTAAGAAAAATCAAGATGAAATAGCTACTAGTATCAAATCTACACTTGATAAAAATATTAGACCAAGGAGAGATTGCTTCTCTCCTTGAGGGAAATGAAAATCCTCTTAGAATGTTAGGGGCCTAAATGCCCCAAGAAAAAGACACTTGATAAAGTGTCAACTAGACTCTAGTGAAGGAAATATCATTATGGTGTAAGAAAACAAATTCACTAATGATTAGGTGTAAGAAGTCCATAGTAAATAGAAGAAATGGAAATTCTTACATTATCCACCATAAGGAGCATCAAGAGCCTTAGCAATGCTATGGAATGATATAAATACCCAAGTTGAACTAATCCTCTCAATGCAAAACTAGATGCTCTTGAAGGTAATTTTATTTGACCTATGTTTTTAGTTGTTTAATTTTTATGCGCCCACATCAATAGTTGGGAAAAATGTCATTTGGGATGCCATATCCACAATCTTATCAAACCTAAAAGAGGAGAAAGTTCTTTTCAAGGGATATTTCAATGCAATCTTGCACCATAATGAAAAAAATGGGATATAATCCCCCAAAGTTAATGAAATATTTTCAAGACTTTATACTGGAAAATTATCTATTATATTGCCCTCCCCAAAATGGTATATTTAGAAGGAAAAAGGAGAAGAGACTTATGCTTAATTGTAGAATGGTTGGATAGATTCCTAATTTCTACATAATGGCCTATGAAAATAGCTTGTTTTGAGACATATATCCTTTAATTCTCAGGCTCTAATCACTTTCACATAAAATTGGCCTTAGCTTCATAAACATCCCATCCAAATTCATCCTCAAGTTTCAAGAAATGTGGTTTAGAGACCCGTATTTCCTATCTCAACTCAAGAGTTGGTGGAAAAATGTGCCTTTCATTACCAGTTCCAAAATGTTCCAACTAGCAAAAAAGTTAGGATATATCAAACATAAAATCAAAGCTTGGATTAAGTAGCATTTCAAGAATATTTTTTCACAAAAATAAAACTACAAGACCAACTTGATGAGATCAATGATCATATCATAAGGTGTGGTAAGAACGACACATCTTTTAGTCTACAAAAACTATAATCGAAACTAGCAAAAATTTTGACAAGAGAAAAAATATACTGGAGGAAAAAATCCAAAGAGCTATGGCTCAAATAAAGGAGTCACAAACACTAAATTATTTCATCTATCATTAAAAATTAGACAACAAATGAATACTATATTAAACATCAACTCCCCCTTAGGTATCAATTTATAGATAGTAAAACTTATCAGTCAAAAAGCAAACCGCTTCTTCTCAAACTTATTGAGCACATCAGACCAAAAAACTACCCAAGAAAACAATACCATCTCAAATGATTTTGTTTAGCATATTCGCTTGCTAATTTTTATGAATGATAATGTGCTCTTGCTAAAACTATTTACACTAGAAGAAGTAAAAGAAGTGGTTTTTTTATCCAACCAAACAAAGCCCCAAATTCAGGTGGGTTTATTGCCACATTCTTCCAAAAAAATTGTGTGTATGGGGTGTAAAATTTTGTTATAATCCTTAAAGGAATCAAGGAGAAATAACAAAATCTTAAAGGAATGAAATTTATTTATTTATAGAAATAATTTCTAAAAAGAATAATCCCTCTATCTTTGCTTATTGTAGGCCCATATCATTGTGCAACACCATTTATAAAATATTTTTCAAAGCAATCACTATGAGGCTTTCGAATATCAATCCAAGAATTATCATGGATGAGAAAAAATAAATTTTCCAAAGAAAGGATACAACTAAAGGGGCGTTAATAGACCATGAAACTTTGCATTCCATTAAGGAAGATAGAATCTTAGAAATGATTATCAAACTTGACATGTTGAAGGTCTATGATAGGATAAATTGGGATTTTCTCCTTAAAGTGCTACAAAAAGTTAGCTTATATCATAAATGGTGATGATGGGTTAGTTCATTTATAACACAGACCAAGTTCTTAGTCTTGGTAACATCAGTTGAATTCTTCAATTCTTCACAAGGTGTTAGAGAAGGTGATCCTTTACCCTCTTTCCTTTTCATTTTAATGGTAGAATCACTGAATTGGGAAATAGTAGGAGAAATAGCTCAAGGTGCATGGAAAGGTATAGATATCCCAAACTCAACCATCAATATGAATCATTCAATATTTGTATATGATACAATTTAGTTTTCCAAATCTATTGTACAAGAAGAAAGGGGTATTGAAAAGGTTTTAGATCATTATTGAAGGGAATCAAATCAAAAAATAAATTAAAAAATTAAGTATTTTCTTTCTAAATAACCCCCCAACGGTGTCAATATGTATCATGTCTATTATTGATTTCAAATATGATGAAGTAACAAGCCAATACTTTGGTATCCCAGAATTTTTAGGGTTAAACAAGCCTAAGTTATTCACAAAAATTGTGACCCAAATTCAAAATAGAATAGAATCATGAAAATAAAGATGACTAACAATGACAACAAAGCTCACAGTAACTAGAGCAATCCGTTCAGATATTCACAACTAAGTTATGTTAGTTCTTAAGCTGCCAAAAGTAGTGTAATTGAATTTAGAGCAATTCATCAGAAAGTTCCTTTGGAATGGGAGCCTTGATAGTAAGAAAAAGAGTAAGATCCCACTAGTTTACATAACCTAGAGGTAAGGAATTTGGCCTTGGGGGCCAAACTATCATGGAATGTGTTTGTAAAACCTTCTTGCAAATGGGCCAAAATCATGCAAAGAAAATATATGGAATCTATAATTATTGAATGAATTTATATATAGACAACCCACTAGAGGGTTCTAAAATGTGGAATTTTATCATAGCCTATAGAGAATTTATCATCCCACATTTAACTTGGTCTATAAGTAATGGAGAATTTTTTTTTTTAGAGACTCTTGGAATGGCTTCTTGTAATGATCTAAATATATTTCCTTCGCAAGATTGATCTAGGGTTTAGAACATGCATGCAATAATAATCTCAATCAATCAATAAAATGCAAAGGAGGAATAAAGAGGAAAGGAATGAGACTAGAACAGTCTCACCCATTTCTCTCCTCCATGGCTCACTTCTATTGAACCTCCTCTACTTGTTGCAATATGATGGATGCCCTCAACCTTTGTGTGAGCAAAATAAGTTTATGACATGACCTAGCAAGTGTTGAAGGATTTAATCTAAAATGCAAGAGAATATAAATCTACATGCAATGTAAATGATCTACAAAAGACAATGTTAGATGATAAAATATGAAATGCAAGATGCTAAAAGATCTCTAAAATATGACAATGCAAGATGAAATGAGAGAGAGATAATAATGGATAGCCAGGGATCTCAAAATCAAGACAAAATTGACATTTTATAGAAAATGCAATTTTGTATGGACGGATGAGATTAAAGATTGACAAATGCCCTAGAATCTATGGACAAGATTCAATATGACAACCCACAATTAGGGTTAGGGAAATATTAGGTTAAATTCGAAATGAATGGACAAGATTGATTTTAAGAAAAATCAAATCAAGGGTTGACAATGCATGTGACAAGGCACACAAAACAAAGTTGTTGGGGAATCAAATAATAATAAAATTATTTGATTCAAGAGAGAATGTTGACTTTTTAAATTAAAAACTATTTTAATTCAAAAAGGGGTGGGGTCATGTGACAGTAAATAAATTAAATTAAATTATTTACTAGAGGGAATTTAGAAAGGGAGACTTATTTTAAATAAATAAGATTTATTTAAAATAAGCACAATAAAAGAGGAGAAATTAAATAATAAAATTATTTAATTCAAGTGGTGGGACTATTTTAAATAAATTATTTTATTTAAAATGAGGAGAATGTGAAGATGGCCATAATTAAATAAATAAAAGAATTTATTTAATTATAAGAGGAATTTAAATTAGAGATTAATTAAATAAATAAAGTTATTTATTTAATAATCAAGAGGACATAATGGACAAGGATAATTAAATAAATTAAGAAATTTATTTAATTATAGAAAGACATTAGATAATTAGTGACGTAATTAAATAAATAAATAAAATTTATTTATTTAATAATCATGAAGAATAAAAAAGAAATGAATTAATTAAATAATCATGAATTATTTAATTAATAGTCGAATGTGGACCAAGGACATAATTAAAATGTCTTAATTATGCTAGGAAGAAAGAGATTAGAAATAGAGCTTGCAAGCCTAGGTCATTTTTATGTGTCTACACTTCCCACCACTATTCAAAATTGAAGGATTAGAAGAAGATACTATATACTTAAATCATCACTAGGGTGAAAAAGTAAAAGACTACCTTAAGCTTGAAGAGAATCTTCTCTCAAATGAAAAATGGAAAAACTTAATTGATTGTAAGTTCTTAGCAAATCAAAAGTCTCAGCTATCAAAAATTCTCCAAAAGGGAAAACTTTTGAGGACTTTCACAAGAACATTTGGGCTTGGACCAAGTTAGGCAGCTATAAAGTTAGCCTAGGCTACTGATCAATCATCCAACAAGAAAATTTTGAATCAACAAATGGGTCTCATAAATTATGTTGGAACTCTACAATTGTTCTGAAATTCGGGTCATTTGCATGATTAACAGTAAAAAAGTGTATCTTTAACTATGAGAGATTGGTCAAAATAGGAAAATATACCCCTTTCAACTTTGTATTGTGTGGCAAAAAATAAGAGGATTTAGACCATCTTCTCTTAACTTTCAAATTCTCACAACAGTGTTGGATAGGGATCCAAAGCAAACTAAATTAGGTCACACCCCTTCAAGAAGTTTTATTAGCAGGTTTTGCCTCGTGGAAAATAATGAATAATATTTGTTCTCCCCAATATGGATAATGAGCCCCTCACCACTTATATGGTGCTTATGGTGGGACATAAATAGAAGAATATTTTGTAAGGGGTACCATACAACAAAAGTGGTAATATGTAAAATTAAAAAAATAATTTCTAAGTTAGTAATGTCTAGTGTGTATAAATCAAATAACTCAAGAAAAATATATTCAAATTGGGATGAAAAATATCCTCACAGTGGGAGTTGATTCATTCCCCTTGAACCTAAGAACATGGTCACCAAAAACTAAGCCCAACTATAAAAGTGTATTATGGACTCTAGCTCCAATGGGTGTCAAAAACACAATTTTGATGGGGCCTCTCAGGTGAACCCAAATGCATTTGGTGTTGGTTGTGTACTAAGGAGCTAGGTAGGCATTATTATTAGTGCCCTCACTTTAAAATTACCAAGTGGAACAAATAATAAGGCTGAGGCACAAGCATTACTCACAGGTTATAAACTATCAAAGTTAGTAGGCATCAAAGATATATAGATCGAGGGTGATTCTATTGTCATATTCAACACATGTAAGCGAACAAACTCAGTTAGTTGGATATTAAGTTTCATCCTAAACCAAGGCTTTAAAATGTTATAATATTTCAACTCTTACCAGTTCTCACATTGTTATAAAGAGTTATATAAAGTAGAAAACATGTTGGTAAATATGGTGTGTGACCTAGATGCTTGGCAACTACAAATTAATCATAGATTTGGCTGACTATTCTAGCCTAGTACGCAAAACAAACAATTAAATACATTGCATAAATGGGAACTGAACTAAAAATATTAATTGTCTTAAGCATGTAGGGCTCATGGTGTTGAGTACCATTAGTAGTATCTATCTCCAAATCATGTGAGGGCATTCTCTTCTATCTGAGAGCCCTTGATGGAAAAGTTTTGCATTGGTCAAAGATGTGTAGTTCCTTCGATCCTAGAGGCATAAATGCATAAATCAAAGTGATGAGGTGCCACATGGTGTCCTCAGGAATCTAGTGATGTTGTAACATATCAAGTGCCCACCCATGCACTAATACCACATGCCAAATAGGAACAATCTAGTGAAGCCCTTAAGTATTGTAAAAAACCCTTTTTACGAGATTGGTAGGAACCATTGGCTTGGTATTAAGCATTTGGTTTCACTAACATATCACCTTTAGTACAATTTTGAAGCTTGGAAAAAATGAGAAGTTCCCACCTAGCTCGGAGAATATAGTTCATAGTGTGAAGTCCTTTCATGCCACAAGAAAGGTAAGTGATTTATTTTATATCATAATCATTTTCTTCCGTATCAAGCCATGCACGTTATGCTAGAACATGCTAGAAATTTTTATAAGTGATGTCTTTTATTTCATAACAAAGGTAAGTGATGTCTTATATTTCATAATCAATTGCTTCTGCATCAATCCATGTGTTGTGCTAGCACATGCTAGAAAAATTTATAAGTATTACCAATAATTGTTGTTGTGCAATTGGTCAAGGTTGTTGGTGGGTCCACTGCATGATAAAAAGGAGGGTGCAAGGTGCATCCATGCGCTTTTCAAAGGACAAAAGGCTCATATTTGGAAATTCTAGCTACTTGCAAGCTTCTAATATTTCCAAAGCTAGTGTTAAAATTAGATAATGCTCTCATGCTATCTAGGCACATAAATATGTGGCACCATTACACTCCCTCAAGTGCCCTTTCAAAGCATGGTTTTCCTCTAGTTGCATAAGCTTGACAAGTGGTAGTGTTGGCATCAAGCTATGTGTTTTCCATTTAAAAGCACAAATTGGCATATTATTACAGTCTAACTAATTAGATGTACATTTACTAACATTAATCAATCTAAGGACATCATTATATAGTATTTTTCAATACAGTCAATCATTTGGATTATTTTTTGACACCAACCTAATCTGATTGTCAATTATTTATTTGATTTATCATTAATGACAAGGTGGCTATGTAGTACTCCAAATAATGAGCTGGCATGTATCAAAAAATGGTAATAGAGCGCTTTGAAGTTGCTTCAATACCTCTCCTAATGGTTAGTAAATCTTGAAAAATTTCCTCCTTCCATAAGCATGGGAGGATGAAGCGGCTTGTTCTATTTAAAATGGAAGGGTGATATCCTTTCTATTCTTCTCATACTTGCATAATTTTCATCTTAAGAATGGGCACTCATATATGCCTCGCATGCTTGCATTGCCAGATCACCTTCACAAGTGCTATTACAAGCCAATGGTTGAAGGTGCTAATAAAACATCCCACTAGTAGGGACATAAAAGTGATTAAGATGATTCTTAGAATTTATTTTCTAAGGGATGATGAGTGTTATGGGGTAAACACATATATTACATCATATTTTGTGGCTTCCCTTATGGATTTAGGAGAGAAAAAAGAGTTGGTAGGGGAACTAACATCAAAATTGTTTAAGAGGCACAACTATGGTAGGATCAAAGTAACCCTAGATGTATCAAGGATTGGTGTTGGCATCCCAAGGCCACATGATATCAAGAGCATGTATAAGGAGAGTGTTATGGTGGAATGACTACTATTCCTTAGAATTTTTCATACGATGTCACTAGCACAACATAAAGTTCTGAGGCACATGGAAAGTTGTTTTTAAAAAAGGTAAACAATCTAGAGCCTATGTCCAAACTTTAATAGATGATATATTTTTATGCCACCTTTGAAGTAGTGTGAGGAGTCCACTTAATTCTTTGCATAAATTTTTCTTTCTTTATGCTTTTCTCTCACTTTTTGGTATGAGGCATTTTTTCTATTTTGGCCTCCATACATAAAGTATTTGGTATATGGAAAATTTTATTTTGGTCCCCTGACCATCTTTACTCTGTAGGCTTCTATGCTATATATATGTAATTTCAGGCTTTATTCCCTTTATCCAAAAAAATGTCTCAAAATAAACTAGGGTAATGACTATAAATAGGATAAGTGAGAGGGAGGAGGTGGAAATTATGAACAATGAGATAAATAAACTACAAGAATCCAAAAATAGAAAAGTGCAACTCCCATGAAAGTTTATAAAGATCACACTCCACTAACACTAATATTTTTGTTATTAACCTAAGAAAGATAAAATAAAAATACAATAAAAACCTATTTGGAAACAAAATCCTACACTAACACCTCTATAAGTTTACCCTAGGAGGGTGAAAATATGGTCCCTAGTGAATGAGTCCTAATAAGATACAAATGTACATAAAATTTCCCTCAAAGTGAATAAACCATCCAATAGAAGATTAAAAATTATGACTCAAGGTAAATAGGAAACCTAAAAAGTATCTTACAATTTTGATAAGGTTCATGTGTACCTCCATAAAGAAGAGAGAGAAGATAAATATTAAATATTATATGGTAAATGTTGTATTAGGTTCCTCTATAATAAATGAGGTACCTTCCTTTTGCAAGGTAGAAAAAATTGAGTTGTCGAATTGTTGAATTTCCACTCTTATGGAATGTAGAAATGAATCAAGGTGAATTTTCATTAAATCTCCTTATATTTCTTGATGTTGATGTTCATATTTTATTGTGCCATAAAATATTTAAGAGTAAATGATCACTTAAGTATGATACATGGATCATTGTGAATCAGGATGTGTTAAGTGAGTAGCATGATTTGTGGAGATAGAAAAAATGAATATAGAATGGGAGATGATGCAACTCAGTATGAGAAATCACTAAAGAGAAGACAAATATTCTCATAGGTACTATCAAAATTTAAAAGTGAGAGTTCACAAAATAATGTGATATGTACAGTAACTATACCTCCAAAAGGAGTATATCCTATATACATTAGGAACACTACTATAGAAAATTATGTGAATTACTTGAAAAAATGACTTTAAACTATGATGGAGAAATATTATTGAATTGTAAAGAAAATAGATGGCATGTGGGATGGACACTAATTTTATTTAGGTCATTCAATAATTTCCTAGGATCCCAAATTGGATTGACTAACAACCCAAAGGGTGAGCCAATTCTCAACAAGGAAGGCCTATGAGGGGTTCTTTTAGGCTTTGAAGGGTTCACCACCAAGAAAAAGCTTGGAAAAGACAACTTAACATTCAACTCACAAACCCTAGTGATGCAAGTTAAATGACGGATGCAAATGATGAAATTAAGCAACATGGAGTTATGATGTATGTACTTGGGGAGTTTGGAAATGTGATAAGGATTATGGAAATGCAAAGAAGTTTTCAAAATATGCTATGAAGGACTAAGATGCCCTTACTTTCTTATTAGTTCTGTTGTTGTTTTCAGGGAAAATTTAGAATCCTTAGATATCAAAACTAGATCTAAAAAAATCTCTACAATATTTCACTTGAAGGACTAAGACGCCCTTGCTACCGTCTTAGTCCCGATCTGAAATTCTGAAATCTCAGAATGTGTTCCTAAGGCTTGATGTCTTCACTTCCTTCTTCTCTATTCTCAGGTCCTGAAACTTCCAGATTTGGCCTGTAGGTGAGTTTATATGAAGATGACAACTTTGCAACTTTTCACTTGAAATGATGTTAAGTCTTCAACCTAAATCTACAAACACAAACATGCAAGAGAGGGAAAACTTGTTAATTGTTAGTGAATGGGGGTTTGCCTCGGTCAAGCCCCTTGTTGGTAATTAAACCTTGAAATAGAATAAAATGGAGAGAAATGATGAATGAACAAAACACTATGTTACAACTCACCAAGCCCTTTTAACAAGGTGCTACAAAAATGCTTGAAATGGTTGCAATGGATGTGGTTCTTGACTCCTTGAATGATGTAGATATTGCATGAAACACTTACTTGAGTCATAAACCCTACAACATAAATGTTAGCACAACAACAAACATGATGCAACGATATCCTCGATGATGCTTGAATATTGATGATGGCTCCAAATGCTTGAAGAATTTCTCTTGATCTCATAAAATTTCCTTAGGAATGAATACTTGGACATTTGAGTGGTCTCATGAATGCTTAGTATGAAAATGAGTGAATAAAGCTTGTATTTATACTTATTGATGCTTAATATCCTGAAATTACACCACACCAATCTGACATATGAATACATTAATTAAAGGAGGCTAAATCCTGCAAAGATTTGAAATTAAATCCTAAAAAAATCTTAAGGGGGACTAAGATGCCCTAGGTGGCATCTTAGTCCCAAGTCCTACAAATTTGGGGCACAGACTGGGACAAAAAGGGGCCCATTTAACGTCCACTTGGAATCAGGGTCCTAGGACCTTTGGGGGACAAATACACCCTAGGTGGCATCTTAGTCCCAACCCAAAAATCAAGGACACTTAGACAAAATCATTAAATTATCATTTATCCATTGATTTTTGTTGGGATTAGCCATAAAAAAGATATCATTCATTGGTCTTGTGGATGCAAAATAGGACCAATTAAGACATTAATAAAGATAAATAAATCAAGACTGGCCCAAAAAAGTTTGAAAATGCAAGGGTATGCATTTTCCTACACTACATTTAGCCCCCACTTTAGTGAGAGGATGAACTTGCTTCAAACTCACACTAAAGTAGCCAAACATGCAATCAAGAGGAGTTCAAATGTATGAATGCTAGTAAGATAGGATGACAATAACTAAGAGGGTGGCCAAGCCCCGAAAAACTAGATCCCATTGTAAACCAACATAAGCACAAAAGAACACACTTGTGGATGATATATGAAGCCATGACCAAATCACAAACATACACCATCAAAGATATGGAAAGGAAAAACTAAAACTAAAAAGGAAAAATGCAATGGATCAAGCTTCGACTAGCTGTCCAATGCATTATGGACCAGGTCTAGGCCATTTGTCCAAAAAGGTTTACAAGTGGAACTGTTGTCCACTATACAAACAAAACACATGCTCACAAGGGCTAGTGAAGCTAGTTGTTCACTAGGTGAGCCCCATGAGGTCCATATCAAATCCATACCCCTATGACTATGATAAGGACAAAAATGCTTGTTCATAAGGGCTAGTGAAGCGAGTTGTTCACTAGGTGAGCCCCAGGGGACCATATCAAATTAATACCTCCATGAATTCAATAAGGTACAAAAATGCACACTCACAAGAGCTAGTGAAACTAGTTGTTCACTAGGTGAGCCCCAAGGGACCATATCAAAGCCATACCTCCATGACTTTAATAAGGTACAAAAATGCAACACAATAAGAAAGAGGGATGTTCGTAGAGATTTTGCTTAGTTCGTGTGAGGTCTTAATATTAGGGTACATTCTGCTTAACATCTCTGAAAGAGGATAAATACAAGGTCTTATCCTCGGGAACATTGTACTTAACGTTTCCAAGAGAGGACAAAGAAATATCACATTCTTGGAGGAAGTCAAACCCAATGACACCACTAAGAAAAATGCACATTGCAAGAAGAAATGAAATCACATAAGGAACAAATGCAAATGCAATCATGCCAAAATAATGCCAATGTATGTCCCTAGTTTAAAGGAATTTCTAACACCATGATGCAAGCAATTTCTTTAAAGTAGGAAAACATGAAAAAGAAAAAGGAAAAGAGGGTTGCCTCATAGAAACACATAAGGGATCTATGGATTCAGGGTTAGTATCTATCTTTGCTACAATGATATCATAGAGCATGGAATTTTCATCATTCCCCAAATATGCATACAACCGAAAGAATGACACAAATAGAGAAAAAATAAAGAAAAACCTTTTGGGTCAACATGGAAGAGACATAGGGTGTCTCGATGCCTTGCATCATCTCCAAAAGGAAAACACAAGACAAAAATGAAAGGAAAAGAAAAGATAATGAAAAATATTTTGGGTCAACATGGAAGATACATAGGGTGTCTTGACACCTTGTGTCATCCCCAAAAGGAAAACACAAGACAAAAATGAAAAGGAAAAAAGATTACGACATATAGAAGAATGAAGGTACAAAAAGAGGAATGTATAAAGAGAGAGAGAACATCAAACAAAACATCACGAGGGATCATATTACACACATGTTGTTAGTGTAATTAATTAATTAATTATTACACTAGCATAAGTTAACTTAGGTATTAATTAATCATATTAGTCCTAGGTTACTTTTTATCATTTAATAATGTTGTTGAGATAAGATTCCCTTCTAGAAGATGAGTTGTCTTTTCTAGAACTTATCTCCATCTTGTTATCATTCCCTAGGTAGTTAGTTAGGGTTTCATGTTGTCACATGTTGTGTGATTTGAACACTTGGCAACATCTTATGCATTTTAGGTTTTGCTCTTGCCTATATAATCAGGCATATGTACTCTTTGTAAATCATTCCATATATTCTGAATATCAATCAGATAATCTCTATTTGCATGCCCTTAGTTGCAACACATTCTGTGTGGTTGAATTTCTTCTTAGCAGGTCCTTCTGAAGTGTGTGTAGCTTCATTGGATGATTCAACATCCATTATTCCAACATGGTATCAGAGCCATTCCATTGAAGGTTCATCCCAGTATCAAGAAAATTGGGCTACAAAGATTCTTGCAAGCTTGAAGGTTTTCTTTGCAGGCTAGTTGGTTCTACCCGAGGACCAAGCTATTTTCTTGTGTAGATTAGGCTCTATCCAACCTCTCCATTGCACTCAGAAGGCCTCAAAACCTACAGATCGTCTGCCCATTCATCCGATTTGGACATATTTCATCTAGGAGCCATTTGAGGTATATATAGGGTTTTTGCATTTTGTACTATCCATACACATTTGCAAAAAAAAAATCCTCCCTTTCAGTCCTCCATCATGGTAAAGTTATTTTAGATCTTCAGGCTATTTTTATTTCTCCATTCGGGAAAAATTTTCTATAGTTCTGGCAAAAATTTATCTCTATGGGCGACCTGCTATTTTAATAATCAGTCGGCGTAATTATTTTTTCTGCGGGCTATAGTTTGTTTTTGGTCAGCATCGGGATTTATTTTTGGTCAGCATATATCATAAGGTTTTTTTATCGGCATTTAAATACATTTTTTGAATTTCCCATAGGCATTATTCAAAAAAATTGTCGACTTTTTAAAAAAAATTCTATAGGGAGGGTACAGGGACCCGTCCCATCACCATCCACCAGAGATCTCAACCGACCGACATCACTCGCCCGACTATCCCATCAGAGCCGACAGGGATTTGTTCCGTCTGGCGCGCCTTCACCAATCACTTGTCTCCACCGATCATAGGGGTCTTGTCTGCTATTCGGCCTTGTCACATCAGTTGGACCCTTCACTGCTTGTCGGAGTTTCTTCCTGCCATCTACCGGCCGATCCCGCCAGCAGTCCATCCTGGCACCAACGACCAAAGGCTCCGCTATATCTAGCGGCGCTACCCGACACCGCCAGCTCTGCCCGGTGGCTCTTTTTTTGCCATCTACACACCTGTGGTCACATCAACGACTAGGTGCTAGTGCCTAAGGTGCTTATTTTTTGCACCTATTTAGCCTATAGGCCCTAATAGGGTAGTTTTTTTTCGAGGGGCATCATTTCTCGCCAGGATATCAAAAATCACCAAACAAGATACCATCGGAAAGAGAATTCAGAGCACTATTCAGTGGTGCCCTCTATTTTGCAGAATTTTTTTTGCTATAAAAATCTACAGTCAACTGAAGTCAACCCTTCATTTTGGACATAAAGGCTCATATCTTCGCAACCGTTGATCAAAATTCAGTGATTCCAACGGCATCAGGAAGGTGATTCAGATCTCTTTTCATCAGTCCATTTACTTTGATTAGTTTCATCTCTAGGTACTCTTGCATTGGTTCAATAACTTGGATATCCTGAAGTTTGGGAAAAGGTTTTTTGTTTTGGGTGGCATCACTTCAGTTGCATATCAGTTTTGGGAGTTTCTATTTGCTGTTGAAGGTCATTGTCTTTGTAATTTTGGAGAAATTTTTTTATACATTATGGGGCTTGCATATTATCCTTCTTTGACTATGTTGCACATGGGAAACTATAAACAATGGCGAGATGGTATCATCCACCATCTCCAATCACTTGAATTGTTGCCACATTTGTATGGTATAGTTCCCCATCCAGGTCAAGGTGTTTAGAAATTTGCTTGGAGTTGCAATAGATATAATGTTTTAGAGGTGATTGCAATGCATGTTGATTGTGATATTTTGGAATCTATTGATCATTGTGATAGTCCTCACATCCTTTGGACTAAGATTTGGGAGATATATGGAGATTCAGATACTCCACCCTTCCCTGATGTTCATGATTCAGAATGTCAGGTTTCAAATCAAGTACCCCATGATGATATTGTTATGTAGGAGGTTGTTTGTTTGGATTGCCTTGAATCTTCCGAAGAGGTTGACAAGGTTGCTTCAGATGATTCTTCTTCTCCATCAGAGACTATTAGTATCCCTTCACATTCAGTGATTCCTTTTCCAGAGTCATTGATTGAGGCTTCTATCATCATCATTCACCAGGACACATGCAATTTTCCAGACTTGACATCACAGGATGGCTTTATTTCAGGTATCACTGACTTGGCCACTTCTATAGGTTTGGAGGACATTCTTGAGGGGATATCACTCCTCTATTCAGAGATTTCATATATTCCTCCATCTTCGTTGGAGTATCTTCTGCATCTACCATTAGATTGGCTTCAGTCTTCTTTCAATGGTTTTGAGGACACTTCATTATGGGGGGGGCAATCAAGTCTCCATCTATTCCTTCAATGGAAGGCCCATCACAATGCAGTCTTTGGATCATGTTCAACATCAGTTTCTGCATCATCCTGATTTGTAACCTTCTACATTAATTGGGTATGTACTTGAGTGGGTTGTGGCATCTTCATCTTCATCAGGCAAGGAGACACATGAGTAGCTTTCAGAGACATCATCCGTATTCATATTCATTCTTCCTTCCTTCAATTCCTATCCGGAATGAGAAGCATCTCTACACTTGCACTTGGTTTTGTTTCTTCTGAAAGGGAGACAAGTTGTTTATCGACACTGGATCATATTTTGTCTACATACACTTACCTTTCTTGCAGGTGATCACATCTTTTGGGGGGGCTATATAGTCTCTCTATTTCCTCCCTATGGGGGAAATTTTCATTATATTGTATCCATGTGATGATTGTTGTCCTTGGGGGGATAATGTTGAGTCCTCCAATCATCTCCTTTTTTGGAGAGGGGTTTTCTTCCCACTCGGTTTTTCCTCTTTTCTCTATTTGTGGGAGATTAGTTGCATTTTCATCCTATGTACATGGGTACCTAATATGGCCATCAGTCAAGACCCATCATCATCATGCATAATCATTGCATTTTTATTTCCTCCCTAAGTTGCACTTATGGGGGGGTGTTAGTGTAATTAATTAATTAATTATTACACTAGCATAAGTTCACTTAGGTATTAATTAATCATATTAGTCCTAGGTTACTTTTTATCATTTAATAATGTTGTTGAGATAAGATTCCCTTCTAGAAGATGAGTTGTCTTTTCTAGAACTTATCTCCATCTTGTTATCATTCCCTAGGTAGTTAGTTAGGGTTTCATGTTGTCACATGTTGTGTGATTTGAACACTTGGCAACATCTTATGAATTTTAGTTTTTTCTCTTGCCTATATAATTAGGCATATGTACTCTTTGTAAATCATTCCATATATTCTGAATATCAATCAGATAATCTCTATTTGCATGCCCTTAGTTGCAACACTTTTTGTGTGGTTGAATTTCTTCTTGGTAGGTGCTTTTGAAGTGTGCGCAGCTTCATTGGATGATTCAACATCCATTGTTCCAACACATGCAATCAACCAACAAGAAGGCAAGAAGGAAAGCAAAAAGACTAGTAGAGCACATGCGGGTCAACCATCTAGCAGGTCATCTGCATCCTAGTCTTGTTTAGTATATATGCATAATGCAGATCACTAGAAAGAAGGACAACATCAAGTGTTGTACTAAGAGAATCACCAAGCTCAACACATGGTGCATCACTCGGTTTAGGAGGATTGTCATGATTATTATCGTTTAAGCTCATGGAAGAGGAAAATAGAAAATTCAACTCTTTATGCACTTGTTCATCAATGTTAGCTATTTCTTCATCATCATCCAAGTTAACCACAATAGGAGGATGAATGATAATATCCATGGAAAGTGTTGGTACTTGTTGTGTTGGTGCCATAGGATCTATTGGTTTTTGTAATGGAAGAGGCACATTATTTATTGCTTATGTCCAGTTTGAATTTTTATTTTCTATGTTGTTTCTCTTCGCTCATCTTGCGAGTAATAGTGTGATGTCTATACCTATGCTCTCTAGCCTTTTGGTTCCTTTTATTACATTTTTCAAGTTGTGCCTGCATGGGAGCAGGTTTGTCACCATAGGTTTCTTTTCTTCTTGTGAGGGAAGAACGGAAGGAACCATCAAAGGTTATTCAACCACTTTCTTTTTGGATTTATAAATTTATTTAGGAGGCGGATTAGGACTCTTGTGGTTTTCCCTTGGTCTTTTGTAGGAAATAGGTAAAGGATTTTTGATGGATGGGTCTTGGTTAGTCAGAAGGGATTTTCAGAGCTTCAATATTTTCAGAGCTTCAAACCCTCGTTTGTTTTTTCATCCATTCTCTTCCTTGTGATAGGTATCCTTTTGCATGCAGGTGTTCTTGGACTTTGAAGTTGGTTTTGACAACTTCTACATGGTATCAGAGCTCAGACTTGCTACAACTTGTTCTTTTTTGAAGAATTTGGAGCTATGAGGGGTGGATCAGGCTTTCATAGTTTTACAGGTTGACTTTTTGTGGATCTGGGGGTCGCCTAATTTTTTGGACATTTTTGGACAAAACGGACCTCGCCATTGAGTCTAGAGCGTCCAAAAACTCGTATTTTCATATTAAATTTGTCCAATTTGGCCTCTGTCGACCAAAAAGGAAAAATAAAATTGGCCCCAAGGCCGTACGGCCTTAGGCCACAGTCTTCGAGAAATTTTTTTCAAAAAAACTAGAAATCAATTTTAAATTAATTTTCTAAAATTTTTTATAAAAAATTTAGCACCCTCAATGTAATTGCAAGCTGTCACCTGCCGGCCACCGAGTGGCCACCCGCCAACCTCTCCGACCAGCAAAGCTACCCAACAGCTGGCTCTATCACCACCAACCGACCACTAGCCAGACACCGGTAGTCCACCTGAGCGCTATTAGTGCCTAGCCTTGGTGGCCTCCTACACCTAAGCCGTAGTCATATGGGGAACCGAGGGCTGTGCTGTAGCTCTTGTGTGCTAGCCCATTGGTCGGCCATGTGAATAGGGGCCGAAGGTCTTAGCCCTTAAGGGCTGTGTAAATTTTTTTTTACCCTTTTGAGCAACTTGCACTAAATCGAGTGTAAAATGGGCATTTTTTCTTGGATTTTCAAACAAAAATAGGCATCAAAAAGCTGGTTCCAAGCCTGTTTTGATGGTTCAGGAATTTTTTCAAAATTTTGCAGTTTGAATGCATTTTTTTTGTAGTCAAAGACAAATTTTGATTTTTGCACTCCGAGGGGCATAACTTGGTCAATTTTGCTCCATTTTTTGAAAATGAATAGGTGTCGGAAATTTGTGAACACACTTTATTCAGATCCACTATTATTTTTTCAAAAAAATTATCAGGTACACAAGATTAAGTCTTAAGCCTTTTTTGCTAAAAATCTCTACTGGGGTTTGGTTTTTTGTATTGTGGGGGGGGGAGGGGGGGTTGTTTCTTGCTTTCTGTTTTTTACTACAGAAAACCAAAAAATCTTCATATCAAACATTCATTAAACCTCTCCAAACATGGCCGAAAATACTTCTACTGTTGAACTTCTCACACCTCATAACTATCATACCTTGAAGGCATTCATGACACGTCTTCTTAGATCAAAGGGGTTGTGGTCCTATTTAGATGCGATTTAGCCAATTTTGACACTGCCATTTGAGGTTATGTAGCATAGGAATAAGATGGATGAGGCTATGGGTTTGATGTCCTTACATGTTTCAGACAACTTGTTGTTTCATCTTGATGCATGTAACAATCCTCTTGAAATGTGAACCAAGTTCCATGATTTATTTGGTACCATCAATCAGGTTCGTGCACTATAGATTGAGGCAAAGTTGACTTCACTTGTACCTAATTATTTTCCCTCCATTGAGGAATTTATGATGAAATTCAAACAACAAAGATCTCTTCTATAGGGTTGTGGTAAGGTTAAGACTGATATAGAGTGTATTTACCTGATTTTGTCAAAGCTTCGTGGGAACTTTCGGGTATTCTCATCTACCTTCCATTCTACTATGGATGCCTTGGGTGCATGTTTTACCATGCCTACTTTTGAGGTGTTTTGTGATCATTTGAAATGAGAGCAGGCCAAGATATCACAGTTGGATGCTATCATAGGAATGTCGCATCAAGCATTGGTAGCAAAGTCATTTTAGAGGAAACAAAAGTAGAAGCAGAAACAAAAACCAAAGACCACAGAGCATTGAAAGGATTCTAGTTCATAGAACACTTCTGATTCAACTTCTCCTAAGGGGGAATCATCGAAGAAAGACATACCCAAGTGTGCTTATTGTACTAAGCCAAGACATGATGAGTCCAAGTGTTCTGAGAAGAAGATAGATGGATATGCAAAACTGGTTTCAGATTTGACAACTCTCCTTGAGAGGAACCATATTCATCACTCTTCTTCATCTACTTTAGGTGGTTCTTCTTCTTCACCATCATTTCAGATAGATGGGCGTGCCCCACATAAGGGTCATACATTATGTGCAACCACCAGTTCACATTCATCTAGATGGCTACTAGATTCAGGTGCTTCACACCATATGGCATCTTCTCAAGACATGTTCTCATCTTTTGAGGTTGTATCCTCACCACACATATTGATGGGTAATAACACTTATGTGAGTGTTTGTGGGAAAGGTTCTATCAACATTGATGATGATACATTCAATGATGTACTATGTGTTCCATATTTGTCCACTAACCTTCTCTCCATCTATCAGATTGCTCACAGTGGGATAGGGAAGACAGTTGAGTTCACACCTGATTTAGTGCACATCAGAGACATTCAGACTGGCAACATTGTTGCAATAGGGATAGTTGATCATTCTTCCTGATTGTATGCATTCACTCACTTTGGTCCACCATCTCCCTCTCTTTTTAAAAGAGAGCATGTAGTATCTGAGGAGAAGTTCGGTCACTTGAACTTATGTGTTCTTCCATATGTTCATGAGACTAGTGTTGAGACTTCTACACCTCTTCCTCTTGTTGAGATCACATATGTTCAATAGGATTCCTCTTTAGTTGTGACTGACATTGTTGCTCCACTCATCGAGCCATCAAATGTAGTTGTTGAAGCCATATCTAAGGATATTCCTTTCCTCACAAATGACAAATTCAACACACCTGTTATCCCTTCTTCACTGGAGATTCCATTTTAGGATCATCTTGAGTTGTTTGATTCACCATTTTGTTATTCAAACACTCATGCTACAATTCAGTTCTTTAGTGAGCATCATCTAGGACTTCCATTTTCACCTCACATCTAAGGATTTCCTTTTCTTCGACCGTTGGATTTGTTTCTTCCTCTGAGGAGACACATTGGTTTGATAATTGGCACATGGGTTCTCTCATTCTGGGGGAGCTTTGGAGTCTCCACTCTCTCTCATTGGAGGGTTTCTGATTGTATATCTGCATATGTTCTTGAGAGAGTCTCTTGATACATTCCATTTGTACTTTATTTTTGCATCTCTTTTTGGAGTAGAGTTTTTCCCATGAGGTTTTTTCTCTAATTCTCCACTTTATAGAGATTTGGTTGTATTCAGGTACCTGATCAGGCCTAGTTGTCAGGACCCTTATTTGCTTTCATGCATTGTAGTTACTTTTGCTTTCTTGCACTTGTTTGTAGCTACACTCTTGCTCATCTTAAGGGGGGGTGTTAGAGTAAAGGTTTTAACTTAATTATGTTAATTAAATTACCTTTATTCCTCTCTTAAGATTTCACTTTAGTTTGCATAATGTGACATTTAATAATTATATTAATTATTAAATGTCTATCTATTAGGGTTTCTTTTAGGTTTTGCATGATCTCCTTTCTTAAGGATTGATCCATTGTATATTTTAAATTCAATTGTTCTGATAATATAATCTGTCAATATTTTCAGAGCTTCAAACTCTCATTTGCTTTTTTGTCCATTCTCTTCCTTGTGATAGGTATCCTTTTGCATGCAGGTGTTCTTGGACTCTGAAGTTTGTTTTGACAACTTCTACAACAACATGAAATAAAGTCAGTGACTTTTTCACCCTCATTTTTCTTACATCTCATCAAATAAGCTAATGTCATTTCAGGAACCATATGTACTTGGAAATTGTTAATAAATTATTCAACAAGTTCATTAAATGAATGAATTGAGTTATTTGGTAATGTAGAAAACCAGTCCAAGGCATTGTCTTTCAAGGATCATGGAAAGATCTTAGCCAAAATTTTATCCTCGAGGATGAAATCACTACACAAAGTAGTAAAAGCATTAACATGATTAGTAGGATCTCCCTTTCCTCCATATTTCTCAAATCTAGGGATCTCTATACCTTGTGGAATTGGAGTTCTTAATATCTCCAAAGACAGTGGGTTGCTTTTGACATAGTATGTGTTGGACTAACCACTATCATCTCCCTTCAAGTTCGCGACATGGTTTAACCACCTCCTATGGATCTTAACTAATGCTTGTATCGAGCATTGATAAGTTGATCTTTTGGTGCAATGAATAGGCTAACAATTGGTATCAAAGCCAGTCATGGGTTCGAACCCCTTGGGTGACGTTGAGGGGGGGATTGTTGGACTAACTGCCAGCATCTCCCTTCGAGTTCACGACATGGTTTAACCACCTCCCATGGATCTGAACTGACACTTATATCGGGCATTGACAAGTCGATCTTTTCTTGCAACGACAAGGCCAACAGTATGAAGGTGGCCCATTTTGATTTTGATTTATGGTAGAAACTTGACATTGAAGGGATGAAAAGCTTTGTAAAAGGTGATTAACGATAGGGTCATAGTGTGTGTTTTGAGATGGAGGTTAATATGTTGGTGGTGTGTGTGTGTTGGAAGGACAATTAAATGGATAACTTGTGGCAGAATATATAATATTAGATGCCACATAGGTGTAAGGAGCGCTAGTGGAAATGTTTGAGGTAGGAGAGATATTTCTAGTTGGTCACATTGTTATGGTCACTTGAGGATTTGTATAGGTCGGAATGGAGGCTATGGTTGAAAGGGGAGGAATTGGAATTCATCCTTGGTTTTGCACATTGTTTGATGTTTGAGCACCATTGATGGTGGAAGGAAGATGTTTTCCAAAAATGTGAGCTATGTTATGCACAACTTCCAGTCCATCATCAATTTCCATCATGTGGTGAATAATATATATGGAAGGTATAACAATGTTGGAAATGTTTACAATACTCATGCTATCTTGTAAATGGGCTAAGTCTTCATGCATTTTCATAATGTTTTCTTGAGGAATATGGTCAACAATTGTTTGAACACTTGGCATAGCACTTGTAGGTAAAGTAGGAATAGAAAAAGAGGCATCAAAGGTATGGTCTATACCTAGTGTACAAGTACAAACATTAGAAGTAAGAGAGCTTGAAAAACCAAGATCCACAACAAGTGTTTTATCATGGGATTCCATGAGCCTCACACTTCATCTAACCACAGTATTAATAGTAGAACACCAAGTAGTACAACTCATGTAAGGGATAAACCAAAGAAAGTGCAATGAACACAATATCCTATGCTTACAATTACACTTAAAATGAAAGAAGTTAGAATAATAGCAATTCCACAAACTGAAACCAAAAATTGAAGGCAATAAATAGAAGCACAAAAAATCAATTTCAAAACCTGAAATCTAGAAAGTCAAAGTCAATAGGGACTAAGATGCCAATAAGGGCATCTTGGTCTTACTGGTGATATTTTGAGCTTCTAGGGACTGAAACAAACAACAAACAATAGAGACAAGATTTTGAGGCAAAAAGCCTTGAGAGGTACTAAGATGCCAGGAAGGGAATTTTAGTCCTAGTAGAGGTTTTTGCTAGAAAAGTATCAGATTTTGGACTATTCATAGTGTTTACAGGTTGCCTATTCGGGGGCTTGATGTTTAGAAATATGAAACTATGTAAATGAATGCAAGAAAAAGTAACTAATGACAAGCAATTGGATGCAAGATTGAATGCAATTTTTAGTATGTTGAATGCAATAACAGCATTCCTAATACAATTATGATGATTAACAATGCACTTTTTAGTTTTTCAATGAGATAATATGATGCAAGAAATAAAAAATGCAACCTATATGGACTTTCATTAATGCAAATATGAGAAAGCCTAGATGCACTTTCACTAATATAAGATGCAATGCAAGAATGAATGCAACCTAGATCTAGGAATTTCATGGACTCCAAATCAGAAATTGAATGTTCAAAATGGTTAGGTTCACCAAAATGAATCGTAAGGAAAATAGATGGCATGTGGGATGGACACTTATTTTCTTTAGGTCATTCAATAATGTCCTAGGATCCCAAATTGGATTGAATATCAACCCAAATGGTGATTTAATTCTCAACAAGGAAGACTTGGGAGGGGTTCTTTTAGGCTTTGAAGGGGTCACCACCAAGTAAAAGCTTGGAAAAGACAATTTTACATTCAACTCAAAAAACCTAGTGATGCAAGTTAAATGAAGGATACAAATGATGAAAATAAGCAATAGGGAGTTATGATGTATGTACCTCCGATGTCTAGAAATGTGAAAATGATTTTGGAAATGCAAAGAAGCTATCAAAATGTGTTATGGAGGACTAAGATGCTCTTATTGCCTTCTTAGTCCCATTGCTATTTTTCAAGGCAGATGTGGAATCTTCGGATGCCAAAACTGGGTTTGAAAGAATCTCTGCAAAATTCCACTTGGAGGACTAAGATTCCCTTGCTACCATCTTAGTCCAGATCTGAATTTCTAAAATCTCTAAATGTGGTCTTGAGGCTTGATGTCTACACTTCCTTCTTCTTTGATCTTAGGTCTTGAAACTTTCGGATTTGGCATGTAGGTGACTTTATATGAAGATGACAACTTTGCAATGCAACTTTTCAACTTTACAAATTTTCACTTCAAATGATCTTCAAGTCTTCAACCTAAATCTACAAACACAAACATGCAAGAGAGGAAAAACTTGTTGATTGTTAGTGAATGGGAATTTGCCTTGGTCAAACCCATTGTTGGTAATTAAACCTTGAAATAGAATGAAATGGAGGGAAATGATGAATGAACAAAAAACTATGTTGCAACTCACCAAACCCTTGTAACAAGGTGCTGCAAATATGCTTGAAATGGTTGCATTTGATGTGGTTTTTGACTCCTTGAATGATGTAGATCTTGCATGAAACACTTGCTTGAATCATAAACCTTGCATCACAATTGTTGTCACAACAACAAACATGATCCAACAATATCCTTGATATGAAGCTTGAATCTTGATGATGCTTCCAAATTCTTGAATACTTTCTCTTGATCTCATAAACTTTCCTTAGGAATGAATACTTGAATGCTTGGGTGATCTCATGAATGCTTATGATGAAAATGAGTGAATGAACCTTGTATTTATACTTATCTTTGCTTAATATCCTAAAATTACATCACATCAAGTTGACACATGAGCTCATTAATTAAAGGATGCTAAATCTCGCCAAAATTTAAAATTAAATCCTGAGACTAAGATGCCCTAGGTGGCATCTTAGTCCCAAGTCTCGAAAACTTGGGGCATAGAATCTAAAAGGGGCCCATTTGAGGTCCACTTAGATCAGGGTCCTGAGACCTTTGGGGGACAAAGACATCCTAGGTGGCATGTTAGTCCCAACTAAAAATTAGGGACAGTTAGACATAATCATTAAATTATCATTTAACCATTGATGTTTGTCAGGATTAGCCATAAAAATATATCATTCATTGGGCTTGTGGATGCAAAATAAGACCAATTAAGACATAAATAAAGATAAATAAAGCAAGGCATGCCCAAACAAGTGTGAAAATGCAAGGGTATGCATTTTCCTACACTACAATTATATAAGAGGACAATTATATAAGAGGAAAACTAAGTCCTCAATGGTGTCATCTAGATCTAAAATTTTGGAATCTACAAACAATTAAGAGATATTTTGTAGGAAAGTGTCCTAATGGGTAAATTCAGAAGACATATAATCCGATCATAAAAATCACTAAAATATTTCAAAGAAGCAACTCTAATATCTAATGTAGTGAAAGGTATGTGATATATGTCCTCAATATTAGATCGGGTATAGGGATGAGGATAAATAGTATTATTATCCATATGTGAAAATTTAAATAGGGAGACATCATTGTCAAATCGATAATCAAGGTCACTATTTACAACTACTAGATGAAGGTACAAGAAGTTAAAGTGCATTAAATGAAATTACACTAATGTAGGATATGCTCAAAATTAGTGAGACATATTAATCTATAGGCCACATAGTTGGTGTTTAACTATATAATTTTTATTCATATCCACTTAACTAAAAAAGGTGTCCAACAAGATATTACACTAAATCATCCATTCTAAAATAATTCACCATTCCTTGTTCCTAGGATAAATAGTTCTTTGAATTCATCTTGAAAATTGAAGGATAAAATAGAACACCAAAATACATAATAAAAATACCCCAAAATAGAGCTTTATGTCAATTCATTATTAAAAAATACTTTGTATAAGCCCCCAAGACTAGAACATGAAATCAAAATTTTCAAATTTCCTTGCATGAGAATTAACAATTGTCATGGAAGTGTGCACCCTTGTTGAGTTGATAGAATCACTCATCCACCACATGAAACATGGGATGATCTCGTTGAGTGTGGGCTCAGATGGTGGATATGAACCTCCAAAGAGGGTTGGTTCCCTTCAAACCTCAACTAATGTAAGCTACCTATTACTTCTTGTTGAGAAAATACATAAGGATAACATGTAATGAAACCTAAACTCTAATATAGTGATGCACCAAAATGGTTTTCAAATCTACACTACTATTTGGACTTAAAATATGATCAAAATGAACAAGTTGTTCCATGCACAACTAAGATTTTAAATACTTGTAAGTCACTAATTTTCATGGGAAAGATTGAGTTTTACTCAATCCTAAAAGGAAAAATCAGATATTCTCACAAATAAAAATTATTCAAATAGTTAAGTAGCTCTTGGACTACGAGGACCTCCCTTTTTCGTGTAGGAGATGCTTCTTTGTGGGTCATTTGACCTCTGGTTTCCCACTTGCCCACTGCGAGGGCACTGCTACTTGGTGGAAGGATGCTCTCCCGGATCATCTCATGGTGGGTTCTCCTCCTCTGGAGGTTTCTTTTGTGGAGGTTGACCCTATTGAGACTTCTCGTGAGCCTGTGTCTTGCCCGACTCCTCTTCTAACTGTCCCTTCCAAGGAGCCTATGTTGGCTCATTCTGCCGATACTGTTCTATTAGAGCCTGCTCGAATCTTGTTGGATGCCTCAACTAGCCTTTCGATTGATCTTGTCTCATCTCCTACGTTGCCATCTCCCTGGCATGATGGCCCTTCGCCCTTGGTGGCTATTGTGGATCCACTTCTTCCTCCTTGCTCAAGGGATGATTTTAATCTTTCTTGGTCGGTTGTGCTGTGAAAAAGAAAGGGACTTCCTCATTTTGTTGTTGCTTCGCAACCTCGGGATTTGGGAGTCAATTTGGTCCCCCTTGGGAATGAAGTTTTCCAGTCCTCGACTGTTGCTTGATAGTTGTTTGCTAGCTGTTTCTATGTGAGGTATGTCCTCTTTCCTATTTCATTCTTGGTTTGAACTATGTTCCTTTTGGCCCCTTGGGCTCTTTGTGTAAAGGGTACAACACCCTAAAAATGCTGCTTATCATAGCAAAAACATATGACCTACACAAGGTATGCATATATCTACAATAAGGTATTGAGGAAATCAGATATATGTTGAGAATTTATACAAAATCACATAAAATAGATCAATCATTATAGTTGCACATAAAGAACGGATTAGAGGAAAAAAATGGTTGTATTTTATTGATAAAAAAAGTGTTATGGCTTTATATAAGTTTGAAAATTGAGTTCTAGTGCTATCCAAGCTTGAGAGAACCTTCAAGAAATGTTACGATATGAAACTAGAGAGAAAATAACTAAATAAATAATGCCTCTAGGCTTTCCTTTACACTATTCAACAACTGCTACAAATTAGGAACATGTGTTGAGGAAAGAAAGATAAGTCTTCACTCAATCTTTTTGGGTCAAAATCCTTTGGGTGTCTAAAATTTTTTCCCCTACTTTGGAGCCCTAAAAATTGCTCTAAAAAGGTGCTTGAGTAAAGAATCGGTCCTATCTTGACCTTATCCACCATCAAGGTACCTTAAATAACTCCTAGATGCTAGTAAATACTCCAAAACTTGGTCAAAGACTACCCTATATTCCCTCCTCTTATTTTGTAGCTCCTCAAACTGTCTCTAGATGCTTGCAATTGTCTATAACTACCCATTACTTCCCTCAAATAGTCATGCCTTTATCTCCAATTTCATACTAGGACATGTGAAAAAGTTTTTGGGAATGATTGTAGGACTAAGGAATGACACATTTATCATGTCTTAAGACTCCTTCATGTTGATACTTCTATGCCTAGTGTCTACTATGCATAATTTTTTTATTATAATTTGTGTCTTAACACTCAGGTTTATCCATTTATCATAATGAGATAAATTTCAACCTTTGCTACTTTTGTTGCATTGTCTATTACCTTTGTTTATTACATTACTTGAATAGGCCATTTTATCATTTATAGTGTCATGTTATGACTGTCACGAACATGAATTTCATAAACGTGTTACTTGCCCTTTCACTAGACAAGCTTAATTATTGTCTTAAATTTTTCCACTCATAAGATGGTATATGAGTTTATGTGTATATTTGTCATTCTTATGAACACTGTTGAGTTTTGTATGTTTGGAACTATATTAGATGAATTACACTATTTTTTTTTGTGTGTTTTCAATGCAATATTTTCTTGGATATTTGCATCCATTTTTATGAGTGTTGAGTTGTCTTACAAAATTAAACCTAACTCAATAAAACTATTTCTTTTAATACTCTTGATGTGCTACTTTGATGTCATATTCATAGTTCCTTAGATGTAGTAGTTTTAGTATGCCCTATAACACCTAGTTGCATCCAACTTTCACTTTCAAAGACATCTATAAAATAATTAACAATGTCATATTGCAACAATCTCACCATGCACTAGAATTTTAAATGTTTCATTCTACACTTGTTGGCTTCTTTATCCTTACATTCTCTTAGTAGATTAAAACTAATCAATTTTTATAGGTTTTTGAAACCTTAGATATATAGGATAGTTGTTTGATGCAATACTCTAAGCACTAATTCCTTGTGTTGTCACTACTTGGATGGTATTTTGTCCTTTATATTCTTTAAATAAGAAACTGGGTTGAAATGAACTTCTAGATGGATGAAAAATTTGAGTGTCATTTATGTCATCACCTTTCACTTGAAATGTGGCACCTCCTCTAAACATATTGCCACAAATTCTCAAGCTCATTCTTTCTAATAGGTTTTACAAGGAATCCTACATCACTCTTTGATAGGCATTTGAAAAACAATAACCATAGGACATGCATTAACATCATTATAACTAATATATGTTTTGCGTGTATTGCTAACTCATGACCTAGCATAGAAGAGGAAAGGAATAACTACCTTTTTCAACATGCAAAAACCTTGGCTATTCTTGTCATATAATGAATATTTCCTTTTTTTTCTATTATTTTATACTTGTAAATATTTGTCCTACAATGACAATTGGGATTAGCCTTCTTGTCTATGAGGGATTAATCATATATTAAACTTACCTTGTCATAGTGTAAAGATATTTGGACTGAGCATTATTTCCCTTTTTAATCTTCCCTTGAACACTGCCCACTATGCATTGCTACTATCCCCAGTGTATGTGTTCTTTGAACTTTGTAGGTGTTGAGTAACTTCATTGTCACATTGTAAATAATTTCATGGTTTTCAACTATTTTTTATCACTTCTCCTTCATGTTTTGAAATACTATCACCATCAACCTATTTAATCCTTGCACTTTCCTTAAGATTATCCCTCTCACTATGAGCTCTCCAACCCCCATTATTCCTTGCCATCAACCTTTGCACATTGGAACTTTTTCATGGACTATTCTTGCATTTTTCAAGGTATTTTTCTACAATATTAAGATTGTCACATTGTCCATACATGGCGACCTTGTATTGACTTTACAACTAGTCCTAAACTCTACCAAACTATCTTAATAAAATTGAATTCCTTAAAGAATAGCCTCTTCTTGTATTCATGCTATTGTATAGTGGTCCTTTTTTCCTTTGGAACATCTAGACCCTCCGGTTTAGTTGCTTCCATAAACACAACTAGATTATCTTTTCAATCCATCCTCACCCTCCAATGCTCCTTTTAGATCATGTTTAGCATAATCTAATGTATTCCATTGGGATTTGGGGACTATCTCCTCATTCCCATCAAAGAGAATTTTTTTTATGGTAGCCATATAAGATTACATTCTTTCCTATACAAAAATTCTAATTTTAGCTATTCACAACTATATATCCATTAAGTACTAAACTATGCATGTTGGAGTAGGGTTCTTTGTAAAAGTAAGAGATCCATAATATGAACTATACATGCAGTGTAACCTCACTAGGGTAACAAGATAAGAGACAATAACTTTGGTCTTTTAGAAAATCCAAACTTAATTGTGACATTTCTTGAAGTAATAACACCACAATATTTATCATTCTTATCAACTAAATAAACCCTATGAAATAACAACTAGATGACGATGGTATTTCTATTTCATTGTATCTTTCTCATTGTCATATGTAGCTCTTTATTCTTGTACCTACTTCACTTAAAGAGGATTTTCCTTCATCTATAAACTATACCCTCTTTACCAAATATTGACCAGTAGGTTTTGGCACCATGGTTATCTTGACCATCTTATTAACTTGAAGTAACTTCCCTCTTTTGCTACTATATATACATTCATAAAACCCATTATGCATTTGTTACCTATCAAATCTTTGTGATTCTCTACCATTCCATATATCTATCCTCTAAGTTTCTCATCATTATACCATATTTAATTTGCAACTCCACTTATTTTGAATAGTAATCAAGTCTTGATTACTCAGAAAAGAATGTAGTCTCCTTTCAAAATTGCTTCCTCTGGAGACCTATCTTAACAAGAAATCCTACACACAAATGATTTATGCATCATCCTCAAGGTTCACGGTACAACCTTCTCATTAATCCAATGCCATGATATATTGTGTTATTAGATGTGATTCTCCATCTTTACTAAAATACCACTACTACCTATGAATTGTTCTCTCCTTTTTTACTATCCTTTCATGTATACAAACCCTTGGTTTCCTTAACACATATGCATAAAATTTTATGAAGGTACAATGGCATTATAGAAAATATTTCACAAGGTTTGCAAGAATAAATATACAAGCCAAAATAATTCCATCATTGGCAAAATGTCGCTTTTAGTTTCTCTACAAGACTATCATTAAGAAAAAATATTTCTAGTACATGTGTAGCCCTTTAGATATTTTCATGTTAAACTAATATCAATGTTTTCCATGATATGATACTATCTTTTAGCTTTAAAAAACTTGTTAATCGCTATCCTTTTGAATGGTGATAGACCCTATCTTTTACCTTTACAAAAATTGTTAATCACCATCCTTTTGAATGATGATAGACCCATCCATAAGTCCTAACAATACAAGTTAAAGGCATCATCTCTTACATAGGTTACATTGCATGTGGAGTTGGTTGAACACCATATGAAGATAGGTCCTTAGAAGATATGTTGAGACACAAATTGATTAGGGTGCAAAAGTTGGTGTTTGTGGTACTAGCCTATGACATGACGTCATGCTTGGATAATTAGTTGCATAACCTCTTTGTATTTATGGAACTAGTTGTTCATTGTAATTGTATCCCTTTTGAAATTCCTTGCTCATGTTTTTTGTCACTTAGTCTTCCATCATTCTCCTTATAATTTCATGTAATTATCCTTTGATACTTAGAAAACACTTCCTTGGATCATGCTGCCCTATGACCACAATTTTATCTACGTTTTGACTTCCCTAACAACTATCATGCTTTACTTTGACAACACTATCAAAATCATGATATCATTTGATTGATTTTCCTACCAATACCATAACAAAACCACCTTATATCCATGCCAATTTCTCATATGCAATCCTCTATAAGTTTGTGAGAGATACAATTTATTTTGAATCGAGTTTCTCAACTTATATTGTTATATTAAACTTGAGAAGAACATCCATAGTGGCTTGGTTTGTCAATGCAATGTAATAAAAATCTACATGAATTTCCACATCTGCTAGAGTTTCATCTCATTGATCACTCAATATCATTGAACTCACACACCTTGGATATTGGGAAACACAAATTATTAGCAATAATCGGGAAAACTAGATTTCCCTCTAAGGCCAAAGTAGGCATGGAAACCTTTCTCATTACTAGTAACCTTTATCTAAAGATCATTAAGGTTAAATATTTAAACCTCCTTAAAATGTCTAAAATATGCTTTAATCTCTCTCTTGTCTCTCTATCATTCTTAGATACAATAAATTTTTTTCTCATTGTATCATCAATTTTGGCTATGAAAAGGGTTTGAATAGTGTTTACAACGTTAACAATGAACAAAGTTTTTACAAAGTTTTCCCATTTTCTCCTTTTTTGATTGACACCATCATATTGCTACCACCACCACACTAAAAATCACCACCATAGGAAAACACCGACTCTTATATTTGAACATAAGAAATATGCCTGGAAAAATATAACCACTTGGATTTTTCTTTTTGAAAATATATGTCATGTGGAAACGATCTTTTGTAGTGCCTAAAAACCCTCCACTTTTTATACATATCACATCAGATCACCTTTTCCTCTCTACAATGTGGGCTGGGTATAAATGATCTTAAAGCCTCTTTAATTCCCTTGTTGTATTCCCAAAAAAAATATACATCCTCTTGCAACTTGGTTAGAAGATAGAGTAGGATGCACCAACTTCAAGCCAAAAATGCAAGCTCTTTTGTTTCCAAACAATGAAATACTTAACTTTCCCCAAGTTATGTGGATGAAGTTTGAATCCTTCCAAAGGAATCTAACTTTATCCCCTTTTCCTTCTTTTTCTCTTTTGGCACTAAAACGTAGTGACAATAATAAGTTTTCTTTCCTTTTCCTTTATGGTACTAAACTATAAACCATGTGAAATATATCAACATATTTGCGACCACTATAGAGGTTTTTCCTGCTAAAAATTATAAGGCTAGTAGCCTTGCATATCCATTAGGTATCAGAGTCAAGAGAATATGGAACAAACTGAAACAAATGTGACAACAACTGCAACACTTGTTTTTATCAATAAAATAAAAGTAGTTTCCTTTCTCTAATATGTACTTTATGTGCAACTATAAATTATTGACATATTTTATATTATTTTGTATAAATCCTCAATGTATATCTCATTTCTTTAGCACCTTATTGCACGGATATGCATACCTTGTGTAAGTCATAGGTTATGCCATTAGTTTGAATAATTTTGAATTCTAAGAATATCTAATTTTCCTTTTAGGATTGACAAAAGCTTCATATTTCCTATGAATTATTGATGTACATGTATGTAAAATTTGAGTTGTGCATGAAACAACTTGTTCATTTTGATGATATTGTAAGTCCAAGTAGCAATGTAGGTTTGAAAACCATTTTGGTGCATCACCATATTATAGTTTAGGTTAGGTTAGGTGAAGTTCCAAAGGAACCAAACCTCTCTAGAAGATTATCTCCACCATTTCAGCCCACACTCAGGGAGATAATCCCATGTTTCACGATGTGGCTAAGTGATTTTATCAACTCAATGCATATTATGCAAAAAAATGCGCTCTAAAATTGTAGGACCTAAAAAAAATTTGTATTCACAAGAAATGGCCCTTAAAAGGTCCCAAAATGATAATTGCATAGTAAAATCTATAAGAAACCTAAATTTTAAGAAAACTAAGAAAATTATCAAACCAATGACACCACTATAAAGATTATAATCTTCTAGAAACTTGTGGTTTAATATTATAGTTTAGGTTTCATTACATGTTATCCTTCTCTCTTTTCTCAACAAACAATAATAGGTAGCTTAGATTAGGTGAAGTTCCAAAGGAACCAATCCTCTCCAGAAGATGATATCCACCATCTGAGCCCACACTTAGGGAGATCATCCCATGTTTCACGAGGTGGCTAAGTGATTCTATCAACTTAGTGCATATTATACAAAAAAATAAACTGTAAAATTGGAGGACCTAAAAAAGTTTGTATGCACAAGATATGGCCATTAAAGGGTCCCAAAATGATAATTGCATAGTAAAATCTATAAGAAACCTAAATTTCATAAAAACTAAGAAAACTATAAAGCCAATGACACCACTACAAAGATTATGATCTTCTAAACTTGTGGTTCAAAATAAAAATAGCCAATGTAGAGGGGTCCTCTTTTTAAAAAAATGTTGTTACCAACCCATCTAATAATGTAAAAACCACATAAAGTAAAAAAATTACACATAGATATAGAAGGTATGATGGTACAACTATATAGATGGTGAACACAAGGAAATAGGTGTTTGACCTTTTAGGATATGGAACTAAGCAGACCTATTTCACTCTTAGTTCATTAGGAAACCGTAGAGAATTCAACCCAATGACTCAATTGAGGGAAGGAAACAAGGGGGTTTCCTTAGGTGTAATTAAAAGGGGGGTTCACCATTAAATGAAGCTTCAAAGGATAAATGAAAAAAATCATGCACTAAACCCTAGAAACTTAAAACATAAATTCAGATTACTAGAAAAAGAGAAACAAAAAAGTACTTGAAGGATAGGAGATGTCTAAGAAAGGTCGAAAAACCATGAAATTTACTGTTTTTGATGTGTATTGGGACTCATATGCTAGATTGGGTGATTTAGTCTTACTATTGGAATCTGGGTAGAATCATGAATCTTTAGCTAACAATCATGATCTACAAAAAACTAGTGAAAATGAATATATTGGGAATCATATGCCTAAAGGGGCAATTTAGTCTCGATACTCCTTTCCGAAAAAGCGGGATATGAAATTTTTCTCCTATCTCTGAACTTCCTTCCTATGTTTTATGGACTTCCCTCCCAGATCTGAACTTGTTAGAAATCTACAAAATAAAATGTTGTGTTGATTTTCTTATGGGGGGTTTTCCTCAGTCAAACACCTAGTTAGTAATTAAACCTTGATAGAAATAATAGACCTAAAATGGAAATGCATGTGAAGGTTTTAATCTTAAGAATGTCTAAGATTAAGAGATCTAGAAATGCAATGAAACCCTATTCTAATGTGCTAGAATAGGATGTATACATGAAACATGAAAATGATGATGACTCACTTTGGGAGATCTTCAATCACCCTAATAAGCCATAAAAATGCATGTACCTTCCTTTAGGTAGAAAGTAGAATGATAATGGAAGATGGAATCACTTAGGAAACAAGTCATTAGGCTTGGTTCAATGGCTAGTTGCATCTCCCTGGCCTAGAATCCATCATGATCCTCCATATGCAACCATCATCAATCTTTCGAAATGTTAGATCTTGAAATGAAAGTGAGCTCGAAGACTTGCAAAAAAACTATAATGTTGCTCCAAGACTTAAAATTTTCTTTCTCCTAATGCTTAAATGCAAAATCCTTGAATCTATTGCTTACTTGATCACATGTCTTGTTCTCTCTAGTTCCTAATTGTCAGAAATGAGTGTGAGACTTAGATTTTATAGGCATCCCATCTAATTTACTATTTATTAGATCCCAAATGCCGACATTTGTGAGATTTGAATTAAGAAAACTTTAATTTCCTACTCAAACCCTAAAAAGGACCCCCAAATGGGACTCATACACCCAAGGTGGTGTTGATGGTTAAAATGACACAAACAACATTAAAACAAAATATTTCTACTCTATTTCTCCTGAAAGAGAAAGACAACATATAGTAGTCTAACTCCCAAGGTCCTGGTAGTTGGTTCTCAACTGTCTGGTGTCACTCAATCAGTTCATGCAACTATAATGTTCAAGGGGCCTGTGCTAGTAACGAAAGATTCAAGCAATGACTCTTTTTATCAGGATGATTCTTGTAACTAAAGGGGTTTCAAACAAAAGAAAAATATAGAACAAAGGGTAACCAGTAATTTTGAATCAACTTTATCTAACATCCAGACATATATCTTCAATAATGAATGTTTTTCCAATTAGATTAAGAAAACCATAAGATGACACAATCTATAGGATGACCTATACCATCGCATACATTTTAGGTGCTCAATTAATTTCACACTTACATATCACAAATACTTCAAGGATTTTAGAACAACACACATTCATTCATCATCAAGATTATAGATCAACAAACTTCAATAAACTTAGTTCAATGACAATCTAGCAAGACAATCTTTAAATCTAGTTTCTTCTAATGATTTTCACCACATAAGAAACTATCATTCTTCAGCCCAATCACTGGCATTCAGATCGATTATAACTTATCGGCCTTATCAAATAAAACAACTTAATTTGAACTCCATATTGTGCGAAACCTGTAATTCTATTAACTATAAAAAGATCAAGTAACAATGTATCTCCAAAATGATCACTACAAAACTCTATCTCCTAGCATTAGGTAAGCCAATTTCTATTCTCAATTAGCCGACCTTTACAATATGATACGCATTGGGTATTTATAGATAAACAAAAAGCTCAAACTCTAGTCCTATTTTAAGCTATCCACCTTTTCAGGAACTAAAACTCTCTTGGAAACTCAGATCAATTTGATCTTGAGTTCTTACATTTAAAAACTTTCAGTTAATCTAAAAATAGAAGATAAAAGAGAAGAGGAAGTCATGCATCCAAAAAGGATGTCAATATTGCATGCAACATGCAAAGAAGGAAAACACCATGCATGGAAGATTTCATGCATGTGAGGCTGGATCCGCAATAAACTCATCATAACTGGTGAAGACTTGTTGTAATGTATCCATCTCTGGCCCATCAATCCAGCTATCTTCATACTTAATCCGATCCAACTCTGCTACACCAAATCCCTTCATACACTTTATTTTTATTAATTCTCTCTCCACAACTTTTATCTCTTCTTTGACTTCTACAAGTCGATCTATTACCAAGTCTTCTCTGTCATCCTTTTCCTACATGATTCCTTTGAATCTTTCATTCCATTTCTCTTTAACTTGACTCAAAGGCATGCCATCTTTTGTCATTACAGTCACATCTACAATTATGGCCATAACTGCTTCCAACTCTTCCAACTGCTCAGTCAAATTATTAACCGCTTCTTGAATCTCATCCTTGTGTTTGCTCAAAAAGCCAGTCCTAAAATTGAGTATGCAAGAAGTCTTCTCCACAAAGTCTTTGTTATCTTCCTCAAGTATGGACTGTTCTAGAAGAGTAGTTAGAGGCAATGCATTTACCTTTTCTAACTTTTGACTATACTCCTTATACTCTTCTTGTTTTTCTGATGCCTCAATGTATTGATGCATCTCTTTTATCAATCCTTCTGCATCCTTGTAGGCTTTAAATCCTTTCACTAAAACCTCACCTACCTCTCAGTTCAATTTGTCTATCCATTTGTCTACCATCTCTGCCTTACCTCTAACCTGCACCAAATCATCTACCTCCTTTTTGCTTAGCAAAACAGGAGTCTCAATGGCTGCTACTTGTTGTGACCTTGGAGAGGAGACACTCTTCAAGAATGAATGAAACTGATCCAATTGAGCTTTAAGCTCATCCTTCTTTTGCTTGTCCTTTATCATTCTTGACTTGGTGATTGAAGCCACTACATCAATCAAATTCATTTGTTGGTTCCTAGTGGGTCTTCCCAAATTGACTCTACTCAACTGATAATCTGTTAGCTACATATCCCCTACCTCCTTTTCTATCATAGGCATGGCACATTCAACAACTATCTCGCCTTTATCTGTGAGTCTGGTAGAATGTAGAATTTTAGCCTTCTTCTTAGGCTTTTCCTGTTGAATCCCCTTCATCATATCCTCCCAATTGAGAGTTTATGGAGGTGTTCTTGCTCTTTTCTACAGGTCCAACTTCAACCAAGTAGGAGCCATTGGAGTAGTAGTCATCATAGAAGAGGAAGCAACAATTGTAGAAGGTGGTTGACTATTTACCTGAGGTTGAGAATCAACCTTTGCTTTCTCTTGTTGTTCCTGCAGGACATGCATCTGCACTAACTTCTTAGCCTCTTCTTTATCCTTTTGTTCTTTTCTCCTCCTTTCTTCCTCTTCTTCTCTTTCTTGAACTTCCTTTTCCAATCTTTCTTTTCCCAAAGCCTCTTGTTTCTCTTTCTCTAACCTCTCTGCTTCTAAGGCATTGAGTTTATTTTCCTTTTCCTTTTCTTCTTCAGCTTGTTGTTTCTTTATTAGCTCCTCAACATCTCTTTTCTTCTTCAAAGTTTCAGCTTCTTTCTCTTTCTGTCAAGCTTCCTCTGCAAGTTTTAGTTTGGAAACTAAGACATCTCTTTCTCTTCGGTTCCTTGCTTTCTCTTCCTCAAGGTCATGGATTTTCTGTATTAATTCCAATTTTTCATTCTCTTCCTTGACCTCGAGTTCATTCTCTTGTTGCCTTCTTTATTTTTCTACCTCATCAGCTGCTGCTTTAGCTTCTATTTCCTTTTGTTTCTCTACTGCAGCCCTTGCATTAGAATCTCTTGTAGCATCTTCAAACAGCTTCCACTGATCTTCTTGTGTTAAGATCTGCTCAATATCCTCATCTAGAGGTATGTTTTCTTGCAAATCTTTCTCTGATAGAGTCTCATCTGAATCTGTCTCAACTTCCAGAACTTCCTCCTCCATTTCTTTCCCTTAAGCAGTTTCAACCATACTATGAAGTGCTCCTTCCTGAACTTTTTTACTCTTCTTTCTTGTTAGTGGGACTCGTGCGGATGACTCACCCAATGTGGGTGTAGAAATAACAGATCCTACTAGAACATCTCCTTTTGGTGCTCCTTCTTCATCATCTACCACTTCCAGTTCTATTTCTTCAATGTCCAGAGGAAGGAATTCTAATGGCTCCTTGGGAGGTGTCTTTCTCTTGATCTCTTGTATACTTTTCCCTTTTTAAGAATTGGTTCTTGAAGAGCTTGAGTTCTCATCATTAACCATTGTATACTCCTATCCAAAACTGTCCTTCCAATTTTCTTGATGTCAATTGTTTCTTCACCATCCCAGTCAATTGGATCTAGGCTCTTGGTGCCAATGTTCAAAGCTTCATATGAAGGATCCAATACAATTCCATCATCAACCAACATGTCATAGTTCTTCATAGTTCTTCTTCCTCAAATCATACTCATCTTGTCGATCACTCCAAAAATTTTCTAACAAGTTGAAATGCCTAGTGAATACTGAAGGCAATAAAGCATACATCTTCTTTTTTGGATCAAAATACTTATGAGCTATATAAAATCCCAATTTCAATTGTATCAACTCATTACAAACCACCTTTGCTCCCTTCAAGTGTTGACAACTATATTCATCCAACTTCATGGGAAATTTGTGACATCTAGTTTTATGCTTAATCCCAAACCAAGCATTAACTCCGATAGCTTGATATACAAACTCCATTAGTACTATCCTATTACTGCAGCACCTTGGAAGTAAATGTGGATGACCTTCAAAACTAGCCAACCTGAAGTATGTAAATTTGGGTACTGGATGTACCAACATCCCCATTCAGCAATGAAAGCCATAGCTTCTTGACTTAATCGGTATCCTGCATCTCCACTTAATTGGTTGATGATCACATATAAAAATGCATCATTGACTCTTCTGAAATGAGTCTCAGCAACTTGAAGAGACAATTGATCATAGTGTTCCCATACCTTCTTCTGCCCATCCAAGGCTCCCATTATACCTACTCTATTCAAACCTGGGAAAATCCCCAATCTTGCTGCTGCATAAACCACATAAGAAGTCATGAAGAAAGATTTAGTCTGCCTGACCCTTGCTAGTTGATCATGTATGGCATCAGAAACAATCATTGACCAATCAAACTGATAGTCACCCTGTAAGATAATTTGAATGAAATGAAACATCCATTCCTTGAAGTGGAAGGTATCCCTCTTCCCAAACACTCTGGACAACATTAATACTAAATCTGATACCTCCTTCTTGAAATCTGCCCTCTTTGGCTCGTCTGCAAGCTTGCTCAAGGATTTCTTCTCTATTTTTAACCATTTTTTGTTTAAGTGAGACTTATTGGAGTCTTTATGCTTGCTATATCTCTCCAATGCCTTTGCTTCAGTTAGCTGCACCAAGCTCTTGGGATCTGAAACATTAAACATACTTTGGAACATTTGAGGAGTAAGATCAACAATCATATTATTCTGCGAATCCATGCATAGTCTTGTAGCAGGATTGTAAGTGCTAACTACTGTTAATATCAAGTCCAGACATTGAACTGATAAAGGGAATAGAATAATATGTGCCAAGCCAGAATCAACAATCCTTTGTGTCCTTGTAGTTAGATTTTCTCGTTCGGCAAAGGTTTCTTCATGTAATTCTGCAAAGTTGTACTGGCCTAGATTAGTATCCATGATATCTGACCAGTTTGATTCCACCTTGCTCACTTTCACCACCAGGCCCCTATGATCATACCTCAAGGTATAAGGCAGCTGTTCTGGCTTTACCTTCTTTATTTTTGGTGCTGCCTTTGATGTTCCAGCTGGTTGATTCCTTCAAGCAGCCTCTCCTGATGTTCCTGACATCTTTCAACTCACCTGCAAACAAACCTCTAATTAGATCCTTAGATATCATCATAAAACATGCTTTAAAGATCATACCTATCGGAGGTAGAACCAGGCAAAAACTCAACCTAAAATAGTCTATTTTACAACACTATCAGACTTGGAACTAAAACCGATATAGATACTTCACTTAACACTGAATGGGCTCGAAGTCGGACTTGGGATGAGAATTGGAATCGGGATCGGAATGAAAAAAGGATTTGAATTTCTTTAAATTTTCATATTTTCATATCCGATTTCCAATCTACCTCTGCTTCTGTCTAGGTTATCATTACTCTTTAAAGAAGACTTCCATTACATGCGGAGCCGAAAATGGGATGGAAACAGAATCGATAACTTTTGAAAAACAAAATTCTTAGGTTCATAATCGACTCCAATCCCGCCTCCGCCTAAGTTAATCATGATGTCATCAAATGTTTTCATTAATTAACATATAACTTCATGATTAAAACTAAGGTCGCTTAAAAAAATGAAAAAGAGCCTTTAAAACCCTACACCCATATGACCGTGGGGAACAATTGTACTTTAGGGCCATTATTTAAATCTTTTAACTGTGATCATCAAGCGATACAAAACCCTAATCTAACAAACCCGATAAAACTAGGGCATAGGTTTAAACCTTGCCATTTTACTAGATCAAAACATACTACAAAACCCTAAGTAAACAATAAATCTAATCTACCCTAACTCAATGTAAATCTTTAATCTACCTCACTATTTAAAATCTAATTTAATCTAATCCACACAAAACAAAACAACACGACACGATCACGATTAAGACGTGAAAGCGACCATGCTCAAAAATAGAAAGAAACAACACGACAGTACAAGAAACAAAACTAAGTCAAAACAAAACAATATAAAACAAGAAACTACTCATTCAATCATGCCAAGAACCGTAAATCGAATTAAAACAAAAATGATTGAAAGCAAGAGCAGATAAAATACCACAAACACGACCGTAAATAAACAAAGAACAACAAAGATAAGAAGCCTACCTCAAATGCAAAGAAACCCGAGCTAACCTTCTGAAATGATTTGCACACAATATCCTTTCTCTCTCTCGATCAATTTGCTCAAACAAACTCTGTTGCTGCTGCTTCGTGCTCTTTGATTTCTTAATAATAGTAATAATGATTTGCTTAACCCTTAATGAAGGTAAAAATGTTGATTTCTACCTACTCAAGCAACTACCATTAATGCATTAAAGCGCAATTAAGGCAGAGTCAGAACTGTGAGAGAACGAACACTTCTCTATAGTGCCACTTCAGTCAAAAAGTCAACAACAAAAAATGGCGGGGGTGGAACCAAAAATAAAAAGTGAATCTCAAAATTTATGAAATTTCCAAACTTAATTCCCATTCTGATTCCGACTTCGTCAACAAAACACTAAGCAGAACCAAACATAAAAGTAAAGTAAAAAGACCAACACAATAAAACAAAACACAAAGACCGAGACTAAAGCATAAATAAAAATAGCGGAGGCGGGGGTAGAATCACTTATGATTTTGCAATTTTTGATAAAAAGCAACTTAATACTTACTCCGGCTTCGGTTCCACTAAAGACAAAAATAAAAGCAAAAGAAAAGACTATCAGGATGGGAACTAAAACAAGCCTCAAAAGAACTTTCAGAACCCAATTCAGTTCTGGTTCCGATTCTGACAGCTTAAATAAAAATAATCAAAGTATTGGAAACAAAATGAATCCAAAATTTAATAAAAACAACAACAAAGGACCAAAAACAACAAGGGGGCCCATTTTGACCAAGGCAAAAAGATGGGGTGGTTATGCAAGGCATAACAGGTGGCATATGGGTCCCACCCTAGATTTTTAGGGTGAGAATGTTAGGAGGTTAGAAAATTGAATTTATTTATTGAAATTGTTAGGATTTTAGTTGAAATAAACTTGGGATCCATAATAAAGGGTCTTAGGGGCCTATTTATGATGATTTAAAGGGAATAAATGCAAGGGTACTAAAATAGGTCCAAACTAAGTGTGAAATTGTACTCTCCAAGAAGGGAGTGCAATTGACACTACAAATGGATAGTGGCAAAAAGAATCCATTGGACCAAAAAATAAAGAGTAAAAAAATCTATTTGGAAATAGGGGGTCTTGGGTCTCGTGAACATAATTTCAAGGTTTATTTGTCTTGAAAGAATTAAAAAATGAGCAACATATCTAATACACCATTCAATCCCAATTTATAAAGATAACTTCCTATTATTTTATCTTGATGAAATCAAAGCCAAAATTAAATTTATGGAGCCTTATATATGCTATGGAATAGTTGAAATTACTTCCAAGATTTTTAAGAAAATAAAATGGCCCAAATTTTAGACAACACAAGTGCAAAAAATCTAGAGGTTAAAAATATTTCATTAAACCTTTTATGATTGACTAGATCATCAAAATGTTTAAGAGAAGAGCATACTTTTTTTAGGAAACCTACATGTAAAAGATTGGACACTCATAAATCCATGAAATATGGAAACTAAATATCTACTCTTGGATGAAATAATCTTTAATATCATGATGGCTTCTATAAAGTAGATGAAAATATAGAAACTAGTAAAGGAAATAGATGTAGTAAAAATGTAAATAAAAATGAAAAGATAGACTCCAAGAGAGTAATGAAAATGCAAAAGAAGAAAAATAGAATTGAGAAATCTCAAAGGTATGAAGCTAGATGAATGTAAAAGTGTCTCTAAACAAGCTAGATGAGTGATGATTAATAAGCTATGTGAGAGGGATAAATTAGAAAATATTACCAATGAGAGGCGTACACTAGAAAAAAATTCAAAAGAATGAAAGTGTAACTCCCAGAAAGATACTAACACCTCACACTTATCTAACACTAATACTATCTTTGTTAACCTAAGAAATCATAAATAAAAGTTTATAAATAAACTATGTTAGGAAATAAATACATACACTAAGAATTTTAATATACATGTGAGAAGATTAAGATATTTGACCATTATTTAAATGATAAAAGAATTAATTCAAAATTTATAAATACATTATTAACATAATGTGACTATATTTTTGAATTGAATTCTATTAAAATATTGGATAGGAAACCTTGGGTACTTTGAAAAGAATTGAAATATTAAAATAGATATCAAATCAAGAAAATGTTGTCCTCAATTTTAGAGAAATTAGATGCATTGTTCAAAATATGGTCCTATATATAAATTTTCTAGATTTAGTATTCATTACTATAAAAAAATGGTTTATTCTTATAGAAATTAAAATCTAGCATTTTTCTTGGTGTTTGGAATATAATATTTTTATTAAGGTGAGTTGGGTTTTTGACAAGGCCCAAATCTTGTAACAAAATAATATAGAAAATAAAAATCCACACAAAACTAGAGAAACCAAGTTTCCAAGAACAAAAATAAACTAAAGAGATCAAACCTAAAAAATGCTTGATCCAATACTAAGCACCATCACACCCACATGCTTGGTGTGGGGATAAGAGACCAACTTCGAAAAACCTTTCTTCTACCTTTGAAAAACTATCCATGAAGAGTTATCTAAATATATAGACCTAGGAGAAGAGGTAGGGGATGATCCCTAGAGGGTCCATCTAAGGGCACTACACAATCTGAGGAATAATGAGGAGTTATTAATTGACAAACTACCATCTCAATAATAATTAATTGACAATTTAAAGCTAAATGTAGAATAGGAATAGTTAAAGCATGTTAATGAACTTCAGAACATTAGCCAAAGCCTCAAGAAGATCCTAAATAGGTCTAGAGGGAGAATTTTTTGGAGGAAGAGAAAGGCTCTAAACCCCTTGAGTTTGCAATTGAATCTTTAGGATACATTGTAAGATTGTTAGGAAGAGATTTTTTCCACCAAGTTGAAGAAGATTACTTACATAAACTATAGAAAAAATTTAAACCAGGTGGCCAATAGCAAGGCAATTTCTACATCTAAAAATAATTCCTTGGTGAATAAAATGCTACCACTTGGTAAACTTTAACAGTAACTATGAGCTAGCCTTGTTCATAATTATCCGTGTGTAATTAATTTGAATCATTAAACACATTTTAATTAAAACGTTTTTCCATGATACTTGGGATTTGATTCATTCCTCTTTATTCCATTACATCCTATCCACTTCTCTTGAAAATGTGTCCTTTTGGGGATTTTCTTCTTTGATTAAAAGATACATATTTTTCCTAATTACTTATAACTAGTTCTTTCTTTTCCACTTCTATAATGATAGAATTGAAGCCATATTTGAAAGTACTACAACTCTTAGCTAAACAATTTAGTTCAATTAATGTACACCTTAATTGTTATATTTTTCTTCTACACATCTAGGTGCAAGATAAGAAAATAGTCATACAACTCAAGAATCTTATAGATCTCATTGACTCTTCAAGCAATAACCTTTACAATGTTAGAAAAGTGTCTATATGTGAAGACTTGATTTTAATAAGATTGATGTAATTTCATAGATGAAAGGGTAAGCATTCATAAATATATCTCATTTCTTATAAAAGAAATTCCTATCACAAATTTAGTTTTTCAAATTGAAACACCTAAAAGTGACATATCTATTTTGAATTTAAACTGATATAAAATAATTAATTCTTGAAACTTTTAGTGTAGCTTTTAAAATATATTTTTTGATATAGATCTTTTATAAATTTCATAGAGAAAATTATTTCCTAAAAAGTATATATAGAGGTCTATGTGACTCCACTTTTACTATAGAAAAATTTATTTCTTTTCCTTAATTTTTTTCTATATAACTATCTTGAATATCTAATGCATGAAAAAAATATTATTTTGATAGATATTTAATTTTTATTTAAAAATAAATCAAAATTATTGAAAATATAATAGTTTTAATGGGCCTTCACTTATGTCTAAACTATTTATCTTTTGGATAGGATTATCTTCTCAAATGCACCATATTTTTCTTAACTTTTTGAAATAATTTTTCTATTCCTTTTTGAATTTTCTTTATATTTTATTGTAGTGAAGTTTTTCTTGAAATAATTAAAATATATAAATTATATATTTTCAAATTTCAATTTTTGAACCCTATAAAAGGGTATTTTTAGATTTTGTTAAAAATATATTTAGTTCAAGAAATCTAAGCTAGAAGTTAAGGGTTTACTAAATTTACAAAGAGGATTATCTCTTCTAGTGCATCATATTTTTCTTTAATTTTTTGAAATAATTTTTAGTTTGTTTTTTTATTTTTCAAAAAGATATATATTTTATTATAATGATCTACTTGTGATAAGTTTCAAAAAAAGATAAAATAATTAAACTATATATATACTCAAATTCAAAGATTTAATTCAGATTTTGTTGAAAATATATCTAGTTCAAGGAATTTAAACTAGATGTTAAGGTTTTACTATATTTACAAAGATCATTCTCCTCTAGTGCACTGGATATTTGTTTGAACTTTTTGCAATAACTTTTTATTTTTTCAATCAGCCTTATATTTTATTATAATGACTTGTGGAAAATTAAAAAATAATATTAAAATAATTAAACTATTTAAAAAATATAATTTTAAAGTCAAAGCTTTGAGTCCTAGAAAAGGGTATTTTTTAGATTTTGTTGAAAGTATGACTAATTCAAGAATAGACTAGAAGTTATGGTTTTGCTAAATTTGTAAAGAGGATGGAGCTAAGTTGTTAGGTAGGGTGCTAGTTCAAATAAGTTTTAAGTGAAATGGTTTCGCTCAAAAATAATTTCATGAAAAAAACATGATGGAGAGGCCATTCTTCATTATTTATGTGTTAATAAAGTATTTAGCTTGAAACACATGATACCATACAAGCCAAAAAGTTTTTGTGTGAGATCTTTTAGCCCAAAAAAAATTTGATGTAAAAGTATTCATTGGAGACTCTTGGATTGACTTAAATGTGACAAATTTTTAACGTTTTCCTTTTAATTCACAAATGATTGCATTGAAATTTGATTTAACTTAATTAAAAATGATATGAAAATAAATTATTTTGAACATCTCACCCAAGAATGTGTCAGTTAATGATGTTGATTGTGATCGCCTACCCTTCTCTCCATCCCACCTCTTGAGACATATTTTATTTCTTGACTTAATTTCTTTAATTTTCACTTTCTTACTTTGAAGCTGTGAGACTCAAACCCTCTCTTCTTTTTTGGGCCTTTCCTTCTCTTTCTAAATATTTATGTTGATTCGGCGTAGCTTTTATTCTTTGGTGACTTGTACAGGTATTGGTCCGCCACAACCACCCAGGCCCAAATTGAAAAGACTAATGAGAGTATAAAAGATATCAGGAGCTCTCTTGGCTTCCCGGTTATCATTGACGTTCATAAAAACATTACAGAGCTTCGTCGAATGGCTACAATGCGTCTCGAGGAATCCCCCCTCAAGCTACTGGACTTTGAGCCAGGTAGCACATTCATATATTGCATTGTGAGGACTATAGATTGATTTCTTTGGAAGTGAAATAAAGAAGTGTTGCTAACGTCATTCTGTTATATTCTTGTTTTTGTCAAACAAAACAGTTGGGATAGACGCAAAAATAGAAGAGGTGAAAGCATTATTGGATATGGAAGGCACCGACCCAGCACGGGCTGTTGTATTATGTGGCTTCGGAGGTGTGGGAAAAAGCACGCTTGCAGCTTCAGTTATTCATAGTTTGTACCAGACCCAATCCGGCACTTGTGCAGGCTTCAAATTTTGCAGAGTTGTTATAAACGAGAAAACTGCAGATGAAATATCTCACGTCAAGCAGCTCCAGCAGGACATTATTCAAGATTTTGGAGGAGGAAAACAGAATTTGAGAAATTTAGAGGAGGGCCATCGCCGCCTTCAAGAGGCCATGGAAAACAAATCGTGCCTTCTTTTCATCGCTAATGCCGTTGACAAAAAATATGTCCAGCAGCTCCTGCTCAAAGACTTACTATGGTTCAACAAATCTGATAATATGTCTAAGGAGAATCTGGGGAAGGCAAAAACGAAGCTGAGACTAATTATCACGTCCCGCGAGAAGAATCTTCGCCCAAAACTGAAGATCAGCTGTAACGAATATGATGTGCATGCTTTCTCTGATGAAGCGGCAAGATGCCTCCTGAGAGAAACAATCTTATGTAATGATGGACAATTCAATGCCGACTTTGACGAAAATGCTTTTATGAATGCTGTGGCCGACGCATGTAGAGGCGTCCCGATACTCTTGACTGTTTTTGGAAAGCACTTAGGAGATGATAGAAAGCAAGCAAAATACAATGAAGCCCTTCAATCGCTTCTACGGGGAACACCTGACGATTTTGCAGAGGAAGAAAATCTCCGTAAACAGCTTTTCTTTGTTTATAGTAAGTTGAAGGAGGAAGATCGAGAGGCATTCCTTGATATTTGCAAATACTTTTATGGTTGGCAATGGAATCTTGTTTGTAAGATTCTAGATGAAGGTAGAGTTGAGGCTCTTCAGAGAAAAATGCTGATAAATAAAAGCGACACGGGTGCCGTGATTGTTCACGACATCCTTCGCTTAATGGGAGAGAAAGAAGCGAAACAAACAAGGATATCAAATTACAGGGAATTCTTAGAAGTCTTGGAAGATGGTGAAGAAAATCTCAAAAATGTCAAAGGCATATCCATTGATGGGAATGAGTCGTTAATAACAGTTGAATCCAAACATCTCAATGCCACGTGGCAGTCCTTGAGAGTACTGATGATAGGAGATTGGGTAAAGTTCGATGGGCTTCCGTGCAATAGAGCTTTTCAGAGTTTGAGATATCTCAGTGTGGGGGATACGATTGATTTTCCATTTGAAGATGCCTCAAAACTACATAAACTCGCGGCTTTTTTTAACAGGTCAAAGCACGGCATGAATTTGCATTAGGTAAGGAGATTTCTCGGAGATTTCAAATTAAATATAATGAAATAACCAAGATAATTTATTTTATTAACGTATGCTAGGAGATTTCTAAATGGACACAAATAATATGCAAGTGGAAAATTTACTGTTTTATTCACAGTTATAAATGATGGTATTATTTAATTTTAGAAGCTGTTAAATCATTTTACTTGATCTATTATTTTAAATGATGCTGCTAGTATACACTATCATGCAACATACATTACTTTGGAATTTTTGTATTTTTATGAAATTTATGTAGGAGAATTTTTCAGTGTTTAAGTGTCTATTTTAATAGTTTTTTTTAATAATTTTATTTGTTATTTCTAAAGCTTTTCATTTTTAATTTTTGAAGGTTTTAATATATGTTTAAGTGTCATAACTCTTGAAAAAGTGTAGTTCTCCATACAAATTCTGAAGTTTCTATATTACAACCTCCTTGAAATTTGAATCACAAATGTGTCAAATTATTGGACAACAATCAATGCCAAGTTACATCCATAGTGTTCCACCTACTTGTCATGTGACCCTCAAAAGAGTACGATTTCCTAGATCCAGAGGGTCTTGAATTATCTAAACAACAATCCATATAACTTAGTTCACTAGATCCCTTCCCATCTTCAAGAAAACAAACTTCATAGTATATACACCCTTACATTACTATCAACATAAAAAATAAAAATAAAGGACAAAAACATATGCTTCTCATACAAAACACCCTGTAGTGAAGCTAGATTGAGATGATGAAAATCTTTCCAACTTTCATTGGCTCTAACATTCATGTAAAAGTTTTATTGCGGCTTTTGCTGTGGACATCAGCACCCAAACTAATCATGTTGCGGAAGTTGTTGGGGCTTATCATGCAGTTAACTTAGCTTTTAAGATGAACATGAAATGTCTTTGGTTGGAGGGTGATTCAATGAATATAATAAATTGCATTCTTGGGCTTACCCCTCCCTCGTGGACCATTAAAAAGTGGATCGAAGATACAATAATCCTATTAAGTAAATTCGATAAAGTGAAAGTGTCCCACGCCTACAGAGAAGCCAATAAGGTGGCTGATTATTTCGCCAATGAAGGGGTTAAGTGGGGCGGGGAAAACATGTGGAGGAAGAATGACTACCTGCATTCTGAGGTGAAAGCGCTAATTTATTATGATTCAATGCATGGAAGAGAAGCTTGTCTTCGTCATGATGAAGAGGATAAAAGTTAGGTACGTCGATTTCATTAGATTTGATGGGACCGACGTCATTTTCTTTTTCGAGAGGAGTCTCCGGCACGCTTTCTGGGTGTTTGATAAAATATGCTTAAACGGGACCCAGAGCAACTGTAGGGTGTGGTATAATAGAGCTTTGAAGATGGGGGGAAAGAGAAAACGTGTGGAGCCGAGCTGCTTTCAAGAGCATAGAAAGAATGCTAAAGCCTAGGAAAGAATTGAAAAGGGAGGTTTAGTCCCGTTTCTGGAAAAGCTCCATGGTACTGACAAGAGAATGCTGGACTATTTTTCCAAAAATTGGAAAAATGGTGAGATTGTGTTGTTTGGTAGGAATGTTAAGCTGAATGAGGAAATAATCGGTGAGATTACTGGTCTTTCGACTGAGGGCGTGAAATTTTATCGAGACCGTCGGTTCTCTGATGAAGCGGTCATAAGATTTCCTAAAAAAGACAAGGAGAAGGTTAAGTTGGTTAAGGTTTCCAATAGCTACTTTGATGTGGAGTCCATTAAATCTATCTGGAGGAAAGTTTTAAGAGTAATAATGGAGTATATCACGGTTGACGGGCGCTTCACCAGGGCATATGGTTATCACTTTGCCATTCTGAACCATTTCTATCACAAGATTCGTATCTCTTTGCCTTTTTACTTATTCTCTTCTTTGAAGAATTGCCTTGATGAAGTTGAAAGAAACCCTAGGAGGACTTCTATTATTCACCCTGGTCTTGTCAGGCTCATCTATGACCATTATCAAAATTTACCTGCTTTACCTAAAATTGTTGATATTGGGGAATTGGATGATGAGGATACTGAAAGTAGCAGGGAGAACGACCCCCTGGCCCATCCTGCTTGTGCCTCGGTTGGTCCTAATACCAATGCTCTCCAGTCCCTGTCTTGTTAGAATGACCTTATGGATTTTGCTCTGCCTTCATGTCCTAATCTATAGCCTTTGCATGATTGCCCTATCCCGGGTTTTGCCTCGTCGCCTTGTCTTAATCCCCAGCCGTCTCCTAGCTGCCCTACCCTGGGTTTGGTCTCTGGTTTTAAAGGCACCTCAGTTATGAAATTAGTCTCGTACTCTGGGAATTCTATGGAAATTCTTTCTGATAAACCTATGGTCAGTAAAGAGTCGACCCCTGGTGCCCTTGCGGCTGGTGGTTTTGGGAATACCCCTAATGATTCCCTAATCAGGATGAAATTAATTCTACCTTGAATAAGCTCAAGACTGAGGACATTGTGAGTGTGGCGAAAAAAAGTGCAGATGGCCTTTTCACTGTTATCAAGTGGACCCAAAAGGAAGTCTGGGATTTGAAAGGCCGTAATAGAGATCTCAGCAACAGAGTCATGGATTTGGAGCAGAAGATTAGCTGGAGTCGTAATGAGAATGAGGGACAGGAAACCCCCTTACCAAGGAAAAGACAGCATTCACATGAGGAAAGATTGACCAGGCTCGAGTGTACTTTGTCCAAGATTGGCCAAAATATTAGGGCCACTATGGAAAATAATCACAAAATTTCCAGGCATAACACCATTATCATCAATGCTATGGTGGAAAAGCTCGAAAAAAATCAAAAGGGCTCGCTGGTCATGGATTTGGATGTAGATAGAGGTTGCAGTAGATCTGCTGTTGAAGGGATTTCGACTCGCACCTGAGCTAATACGAAGAGGAATACCTTGATTTCATCACATATGGTTCAAATCCTCAAGCAGGGGTTACAGGATATGAAGGATGTTGAAAAGGAGACTGAGGAGTTGATGAACACCTTGGAGTAGTGCGGTGGTGTTTGTTTCTGGCTTTTTGGCTGTCCTTTTTTTGGACCCTGTTGTCTCTTTGTGTTGTCGTTTCCTTTTTGAGACAGCTGTCTGTTTGTTTGGACTTGTTTTGCTCTATCTTTTGGTGTTTTAACTTTGTGGTTTCAGGTTCCTATAAAACCTATTTTTTCCTTTTCAAAAATATTCATTTAAAAGCTGGTTATTTCTTACCCTTTAGAGGTAGTACTACAATCTCCAAAATCCTAATCAATACAATTAAGATTTTAAGGCATATTTAGAAAGCTTGTAATGCGACAAGATGTTGGGTTCAGTTGAAAATGCATCTATACAGTAAAACTATGTCTTTGACCAAAAGATTGACTTTATAAATAATTTATACCAATATTACAATAAACCAATACAAAATAAGCATAAGCAAAATTTGAAATTGAAACCTCTAATTGCAACAATATTTTTTCTCTCCAACTACATTACACACCTTCTTACATTAACACACTAAAATAATCTCAATACTTCTTATATAAAACAAGTTCCAAATTTCGAATTGTAAAATAGTTACCTTGTATCTTCAAAATACTTTTTTTTTTAAATTGAATAATCTTTTCCTATGTGTAAATGCTTAGTATTTCTCTTTTACCTTTTCATAATATCTTTAATCTTCACATGTATTTTCTTAAAATTTAGAAACCCTTAGACATGATATCCTTCAAACTTCATAATTAAGTTAAATTAGTTTACTAAATCATTTTTCATCATGTATATGGTCCGACTCTCACATATGAAAAATAAATTTATCTTATTTGAAAAACTTTTCTTATGAAACTAATAGTAACAACTATTTATCTTTTTTCTTTGGTGTTCTTATACTATCAATTATATTGAAAAATGACAAACACAAATATTGACGAAAATTCGATCTATAATAACAAAAATAATAAACATAGACTAGTAATAATATTATTAAATTTATAAGAGATTTTATAATGAAAGCATTGCATTTGAACATGACTTTTCAAATCTAATCTAAACTATCTATGAAAAATTAATGATTTTAATAAAAAAATTAAATAATAAATAGAAAATCATTAAAATGACTTTATTAAAATACATTAACGGTAATATTCCAACAATTTTAGAATTATAAAATTTATATAAGATTTTACAATGCGTTGTCTGAATATTCTTAAAGCATTACATTCCGATGACTTTTTAAAATATTTTGATAAAAAATTTAAATAATAAATTATAAACTTTATTCCAAGAGATAAAATATGAAATTCAGTTCCTTTCTTTTTTAGTGAGAAGAAGACAAGAAAAACAATGGAAGTCTGCAATTTCAGCAACACAGTCAGCGTATGGTTTCAAAAGAAAATCTGAGTATGTCTTTATTGTGATGAATATGAAATACTGTTGGTGTTTTCGTTTCTGCGGTTACAATTAGTTTTCAGACTGGATTTAAAGGAACAGATACTGTTTCAGAATCATCAATCACGATCATGAGAGTTATAGCACAATTTGTTTTTGCACACCGCTTCCACGGAGCCTGAAGGTCATCTATCATCATGTACCAGATCCCTGTGGCCATTCCTTTGAAAAACTTCCTTTGCAAAACCTACCTTCCTTACAAATATTTATTATGGAAACGAGGATGTTGGTGAAACTTCCAGAGGAATTCGGGTTCCCTGCATCTCTAGTAGATCTCCGGTTGAATTGTTGCAGGCAGCTACCAAAAGAATTTAGTAATCTGACTTCTCTTGAGCGTTTGATTCTGGATAAATGTGACTTGGAATTTTTGCCTCAAGGAATGGGCAAACTGAAGAAATTGAAGCATTTGAGCATGCAACACTGCACAAAATTGGCTTCCCTGCCGGAAGAACTTGGGCTGCTATCTTCAATGACTTGTCTGAGGCTATGCGGATGCACGCTTCTGCAAAATTTACCTGATGACCTGGGAAAGCTGAGTGCACTGGAAGAGTTGAGCATGAGAGATTGTGAGAATTTGAGGGAGCTACCTCAAGGCTTTGGCGGATTATCTTCTCTACAAAACTTGGACTTAACTGGATGCGTCAGCTTGAAAACACTGCCAGCAAGCTTTGCGGAGCTTCGGATAGAGTCGCTCACTCTGCAATCACTGCTGAGTTAAGATGAACTTCCGTATTGTATTGGAAACATGCCATGTCTTTCTCACCTGAAACTGATATCCTGCAACTCATTATCCACTCTCCCCCATAGCTTTGTGCAGTTGAAATGTTTACAGACCTTAGTAATAGAGAATTGCAGCAACATTCTAGCGCTTCCCAGAGACTTTGGCCAGCTAAGTTTATTGAGTGAATTTACTCTGGAAAATTGTCCTAAACTGGAGGAGTTGCCTCATGGATTTCGAGCACTGCCGGCCTTAAGAATCTTCAAGTTGATCGACTGTTCCAGTTTAGTGAATCTTCCTTCAGGATTCGGGGAGCTCATATGTTTGGAATACTTGTGGTTAATGGGTTTGCTAATTTCGAGTCTTCCAGATGGATTCGGTAACCTCAAAAGATTAGATAGTTTTGTAATACAATGGTGTTACAAATTAGAAACGTTGCCAGATGATTTTGAAACTTTATCATCTTTGGCTAGGGTAGAATTGCGGAAGTGTTCCAAGTTGGACGGCGCAGCAATGGAGAGAATAGTAAAATTACAGTATTGCTATTATGTCGATATTGAAGGAAGTGCCAAATTGATAGAGAGGTAGGAAGAAATACAGGACGACGAATCTCCGATGGTTGTGTGTACTAAAGAGAATGTTCTGGTAAGTGGAGTATCCTATCATTATATGTCTGTCTCAATCGGATTCCTTTTGGAAAGTCAAATGGACATATATGACGCATAGTTAGTGTCTGTTCTGTGCAGGATGATGAGTGGAAGCGCGCTGCAATTGTGGGTTTGTTGTGTGGGAAGTGCGTAGAATGGGACAATAATACACAGCAATTGATAGAGCGCTCGACATCCATGTTGTTTGAGGAGGACACAACTGTGGCAGTGATCGCCCTCCCTCTCCACATGGAATTTAATCATCATCTGCTTCTACAACGGCTTGTTGGGGGGGTGATGGAAAAGGCAAAGACGGCTTCTACAGGACGGCTGAGGATTGTTTATGTGAAAAGAGTAAAATGGAAGGGCGAAACGACAGAACAAGAGAAAGAAGAAGAAGACGACTGTTTCCAACAAATTTTGAAGTCAATGCCAAAAGGATCGTTTGCCATTCCTTCTACTGACATGAGGCGCCATCGTCTCATTACCCAAGTTTTCCTTAATGGTTGGGGTTACAGAGCTGACAACAAACTTGCCTGTTGCATGGTGAATGTAGGGGTGGATGATAAAGACCATAAATTTGTGGAGTTTGAAGATAAGTTTGGAGAAGATGATATTTCAGGAGAGGCCATCCAGAGCTCAGAAAGCTCGAATAAAGAAGATATAATTTCCAATAGAATTGGAAATTTTATAGAATCTATATATTCAGGGGAGTTTTCTAAAACAGCTGAGGAGCCCATTGAAAGTAGTTTTACACAGTTTCTTCAAATATTGAAGGAGAACACTGCAGATCACCTCATCGACAGTAAACTGAACCTGGTACGTTTATGATATAATAAAACTATAGAAATATTGTTTTCGTGTAACTAGAAAAGTTATAAATTTGAAACAAATTGATATATACAATGTATCATATGCCTAGAACAAAACCATTAGTTGCCATCAAAATGAATGTTAAATGTTTGCAATTCGTGTAATATGTTGCAACATGCATGTTTCAGCTACAGTTGGATCAACTAAAGAGCAATATGGTGGGCATCTTCATAAGTGATCTAAATACGCCTGAATATATAAAATTAGAACAGATCTATAAAGAACTCAAGTCCAAAGGCCATAATTTTGAAATTATCTGGATTCCTCTACTTGAACATGAATTTTATGGGCTTGGTTCTTACACAAGGGCTATTCAAAAAATGAGCTGGGCGGTTCTTCCTAATCCCAATATGGTTAAAGTGGAAAACAAAAATCCACGTTGTATTATTTTTGATGAAGAAGGAAAAATTACAAATCAAGATGCATTATCGGCAATGATGTCATGGGGTGTAGAGGCCTTTCCGTTTACCCAAAGCAAGATTAATCAAATTGCCTCTACTATGCATGCTGAATCAAGCTTAAATTTTCTCTTCACTAAACTAAATCTGGTAAGATGTAATGTTTGACGTTTTTTATTTATTATTATTCTATTTAAGTTTTAAAATTAGTATATATTTATTTAAATAAATTATTATTTATTATTCTGTTATATTCATCATCAATATTAATTTGTAATATTTTTCTTTTTTCATGTTTACAGGGGAATAAAGGAGTAATAGACAATAAATTGATTTTTCTATATGCCGAACCTCCAAGCTCAAAGTTCAAAATGAAATTAAGCTTAGAGCAATTAGAACAAGTCCATAGCAATGTTCAAATTATATATGTGGGATACTTTTTTGAGGAAAAACATGATATTACAACACTCAAAAATATCTATGAAGATGTGATAGAAGAAATGCACTAGCATAAACTATCATTTGAGGACATGGTTACCTTTTGGTATCATTGCAAGTGTGTTTTTGAAGTTACAAAGGATAACTTAAATTTGATGATAGAAGAATTCAAATTGCTTGCTAGGCTTCTATATATTGAGAAAAGATGGCTAGTTGTGTTAGATATTGATGGAGTGGTAACAAGGAGTGGATACGAAATGGTGAACATGTTGTGTAAAACAAATGATGAGAAAAATGATGAGGTGGATCTCATGATGAAGAATGAATTGCTAGAAAGTTTACAATTGGGAAAATGCAATGAAATTGTGAAGAGGTTTTTCAAGGATGTAATCATAAACCATCCAAAACATTCACAACATCATTTGGAAATATCAAGCATGCAACAATATTACTATTGTGACTTGTGCTATTCGGAAGTAGATGCATGGGACCAACAAAGGAGATATAGATGTAACCAATGTGATTGGGATTTATGTGCAAAATGTTGGACATTGTTTGTCAAAGGACAAGTAAGAATCTCTCACCCAGGTTAAGGGAAGTGAAGAGGTTCTCCTCCCATACCTTTCCCTTTGTTACAAAAAAAGGGAACTGAAATATTTGTACTTTTTAACACATTCAATTTATTTTGGATGCTATATTCTTCGACATTCATATTTCCTATTATTATGTTTTGTGCATAGAAGTAATATATTACTTTTATTTTTATGTGTTATGAATATTATTGTTCTTATATTATACTCATATATTTTTTCATATCTTTTTAGTTTGAACATTGAATTTAAAATTTAAATCAAAGTCATATAAAGATAAGAATGTGATTTATATGTAATATGCTGAGTTTTTATGGCCATACTCCATGTAGTTCATTTTCCTATTGAGTCTACTTTTATTTATATCATTTTCTTTCTTTACCAATTTCAGAAGTGATAAGATCATGAAATACTCTTTGCTTTAATTTAGACAATATATAGTAAACAAACAACTTAATTTGTAAGTTATTTTAATAAATCTTTAATATATTAAATTAGAAATGGTTTATGAGAACCTTCAGCTCAACTAAAAGTTCATCTTTTAAAGGGTTTTATTTTTAATACTTACACAAGAACTATTGATCCACTCCTTCATTAGCTTTTCATTCTAAATATTTAAAATATAAAATAGTGGTACATATTTCTAAGTGAAATAAATTACTATTTTTTGAAAATATTTTGAAAAAAAGTTATTTATCTTATTTTATGTTGTTCATTATTTTTCACTAAAATAATAAATCATGAAGTATGATCTCAAATATTAATGTAAAAACTCAAACTTATTATTTTTCAAATTACTTTTCTAATAATTTTTTAAATAATTTTTATGCATTGTAAAACTTAATACTTTTCAAAATAAAATGAAAATTAAAACTTCACTTAAAAGAAAGGAACCCAATGTATGTTAGAAAAGTCATATGAGATATATTTCTATGCTTTGAAGTGAAATTTTTAAGAATATTTAAAATATACTTAATTTAAATTTTCATGAAGTTAAATGTACAAGACATTGAGCTCTTTTTATTTTAATAATGATATGTCTCAAGAGTCAGTTGTTATCTAATAGTAGCATTAACAATCATTTTTTTCAAAATTATACTTCCTAATAATTATTAGTTAGAATATTAAGAATTAAGAAAATAACCATATACATAATGTAATTATTCATCTAATATAAATAAAATTCACAATAATAATTTTATTAAAAATTTAGAAGATACATATATTAAAAAATAAATAAATAAATATGTTAGTTTTATTGATATTAACTTCAAGAAGCTTTGCTGGAATATTTTCATAAGATTAAAAAATATTAATTTATTCTAAGTACTTAGATGAACATTAAGGTTTCTTATTAATACTATTTATTTTGGTTAACTTAAAATATGAATTTCTTCCCACACCTCTTATTTTTCTCTAAGAAAGTTATTTTTCTATAATAAAATAATTAAATTACACTAATGGTTCTTTTTTTCTTTTAAAAAGATCGTTAGTTGACTAATTCGATAGTGCTATTTTTATTAGAGAGCTTTTTAGGGAATCAAAATGATGAATTATTGAGAAAAAAAATTGATTACTATAAAAGGTCTAGATTCTTAAAATATTTACCAATTTATGGTGAAAGGACAACTCTTTCTAAATATTCAAATTTACCTCAAAATTATAAGTTTGTTTAGAGTTGTAGATACTAAAAGATGTTCAAAATGATATCATACACTTGAATCAGGTATACTAACATCATTTCCTCTTGAAACCCATCCTATTTTCACTTTAATTAATTAAATTTTCTTAGCTAATTAATTAATTGCATCACTTGCATCTGTTAGACGAATAAATTTAATTAATTTAATTAACCCCCTTTCATGCTAACATTTCATCTCATTAAATTAAATAAATCAAACTATTTAATTGAAATCCCTAAATCTTCTTATTTAATTAAATAACCCTAAGGTTTTTTTTTATTCATAATACACAACAGAGTTGCATGCATTATATTATGAGCAAAATAATTTACATCCTTTTTAGCCCAACTATAAAATTGGCTAGTTTGAATGGCACTGAGTGCCCACAACCACCCTTACAAATCTCCCAAAAAATACCAAAATTCTGCCCCAAGCCATAGATTTGATTATCTCTTTCTCATAACGATACTAGCCAAGTTACCCATTGCCACCCATTATACTTCTTCATCATAGAACCTAGTGGATTCCACCAAGTTTGCAAATGCTTGATACAACTCCAAGCCTTTTTTTTCATTCAATCCCATCCGTCTACATAGGAAGTTGTATCCAATTGTTTCCCATCACATGAAGGGAAGCTACTCCACCTCTATGACTTGGAGGAACATTTTTTCGATGTCATCTGACAATAGAATTCCCACTCCCAGTTGCACCACCACCACCACATCCATGTCATCGAGCATAATTGTTGCATTGAAGACCATCCTAAGAACGATAAAGCACCTCAGTTTTTGTAGGTTTAGGTCTAACAATGATGCAAGAAAGTGAGAGGCAATGTCAAAATTTTCCCTTATCTGATTGTTAGAGAAGCAAAACTTCTTCTCAATCACCACCTTCACGACTTCCAAATACAAAATGTCTTTATTCAAACAAATATTCTTGAGCCTTTGATTTGTAATGAAACATGAGAAAGTAGATTGCATTTTTGAGCAACATAACTTGATCAAAGTGTCCATTTTTTAGGATGTCTACTCATTTGTTAGTGCTTCATTGCTTGATATAGTCGCTTGGCATTGAAACGGCTAAAAAGCCAGCTATACTCATTAATACTCTTTGCCTCTTATTTCACTATCTTTTATTTTCATATAGCTCCTTGGAGGTGGCATTCAATTTTCCTTTAAAGGATTATAATTCAACTCCCACTATCAGTTCCTCTTTGTCTAATCCTCCCATTTTGATGCCACCAACTCTTGTGAGTGAACTCCACAACCACCAAATTTGGAAGACATTTAATATTTGAGTCCCTAGATGTAGATTGGGCTCGTGTGGCTGATCTTATTCCCATCTTTGATGGTGAAAGTAAATGCCTTGGTGTTAGAGCATGTAAAATCTCTCTCCTTGGGAATTCTAATGGTCATACAAATGGTTTTCCATGTTGGAAAATGTGATGTTAGGATCTATGTTATTGTCCTCCTATGGGTTGCCCATGTGCCCAATCTGGCCACTAGGCTCAAACTATATTGCTCCATTGGCACATGGGCAACAACCTTATCCATCCCTCACTCCTTCATTTTCTAGTGCATCAGCTTCTATGTTTCCTTCCCTATAAATGTGATTTATTGTGCAGCCTTCAAAGGATTTCATCAACTGCACAACCTTAGAAAGGAGGGCCCTGAGTTTCCAATTAGGATTTGACTCACTTCTGAGGGAATTAATTACCAATGATAAATCTCCTTCTATTGCTACTTTGGTCAACCCTAGTTCCCTACATAGATTCATTCCATGTGTCACCACGAGGAACTCAACTTCATTTTTCATACCCTTAGGAAATCTCTTTGTTGAGGAAGCATTTATATTTCCTTGCCAATCCTTGATGATGCATCTTGCTCCCGACGATCCTGAGTTGCCCTTGGAGGCCCCATCAAAATTCAACTTATACCATCCTTGTGGAGGGGGGTCCAAACCACTGAGGCTCGGTCCTGCTTCGATTCCTTTCCTTCATTTCCTACCTAGGGTGGAATTCGAAGTGAGGGCCAAGCTGCACATAATCTCACATCCCATTCCGAGAAAATTTTATCTTTTGCCCCTTTCTGGGTCAATTTAGCATTCACAATCTCTATTAGAATAGCCTCAATTTTGTTGATGAGGGAAGGCGATCTTATCTTCTTATCTTGTAATATTTTCCTATTCCTTTCCTTCCACAATTCCCACACAATGATTGACGGGTTGAGAATCCACATGTCTCCAAACATCGAATTCCTCTTTAGTTATGGCCATGATTGAAACCAACTAAGTAGGTCAAGAGGAAAAGTAAATTCTCATCCAATCCTTGCACACAATCAACACTAGCATTCTTGTGTATATTAACAACCTAAGAGGAGATGATTAGAAGTTTCCTCTACCTCTTCACATAAAGCGTATCTAGGAGGACACTGAAAGCCTAAGCGGAAAAAAATTTTCGCAGTCAGGATCTCATTTTGTATTGTAGCCCACGTGAATGTTCTTGCTTTAGGAAGGAAAACACTACTCCAACATAGATGTAGGGGTAGATTGTTGATAACTCTCCCACTCTCATTGTATAACATCCTATACCCATCTCTTGTACTGTAGCACCTTGTCTTGGAGCTTGCCCATATTAGGGTATCGTTTCCCTTCTTCAAAGAAATCAATCTATTTTCTAGGGCTTCTAAGAGTATATTCACCTCCCTAGGAGGTAGATTAAGGGTCAATAAATCCCTCCATTTCCAATCAAGAGCATATCTACTTGTATCTGAAATAATGTAGCCTTTTACTTTCTCACCCCACAAGTTCTTCAGTGTTTGTTTTACCTCCCCTACCTCAATTATGCTATCTAGACTAGGAGAACCCACCCAAGAGTCTTCCTAGAATAAAGCCTTACTCTCGTCCAAAACATCCCCAGATAGATAGTCACATATAATTGTTCTGCATTTTTGCATGAAGTTCCATAACCAGGATCTTGAAGGAGTATGCAAAATTGTGAGGATGTTCTCATTGTTATCATTCTTTACATACTTCTGGTGTAGAATTCTTGCCCATTTTCTCTATGGTTCATAGTGCATTCACCAAACTAATTTATCTCCCAAGGAATTTTTCTCCATTTCTAGGTTTTTGAAACCAAGCCCTCCATCTTCCTTGGTTCTACACATTTTTTTTCATTAAATCAATGCAAGTTTCCTTTTATCTTCATTACCCTACCAAAATAATTACCTAAATATTCTTGTTAGTTTGGCTGCACATCCACTTGGAATACATAGAACTGACATAAGATATATTGAGAGAGCAAAAAGGACAAATTTATTTAATGTAATTCTATGATCCCATGTCAGCCATTTAGCCTTCTAGGAGTTCATCTTTGAATTTTCCTCAAGGTTTAGAGTGTCCCAAAGGATAGTCGACCTTAGCCCCTTTGCTAGAGGAATTCCTAGATAGGTGAAAGGGAGCTCATCTTTTCTAAAGCCTAGTACCCTTAATATCTCATGTTCCTTCTGCACTGATGTGTTAAAGAAAAATATTTCTGACTTTCTTTCATTGACTTCCTGACCTAAAGCTTTGGCATATTTCTTAAGGATTGAGTTCAAAAATACAACTTCCTTCCTCTTTGCTTCCCCTATTAAACTTGTATCATCAAAAAATTGTTGATGAGAAACTGCTTGAATATCACTTGTCACCTTTATGCCCTCTATCTAAGATGAATTGATGCCTTGGGAAATGACTCTCCCCAATGCCCCATCCATTAAAATGTATATAAAGGGAGAGATTGGATCTCCTTTCCTGAGTCCCCTAGACACCTCAAAAAAGGCTTCAAGTGACCCATTAACAAGAATCCAAAATCTAGGGGTGGAGATACACATATACACCTAATTTAGCCATCTCTTGTTGAAGCCAAAGGATTCAAGGACTTTGATAAAAAATATCCAATCTACTGTATCATTTTCCTTCCTTATGTCTAGCTTGATGACCATGCTCGCTTGTTTGTTCTGCTGTATTAAATGGATTGTTTCTTGGAAAATGATTACTCGATCCATGATTTCCCATCCTAGAACGAACCTATTTTCTCTTCAGCTATTAAATGGTGGAAGAATGATTTTTAACTTGTTTTCCATTTCTTTTGTCATCACTTTGTATATAGTATTGGATAGGGAGATTGACCTGTAATCATCCAACAAGTTCAAAACCTCTTTTTTGGGAATCAAGGTTAAAAAGGTGTTGTTAACCTCCCCAAGTAGACATCCGAAATTGCATGAAGTTTCAATTTCTTCCACTAACTCATCACCAATCAATCCCCTAAACTTTTGAAAGAAGCTGATAGGGATGCCATCAGGCCCAAGGGCCTTTTCTGGGTGTAGCTGAAAGAGCACTGCTTTGATTTCCTCTTTTGTGAATTTCTGATTGAGCATCTTACTCTGATCCTTGGTGACCAACTTTGGGATGCACTTTAAAAGTTCTTGTTGCTGATACAAATTTGAGCCCTCGCCATTGTTGAGTAGGTTATTAAAGTATCTCACCACCTTTGTTGCTATTTTCCTAGGCTCATCCATAGTAGATCCATCAAGACATCTAAGAATCATGATTCTATTCACACTTCTTCGTTGTCTCATTTTGTTGTGAAAAAAATTGTATTTTTGTCCCCTTCTTTGAGCCACACCTCCCTAGATTTATGTCTCCAAAAAAAATCTTCTTTGGCTAGGACATCCTCATACTTCCCTAGTAGCTCTTTTTCTTTGTAGTAGCTTTAAAGGTTTAATTCATTATGCATTATGTCTTCCTCCACTTATTGAATATCTCCTTCAATACTCTCCTTTGATTCATAAATGTTTTTGAAGCAATTCCAATTCTAGTCGTTTATTTTATACTTAAGCCACTTTAATTTGGTTACTAAAAAAAACATATTTGATCCCCTTACTTGTATTTATTCCCACCACTCTACTACAAGATTAGGGAAGTTTGGATCTTCAAGCCACGTGTTTTCAAATTTGAAGGGTGAACGGATCAGGCTTCTATCCTCTTGTATATCCAACTAAATTGGGAGGTGATCTAACCCCATGTTGGGATAGATGATGGCCTCAAATGCACACTAGAAGCTATCCAATCTTTCCTAAAATATAAATCTATCTATTTTTTTTTTTCATCTAGGGACCTGCCCTCTTATTTGTCCATGTAGACACTATTCCTAAAGTTTATATTCAACATTTGGTTTCTTATGATCCACTCTCTAAAATATTTATGGGATGGATTTCCTCTTGGTATGCCTCCCAATTTATCCTTGTCTTCTAATACTGCATTGAAATCGCTCGCCAATATGAAATTTTTTTCGGACTTCTCCTTTAAAAATTCTTTGATTTCTTGCCATAGGCCACACTTTCTTATGCATGAATTAGGTCCACATACATTGATAAGGTTGAATTTGAGTTTAGATTGGATACTTTGTACTCTGTAACACTTCCAATAGGGGATTTCCAAAATTAGTTCCACCTACACTATGTTAGGAATTCAAAAGATTGCTAGACCCCCTGAGGCTCTGCTAGCTTGTTCTCCCTCATCATCCCAACCTACAAAATTTTTATTTAGTATAACCAAGTCCTCCTTGATCAATTTTGTTTGGACTATAACATTACTATGTTCGTCTTGGTCAAAACCAACCTTCTCTTGACCATGCATTGTTTGTTAGGGGCATTCAAGCCCCTAACATTCCACAAAAGCAACCTCATGGTGACCCAGGAAGAGGGTTGCTCTTCACCATATTCAATAATGTTGTGAGCTTATGTTGCCCTTCTATATCTCCTTCCAACAATATTAGTTCATGTGTAAATTTCCTTCCTCTAGTTTTTCTTTTCCACAATATGGTTTCGCCTTTATGGATGAATGTTGTTTAATCCCTAGATTCCCTTTGTGGGAGACATCTTCCAATTCATCCTCTGATTCAGCTGTGACTACCAACATCATTTTTTGGTCCAATGGGAGCTCTGACCCCATTAGAATGTCCTCAAGATCTTCCCCTACATTGCTTTGAGGATATTCCACTGGCTGGTTAACCCCTTCATCTATCATGGCTATCTACAATAAAAAAAATTTATATCCTTCTTTGTGTCCATTCTCTAAATTTTCGGCCTTTTCCATGTCCTTGTTTCCTCTGTCACATTTGGAGCCACCATAATCCCATCTTGGTCTTGGCGTTCAGCCTCCTCATTTTCCTCCTTCACTTGAGATTGCCCTAATATTTTTGCTAATCTCTCTCTCCAGGGATTCTATGTCCTTCATCAAGTTTCTTAGTTCTTCCAAGAATTTCATTCCTCCCTTCGAGTTCATTTCCCAACCTTCTTTCATTTTTTTAAAATTATTTGGAGATTGATTAGATTAGTGACATTGTCCCTATCTGTTCTTTTTTCACATTAGTATCCATCAACCTCGAGGGGTTTGGGTGTCAAGGAAGGCCTCTTCCAAACCAGCCTTCATCCAAAGTCAAGTCCAATTCCTTCCTTGTTCCTTTCGAGCAACTTGCAATGTATCCTTTGCTCAAGATGCATCTTCCCCCTTTTGATTCCAATTTTATCTTTCCAAACCAATCTCCCTTCCCAATAAGATTCTCCAAATTGTCCAAGAATCTAAACTCAGTGTTTATCTCCACCAAGATTTTGGGAGAACCCAATTTTCCTTTCATGAATTCTTCTTCAATGCCTATCAAGATTCCTAGGGCACCTCTAATCTTCTCTAGGGTTTCTTCCCTCCAATTTTCTGGAGGGATATCTACAAAAGTCATCCAATACGTATAATATTTTGGTTTATGTAGTTCTGGGTTAAAATGTGGCTCCCAATCTATCTTGTAAAAAAAACCCTTAAAAAACATGGGCTCCCCATGTAATATTTTTTCTTTAGTCCCCAGATCCTCACATTCTAACAGAATAAAATTCTTAGCTAGGGATTTAGCTCTTAACCATCCTTTATATCGGTTGACTAGCTAGTTAATGATTTTTTTGCCTAATGCCTCCTTGCCAATCCATTTGACAAACATGTCGTATTTCTTCAAGTAATCCCAACACAGTTGAAGATAGCTATTTGGAATTGATAGTATCTTACTTCTTCGATATGACGGGGCAAAGGATTTTTCAGTCTATGTGTTCGAATTTGGTGCACATACCTTGGAAACCCAGTTTGGGCCTCCCCTTCCATAATTCCTACCATGAATGGATTTATGCTAGTTTTTGTAGGTACTCTAGGGATTCCATTTTCTTTCATCTCCTTCTTTTGTCTAGAATGGGTGTTTCCCAGTTCGTCGATCTGCTGGCCACCCATACATGATTGACAGATTCCGACCTGGCTTCCATGCTTGGTTTTGATTCCCTTGGGTTCCACCACCTACCTCCACATGTCTTTTTTTCACTTGGGTGCCACATATTTGTCAATTTTCCTGATTCCTTCTCCATCTACAAGGGTTTTGTTGACTTCACACATTATTTCACACCTGATTTTGCTCTTGTTGTCACTCCATCCTTTTAAGATACAAAATTTACATTCTTAAAAATCATCCAATAACCCTAAGGTATTTGATTTAAAGGTTATTTCACCTTTCCCCCTTTCATTAAAATAAATTTATTTAATGAATGTCATCTTAAGTCTTCTAAATCCCCTAATTGCATAATTAATATTGTTTAATTCTCAACTAAGTCTAATTTCCCTCCCACTTGCAAAGAAATATTCCTCCTTTGCACATTCCTCCATAAGGGAAATATTCCTTCCCCTTTTGCACAAATAAACTTTGTTTTAATTTGCAAAATATCCCATGATAATATTCCAAAGAATATTCTCTCTCCTCCAATCATTTAAAAATGGAATATTCTCACTTAGCTTCATGTGTAAGTTACCTTGTGACTTCTTGTGCAAGTTAACTTTTGACCTCTTGTACAGGTCAAAAGTGTGCTTGTTGAAGGAATGTGAACCCTTGATTAAATCTCATCTTGTATTATCACCCATTGATGAGAATCCATGATCCATGCTTCCAACTTCTTTCGTCCATTCCCATTAATTAGGATTTTTTATCTATATCCTCCATTTCTCATTTGCTTTCCTATAAATAGGTCACTATTTGGAGACAAATGGATCCATCTTTCAAAAAGAAAACTTATTCTATTGAAATCACTCACACTCACACTCATATTTAGCACACATTTAACATCTTTTAGTTCATTTTAATTGCATTAGTTTTGAGCTTCCATTAATGGCTTCCATGATCACATAATGCATCCATTGAGCTCGTTTATTAATTAGCTTTTAGATAATTTAGCTTAGAATCCACTCATATTACCTTAGCATTACCATATCTTCATCATTTAACATAAAATCATGTTTAATTAGCTCAAGCATAATGCTTATTTAGATAAAAATCATGCTTTCATACACATCTCACAACCGTTCCATTAGTTTTCTTCAATAAGACTGACTGGGGTAGGCTCATTTACGTACAAGATTAGGAAAGGGTCATTGTTTCACATCAACATGACACCTATCTCACAACAAGATAAGTTTTTGATGGGTTAGAGTAGAGATTTAAACATTTTTGTAGTTTAGAATGCTTAGTTTTATGAATGTTTAGTTTAATCTTCATATGAATGATATTGTTGAGATTTGATGTTAGTTGCTTCATTATGCATTGATTCTTCATGGATCAAGCGTAATAAACCCATACTAATCCTTCAGTGACATTTTGGTGCTAGAAGGAGGGAAAACCCAATAAATATTAATCAATTTCTATCTCAAATTCCATTCATTTTTTATTTTTTTAGGAAAAAGCGATGCCCAACACAATTTCAGTGACACCTTTGTTGGGCATCGCCATATGGTGACACTATTCATCTAAAATAGTGACACCTATTTAATATCATGGCATTGATTAAACAGATGATGATGCTAATACTTTTTAGAGGTATTGAAGATTTATAAATGGTGATGCACCTCAAATAGTGATGTTATCATCGTCACTAGTTTCTCTACAGAGCGATGCCCAAGTTCACCAGAGCAACACCCAAGTTCACTAGAGAAAAAATCGTGATTAGCAATGCCCAACTCTAGTAATAAATTTAACAATCATTTTTCATCATGTGTTTTAATTTTCTTGCTTCATCTGATTACTAACATGCCTTTAACATTGTTCTAGTTGTTAGGCTAGCTGGGTTTTGTAGGTTGGATGTTAAAGGTTGAATTGAAGAAGCATTCTCATCTTTCAATATTATAATTATAGCAAGCATTTGATGCTTTGGGGAAATTATAACCTAATTTCTTATGCTTTTCATTTTACATTTTAGGACCTCACTAATTTTCATTTGGGTTTAAAAAGAATGCTTAAACATGACTAAAATTGAACCCTCATCTCATCATTGTCTTTTGGGTTTTAAAATTGAGCAAAGAAACTTAACATTTCGTTTGGTGCATAAAATTAATTCATCTTAGCTTTAGAGGGTAAAATGAATGAGTTCTTTCTTTTGTGTGACACACTTCTGGTGCATATCCAATCCCCTTGCACTTTGTGTGATCTTGTGTGAAGAGAAACACTCCATGTGTCCTTCGTTGTTTGTGTGTAGTTATAGTACATATCCACTCCCCTTGTGATTTTTGTGATCTTGGGTGAAGAGAAATACTTAATTACACCTTTATGATTTGTGTCACCCTTAAGAGAGGAGTTACTATGAGACACACCTCACAATGGGGAACTCATAATAAAGTTCTTGCAATCATGTTTATTGACGAGCTATATTAAAGGTTGGGAAATCATGAGAAAGTACCTTTTATCCTGGACTATATAACATATTGCTCCTAGTACCATGCCTTAAGTGGAATGGGAATAGTGGTAAGAGCCTTTAGTGGAAAAGTAGGTCTGTATATGACTAGGTGTTCTTGATTTGTTACTAAGAACCAAATTATTTAGTTACCAAAAATCTTTAATGCTTGTTGGTGCAAGAACAATCATTCTGAAGTCACCCCACATTTGTAATATTCATTGTTAAAACAAAAAAAATCCTTAGGATCTTCAAATCTTCAAGATTTTGAGATTTGGTGGCCTCGAGAAGTGTGTGTCGTGGAGGGGACCCGGTTTCACAAAATCTCTAACTATTCGCATCGTCTTAGTGTTTGGAGAAATCCGAGTGGGGACTCAACAAGTATGCCAATTTCAACCTAGGATTGTAAATGCTTGAGAGTCAGTTTAATAATTTTCTTGGTTCCAAAACATTACAAATAATTATTCAAAATTTTCCTCAAAATTTCAAAACCCTTTGGTCAAAATATGGATACTTTTTGAAAAAATATTGATATTTTAATGCTTTTCCTAAGGATTTCTATCCTTAGAGATTTCTAAACATGTTGAATTATATCTCAATCCATATTTTCCAAAGTTAACATAAGCAACTATAGCTTGAACTTCATCCTTTTCATGAAACAAACATTGTGAAATTTATGATGTTTTTGACATCGACATTTTAGTTTAAAACATAATCAAGACAAGTGTTTGTGGTAAAATAAATTCACTTAAGAAAGATAATTGACAATTTGAACTCCACATAACCATTTGGAGATCGATTGCTCCCATTGAACAACCTGATCTTGAAGGTGCTATCATTCAACCAAACTTTGAACTCATTAAAGTAGTTTGAGAAGCTTCACTTTTGAAACAAAAGAAACACCAACCCAATGGAGAAACACCACAACAATCTTAGATGAAGAAGTGGAACAAACTGATATTGAGGTCAAACAACCCCTATTACCACCCCCATGTGGCAATAAATATATTCCTTCACTTTCATGATCTTAGACTTATCCAAATGATCTGACACAAAGTCAGGATTGCCAAAAGAAGATCTACAAGTCGTCATTTTAAACTTAGGAATCTTAGTCCAAAATCTCTCAAGAAATACCTTTTAGCACTTCACGAAGCTAGAACTAGGTTGGTATACAACTTCTACAAACGTTTTTCAAGGAACAATCCAATCTTGTACGCCTTCTTTTATAGTCAAAACCTAGTCTTTTTCACAATTTTGAACTTATCTAAAACATTGGGTCTTTAAGATTTGAAAAAAAAGGTTCACTCTAAGTTAACATTGGGTCAAACATTTCATCCTCCCCTTCATCAAAATTTCATCTTTCGCTTCACCAAACTTTGTAAAACTTTTGAATACACCAACACTTTTTGACTTAAAACATCTATCAAACTGATCCCTAACTTAGCTACTTTGTATGCAAAATGTATCCTTTTCCATTCACTTATTTGATTTAGTTATCATATTTTTATCTTGAAAGTCATGATTCTACCCGAAAGATTTCCAAGTTCATCAATATCCTTAATCCAAACATCTAAACATCAAACTCAAGTCAAAAGTGTTGTCCCAAAACGTTTGCAAAGATCACTCCCCACATCATCCATCTCTTCATCCCCCATTATCATCATTTCTTCGAAAAGACTTAGAGCATACCTTTTACCTCGATTTGAGTCAACTAGAGAGTTTAAACATTGCAAATCTCAACAAAACTCTCCCATAGGTGACCCAAAATTTATGGTAAAGACAAGATCAAAACACAAGAGAATCATGGAGAAAACCAAAGTCACATTTACCTCAAGTGATCCCAATCCTTTAGAATTTGATCCAAGAAGCTAGGTTACCCCATCACAACAACCATCATCTCTATCAGGACCGTATGTGATAGAAGACATCACGAATAATCCATTTGGACTTACTAGGGAGGAAATCATGGAACATCAAGCCTTGGAAAACATAATTGCTAATTCTCCATCTTTTGTTGCACAATCATTAACCCAAGGCTTGACTTCATCTACTATTTTGGTAACTCCATCCTTAGGGATGAATCAAACATCCACTCCTAGTCTTACAACTAGTCTTGCCAAGGAATTTGGTCTAACTCTTCCATTTGAAATCAATACACTTATGGGTACCCTTTAAATCAATCCTCCATCACAAACGATTACTTGGACACCAAAATTTGGCACTTCTATCATTCCCAAACTCTCCCAACGTCAACATAGACCTCTTACACTTCATGAATCCACAAAAACATTAACATATCAAGGGTACCCATCTTCATCCATCCCCACAAATACCACAAGTGTTCCCAATATATCACAAGGAAGTGTGGACCAAGTGTCTCAAATCAACCCACAAGCACATGCCAACACCATAATGAAAAATCAACCCTTAATGCAAATAGGTACATCTTTATCTAATCCCCCAAATAATTCATCTACATCATTGGTTTCACAAAACATGCCCATTCCATCCATCATCAACCCGAATCAAAAAAATACCTTGGTGATGAATCCCATCAACCTAGGTAATGCTTTGTCCACATCTATAGCACAAGGAGATCCTCAAAACCTATGACAAGGAAATATTTTTAATCAATGGACTTAAGGTCCTAATGTGCCATTGCCATCCCAAAATCTAATGGCACCATCCTCATCTATTTCCACGGTCCCCTTCATTATGCAAAATCAAACGGGACCTCAAACTTACATTCCCCTACCTCAATCAACCATATTACAAGGAGTGTTAAACCAAGAGATCTCTGAACCTCTCATCACCAACTCACAACCCATCCCAAACATCAACACCCAAAATCCATAAAAAGTGTCCCAACAACCAACTAATCCTACATTGCAAGCGCATGCCTTAGCTTTATAGAAAGACCAATAGGCTTATCAACAAGCCATCCAACAACAACAACAATAGCAAGCATCCTTATCCTAGCAACAACAAGAACAAAATGAAGCAACCTTAGCCCAAAAACAATAGCAACAACAACAACAAGTGGCCTTAGTCACACAACAAGCAGCACAACAACAACAAGAAACCTTAGTGACACAACAAGCAAGCTTAGCATTGCAAAAAAACAATCCCATCAAGAATCCTTAGTAGCACAACAACAACATAAATCCCAACAACAAGCCCAACAATAATCCCTTTGTAGATCAACAACAAGAACAAGCCTTACTAGCTCAATAGTATTCCCAACAACAACAACAACAACAACAAAGTTCCTACTATAATCCTCGATAGAACATTGTCAATACAAATGCATTAGGAACATATGAATCCATACCCCAATCACCTTCACATAACCTCACACCAATTTATACACCATACAACACCTTATCATATAGAAATACTACCTACAACTCATCCATCATCCCAAGATATGTTCCTCTGCCAAACCCGTAGGATGATCTAGCATCACAACTCAAAGCATTGCCACAAAAAATGTAGGATCTTCAAATGGGAAAGATAAAGAAGGCCCACACATATAAATTATGTCCATATCCATTCATTCGAAACATCACAATGGTACCATTCCCTCTCGGTTTTCAAATCTGAGTGATCCCACAATGCTGGTTTACAATTTTTGGAAGATTTTGTTTTTTACTAAAATCACATATTTTTACAAAATATAATGATTTAAGGCTTAAAAAGTTCCATTTTAAGGATTGCAATTGATTATGGTTTGATCAAACCACCTTATATCAAACCCCCTTGGATAGAACCCTGCTAGTATTAAACCATACCTATAACGGAGTCTCCTTTACACCTATCAAAATGTTGATAAAAAAACACTTTCGATTTACCTTTTGGGGGATCAAATTAATTCATTTAAAATTAATATTTTGTAATGTAGTCCTTAGTATAAGCTTCCCAAAAAGTATAATTTTAAATAAATTTAATTTAATTATTATATTTATTTTTTATTTCTTGTGAATGTAGGTTTTTCACCAAAAATCAAGCTCTTTGTTTTGCACATGTGGAAAAATAGTAGATTATCAAAAAAAAAATTGAAAAATATCAGTGCACTAGATATTTAAATCCTTGACACAACAAAAAAAATAAAAATTGATACATGAAAAAAAATTTATGTTGTATACAATCCACCTATGTTTGAACTATAATTGGTTTGACCTCAAAACTTGATTAAGGAAAAATATTCAATTTTAAACTATGAAACCAAAAGAAAGCGCTAGATATCGTAGTTAAAAATCTAAATTCAAAAAAATTATAATTTTATTCTTCATGGAAAAAAATTTATGCATATACGGTGAGCATCACTCCTTAAAAATGGTGTTCGCTAAAACAAAACTAGTTTTTGAAGGAGATGGAAAAAGAAGTGCAATTTGATTCCAAAAAAATTGAAAAAACTATATTTAGAATCTATAGACAAAATTTCACAGATCGCTAGGTTGCATCATCTTCAAATTCCTCATGGTTTAACCGCTATAGGTGCCCAAAAGTGAAGATTAAATTAGAAAAAAGTAGTTTACTACCTAGTTTGGCCAAAAATTGTAAACCAGTATTGTGGGATCACCCATCCACAAATTTGATAAATACAAAGGGAGAGGAAGTCATGTGTACCATGTCAAATAATTCAACATCATGTGTATGGAGGTGGCCTACAATGATTCTAATTTATACGCCTCTTCCGCCAAAGTTTATCAGGTCTTGCCATGGATTGGTTTTCTCAACTGCCTCCCAGTATCAAAAATTTCCAAGAAATTATTGATAAATTCATCAGTTACTTTTCCTTCAATCTTGATATGGATGTAAGTGTGGAAGAACTATACTCTTAGAAAAAATAAAGGAAAATATTTTGCTAATTTCTTATAACAGTGGAGACAAAGAGCTAGCAAAAGAAAGTGGGGATCATCATAGAAAATCTAGATCTAGATTTATCCTTTCTTTTGAAAATGCAGTGCATCACATATTATGATGATCTTGTCCCTAGATCCCTTAACATTGAGAGAGCTCTAATCTCATAGGGGAATACCCAAGCTTACAAATGCAATCGTCCATCAACTAGTTCCAATGACAAGCCTCAGGTCTGGGATAAAAACAAGAATGTAGAAAATGATGGTGTGGTAGATGCTAAGGTGGTCCTAAGTGCTCCTAGACCAAACAGAAATCAAGTTGCTAAAATTCAACCAACTTTGCAGCAAATAACACCTCCTCAAAACAATCAAATAAACAACACCGAGATGCAACAAAGGTGAACCCCTATTAAGACCAACTATCCTAAACGTAAGTACACATAGTTGGTTAAACCCATCAAAAACATCACAAAAAATTTGGTAGAATCAAATCTGATAACACTTCCTAACTTTGAAAACTACCAAGAACCCCAAGAGAAACCATCTTGGTATGAACACAATCTTTGTGACATTCAAAAAATCAAAGGACACAAAATGATAAACTGTATGAGGCTAAAAAATATTATCCAAGACCTCATAGAAAATGACACCATATCTGTTGAGGTACCAATTGGGAATCAGGATCTTAAGATATACAAGAACCCTATGCCAGATCATAACAAAGGGACCAATACTAGTAAAGCTAAGGCTTATACAAACATGCAACATACCTATTCCAACATAGTCGCTTCCTATGATAGAATGATTATTGTCATCACCATCAAAGGACCTAGTGCAAAGTGTGGAGTCACCACACAACATGGAAAAAATATTGTCCAAGTTGTCCCATCTCAATCTAGGGCACAACCTACTTTTCCAACATAATATCCCAACAAGTACAATCTCCTAGATCAGCTTAAGAAGACACCCACATATATTTCAATCTTAGAACTATTGAGGCTATCATCCACACATAGGGAAATCCTAGAGAAAGCTTTATCAAAGTCATCCATCCCCAAGGATATTGATACAAATAAATTTCAAGCTATGGTAGGACATATAGATAATCATCTCCTTACCTTCTTGGAACAAGACCTACCATCACAACCATCTCATAACCGTTCTTTACACCTTGAGGTCATTATTCATAAGAACAATGTCAAAAGAGTCTTAGTATATGGAGGTGTTGGTCTAAATATTTGTACCCTTTAGTTGATCAAAAATCTTGGCTATTCAAAGGATACTATTGAGAAGGAAAAAATTACCACCATTAGAGCATATGATGACCAAGAGCGGGTATCACAATGAATCATTGCATTACTCATACAAGTGGGACCCAACATTGCAAAAACTAAATGCCAAGTGTTAGACCTTGACCTTCCCTACAAAATTCTACTTGGTTGACCATAGATCCATGCCTTAAAATTTGTAGCCTCAACCTACCATCAGAGCGTAAAGTTTCCTTTTGAGGGCAAAGAAATTACCATCCATGGAGATCTTGAACCTTTTTAGTATTGCAAGAATCTTGAGGCCAAGTTCTATAAGATACCCCAAATACCCAAGAATGACAAAGGGCCCACACCATCTACTTCATTTATTGACCCATCACTCCTTGCATCGACCTCAGAAACAAAAATATCCATTGTGCAGAGTATACCCAACATCAAAGCAATGATCCAGGATGATGGTTGTGGAAAATATAAGCTAATGAAGAATACCTTTGTCATGGGAGAACTAACACTTTCTCCTAAATCCCATAGGAAACCCACATCTAGCTAAAAAGCACCTAAAATCATCAAGATGATAGCTACTACCTTCACCAAGTGGGGGGATCTGAACCAAGAATATATCAATGAGGAAGATGTCTCTAAACTCCTCTATCAGGATGAGTGACCTATCCCTATTCTTCCCATAGAAGATGACAACAAAGGCTTACAACTAATGAGGGGATGGGGCAATAACAAGAATGCAAAACTGGGACAAAATGATAATGGTTTGCTAGAACCTATCATTCTTGAGAAATGATTAAAGAATCTTGACTTAGGATGTACTAATAGCAAGGTCACCCTTATTGGCAAAGGTACTTCTACTAATAGGTCAAGGCTTCCTCTTGGTCACCTACATCACATGATATGACCTTAGATGAATTCCCTCTTGATATTTTTGACCTATTTGAGAATAACTCGCTCTTCATGATATCCATAACATCCTTTTCTCCAAGCCATTAACCAATTGAAATATGCCTAGTATACCCACAACTCATTGGCATGGACCAACAAGGACCAGTGATTCTAGATTTATTCAAAAACGATGAAGCAATCTCATAATTCATAGGACTCTATGACAACTTACTATGGGTAGATCACAAAGCAAGTTTTGACATAGAGCTAGACATAGGGGTATACTATGGGGAGATGATTGAATCCTTTAGTTACAAATTTGACAAAACGCAAATAAAATGAAAAGCTTTGAGTGAAAACTACACTATGGAACTTTTTGATCCTAAAATAGTAAAAAGAAAGGACATATCTAAGGGTGAAAACCTCTCTGAGGCACCCAAGGATGAGGGATCCAATCTTCCCCTTAGTGAAATGCATGTAGATCAGTCAGTAGTGTTGGTAGAAAAGGTCACTCAAGTGAATGTGGGAATAGAAGAAGCAACCAAGATCACATTCTATGTTGAATCCTTGTCGGATGAAGAATAAAAAACCTAGCAACATTCCTGAAAGATCAAAGAGCTAACTTTGCAAGTTCATACACTAATATGTCAAGGATTGATCCAGAAGTAGTTGTGCATCACTTGTAGTTTATCCTAAACCCAATCCAATGAAGTAGAAATTATGGAAAATGCACCCTCAAATAGCATTCTTGGTGAAACTTGAGTTACAAAAGCTTCTTGACGTTAGATTCATCCGATTGATAGATCATCATGAGTGGGTTTCAAACCTGGGACCGATCTCTAAACCCACCGAGGGAATCAAAATATGCACAAATTTCAAATACTTAAATAAAGAATGCCCAAAGGATGATTTCTCTCTTCCTAACATCAACCTCATCATGGACTTAACAGCTGAACACTATCACTAATGGATAGTTTTTTAGGCTATAATAAAATCATGATCAACACAAAACTACATTTACTTGTCCATGGGGTACCTATTAATGGAATGTGATGTCATTTGGTTTGAAGAATGTAGGAGCAACCTATCAAAGATAAATGACCCTCATCTTTCATGACATGCTCCACAAAACAATCGAAGATTATGTGTACAACATTTTGGAAAAATGAAAGAAAATAAATGAGAACATACAAGTATTAGGACCCATCTTTGACTAAATTGAAGAATACAAGGTAAGGCTAAATCCAAAAAAGTGTGTCTTTGGGGTTACATCAGGGAAACTTCTCTGCTATATCATCTCGCAAAGAGGAATATAAATTGATCAAGCAAAGGTAAAAGTCATCCTAGACATGGAACCACCACAAACATTAAAACAAATGAGAGTATTACAAGGCAGATTGCAATCTATCAGGAGGTTTATAGCACAACTATCAAACAAAATCCACCCATTCTTGCATCTTCTCCATAAAGGAATAACTTACAAGTGGGATGAGAAGTGTGATAAATCTTTCTAGCATATCAAAGAAAATCTATTGACACCTCTAGAACTCATGTTTCTGATACCAAACAAACAATTGATCTTGTATATCTCAACAACATCAACAACACTAGGTTCTCTTATGGCACAACATGATGAAGATGGAAAGAAAAGGGCTATTTATTGCATCAAGAAGACTTAGTAGGCTATGAAATGAACTATTCACCCATTGAAAAATCATGCCTAAGAGTATTTTTTGGTTCATAAAAGTTTAGACATTACATGCTATCACATCAATTATAACTCATTGCAAAGATTGACCCATTGAAATACATGTTATCCAAAGCAACTCTCATTGGGAGAATGGCTAAATGGGTGATGATCTTAACTAAATTTGACATAGAGTACATAGAGCACAAGGTAATCAAAGGACAAGTGATCATAGACCAACTAGTAGACACACCTTTCTATGCAGAGAACCCCTTGATATCTGATTTCCCTGATGAATCAGTCTTCCTTATCAATCTAACCAATCAGTGGAAGATGTACTTTGATGGATTATTCACCCAACACGAATCAAGAGCAAGTATTTTTTTCATCATCCCTCAAGGTGATTGCATCCCAAAGTCATAAATTCTATCATTTCCATGTAATAACAACATTTCTAGGTACAAATCCCTAATGATGGGTCTAAGGATAGTAGTTTAGTGGCAAATACAAGAAATGAAAGCCTATGGAGACTCACAGCTAGTTATCAACAAAGTCAATAACGACTACCAAACTAACGACGATAAGATTACTCCTTATAAGAAGATGGTAGAAATTTTGAAAGAAATTTTCATAGATATAAATTTTGAGAAAATTACTCGCATGAATAGAGCAACAAACACTATGGAAACAATCGAATCACGGTTAGACATGTCAAACAACATCCTCTAATGCAAATTCTTGGTAGAACAACTTCTCGTACCAACTTTCATAATCCTTGAATCTAATTTCATGTTTGTAATTGTTGGTCCTAGATCCCCATGGTATCATGACATATTCATCTACCTAAGTAGAGGAACCCTCCCATCCGATATCACCACCAACTTAAAAAGACCTTTGTTAAGAAGGCATCCCGATTCATGATCCTAGGTGATACCCTTTACCATCAAAGCATTGAAGGGACATTACTACAATGTCTTAACCAAGAGGAAGCCTTGACTGTTTTAACAAAAGTACAATATGACATATATGTGGTTCCCATTCTAGTGGTATGACTTTAGCTAAGAAACTATTGAGGACAAGGTACTTCTGGCCAACCATGGAAAAGAAATCCCATCACTATGTGAAAAAGTGTGTCTAGTGTCAACAACATGCAGATCTCATTCATGCCCCAGCTCAAAAATTATAACCAATGATCACAGCTTGGCCTTTTTCACAATGGGGACTTGACCTCATAGGAAAAATCACTCCAACCTCATCCAATGACCACAAGTTTATCATAACAACAGCTAAATAATTTACCAAATGGGTCAAATCCATTCCTATGACCTATATAATGGGGAGGAAAATTACTAATTTTATCCAAAATTACCTAATCTACCATTATGGTGTTCTGCAAACCCTTATCTTAGATAATGGAACACCCTTCAAAAATTAGGATGTGAAATACCTATGTCAAAGATTCACCATCCAACACCGATTCTCTAACCCAATTTATCCACAAGGAAATGGTGAAGCTAAGGCTAAAAAAATAAATTTTTTGAAGATCCTAAAGAAAACAATCAATGGAGCGTGACTGGTATCTATAGTTAAATCTCGCTCTTTGGGCATATCAAACTAGTATCGACATGCCAATAAGTGAAACCCCATTCTCCTTGGTCTACGGATCAAAAGCCATTCTGCCTATTGAGGTTGAGCTCCCATCATGGCAAGTGTCACTATATAACCTAATCATTGATGAATAATACAAAGTATCTCAGCTAGAATTCCTAGACGAGTGTCATCTTCACGCCCTTAATCATTTGCAAGTATATCAAAACTAACTAAAACAAAGCTATAACAAAAATATCCAATGTCAGTATTTCCAAGTAGGGTATCTTGTCTTAAAGAAAAATCAGAAGAATCTTCTAATTTAGGATAGTAAAGGAATGTTTGAACCTAACTGGTTGGGTCCCTTTATGGGTATGTGTGGGATCATGATGGGCCAAAAAGTGGTGATATGTAAGTGATATGATGGTCCATGTGGTCGACGAATTTTTTTAACCCAAAATTGATGAAACGAAAAGGGTTTTTAAAGGAGATTCTTAGATTCCACCAATATAAATTATGCTTTACTAAATGAATTTAATAAATAATTATTATTCATTTTCTATTTGAATTACGACTAAAGTCTTGATTGATAGGTTGATTGAAAAACATCTATAGCTTTCAAATGGTATCATATTTTTTGAATTTGAAATATGTGTCACATTATATGCTTCACATACTATAGGATTAAAATATAAAAAATTGAATTTCATGAATTTTTGTCCAAGTTAAGGTGGTTAGACATACAAGTTTTTATATTTTTTTAAAGTTGTAAAAAAATAAAAATTAATTATTTAATTGGAAAAAAATTACAAAAAATATGCATCACATCGGGACATGAGTCCTCTACTTATATCTAAAATCTTATAAGAAAATATTATCATTTTATTGTGGTTAGGGTGGTTAGACAGACACCTACTTCTTATTTTTTCCCTGAAATTTAAGTACTACTGCATTGAAATTTCAAATGTTCACCAAATAGCTGTTTTTTCTTTTTAAATAAACCTAGTAGTTTAGAAACTACATTCAATTTTCTACAGATTCTATTCTTACATATTTTTGAAATAATATATATAACTTATTCAAATGTTTATGTCAAGTTGCCTAACTCTGATTTTTTGAATTTTGTTGCCATTTAAGGGCCTATTTTTTCCATGATGATCCTGCACATACCCTTATCACCACAACAAGCTATGAATCAAGAGCATACTAATTGTCAACACCTAAAGATGAATCCTTTTAGGAACCAATCAACAACTTGCATCTTAAAAAATTGTATGCCTAGTCTTGAAGGGTATAAATATGAAAATATAAGAAAAATCAAAAAATGAGAAAAAGGATTGAAAAATTAAAGAAAAAGTCATCCTCTAGTGAAAACCACTTCGATGGTGCTTTGGGAAAGTACCTTGGTGAAAACTTGGCAAACAGGTGCCTTACATAAATAAAGAACCTCCATATATTTTTTGGCTCTTTATCCTATCATTCTTTGCATCACCATCAATCCATCACATCATTCATCCTATTTATTTCATCACCCATCTATGTCTTTATCATAGCTTGATGTTGTGAAGGATTGCAATCTCCTTAGTACTACTTGGCATATTTCAAAGGTCAATGTGGCCTACCTATATCGAGGTAATCTATCATATCACACTAGGGAATTTCATTATGGATCATATCAGGTTCTTGTATATCTTAAGTTTACTTGACATCTCTCAAAAGTCCCAAAAGCATTCATAAAACGTTCATCAGAAAATCCAAAAACATTTGCAAAATCTTGTATAATCAAAATCCAAAACACATCAAAATCCCTAAAAAGGTCAAACATCAAAAATCAAAAAATAGTACCCTTGTCGAACTATTGGTCTCTAATCTTGAATGTAGGAAAGGCCATCATTGATGTGGCCCCGAGACACCCTAGGTCAGTCTTAAGGAGTCTATCATAATAAACTAGCAATCCATCAACTGTTAATATCTCATCTTCAATAAGTCAAGTATGTCGAACTATGTGGTCTTTTCATGTATAACATAGGAAAGGCTAATCTTTGATCAACCCCCAAGGCCCCTAGGATAGGTCTTTTAGGTTAGGTTCTTGGTCGAAACTCTTAGAAAATCCCAAAACATTCAAATATCCAAAAATCCTTAAACATTTGGAAAACTTAGAAAACCCCTAAACATTCAAAAAATAATCTCTAAACAACCTCAAATAATCAAAAACCAAAAACATTCACATAAAATTTCAAAAAGACCAAAAACAACCTCAAAACATTTTCAAAATATCAAAAAAATTAAAATATTCCAAAAAATCCAAAACATCCATCCCATTTTACTTTCACCCACATCAAACCTTCACCCATAATGAATCAATTGTCACCTTCAACCTTTGGCAACACAAATAGAAATCAAGTATAGCAAGTCATAAAGTGAAAACCTAAGTGTCCAAATCTAAATTCTAGATCATAGGTAAGGGAGTCAGTGAAGTTTGTATCGGTGAATTATCATAAAGCTCATCAACATCCTACATCAAACCATCTGATTAACATGTCCTAGGATGAATCCTTCCTGTGATGGACATTAGTATCACAAATCACCTTAGCTAAATTTAAAAAAGCAAGAGATATAGATAACACTGACTATTTTTCTTTGATGTTTTCTTATGATTTATCAAACTGACCCATTATGAGGACCTCTTGATGATGTCTATCAAAATGATTTAGAGAGAAAGGAGTAGCACATTGATCATTATATTTTGTTTGTTTTGCTTGTGTGTACACATGTAAAATAATATTGGCGCATACTTTCTTAGTTGTGTGTAGGGATTTTTATTATAGTACATTGTTGACTATTGTGTATGCTTTGGTCCAATATATTCTAAGCTCCTAACTTACATTCGAATGAGGTTTCCATATGTCAAGGTTGTTGGAAACACAAGGGTAGACAACTGAGAGGGGGGGTGAATCAGTTGTCATAGAAATTAAACTTATTAACTTTATTCTGAGATATGATAATTAAACATGAAAGAAAAAACAATCATCATAGCAGAAACACACATAACACCAAGATTTTTGTGTGGAAACCCTTTGAGGGTACAAACCATGGTGGAGGTTAATCCACAAGTTTATACTCTATTAAAAGTATAAAAAATGGGGAATGCACATGAATTAAATCACACTACCTAGAGTTGACTACTCAAATACAAAAAGGCTTACTACCCAAAGGAAGACATAGTATCTTATAGTCACATTCAGATTAAATTCATCTGAAAGATATTGCACTGAGAAAAGAGCATCTTCTAATGCCTGATTACAGTTCTGATTAAGCACATGAAAACTCTTTCTTTAGCTCACTCTTCTTCACACTTTCCTTCTACCTTCGAGTGATCTGAACTTTATTTGCACATAGCACTCACACATCTCGCTTCTTGCATTTCTCAAATGATACAAATAATCAGTTATATATATTTGCATCTAAGGTTAACATCAACTACATGTCGACCCAAAAAAGTATTAAAATAAGTACAAACTGTCGACCCAAAATAATAAAAAATTTACAATGTGAATCAACTAGCATCAGCCACAACATAGTAGGGACAAAAAAAACATATCTCAAACATGAAACACCTTGAACAATTTTCCTTGAAGATCCACAACATGCTACAATCACCCTGTCGGCCAAGAACATGAAAAAGATGAACACACAGAGGAAAATCACCAATCATGAGCACAAAGATCAATGTGAACCAACAAAATAGATAACACATGATCTAGAAACATCCACAAGCATCATGAAAGACCTTAGGAACATTCACAACAACTTAGATTACCAGAATCGCATTGTCTTCTTTTAGGAAAACCAGCTATAGAAATAGAATAACTGTCAGAACATAGATACTCATAACTTGATTGAATCTTCATGCAAAGCTCAAAAATTTTTGGTGGATAAACTAAATATACTTGAAAAAAAACCCTTTAATTTGGAACTTCTCACCATAAATACTATGAACTAACCAACATACTAAACTTCACTGCAACACCAACAACCTTAGACTTATTTTATTACAATTTTCTTAATATCCTTGACATATACAACCTTAAAGACATTAATACTAATATTGTTGACATCAATGACAACCACATATCAATTATATCCAAAAATCTCCCCCTTTGGCATTGATGGCAACACATGATGTGAAAAACACCATCAACGCAACTTCCTCTTGGCACTTTCTCCCCCTTAGGTTCTGAATCTTATCCCCTTTCTTTTTAAGTCTTCCAAGGTTTTTCACATGTATCTTCTCCCCCTTTGACATAAATGACAAAGTTACACAATATTTTTCTCCACGCAAGCTTTGAACCACATATATGAGCATCTGACTACTCCCCCTGAGTAGCAGCCACCACAACATCAATCTGAATATCAATATATGGCTATGAAATGCACAAACTAATGAAAATAATTGCATCTTAATTCTGATTAGGAGGGGCAATCACCCATAGCTTCCCTCTGAGATACACAAAATTATCCTTAGGCAAGGGCTTGGTAAAGATATCTACAATCTATTCCTTAGTAGGCACATACTCCAATCTAACTTCCTTCTCACTTACCTGACTAAGTGGCAAACAATGGTGACCTAGTCCCATTGGATAGGCCTTTTTGTGATTTTCAGACACCCATTTGGCAGAAACGGGCTTCAAACCAATTTTCAAGAATTTGAGACTAGGTCACCCAGATTGGCACAAGTGCCCCTTTCGGCTTTTGCAACATTTTCATCAGCATTCCAGACCTCCATCAGATCCTTCTTCAAATCCTAGGTGCACACATTTTATCTATTTCATTTCTATTTAGTTTAGTGTACATTTCTTAAGTCATTTTGTATATGTTTGCATATCATTATGTGTTTTCTAGCACTTTGCATTTCAATAGTTTAGCATTTATTAATCATTGCATTTTCAATCTATTACATTTAGGGCATCTCACACACATCACTATAAGCCCCTAAATCCCCCTTTGAATGAACTCTAAAGTGAAAAGGTGTGAAAGAAAAGACCTCTTTCCTCTTAGGTGCAAAACCTTAGAAGTGTAAGAGTGTATCTTTCCTCTCTTCATTTTTGGTGAACCTGACATCCTTGCACCCTCTTGTTTGATTTAGAGTCCTTAATTTTCCTAGTATTAACTTGCATTTCATGTTGCATTAGTGAGGTTCCATCCTAGGACCTTTCAACATTTGCATTAGTGAAAAGTGCATTTAGGTTGCATTTTTGCATTTTAGAACACTAAATCTTTTTGAAATTTTGAATTTTCATGATAATTCTACATTACCCCATACAAAAGCCACCCAAATACATCCAAAACATCTGAAGAATCTCAAAAAACTGACCAAGAGGACTAAGTCACCACTCTGGGTGACCTAGTCCCTTCAAGCTTCTGAAACTACCCTTTATAGAGCTGAAAACCTAGCTTTTAGGCTTTTGTTTTGTGCCACTATCTACCTGTATCAATAGGTTGTGTTTTTGTTACATTTATTTTATTAGAACTATCCTCATTTAGCTCATTTCATGCATTTTTCATTTTCAATTTTGCATTTACACAATTTCATTTTTCAGACCATTGATAACATAATCAACAAATTGCCTTCTTTGCAATCTTAAAAGTATTTTTCTTTTTTTTCTTCCCATTGCACTGTACATTATTCAAACATGTTAGTTTCAATTTTTTCCAAAATTTCAAAGAAAAATTGAATAAATAAACTTGTTAATCATTCTTTCAATGCATTCCCTAGTAATGAGATTCTAGCAAATAAAAATGTTAATAATTGTCTTGAACCTACACGGCCTTCTATCTCTCCTATTTGTGAGGATGATGTGTTAAAAGCAAATACAAACATAGACAATCATGATGATCATAATTTTTCCTCTCTTGATACCTCTCCTTCTAGTGATGAAGGTATCTTGCTAAAAGAAGGTATAATCATGATATTGCTAGAAGGATTCAACCATGTAGTTTTCAAGTCAAACTCATTGACCCATGATTCATGAGTAGTGGTTCACAAGAACCCATCTCTCATGATAATGAATTTTCCACTTAGCACTCATTTCATCTAGGTGATGCTCACAGAGGTGAAGCATTGGTCCGTCTCGGGAGGTCACCCTTCCCAGTACTGCTCCAGCTCAAGCACGCTTAACCACAGAGTTTCCCCCAAAGTTAAACCCCCTTAGCTTTCTACCCCATTTTCAAAAACTTCAGGAAGTGTTATGTCATATGAACCATTCATTATAGAGCCCCTTTAGCTCATCAATTGATAAGTAGGAGGTTTCTTCCACAGCATGTCTCCCTTGAGCATCATGAAGCTCTTGCTTGTTCTTCTCCTCATCCCCTTTGGGAATATATTTTAGCACAAGAAAATGACACTATAAACAAATTCCTAAACATTAATTTACCTAGTCTCCCTAGCTATAATGATCAACCTTTCCCTTCTTCTAATATCCCCCCTCGATGTCTAGAGGGCAGGTTAGTGTTAGAAGATATACCTCTTTCAAGTCATAAGACTCTCAACCCTCCCTACCTATTTGAAAATCATAGTGATCCTTCTTGTGATGCCTCCTCCAATTGTAGTCTATCATGTGATGCACCTCTTCCAAGCTCTCATACTAGGGTCGATAGTATGGAACAAGAGAATAAGACCATTGATGATCTATTAGAACCCTATCTTAATCCTTCCTCTCCTCATAATCCCATCATTAATCATTTCCTCAATAATATTACACCCTTACAAGAACATGTAGAGCCTATATTAGACTCTCCTTCGCTAGGGGATGCTAATATTATTCAACCTCAACTCATCCTTTACCCCTTTCCACCAAACCCAAACCCAAATTCATCCTTTACCCACCTACCCATAATGTGTTGTAGTAACTGAGTCAAGATACTATTGCTCATACACATTACACTCACAACAACCCACATTCCCAACCATCACCATCCACTCCTTTACCTTTACTTAATCCCATCTTACCCTCTTCCCCTCACTTGAATTCCCTCCTTAGGGAGTATGACCTTGTTGATCAACTAAGGAATACTCCCGTAAAAATCTCCTTATGGGACCTCATTCAAGTCTCCCCTCACTATCACAACATGATGCAAGAAGCCTTACAACAAGTTCCTATCCCTTCTAATACATAATTAAATAATATAGCAACAATTATTCATGGAATTAATGCTGATTTTTTTTTTCACCAAAGTGAGCTCCCTCCTTTGCATGTACAAAAACAAAATGAAGCTTTCATGATAATGTCTCAATACAAAACAAAAGGGATCAAGCGAACTCTTGTAGATATCGGCTCTTCTCTTAATGTGTGTAGTGTGCACCTTTTGGATAGGCTTGGCATTGATAGATCCCACATCCAACATGATTCTATCTCTATTAGAGGATTTTACAATGTCACTAAGACACCACTCGGTGTGATCACTATACCTCTTACAGTTGGAATGGCCACATTGGACACAAAAATTCATGTTATGACTCATGAACTATCATATTTTAGGTAGGTCATGGATTCATGCTATGAATGGAGCGCCTTCCACTCTTCATCATAAGATAAATTACATCTACAACACTTGATGCCGATTCCAAACTTAACAGTTGTTTAAACATTGAAAAATCCAAAGAGAATCACTTCCGCACCTTAACACCAACCACCCAAGTGGAATCCACCCAAAAAAAAAATAACAACCAACATCTTGAGCCAATCACCACACTCTTCGATGATGATTGGGGTTCCTTATACTTCACTCTTCCCTTAATGGGAGAATCCAAGATCATCAAAAAAGACTCTGAAAAGTGAAACGTAGTCTTGTCAATGCAAGACTCAGTTCATCCTTCGAAAGCATCCACCTCAATTAATTTAGATAAATAATCCAACAACACACCCTCACCCAATCCAAAAGTGTTGAAAACTATCTATGGAAAAGGTTATGAACTCATGAAAAAACTTGGCTATAGTGGAAAACGTTGTGGTGCTAATGAACAAGGTATCTTCACCCCTATAGAGCCTCATACACAAACAACACATCATGGTATTGTTTACTATCCTCTAATCAAAATGATAAGGCCTTCTCCTCACACCAACCCTCTCCCAAATTTCCCTTCTAACCCAACCTTATAAAGTGATCCTTTGATACCAACAAAGGACTCTTTGCTTAATGCAAATGTCAGCTCACAACCCACTCTTGATTTGGATTTTACACACTCCTCCAAAGGAGTATACAAAATCTCACATGCCTTGTGTAGGGATGACATCCCATACTAAGCAACACATTTATTTGTTGCACACCAAAGGATCACCTTCTACCCTTGATCAAGAGGGTATCTTGTTGATACTCCTCCAAGATCACTTGATATCCCTTCCTCCCAAAACCCAAAAGAAATGTTCCAAGAAATATTCCTTTTATGCTTACCATCGAGTTTATGGTCATCACACTAATGAGTGTAAGGCCTTCAATAGTAAAATTCAACATCTTAAGGATATTGGTGCTCTCCCTTATGTGGGGGAACCTCATTCCTATAGTTGATACAAATTTTCACTCACCCTTACATCTCCTCAATCCTTTCAATTCACTCTTGTCCTGCACTAAGTGGGGGAAAGGGGTTGGTTAGCCATTTCCCTCATATATTACTTTTCATTGTCTCTTTTGACTAGTTGTTAAAATTTCATGAACATATAATAGCAAGCTTGGGATGTGGACAATATGTCTTAAGTTGACTCACATGTGAAATACACTCCTTTTCATGATGCAACTTATCAGAAACATATGGCTTGATATAGGGCTTTCCGACCAAGCTCTCATGTCCTCCTCTTCTCTTCTTCTACTTTAAAGAAATTTCTCACAAAATAGTGTGTAGCAATTCCTTTAAATTGGGGGCATACATCACCACTCACATTTAATGGTGTGATCTTCTTTCTCTTGTGATTCCTTCTCTTGAAAACATTAGGTACAATGTTGCTCAGGTTAAGACACTTGCATTTTTCCTCTTTTGTATACAAGATGAGCCCTTGCCTCTCTTGCATACAAGAGGAATACATTTTCACTTTTCCTCTCTTGGACACGTAACACATAATGTTCCTTAAGATGGAACATTTCATAAACACAAGAAAAATCCCTTTGAACAACATCACTTTCTTTTGTGGCACCTTATCACAAGGTATAACTTTGGTATGGTTAAGTGGGAAGCCCAACCAACGGCGTGACTTTCCCCATAGCCACCTTTGTGAGTACTACCAACCATGTGTATGTTTCTCACCTTCTTTGGGACAACTCACCCCACGGACAACCTGATGTTATGTGGCCTTAGAGTGAGCACATATTTCCTTATTCTCATCATAAAAAATCCTCGTCATTGCACGATCATGCATCTCATTTTGTTGTAATGCATTCACCCTTGACTATCTTTTGCATTGATTTCAAGCCTACTTAGACTCTCGAATCCTTGGGGACTTGACCACCTCCTTTTTCTTTCCCATTCTTTTCCATCTCCATTGGGCTACTTTAGTGTGAGTTTGAAGCAAGTTCATCCTCTCACTAAAGTGGGGGCTAAATGCGTCGCCAAAAAGTGTAGCTTTTGACTCTTTTCCTTCATTTGGACCTTTGCCTATGGATTTTGGACCTTTTCAAACTCTTTTTACCCCTTTTCAAGCCTTGTGCCAAAGTGTTGTAAAATATTTTCACACTTTCTTATGCTTTTCATCACCAAATTAGCCCTTTCTTATGCTATAATGACCCCTTAATACACATATAATTCCTATCTTAGTGTGTTTTCATGAGACAATCTCGAAAAATATAAATGATAATACTTTAATCCCCGATGACTAATGAGAATTTCCTAGGTGGACAAGGTCACCACTTTGGTTGACCTAGTCCCATGTGGCATAAAACTTAAATTTAACTTAATATTCTTTTGAGATTGTATCTCTGAAACCCTAAGGTTGGCCTATATGGTGTTATTTCAGGAAAATTAGGGCATAACTTGTATAAATAATCCTAAAACCCCTAATTTATCATTAGATGCACCACTCAACTCACACTCCTCTAATCTCTCCTCACTCCTCAAGCAAGCTAGGGTTTGATCATTCCAAGTCAACAAGACATTATTTCCGAAGCATTCAAGGGTTGGTTGTTGCAACAACACAAGATCTCTCATCATGGAAAGGTAACTCACTCCATTATTCTATTGTTTAATGTTTCATTACATTATTTCTATTGATTTTGGTTTAGTTGCCTCAAAGGGGTTTGACCAAGGCAAACCCCTAATCCCTATAAATCAACATTTTCTCTTTCTCTCCTTGTGTGTTTGTAGATTTAGGTACATTGGAGATCTTTGAAGACTTTTAAGACCTCTCCTTTCTTTAAAAGTCAAATCATCCACCAAAATCTGCTTTCAGGCCTGAATATCAGACTTTTAAAAGAGGACAACTTTGAAGATTCGAGGTGCAAACTGAGGGCTTCCGTTTCCCCTTTAAAAATTCTAGAAATCCTGGAGAGAACTAAGTTTCCAATAATGGTGACCTAGTCCCACTAGATAGGCCTTTTATGATTTTCACGTTTTTAGACACCCATTTGGCAGAAACGAGCTCTGGACCAGTTTTCGAGAATCTGGGACTAGGTCGCCCAAATTGGCACAAATGTCCCTTTCAGATTCTGCAACATTTTCATCAGCATTCTAGACCTCCATCAGATCCTTCTTCAAATCTCATGTGCACACGTTCTATCTCTTTCATTTCTATTTAGTTTAGTGTACATTTCTTAAGTCATTTTGTATATGTTTGCATATCATTGTGTGTTTTCCAGAACTTTGCATTTCAATAGTTTAGCATTCATTAATCATTGCATTTTTAGTCTATTACATTTGGAGCATCTCACACACATCACTCTAGGCCCCTAAATCCCCCTTTGAATGAACCCTAAAGTGAAAAAGTGTGAAAGAAAAAACCTCTTTCCTCTTAGGTGCAAAACCCTAGAAGTGTAAGACTATATCTTTCCCCTCTTCATTTTTGGTGGTTCAGTTCCAATTACATTTTTTTCCTTATATTTTTGTTCATATTTGCATGCTTCATTGACATTATTAGGCTCGGTCTTTGAAATAAAACAGTACTCTTCTACAATTCTTCTCCTAGTTTGAACACCTTTTTTCTTATCACCTATAATCTGATCTTCTGAATGATGTAATATTACATACCTTGGAGTCTTAGGCTCTTGAACTTCAAGCTCTTGTGGTCTCATTTCTACACCTTCACCAGTTTCTTCCTCTTGATTTTCCTGATTCACTAGATTGATTTGAACTTGATTTAGACTCTAAACTTTCATTCCTTTATCTAAACCCTCACTCTGATCATTTGAATCATATCCATAGGTTCTAGATGGTATAAGTTTATCTTCATCATCTTTTACATTAGCACTTTCAACTACTTTCCTTAGTCTCTTATTGTAGCACCGGTAGGCTTTATGTTTAGTAGAATAACCAATAAATATTCCTTCATCCCTTCTAGCATCAAAATTTCCTATATATTCATCTCTTTTGATATAAAATTTGCTTCCAAATATTTTGAAGTATCTCACATTAGGCTTATGACAAAACCATAGCTCAAAAGGGGTCTTACTAGTATTACTTTTGATATGTACCTTGTTGAGAGTGTAAACGACAGTACTCATAACTTTTCTCCAGTAGATATGATGAACATTTCCTTCCATCATCATAGTCCTAGTAGCTTCTTGAATTGTTTTTTTCTTCCTTTCCACAATTCCATTCTATTGAGGAGTTTGTGGGGAAGATGATTGTCTATTTATCCCATGCTCTTCACAAAAAGAGTTAAACTCACAAGAAGTGAATTCACCACCTCTATCTAATCTCAAACACTTAATCTTCAAACTTGTCTCATTCTCAACCATAGCCTTGAAAATCTTGAATTTATCTTGAGCTTCAAATTTTTCCTTTAAGAAGGTAACCCACATCAATCTAGAATAATCATCACTGGGTAACATGAAATTGTAGAAGTTGATAAATCCAACTTCACATAACCCAAGAACACCTGAATGCAAAGATACCTGTCACAAGAGAAGAATGGAGGCAAAGAAAGAATGGATCTAAAAATTGAGAGATTATTATTCAGAGAGGGAATAAAATAAAATACAATGGTCAATCCTTATAAAAGGATATTGTGCAACCCTAAAGAAACCCTAAAGGGAAAATGTATTTAATAATTAAAATAATTATTAAATACCTATAATGCATAACCAAGTGAATCTTAAGAAAGGAATACAAGGTGACTTAATTAAACTAATTAAGTGAAATAAACCTTTTACTCTAACAACCCCCCTTAAGATGAACTTAGGGAGTAGCTACAAACTAAATGCATGAAATCCATGCAACTACAAGCTAGAAAGAAAACAAGGGTCCCAAAAATAAGGCCTGATCAAGTACCAATTTACAAATGCAATGCAAACTAAAGGAAATAGGGTAAAAGAGAAAACCCAGTGGGAACAAAAATCCTCCCCAAAATAGAATGCAAAGAAAGGAATGCAATGCAATAATGAAAGAAGGATAGGAGGTGGATTACATGATATGCCCCATAGACAACTTCTATCATATAAGTACATATACAGTGGCCTCCATAGGGGAGATATAAAGAGACAAGAAGGCCCCCCCACAATGAAGAAACTCTTGTCACAATGGTAGATGCCTGATGTAGAATCCAAAAAGAGATCTTGAAGTGGCAAATGATATTCCTCCCCTTGGGAAGAAACAAATCCAAAGGATGATGTTGAAGAAAGCCTATGAAGAGTGATGAACCAATCTGTCTCAAGATGTGTGCCATGATAGAATGTTGAAGAATCTCTCTACCTAAACTGAAACAAATGATGTCAAATCCAAATTGATGTGGAGAATCTTGAAATGAGACCTATGAATGCACTGATAATGGTGGGCATGCAGTGATTACCTGAATATCAAGGTAGAGGAGATGTATTTCCTCAAAATCTATAATATGAGACTCAACAAAAAAGAAAGATATGTCTGCAACATAAGAGTCCAAAGCAGCTATGTCTAGAAGATGAATGATGCCCTATTGCACTGAATTGAGAAAAATAGGTGATGTTGATGAAGTCTCAATCTAAATAGTGGGAACATGAATACAAGGCTCTGAACCATCAGCACATGCAAGACCTATGATATACTCAAGCTCCTCTAGAGTACAGTTATCATAGGGTGTGAAATATACATCTGCAAGAGGATGAGACAATCTGCAATAGGATCCTCTGGGAATGGAGGGATATTAGTGTCTCCAAAAATCTCCCAAAGATGCTACCAAAGTGTGCGAGGACAATGAATGTCAGATAAAGCACACAAAGTGTCAAAATCAACACTACAATCAATAACCCCTACAATATGATCTTGAATAATAACCCATGTAGATAAACCCATTGATGTGTCTAGTATAGGTATGAGCTTATACAAATGAGGCAAATACCAAGCCACCTAAGATGGGTCAGGATTCTATGATGCCACGACTCATAGTTGTCCTTATCCAACTTGATCACATAAGGGTGAGTAGAAAAACCCATGATACTCACTCAAATAAAAAAATCAGATACTAAAACTCTCAAAAACTATAAATCAGATCAACATAACCCATCTCACGTAAATAGATCCCATGTAGGTGCCAGAATGTCCAAGTAATTAAGAAAAGTGTAAAAACACACGAAGTTGAATAAAACATACCTAGGGAAAAATCTAGGAAAATAAGTTGCAGATCTGGAAAGAGAAATGAAACACCTTTCCAATGCCTAATAATTTGTGCAAAACGGAGTCTAGATGCAAACGTTACACCCCCCAAAGTGAAAAAACCATCTTTTGACTTTGACTGGCCAAAAATGCACCAAAACAGAAAAATTAGAAAAAAAAAAAACTTGCACCACGAGATTTGGCTTTTCGGCGATATCTTGTTTTTGAAATATGGAGATCGTGTGCCCATTTTACACCCAATTTACTAAAAGTACTTTGAAAAAGCACAAGGACCTCCAGAGCCCTCAGCGGCTAAAAAAATAAGCCTCTAGTCCAATGAGCAACCAGGGTACTGAGTGGGCGGCGGGTTGGCGACGCGCAGGCGACATTGGGGTGGCTCAACAGTGGACCAGCGGGCCGATAGCAGTTGTTGGCCACACACCACAACCAGCTAATGCTAGCGGCAACGATGGGTGGGTGGTGGCCGCTAGGCGACCAAGTGGTGGCGTGACCTTTTTGAACGGGCAGCGTCGTTTTTCCAATTTCTTTTTTAATTTTTTAATTTTTTTTTAAAAACGTGCCTTGAGGTCGTACGACCTTGGGGCCAAAATTGTTTTTGCCTTCTAGTTCAACTATTTCCAAAATGGATGAATGAACAGTCAATTTAGGGGTTTGTGGGTGCTACTGACTCAATGGCGAGGTCTGTTTGAGCCCAAAGTGTTCTGATCTGCAAGGTATGCCCTAGATCAAGAGAAAAAATACTGAAACCCTCGAACCCAAGAAGCTCCAAAAATCTTCAAAAAATAGTAGGTCCGCGCTCTGATACCATGTAGAAGTTGTCAAAACCAACTTCAGAGTCCAAGAACACCTACATGCAAAGATACCTGTCACAAGAGAAGAATGGAGGCAAAGCAAGAATGGCTTTGAAAATTGAGAGATTATTATTTAGAGGGAATAAATTAAAATACAATCATCAATCCTTATAAAAGGAGATTGTGCAACCTTAAAGGGAAAATGTATTTAATAATTAAAATAATTATTAAATACCTGCAATGCATAACTAAGTGAATCTTAAGAAAGGAATAAAAGGTGACTTAATTAAACTAATTAAGTGAAATAAACCTTTTAATCTAACAAAAATACTTGTCTCCTTGCAAAATTTTTATTCTAGAAGGACCCCACAAGTTAGTAAGCACAAGCTCCAATACTTCATTTGAACAATATTGTTTACTTCTGAAAGAAACTCTAGTTTTCTTCCCTAACTGGCATTCCTTGCATATAGTGTTAGTAGGCTTTATCAACTTAGGAAGATCTCTCACTGCCTAGGTAGAAATTATCTTGATAATATTTTCAATGTTTACATGACACAATCTTCTATGCCACAACCAAATTTCATCAACTTGAGCAATCGGACAAATTTTACCAACAATACTCAGGTGAAAGATATTACCTTTTGTTTTTGTACTGGAAGTAATCACATTTCCAGAAATTCCCAATATTTTACGGTTTCCATCCTTGAATTGAAGATTGTATCCCTTTTCAACCATCTATCCAACACTCAAAAGATTATGCTTCAAACCTTCAACATATAGAACATCATTATTATTATGCTTACCATCAAAACAAATGCATCCTCTACCACGGATTACACCAGTTTTGTCATCACCAAATATTAAAACACCACCATCATACTTTTGCAAACTCACAAGTTTACTTTTATCACCTATCATGTGATGAGAGCATCCACTTTCAATCACCTATTCATCTTTTTCTTCAACTCAGGTAGCTAGATATTTCTCCACATTCATGCAACTAGTAGATTCAGTAGGTACCAAATTAATTTCCTTGATAGCAAGAAATACAAACTCATCCTCACTTACATTCCCTTTATCAGATTCAGCATCTATCACACCTTCATCAATAGAAAAATAACAATTTCTCTAGAATCTAGGCTTGTTAGATCTTTGCTTAGGAACTCTTTCAGGACACCTTAAGGAAAAATGACCTATCTTATTGCAAGAAAAATATTTAAGAGGCAATTTCCCTTTATACTTACATTCTCCTCTGCCTACTCTTTTGACAAGAAGTGCTTCAAGATTTCTCTCTTCTTCTTCAATCTCTCTCATTTTTTCCTCATCTTTGAACACCTTTCTAGAAGAACTTTCTCTCAGATCATATCTCTTCTTATCATTTCTACAGGTAGTAGCATTGAATGCAGATTCTGTCTTAGGAAGAGATTCACCAAACTCACTTAACTCAAAAGTAGAAAGCTTACCAATCAGCATGTCTCTGGCTACATTTGTCACAGTCCAGATCCCCTCAATAGTAGCAACTTTGTGTTTGTATTTAGTAAGGAAAGGATTTGAGCACTTTAGCAACAATCTCTAATTCTTCCAATGGTCCACCAGCACATTTGATATTACACACAAGTTCATTCACTCTCTGCATGAAAGCAATAATGTTCTCATTTTCAATGTTTCATATTTCCCTTTCAAACTTTGTAACTTAGCAATCTTCACATGAGCATAACCTTCATACAAAGTTTCTAGATTTTTCTAGATCTCATAAGCAGTCTTCAAATCCATTACATTTGTCATCTCAGAATCATTCAAAGAACTAAACAATGTTTCATTAGTCCTGATATTATACTCAACATCTTTAATCTCAGCAGAAGGAGAAGGACCATTCTGAACAATGGTATACCTATTATTTTTAATTTCTAGTAAGATTCACCAATGCATCTTAGATGATACTCCATTCGTGTCCTCCACAAAGAATAATTAGTTTCATCAAATCTTGGACTATCCTCCTTTTATATCACCATCCCAAATTAGCTCAATCTATTAAGCTTCTTCCAAGGAACCTGCTATGATACCAATTGTTGACAACATAAGGGCGGACAACTAAGACGGGGGGGGTGAATTAGTTGTCACAAAAATTAAAATTATTAACCTTATTCTCAGATCTGATAATTAAACATGAAAGCAAAAATGATCATCATAGTATAAACACACATAACACCAAGATTTTTGTGTGGAAATCCTGGTAGGGGAAAAACCACAGTGGAGGTTAATCCAAAATTTTATACTCTGTTAAAAGTATAGAAAATGGGGAATGCACATGCATTCAGGCACACTGCCTAGAGCTCACTGCTCAAATATAAAAAGGCTTACTGCTCAAAGGAAGACATAGCACATCTTATAGTTGTTGGTGTAATTATTTATTTAATTACACTTTAGCATAAGTTTACTTAGGCATATTTTATTTCCTAGGTTAATTAATAATCTTTATCTTATTGAGCTATCTTGTTGCTCAAGATAAGATTAGGGTTTTGCATGATTGTCTTTTGAAGGATTTTGTAGTATTTGTAAATCAATTCATTTTCAATAATCATATGCTGGTTTTATGCTTGCACATACTTTTGCTCTGAGGGTTTACAGAACATCTCTTCCTTTGTTCTGAATATTTGTTGCATGTGATAGGTGTTTGCTTGCAAGTGATTCTTGGGGACTGTGGGGTTGAGTTTTATCAACTTCTTCATGGTATCAGAGCTCCAGATCTGTAGCTACCTATTTTTGTTTTGAAGATATTCTCTCATAGCATTTTTTTCTATGCAAGGGTTTCAAGCCAGGCTGATCTTTTGTGCATCTGGGGGTAGGCATATTTTCTGTGCATTTTTGGGCAAAACGGACGTCGCCATCATGTTCAGGACGCCCAAAAACCTTAGAAACACCTTTTGTTTCATCGATTTTGGCCCTGTTAAAAAAAAAGGCAAAATTTTTTTGCCAAAGAGGTCGTACGGCCTCCCCAGCACGCAATCCGAGGCAAAAAATTGCGAAAATCGAAAAATAAAAAATTTAAAAAATGTCAGAGTTTGCGCGGCCAGTGCAGACATACACCGCCGCCCACCCACCACCAAGCGGCCACCGTTGTGCCACCGGGGGACCACCCGGCCCGGCGGCGCCACCCGGCCCGCCGCCCACAGCGCTCAGCCCCCGCGGGCTTTGGAGACTCCCGACAGGGTCATATCTATGACCAAGAGCCTTTGCTCAGCCCCCACCAGGTCCTTAGCCCCTAGCCGCGGTCACGTGGATGCCCAAGAGCTTCAGCTCCAGCCCCCAGCCGCCAACCCCCTGGTTGCCATACGACCAAGGGCTTATTTTTTTTAGCCCTTGAGGGCTCCTGGAGGCCTTATTGAGCAGATTGGAGCACTTTTCCAGAATCGGCTATAACTTTCTCATACGGTGTCCGTTTTTCGAAAACAAAATATTGGCGGAAAGCTGGTTTGACACTCTTTCCAGTGGTGGAGGTTTGGTTTTCTGATTTTCGAGTTTTGGTACCTTTTTCGCCTGTCAAAGCTAGAAGTTGATGTTTTCAGTTCGGGTGGCATAACTTTTGCGTCTAGACTCCGTTTTGTGAAAACAAATAGGCGTCGAAAAGCTGATTCAGTGCTCTACACAGAAATCAGACCTGTTTTTCCATATTTTTTTACTAGGTATCTAATATTACTGTTTGATCTCAGCCTTTAGTTTTTCAATTATTTTCTTGGGAAGCATGTAATCAGGCTACTTTTTTGAGATCAGTGAGCATTGTTATTTTATTTGAGAGTATATATTACTAGTTTCTATCATGGATACACATAATATTGCACCCCTTACTCCATTCAACTATTTTGGTTGGAAAAAACAAATGGAGATTCATTTGAAATACAAAGGGTTGTACAGGGTAACCATGGGCACAGAAATCGAACCTACAAGTGCTGCTGAAAAGAGAAAGTGGTTTAATAGGTGTGATGAAGCTTATGGTAAATTATGTCTATCTCTTTCTTCTAAACTTCTTTTTCACATTGAGTCTTGCACTACACCCCATGCGGTTTGGACTACTTTGCAGTCTTTGTTTGGGCAGCAAGATACTATGAGAGGGTTTCAGTTAGAGAATGAGCTTATTGGCTTGAATCCTAGAGATTTTGATAGCATCCAGGAGTTTTTCACAAAACTCAAGTCTCTTAGATTGTAGTTGTCATAGTGTGGTGTTCAAAAGGAAGACTCTCAGTTGATATTGTCCATTCTTTCTAAGCTTGGACCAGATTATTCAGTTTTTGTTTCTACCTTTTATGCTACTAGGGATGCACTTGGTACTAGATTTACTATGCCTTCTTTTGATGATTTTGCATCTTCTCTCACTCAAGAGTAGGCCAGGTTGGCTAATATGGGAAAGTTGAAGCCCTCTTCATCACAGGCACTTATTGCATCACAGGAGCCCAGAGATCAGAAGGCTTCTACAAGAAAAGGAAAGAAACAAAAACAAAAGGATTCCAAATCTTATGAGTAGCAGAAGGAGTCCTCATATTCATCATCCTCTTCTAAGGGGAAATCATTTAGGAAGGAGAAGGGCCCATGTGCATATTGCAAGAGAGAAGGACATGCAAAACATAATTGCTACAAGAAGGACATTGATGAGCTGAAGAATCTTCTTCAGAAACATCAGATTGATTTGCCTTCTAGAATTTCTACATCATCTCCTTCCCCTCCTTCTTCTTCTTCTTCTTCTTCTTCTTTTTCTTCTTCTTCTTCAGGCACAGCTAGTTTACACACTTCATCAGATATGAGGGGGCATGCTCTTTGTGCTTCTTCGAGTCTTGGATCAGGGAGATGGCTTCTAGATTCAGGAGCATCTCATCATATGGCTTCTACACAGACTATGTTCACTTCCTTTGAGTCTCACACTATGTCTCCTATTTTGATGGGAAACAATACATACATGAGTGTTACATGGAAGGGGTCTATTAGTTTTGGGGATAACACTTTTCAGGATGTCTTGTGTGTTCCTCATTTGATGAACAACCTTCTTTCTATATACCAGATCACACATGGAGGCAATGGGAGGTCTGTGGAGTTCACACCTGATTCAGTTATCATCAGAGACTTGGAGAGTAAAGCAGTTATTGCTACTGGGGTGGTGGATCACTCATCTCGGTTGTATTCCTTTGCAATTTTTTCTATTGATGGTGCTTCTATTCCTACAGCTATTCATCACACTTCTAGTGTGAATCATCATTCAAAGGAGAAATTTTGCTTCTTGAACATTGGAGTTCTCACTTCAAATCCTATTCTTGAGCCATCCATTCCATCTCCTCCACCTACTATTGCAGTTGCTGATACTTCTATGACTATAGATGTGGTTTCTTTCGTTTCAGTGCAGTAGGATCCGGTTGTTCATCCATCTTTGGAGGTTCCTATTCAGTCTTCACCTACTTTGACTTCTTCATTTGTTGAGGTCACACCTGCTTCTGTGGAGACATCTTGGGCTACACCTACTTCACCTTCAGAGATTGCATTCATTCGGCCTCTTCCCTCTCACTTCTTTCAGGAGATGCAATTTCTTCAATTCTTTTGGGGCTACTTCATTCTGGGGGGGATCTGTGGTCTTCTTCTTCCTCTCTTCTGGGGGGATTATTTTATGTATCTTTATGATGGATGGTGTTCTTGGGGGGTCTTATGGAGTCCTCCATCTTTCATCACTTAGTTTGCATTCTATTTTTGGGGAGGAGTTTTGTTCCCATGTGGTTTTGTCCTTTACCCCATTTGATTTAGTTTGCATTGCATTTGTAAATGGGTACCTGATCAGGCCTTGTTGTCGGGACTCATATTTGCATAATAATTTGCTTCTCCCTAAGTTGCACTTATGGGGGGGTGTTGGTGTAATTATTTATTTAATTACACTTTAGCATAAGTTTACTTAGGCATATTTTATTTCCTAGGTTAATTAATAATCTTTATCTTATTGAGCTATCTTGTTGCTCAAGATAAGATTAGGGTTTTGCATGATTGCCTTTTGAAGGATTTTGTAGTATTTGTAAATCAATTCATTTTCAATAATCATATGCTAGTTTTATGCTTGCACATACTTTTCAGATCCTATTCTTGAGAAATTAACATCTATTAATGCCTGATTACAGTTCCAGTTAAGCACATGAACACTCTTTCTTATGCTCAATCTTCTTCACACTTTCCTTCTGCCTTCGAAAGACCTGAATTTTTTTTGCACATAGAACTCACACATCTCACTTCTTGCATTGCTCAAATGATACAAACAATTAGTTATATATATCTACATGTAAGGTTAACATCAACTACTTGTCAGCCCAAAATAATAAACAATTTACAATGTGAATCAACTAGCATTGACCACAACATATTAGGGACCCAAAACAACATATCTCAAAAATGAAACACCTTGAACAATTTTCCTCAAAGATCCACAACATGCTACAATCACCATGTCGGCCAAGATCATCAAAAACATGAACACACAAAGGAAAAGCACCAATCATGAGTACAATGATTGATGTGAACCAAAAACATAGATAGAGAATGATCTAGAAACATCCACAAGCATCATGAAACACCTCAGGATCATTCAAAACAACTCAAATTACTAGAATCACATTGTCTTCTTTTAGGAACACCAGCTACATAAATAGAATAACAGTCGCAACACAAATACTCATAACTTGATCGAATCTTCATGAGAACCTCTAAAAATTTTGGTGGATAAACTAGATATTTCTGACAATAAACCTTCAATCTGCAACTTCTCACCATCAATATTATGAACTAACCAACATATTGAACTTCACTGCAACACTTACAACCTTCAACTTATTTTATTACGATTTTCTCAATATCCTCAACATATACAACCTTAAAGACATTAATGCTAACATTTTTGACATCAATGACAACCACATATCAACAATATCCAACAAAGGTGTGAACAATAACTATACTATATATTTCTAAAGTCAGATTGCATTACACTAGATACAACACTGTCCTGGTTATAATTACATCGATGCATCATGTCTATGTGTTATATCGAAAAATAAGGAATGGCAGAAAATACCAATCCCCATATATAAGAAAATCATCCTCATCATCATGCATTTCTCATCACCATCTCTAATAAAGTCTTGGTGGATAATAGACTTGTTGGATCTTTTGAGGCAATCACCAAAATCAATGGTCAATCATCTTGTTTCTTCTATATTCTCTCTGTGCTAGCCTGGTATCATGGCAGTCCACAAAAACATCATCGATGCATCCATCCTGTATCTACAAATCATCAACATGCATACATCTCGCATAATCATAAAATATCATAAACATACATCCCACATCATCATCATCATCATTTAAGTTGTGACAAATATTATAGATTTATTATTCTAAGCATCTTAAATTGTTGCATCACATATCATAAACATCAACATCTGCATTACCCATCCATACATCCACATGCATACATCATTACACCATACAAATTCATAAGAAAATACACCAAAACATGGATACATTTGTATCATTTGCATAAGCATACATATCATATCACATATCACATAAGCATGAGTAAAATAATTGCATCCATACATAATCATAATTCTTTATATCACATTCATAAGCATGAAATAAAAGAACACATCATATCAAATCTGTATCATATATATATATATATATATAACATGATGACTGTCATGATACAATACCTGAGGACAAGTGTATGTATATCGATAAAAAATACAATATCCATGGGGCTATCAAAAAGGATCCCATGAATGCATATCTGTGTAAAGAATCAGGCAATAATAAAAAAGTGGCTATACAAGCGAGCTAGCCCTTATGGTTGCTCCCCTCACCAGCTTGTCTATCTAGTTGATCCTCAACTCTAAGGTGTGCCCCACTCCTTTGAGAGTAGTCTGACTATATAAGTACCTATGGGACATCTATGTGGTAATGCATCCTATAGTAGGCTACCTTAGTCATAGCCTTTGTATAATCTGGCAGACATTGTCTACCTCTGAGTTGTAGCTTCCATAGTCTCAAAATTTTGACATTTTCCAACCTCCTAAGCCAATTGCATCTTAGTACCTGTCTAACGTTTTGCTCTTGGTCTCTCTTGGCTATCAAGGCCACTATCTGTTGTCTGTTATGATCTCTCTCAATAGTGATCACCAAAACTTGTTGATGGGCCTAATCTCTCTTGCCTATAATAACTTGTACCTACTATATCTAAGAATCATGGGGATATGGCCCCGATGGTGGTTGTTGTGGAGGTTGTTGCTATATTGGTGGCTAACAAAGAGGTTGTTGATCTACTGGTGGTGCTCTTGGGATCTATCCATCCTATCCATCCTAGCCATCCTAGCCTCTGCCCTGACATTTTCCTTTGCTTGTACCCATCCCTCTCAATCTCCCTCATGGAGGTGCACCTATTGGATCTGTCAATTGACGAGGGGGTGTGAACCATGCATAATATGTAGGCATCATTTAAGCATCCACCTATCCCTGATCATAAGCCCATGATCGATCCACCAACTATTGAAAGACCTCAACAACCTCATGGGTTGGGATAGTGGGTCCCCACACTCTTGTCTTTCATGGTGATCTAGCAAAGATGGTGGTGCATTCATCATGTAGCCTATCCTACCTGTCCTCCAACTATATCAGCACCCTATCTAGTAGGTACATCTCAATGATGGTGTTCTCTCAACCCTAAATGTATCGAGTCTTTCAAGAAAATAAAATTCGTTGCACATCAACGTACCATACTGGCATCTTAAGCCAAGGTCACCATATTAAGATTGTCATATCATCAATGAACCTACACTAGTAGGGAATCTTGAGTTGACCTGTATGATTTAGTTTGATGGCACCCCTATACCTCTAGACCACAAGATCATCTGGCTCTACATCCACCATCCAAACAATCGGTTGAAGCACAACAATGTGTTCCAAGGCCCAAATGTGAAGTAAGGTAATCCTTGTGTCGATCGCCCTACCATCATAATATATGAAATCATGCATATCATGGTATAAAGAGGCTAGAATCATAGGCCCCCATGCATACTATCTCCACTTAAACAACATCCTCTACCAAGCCAGGCCCCATCTTGGATTGAACCCTCTACTTTTCCAATTTGGAGCAACCAAACCAGAGATGATCGCTGCAACAATCAATCTGAAAGTGGGAAATTGACCTTTGTACATCTCGAGGTCAATCTCTAAAGTGACTAGAAAAATTTCCTTCGACTCCATCACCTCACGACATGCATCATATCTGACGTCAACATCATATATCATATGCTCACCATGTATCAATAAATGTAATATATGCCATATATCCTATAGTGTCACTATCACCTCACCAATCGAAAGGTGGAATGATGAGGTCTTGCTATGCCATTGCTCAAATAATGTTGTCATCATCGCCAAGTGTGTTTGAATAATGAGCATGCATACATCGTACCACAAGCCAATTTTCCCCAGATGCTCATGTCGCAAATTAGACAAATCACAAAGTCTAGACAAAATCGTGGGTCAATGCTTGCAGGACATGAAAGGTGGGATGACCTTTTGCACCCACGAAGCACACAACATCAAAAAATAAAAAAAATTGGCTCAATTTAGAATTTTCATCCCCAAACTAACAATAGCATCACTATAATTCAAGTTCCAAAATGTGATGCTTGAGGCATTTAAATTACAAAATGAAAGTTACATCACAATTTAACTTTTGCAAACCCTAACCCTAATTTTCAAATCAAAAGATACATCGCTATTTACATATGTATCACAATTTAGAATCTAAAACCCTAATTCTAAATTGTGAACTACATCACAATTCACATATGTGTCACTAAAATTCAAATTAGTGTCGTCGGTTCTTAAAATAGCGTTGCTCTAGAGTGATGTTGCCAAAGTCTAAATTTCAAAAGTCATTAAATGCATCAAAAAGTCAAATTTCAAATCAAGTTTCAAATCACATACTAGTGGTCATGTGCCTTTAAGCCTCTGGTAGTCATGAACTTGGTCGAAAATGTGTCATGGGAGTACTCATTGCGCCATCTCATCGGAGAGTCAAATTTCAAAATGCAAGAAATACTTAAGGTGTGAATGCACAAATGAATTGAAAGTAACCCTTCCTTTAAACCTATTTATGCCTCCAAATTAGGGATTTTTGCCCTAATTTAACCTTGAAGCTAGGGTTTATCAACATTTTCACTAATTTTTCCAAATTGGAGCTTATTTTGCATTGTTTCTTCACATTTTTGGCATGTTTTTTGCATCCTCAGAGCCTTTCTAGACCCCTGGGATAGCCTTTCATCTTTGTCAAGAAATCAACCCAAAATTCAAAATTTTTGCTTAATTTCTTGAGGGGGCACGGAATCGGCTTAATCATTCCATTGGGACATCTAAAAAAATCATAAGTTTTTTATTTTTTCATCTGAACAGTAGTTTTTAATCTGAAGAACATTATTCTTTGAACCAAAGCAATAGGTACCTCACTTCAAAGAGGGGGAAAATATAGATATTGAAAAATGTCTTGAATGATATCATGCACTCGAATCAGGTATACTAACATCATTTCCTCTTAAAACCCATCCTCTTTTCGCTTAATTAATTAAATGTTCTTAGCTATTTAATTAATTGCATCACTTGTATCTATTAGCCGAATTAATTTAATCAGGTTAATTCACCCCCTTTCATGCTAACATTTCATCTCATTAAATTAAATAAATCAAACTATTTAATTTAAATCCCTAAATCTTCTTATTTAATTAAATAATCCTAAGGTACTTAATTAAATGTCATTTCACCTTTCCCCCTTTCATTAAATCATTTTATTTAATGAATGTGAGCTAAATTCTTCTAAATCCTCTAATTGCACAATTAATATTTTTAATTATCAGTTAAATCTAATTTCCCCCCCACTTGCAAGAGATTATTCCAAGGGAATATTCCTCCTTTGCACATTCCTCCAAAAGGGGAATCCCCTTTTGCACAAATAAACTTTTTTTTTATTTGCAAAATATCATTTTCCCTCACCCATGAGAATATTCCAAAGAATATTCTCTCTCGTCTAGTCATTTAAAAAAGAGAATATTCTCACTTAGCTTCATGTGCAAGTTACTTTGTGACTTCTTGTGCAAGTCAATTTTTGACCTCTTGTACAGGTCAAAAGTGTGCTTGTTGGAAGGAATGTGAACCCTTGATTAAATCTCATCTTGCATTCTCACTCATTGATGAGAATACATGATCCATGCCTCAAACTTCTTCCATCCTTGACCATTGATTAGCTTTTTTTATCTCAACCCTCTATTTCTCATTTGTGTTCCTATAAATAGGTCACTATTTGGAGACAAATGGATCCATCTTTCAAAAAGAAAACTTATGCTATTGAAATTAATCACATTCACAATCATATTTAGCACATATCTAGCATCTTTTAATTCATTTTAATTTCATTAGTTAGTTTTGAGCTACCATTAATCGCTTCCATGATCACATAATGCATCCATTTAGCTTGTTTATTAATTAGGGTTTAGATCATTTAGCTTAGAATCCACTCATATTATCTTAGCATTTTCATATATTCATCATTAGCATAAAATCATGTTTAATTAGCTTGCATCATGCTTTCATACACATCTCACAACCATTCGATAAATTTTCTTCAATAAAATTGATTGGGGTAGTCTCATTTACCGATGAGTTTTGGAAAGGGTCATCATTTTACATCAACATGACACCAATCTCACAAAGGGGTAAGTTTCAGATAGGTTAGACTAGATATTTAAATGTTTTTATAGTTTAGAATGCTTAGTTTGATGAATGTTTAGTTTAATCTTCATTTGAATGATCATGTTCATATTTAACATTAGTGGCTTCATTATGCTTTGATTGTTCATGGATCAAGTGTAACCAACCCATACTAATCGATCGGCCACAAGAGTATTAGAAAAGATAATTTGGGTTAAATTTTTGAAACATAGAAAAATAGGTTAGGGGTTCAAAACATAGAGTTTTATACTAAATCTGGAATGCTTCACCAAACTTACTATAAATAGAAAGGGAAAAATGGGGTGCAATGAACCTACCTATTTTCCATTTCATTCAGAAAATGAGATCCCCTAAGATAGAACTAATTTGTAGCCCTTAGGTGAGTCAATTATATGAAAGTTCTTGCAATTTCCTTTATGTGTGTGTGGATGGGGGTAAAATTCAAACAACACTCTCGGAAGATGAAAATAAAATAGCAAATGACCTCAAATCTATAATCTAAGACCTCATTCATGTAGATGAAGCATTAGTCTAATATAGATAGTCAATTTTATACAGTTTTAATGAGTGGAAGACACTTAAAATTTACCTCAAAATTGGTTGTAGAGTGTCCCAATTAGCTCCAAAGTATCCAAGACCCCCCTCATCCAGAAAGGGTGAATGAGTCTTGAGATAGCGTTTTGAACTGAATCTTCAAGAGACTTCGAAGACAAATCTGAGATGTAATTTTCCATTGGTTTCATATGAAAATGAAGGAAAATAAATCTGAGATCTAAGTTTTTGTGATCTTGACAACTTTTCTTGCAACTTTGACAAATTTTACAATTTTTCACTTTAGAGATCTCCAATCTTCAATTTTCCTTCAACCTAAAATTTGCAACGCAAACACAACAAGAATTTTTTTGTTTTTGGTGAATGGGGGATTTCCTTGGTCAAACCTCATTTTGGTAATTAAACCTTGAATTAAAATAATGATAAAAAAGAAGAAATTTTGAATGAACACTTGTTTGTTGCAACTCACCAAACCCTTGAATAAACCTTAGGATTGCTAAAATATTGATATTTATCTTGCATGAAATGGCTTCAATGGATGTAAATCCTTATGCTTGAATTATGCTTTGAATGCTTGACTTGATATTGCTTAAATACATTGAAATTAATCTAATTTTGTATTGATATGGGAATCAAATATATGTGTTTCTTGTAGAAATATTATATTAAATTTCATAAACTCATAGTCATTGACAATTTCATCTATATGGGATTGTAGACTTCATGTATTGAAGGAGATAATAGATATTGATATGTTTGTATTTTTGTCATTTTTTTGTATCCAAATTATCATTTTGCTTTTGTGACTAATTGATGTATTTCATTGATAACTTTGTTTTTACTTTAAAATTTTGTTTTAATAATGTATTTAATAATTATAATTATTCGATGTTATGCACACACAATAATATGGTGTAGACTAGCCCATGTGCCTTGAATCCCAATAGATTGAAAGAAAGACCATCCGGTGTCAAACCTTGTGATTTATGAATGGTTCTCTTGTGTCTAAGTATTACAAGAAACTATTTATGTATTTTAATATGGTGGAAATTTTATGTTAGAGAAACATTTTTTTACTTATATTATAGGAACCCATTCTTTTGGTTTTGTTTCCATGTATAGATGTTGGAGTTTTCTTGATTATTTTCAACATGTTTTATTATTTTTAAATTGAATCCACCTAATATCTATGTCGTTTTGAGTTGTGTATTGTTCGAAAATACCATTTGCTCCATTTACAAGACCATCTATGATATTGTAATTTCCAACATAGAGTTCTACCAACATACCAACCTTCAAGAATTTTTTTTTTAATAGAAATTTATCAATGGGTGTTTTTTGGAAGTATGGAGAAGATTATTCTATATGTTGTCATTGATGTCACCATGTTGTTTATGGTATCATATTGGTCAAGTTCCCTGAACCGGTGTGTAGAAAAAGTTTACATCCTCTAGTGTTTGATCCAATATTTTGGTCCGCATATTCTCTCTAGTAATCATCACTATTTAAGGTTTTGAGAAAAGGCTTATGATCACTAGAAGCATGTATAGATGTATTCCCAAATATTCATATGATTGGATGGTGAGTTGGAATCGGTTTTTCTTATTGCATCTCATTATTAGGTTAATCATGGTCAACCTAATAATCAGTTAATAGATCAACATAAATTATAGCTATATGTGTGACCTAGCTTTGGTCCCAACCAACATAATATTGCATGACACATGGTTGAATTACCTTCGGAGAAGCTTTATATGAAGCCAAAATTTTTCTTTTAAATATGTATTGCATTTAATTAGGCTGACCTAATTGAGTGTGCAGATATATATACAAGATGGTTTGTAGATGAATAAAACAAGAGAAAAAGGTATGTGAGTTGATATGTGAAGTGTGTGAATAGAAGGGTAAAGTTCAGTTTGCTAGTATCTGAGAAAACACTCTGAGCATCAAAGGAATTGAATCTACACTTGTGGTGTAATTCCATTAGTTCATATTCTAGTTGTAAGCCATTTTGTTTCTATAATTTTTGTAGGCAATGAGCCTCCATGTTTGGATAGTGATTCCTTGTAAGCAGTGAGCTTGTGTATCTAGCAGTGAGCCTCTTTTGTAACTAGTATTGAAATGACTATATATAGTGAGTTAATCCTCACTATGGTTTTTCCCTCATTGGGTTTTCCACATAAAAATTTGGTGTTCTTGTGTTGTGTGACTTCATGCTTTGTTCTTTCTCTTCTTCGTTCTATGCATTAAAGTTGTAGATGAAGTTTTTTCAATAAGTTTAAGAAGATATTGATTCACCCCCCATCTCAGTATCTTGAATATTCAACAATTGGTATTAGAGCTTTGGTTCCTCTAGAGAATTCTAAAAACTTGAGGGAGATCTTGTAGATTGAATAAATGGATAAAGAAGAGCTTTAGACTACCCTTGAAGATCTTGACAAGGCTGAAATTGAAAACAAAGATCTGAAAGAAAATATTGATGAAACAAATGAATGATCTAAAAATTGATAGAGCAGTTAAATAAATTCAAAGAAAGAAATATGTAGAGAAGTGAGTGATAAATTGAAACAAGCAAAGGAAGATGTTATCAGACTAAATTTGCAAGTGGAAGAAAATAAGATAATTGAAGAATGATTGAATGCAAAAGTAAAGAGCAAGTCTAATGAATGCTCTAGGATTGAACAAAAAGTGGTGAGCCTGAGAGTAGAACTGGAAAAAGAAAAATTCTATGAAGATAGCTTCAAGAAAAGCTCCACTAAGCTTGGTGAACTAATTGTAGGACATAAACCCTCTAAAGACAAAGGTGGATTGGGATTAGAATTAGGTGAAAGCTCAAAAGTTGTAAGCAATCAAAAGACTCAAAACAAGGGAAAACAAACAAGAAATCTAGGAAGGATACCACCTATCAAACAACCAAATGCACAAATGTACCCATCCTTTAATGGTGTTTTTTTTTCAAGAAATAAGTTTGGTCATAAGGCAACTAAATGCAGAAGCATAATGAATTAGTTCTCTAGTTCCTTCTATAGAAAATGCTATGCTTGTAATAAGATTGGAAATAGAGCTAGTGAATGTAGAAAGATGATGAACTAGTTTAATGGAGGAAGAATGAATCAATCATTTTTCAGTTACTACTATAATTGCAACAAGTTTGGACATAAAGTGAATTAGTGTAAATCAAGGGTTAATGGAAGTCAAATGAATCAAATAAATGTTGTCTGTTTTAATTGCAATAAACTAGGACATATTTCAAGAGTTTGCAAAAGAAAAAAGGGAAATATGTATGCTCTAGTAAAATAGAATGAGTTTGTGAAGAAGATAGAAAAAGATTAGGTTACGCAAGAGATGAACAAGATATGGAAAAAGAAAGAAGAGCCAAAATCTTTTGATTCGTTTGTGCCCCCATTTGGTACAGACAATTCCTCTAGGAACTAGATGTAGCATGGTCTTAGGGGGAGCTTTAGCAAAAAATCCTCTGAACCCCTTGATTTTCGGCGTGTTAGATGTTGACACGTGGATATGTTGTAAGGAATGACTAGACAAAGGTGATGCAAAAGAAACTGAAAGAAAAAGTGTGAGCATGTTCTTTTGTGGAGTGAATTAGGGTTTCTCAGTGCAATGGAAGAAAGTTTTGTCAGTTTTTTACAATTAATGTGAACTAGGGAAAAATGATGGTGTATAAAGCATAATATTGCAATTCATTTTGATCTAAGAATTTGAAGAACTTGAAGAGAAAATTGGAACTATCTTTGAGTGATTCTGAAGCAATTTGGAGCTTCTCCAAGAGATCTTTGTGGACATTCGAAAGCAAGTGACAAAATTTTATTTCTCGTAGTCTCAGAGGAAGGTAATAGAATAATTTTTTATTTAATTCAAAGAAGTTAAGTGTTATAATGGAACCTTCTAATAGAGGATTGAGTATAAATATCCCACTGAGGCTAAAGGGAGTCGAGCTAGATGAATTTGATCATCACAAGATAAAGAAAATGGAATTAGGGTTGGAATCGAGTGACTTACTAAACATAAAAACCCGAGGTTTGGATTTGTGGGGAGAATTTCCTTGGATTACTGATAGACAATTCATCTTGTTCCTTCTGATTAAATTCAAGGACGACAAAATTTTATTGGATAAATCTTATCATGTTATGAAGGATGTGATTGAGGTTGTCACCAAGTTATGTAGCATTGGAGACCTTCTCAGAATGAAGACCATAAAATACAAGGAAGCAGAGGAGCTAGCAGGAGTTTCCAAAGATCCTCAAGCACCATTGATTGATACTATCATCGATCCTTCTATTAGGTATGTTGTGTATGGAATTTCCTATAAAATTTATTTCAAAATTTGAGATGGCTCTACTTTGGCCATTGTCATGTATCTAACCCATAAAATTGTAAAAGGGAATAAGTAGTTTTGTCCGTGTGGATTAATTCTTGAAAATATTATAAAAAACATACGAATGTCATTGGTAGAAGGATACCTTTTCCATTTTGGGTCCTTACTTACATGTCTGGTACTCTATTTTCTAGACACGTTACTGGGAAAGGAAGGTGTTAATTAGGAATCTGGGATTCCTATTGCAAGAAAAGTATATAGATATTTGGAAGGCTTGTAAGATAGATTAAGTGCACGCAAAACCTTTTTCTTATCTTTGTAGAAAGATATGATCTCTGGTTTGGTTATGTCTAGTCGATTTGAGGAAGGTTCTTCCTCCAAAAAAAGAATTGGAAATTGTCATTAGTGATTCCCCTCCAGAATTGAAGAAAAGAAAAGCTATCACTGAAGACATCATTGTCATTCTAGAAGAGAAGGAAAAAGAAGAAGAATCTCTGCTTGGATCCGAATCTTCTAATCCAGATGAATTCCATTCTATGCTAGTTAAAGGGAAGATGGAGAAAATTGGTGAGTTGTGGAATACAGCCTCTCCAATTGATAGACTCAAGATTGATGATGCTCTAGTTGAGTATCTACTTCAAAAAGGTATTGATGTATCAATTGTTTCTAATTCCTTGCTAGAAAATTTAGTTGAAGTGGTTGAAGAAACAATGTTGCTTGAAGGTCTAGAGGGATACAAGTTGGAAGCCTTAGTTGAAAAGATGTGTTTTAAAGCCAATCAGAGGTTATCTAAACATATGAATGAGACAAAGAAATGCATAAAATAAATGTCAGATATCTACAAATATTGTCTTTGGTGGTCTGTTGCGGTTGACAATTTCAAAAGTAGGATTGAAGCAATTGAATTTGAGGTAAACAACATTGGAAAGAACATTGACATATTTGAAGACAAAGAAGGGAAACAAAGATTGAGATTCAGTGAATTGTAAGTTGAGTTGATCATTATATAGAGACAAAGAGATGATGTTGTGAAATTTTTTTGGCTTCTTAAAGAGATTGCTGAGGTTTGGTTAGACCATCTTTCTGGATTTCTTACTGATGTAGAAGATTGTGAAAGATAGTGCTCATCTAAATATTGGTCATCTTCTTTCACATTGTTAGCCCTATTGGAAAGCATATGCACAAGAATAGATTCTTCTATACTTGAATGAAAGAAGTTGTATCCAATTATCAAAGAAAGGTATGAGAAGGTGTTTTAGGTGAAAAGTGGCATTCTTACTTGAAGGAACTGAAAAAGGTTGAATGTTTGAAAGTTTTGAAGTTTTGGAATTTCTTTTGAAATTTTGAATTTCACCATGTTTACATGTTTTTGGTTCCCTTTTCCATTGATGTCAAAGTGGGGGAGATTTGGAATTTTTTTGGAGAAGATTGGAGGAGAATTTTTTAATTGAATTTTTGCACATGTTGTCATCAATGCCAAAGGGGGAGATTGTTGGAAGTATAGAGAAGATCAGTCTATATGTTTTCATTGATGCCACCATGTTGTTTATGGTATCAGATTGGTCTAGTACCCTAAACTGGTGTGCAAAATAGGTTTACATCCTTCAGTGTTTGATCTTGTATTTTAGTCTACATATTCTCTCTGGTAATCATCATTGTTTAGGGTTTTGACAAAATGCTTATGATCACTAGAAGCATGTATAGATGTATTCTTGAATATTCATATGATTGGATGGTGAGTTGGCATCGGTTTTGGTGATTGCATCTCATTATTAGGTTAATCATGGCCAACCTAATAATCAGTTAATAACTCAACATGAATTGTGGTTATATGTGCAACCTAGCTTTGGTCCCAGCTGACATAATATTACATGACACACAGTTGAATTAACTTTGGAGAAATTTAATATGAAGCTGACAGTTATATTTTAAATATGTATTGCATCTAATTAGGCCAACCTAATTGATGTGTGTGGATATATACAAGATGGTTTGTAGATGAATAAAACAAGAGAAAGAGGTATGTGAGTTGATATGCGATGTGTGCAAGTAAAAGGATAAATTTTAGTCTATTTTTCATGTGAGAAAACACTCTGAGCATCAAAGGAACTGAATCTGCACTTGTGGTATAATTCCATCAGTTCATATTATGGTTGTAAGCCATTTTGTTTCTATACTTTTTGTAGGCAGTGAGCCTCCATGTTTGGATAGTGAGTCCTTGTAAGTAGTGAGCTTGTGTATCTAGCAATGAGCCTTTTTTTTAACTGGTATTTAAATAACTATATATATAGTGAGCTAATCCTCACCGTGGTTTTTCCCTCATTGGTTTTTCCATGTAAAATTCTAGTGTTCTTATGTTGTGTGACTTCATGCTTTGTTTGTGCTCTTCTTTGTTCTATGCATTAAAGTTGTAGATGAAGTTTCTTCAATAAGTTTAAGAAGATATAGATTCACCCCCCCTCTCAGAATCTTGAATATTCAGTAATGTTGATGTATTTTCATAGTTTTCATCAAAATTGTCAACTATGCCAATAACAATTTTCTAACCAAAAACAATTGACAACATTTAATTATTGTGTGATATGACATAGATTTATTATTTTTAAAAATATATGGGAATGTTGGATCCATAGGGTTGCTCATAATTAATTACTATTAAGGAAAGATATATCATCAACGGTTTGTGTGTTTAGTCATATTTTGTTGAGAATAGTAACAAATGTTTGGTTTATTTCATGCATAATTGTTTTCTATTTGTAACACTATATGTCATCCTTCCAAAAGGTATAGGGTACTTATTTTTTCTCAATTATATGGTTTTCAAAAGTAAGACTATCAAGAATAGGTTGGGCTTGATAAAAGTCACCATCAAAGTTTAAGTCAATATCCCCAAAATATTTTGTTGATGAATGGTTGACCTATCACATCCGTTTATGTATAGAGTACATGAATCTAATTCCTATGAGAGGTGCCTCATATAGAAATAATATATGTAATTTTTCATATATTTTTGCAAAGTATCAAGGTTTCCATTGCTATGCAATGTTAACAAGATTTGTTGAAGGACATTTATAAGGCACAATGTATTGTTGAGAAACATGCATTATATGTTGATTTTCCTATATAGGATACAATTAATCCTTTTTATTTGAATGGATCACATAGAGGATCAGAATGATAAATATGTATGAGAATTTAAAAATTTAATTTAGCTTTAAATAGCTTGCATTTTCCTACCTCACCTATCAAGAAAATATGAATTGGTTATTCTATGTTAATTATTTTTTGTGGTAAAGTCTTTAAAAATCTCTTGTTCTTTTTTGAGAATTCTTCTTAGTTTATAATATTCTATGTTGTCAAGAAGTTTTGGATTTTGTACAAGTTGGATGCCAATTTTCACTTTATTGATTTTTTGTCTTTGCTTTAACCATTCTAGATTGATATCAAGGTCATACTGCTTGGTTTCATTATAGAGAGTGTTTTTTTTCTTTGGCTTTGTTGATATTTGGTATTTTTTTACTTCTTTACAATCGCGCCACAAAGTATTGAAATTGTATGAATATGTGGATTCATTTTTTTAATGTGTTTCTCATGGAAAAGATACATTTATGTGAATGATTTAAATCCTTGATGTAGTGTATCTTCATTTTTAGCAAAGGGAACATATCACAATAGTTGTTCTCTGCAATATTTTTTTTAATCAAAATGTTTTTTATATTTAAAAAATCAAATAATTGTTGGTTTCCTTGTTCTTCAATTTTTTATTTTTAGTCATTCTATGTTCTTATGAGAATTGAGAAAGGCACATTTCTTGTAGGTTTTTAGGTTGATACAAATAGTGTGGTCGGTGATTGATAAGAAAAATATTTTCTTTGATTCATTTGGTTCTGATTTGAAAACTGATGTTGGTTTTAAAATAAATGTTCATTCTTGGGTCATGTCTTGTGTTTATAAATATACATTTCCTTTAACTTGAATTTAACAGTAGGAAAAGAGTTAAGAGAGAAAAAAGATGCGTCGATATTTATTGTAGATTTAGTAAAGTATTCCAAGTGTTCATATCATTTTTATAACATATGTTCTGGTTTTTCATATTCATTACACATTCTTTTGAAATAACTTGTCATCTATTTATCTATTTTGGTCATGTATGATAAACAACAAGCTACAACATCATAAGAATTTAGTATAAATTGTGTGTAGGTGTTTCCCTACCTGAGATTTAGTATTTTGGTCACAAAGAATTATTCCATGTATGAGTAGGCATTATTTTGAAGAACAAAGTTGGATTTTTTAGTGTGGATTGTATAAATATTATGTAGTCACTTTCGATCATTAAAAAAAAATTCAAGAATGATTCAAAGCTAAGATATTCAACATATTGTTCTTGTTCAATTATAGTTTGAATTTTAGTAGCATTATTTGTTATGATTTGTTCAAATATTGTAATCAGTTCAAGTATTGTTGTTGTTTTCATTGGAAGAATTGTAAAATTGTATTTGCACTATGTTTTGGTAGATCTTACACAAATTTTTGTATGGTGATGTCGATGCACATGTTTTCCAAAGTGTGGTAAATCAAGCTGGTATTGCATGAAATATACTTGTCTATGAATTGTTCAATTTCATAGTTAGGTGACTTACCATATATCTGGGCATTTTAAATATATATTAGTGTATGATCATTTTTGTTTCCTCTATTCTAAAAATACACAACAAAAAAGAAAGCATCGGCATGTCCAAGTAGTGTATGGTCATTGGTTAAGAGGTTCTTCATCACTTGATTTGATGTATGTAGTAGTGACTATAGGTAAGGGGATTTTTTTTCTAATAATTGAATCTATATCATTTTCTTGCTCTTCATTATTGTTGTGGTTATTTTTATTTTTATTCAATTTTGTTAATGAAAATTAAAAATGAGGCCACTAATTTTTTGTGCTTGAGAATGTTAGAATGTTGGTGGTCCTATTTGTCGAATCAATGAAAATATGTTTTTATTGAGCTATTGAAATTAGTCCAGGGAAATTCAAATATGTTTAAAATCCATATATCTAATATATGATTTCCATATCTTGTCTAGATTTGGTTTTTCTTTAACATCTTTCACCAGTAAAGTTCATCCTTGTAATTTTCCCTTTATAATTTTGGTTGGTATTCTAAAAACAAAATTTTCTAGAATTACACATATGGTTTTAAAAAATAGATTTATTGTGTGGTTTGTGTAGACATGGAAAATATACAATTCGATCCAATGCATTTGATTTTGATTACTAACATCATTTCTTCCAGAATCATCTTCTTAACTTGTCATCAATTTTCATCCTTTAAGGTCATTCTCTCTTGTTAATTAAATTAATTTGATTAACCCTATGTCTCTATTTGATTAAACAATTCATTTTATTTAATTAAATCCCTAAAGTCTTCTCATTAAATTGAATAAATTGAACCTTATTTGATTTAATCTAACATTATCCCCTTTAGTTAAATAAATCAAAAATATTTATTTAATCATTTTCCTCTCATTCTTGATTTAAATCAATTCTAAAATCTAAGTCAAAAATGTCAAATTAGCTAATCTCTACTTAAATTGATCAAAGCACGATTAATGTTAATCTCAATCACTAAAATCCTCTAGAGAATGCAACTTGCATAATAAATCAATTACTTTGATTTATTTAATTCTCTATTTTTTCTCAACATGGAATAAAGGAGGAATATTCCTTCAAGTTTGAATTCAAAAATTTAAGTGGATTTGTACATCCAACAACACATTCAATCCTCTTACATGTCCTTGTGCATTGAGCCAAGTGACATTAGCTCCATTTATTTCTCCCTCCAACATGTCACATTCAAATTTCAAATTTGAATCCAATAGCATTTATCATGCACATTGACCAAAATGTGTTCATCCCTCCTCCAATCACATGTGGACAAGTGGCCTCTTCTCATTGGTTGGTATTTTGTCCCACATTCACTCAAATCCTTCAAACTTCCAATTTTTAAATCTATAAATGAGATAATATTTCTCTCATTCTTTCATCCACAACTTGAGTGAACTTACTATACTCAAGTTCATCCTCAAGCATCTCTTATTTTTATCCATTTCATCAAGTTCTTAGCTAGGTTATGCAGGTTTTTCATCATGGAGTTTGATTGAATCTTCATCAAAGTGGATCACTCATCAAATCATCAACATTGCAACAAAGGAGTTGGGAAAGGGTTTATTTTGACACATCAATTGGCACCAACTCCCCCATGGGATCATGAGTTTGCTTGCTTAATTAGGATTTACTTGCATTTTCATATTTTGTTCTTCATTTTCCTAGTTTGAGTAATAGCAAATGGATTTCATGGGGAATCCTTGTTTTACCTTGCATTTTGATCTAATAATGTGTTTTTTGGTTACTTATGTGTAGGTTTCAAATTAGGTTTCACATTTTGGCACTAGAAGGAGGGCAAATCTCAAGGATTTCATCACGTTTTTCAAAAAATTCATTTTTTTAACATTTTTTGTGCACACAGGAAATTGCGTTGCTGACAGTTTACGCAGTGCTATATTGCACCACTTTCAGAGATGTGACGCCATATTACACCACACTTATTCTAAATTGCATTGCACCTACTTTCCCAATTAAAATTTTCAAAATTTTAAACTTCGTCGTGGACTTTCAAGTTGCAAACTGTGCTACATGCCAAAACTCTGTCGCATTTGCACTCTTGGTTTTCTGTAGAGTGCCACACTCAGTTGAAGTGCGATGCTATATAGCGCAACGCAATTTCCAAACTGCATAGCACAATTTCCAAACTACATGGCGCGATTTCCAAACTATGCCGCACCTGTGGATTTCTGATTTTTTTTTAACATTTTTTGTGATGCAAGAACGTCCCAAGGTCATAACTTTTGACTCGCACGTGGGTTTTGGCTAAAATTTTATAGGCGGTTTCCTTATGAGGTAGCATGTGGTTTTTCAACCAATCACAGATGGGTTGGTGGCCATTGTGGAACATTTTCGAGGCTTGAAACTTTCATCTTGACCCTCAAAATGACAATTTAGTATTTTTTCCTAGTTTTTTAAAAGTTGTTCTTGTTAATAAGTCGAAGTTCATGTTTTGAATTTAGGATGTTAGTTGGAAATTCATCTTATCTTAGTTTTAGAATTTTTTTGGGAAAAATTAGGACTCTCAAAGTCATGGATGCAAAATTACCAAAAATAGAAAAATCTAACAATTGTTGAAATTTGCCAAAAAAGGAATTTTTTTGATCAAATGCAAAGGAAGGAAAACAAAGGCCAATGGTTCCTTATGATTTTATCATATCATTGTATCAAGTGTTTTTAAACACTTTGGGAGAACTTATAATCTCTTCCTAAGGATTTGATTGCCTTTATGCTTTTAGAAACACTAAAATTTCTTTTGGGCTCTAAAAAGAACAACACAAATTTTCTTTCAAATTTTGCAAACAAAAGGCTTAAAAAGAACTTTAGAATAAATCACTAGATTTGGTTTAAGTATTAACAATTGAACAAGGAAAATCTCATACTTCCTTTGGTTCTTAAAATTAATTCACTATTGTTTTGAAGGATAAAAAGGAACAAGTGTTTTCTTGTCATGTAATTACTTACCCAAGATAATATCACTGAAAAGACATATGCACTTCTCTCATGATTTATTGTGATCTTGAGAATCAAAATTCTTGGTGGTGATCTTAAATTGTGTAAGTAATTGCCTCCACATTTCATTTTGGGATTAAAATTGAACCAATCTTGTGAGTGTGAGTGTGGCATATTGTGAGTGTTCTCCCTTTGTTTTTCAACAAAGGTCGATTGAACTATGGGATATGCTTGCTTGCTTTTATTTATCTTAGCAGGCCTGCCTTGTGAGAAAAATTAATCACCCAAGGGAATGACCCAACCGGGAACACGTAAAAGTCAAGCGACTTCCAACTGGTATATAAGTGAGGATTCTCAAAGAAATTTTGAGAATCACGAGGATTATTCCAACGAGAAGGGTAGCAATGGTCTCTCGTCGCATGGATAGTCTCCCATGAACGAAATGCCCGCATTAAAACCCTTGTTTAGCAAAAGGCCAAAATCCTTAACTATTTATTGGTGGAAAAGGTCATGTCCTTTGAAGTTGTCCGACGTATACATGTGGTTTTGTTGTAGAGATGAAAAGTATGTCATGGGAGATTCATGGGTACTGATGCTTGGCTGACCTGAGAAGCGAGTGCACTGTAAGGGGGAGCATGTGTGGTCAAGCATCTAATCATCCACACTAAATATGCGCAACTGGATTTATCCGAGTGGGAACCCAACAAATATTGTCTCTCAATCCTAGGATTGCGCATGTTCTTGGAATCAAAACACTTTGCTTGGATCTAAAACATTGGAAAACAAACATTCAACGAATCATCAAAATTTCAAACCCTTTGAGAGAACAAATACCTTGGAGGTGTCCACATGTTAATGCTTGTCCCTAGGGGTTCTTATCTCTAGAAGGCTTCTAAGCATTCACACAACTCAATTTGTTTCTCCCAAAGTCAACACTAGGAAACCTTTGCCTTGATTTCCTTGATCTCCACATAATGCACTTTGTGGGATGAAATAAAATTAGGACATTGGACATTCAGTTTGAAAACTAAGCAAGATAACAGACAATTGAACCACACATGTGCTTGGTCCCTTTTGAATCATTTGGTTTTCATGCAAACATTGGGATTTTGGTTTGAAATACTTTTAGGGAAAAGCATGTTCTTCAATATATTGGTCTTGTAAGTAGGTCCTCATAGGGTCATCTAGGATCAAGTCAAACACTTTGTCCATCCAAACATTTATCAATCAAATCCCATCTCACCAACAACTTTTGAAACTTTGAAAACATCACTTATGCTAGACTTTTAGGAAAAATCAATATCACCTTGTTTGACGTAATACACTTAGTCAAATTATCAATCCTCTTAAATGAATTTACCTCTAGGATAACACAACTTCCTAGGGTTTACAAGTTCATTATCACTTTGTTTGGCTTAACACACTTAGTCAAATTATCCAATCCATTATCATCTTGTTTGACTTAACACACTTAAGTCAAACTATCCTCTCATGTGTGAGTTTACCCTAGGATAACACAACTTCCTAGAGTCTATAATTTCATTATCAATCAATCAAAATCAAATCAAAACAAGTCCTAAATTCTAGCATTGATCCAAAGTTCCTAAAAGTTTGAACACCCATATCATTCACCCCTTTCATCCTTCATCTCATCATTGGTCCTAAACCCCTCAGAGGTCAACAAGATCAAAACACGAGAGGAACATGGAATATAAACTTGATTCATCCATCATGAGTAATCCAATTCAACCAAACTATCCAAGCCTTATGATGCCAATTGATTTTCAAAACATTCATTTGTACAATCCATACATGGGATCATTATCTCCTACAAAATGCAATGGTACAACAAATGTGAGCATGCCTAATCTAAATTTTGGAACATCTTTTCCTATGGTAGATTTAAATCAAAGTCAAAACTTAAAAATCTATCAACCAAAAAATCAAGGAATGAGTCTTCCCCCTTTACCAACCATCAATCAAATGAATCTGAGCAAAACCCCCTTCATAAATCAAAACACCATACCAAATTATCTTGTCTTTCCATCATTATCGCAACAATAGATGGCAACCATCCAAGCAACCCAAATGGTTAACACATCTAACATTCCTCAAGTGTCCCAGGGACCAAGAGTCTCAATCACACCATTCACCACTCAAACCTTGGAAATCAATGAGACCAATCCTTTCATCACAATGGTCAACACCATTCCTAATCCACCACCACCACTGCCAAAAAACAAAATGGTGAATTCATCTAGCATCACATTGCAAGCAGTCCAACAAATGCATGCTCAAGGCCACACTGAATACCATGAACAATTGCAAGTAGCTCGACAACAAAAATTTCAACAAGGCCTACAAAAATATCAAGCGCAACAAGAAGCAACTCAATTACTAGCCCAACAACAAGCTTTGTTGGCACATCAACAAACAAGACCAACAACAAGCATTGTTGGCACAAAAAATGCAAGCATATCAACAAGCCTCGCTCGCTTAGAAAATATTGCAATAGATTCCCACCACAATTATTGAAAATAATGATCAAGATCTATCCATTGATGAACACCTTGATGATGTTTCCACCTCGTCCGATGATCAAATCAACATACATCAAGAGCCAATTTTTAGTCATGATCAAGACCCCTCCTAAAAAGATCTATTTCAAGGAGTGTTGATGTTATTTGATCCTATTGACATAATCCAAGATCCATTCACCAATGATCATGTTGAAAATGTCTCTACATCACCTATTGAGTTAGAGTACATGTCTCAAGAATTTATTCCAGAGCATGATCCACATCTATCACCAAAGTCTAGCAATGGACCTTTCCAAGACATCTTGACATCCTTTGACCTCATGGTTACAAATATTGAATAAATCCTCAAATCACCATTTGATCCAATTCCACTCAAAGATCAAGAGGATATTAAGCCACTTCCCATGCCTAATGAGGATATCCAAGAACCCTTTATAAGCAACCCATCCTTTGAAATTGATCCATGTCAAGATATTGATCCAAAGCATGTCAAAAGCAATTCCAAAACCAATCGAGATCAATAATTTGTATCTCCAAGATAATACAATGATATAATGGACACTCTCCTATATATACGAGATGATCACATCCACATAGCACATACTCCTCCATCTACCCATGAGATGCTTTTAGTGGATGGACACGTAGATGATCTTGATTCAAAATAAGAGTCTCATACTCTTAACATCATTACGAAGAAACAAGATTCTCCTACTCTTAACATTTGTACAAATGATCAAGGTATAGAAAAATCTAAAGACATGCCAAAAGTGGATCATGAAGAGGGCTTCTATAGAAGTGGTGAATCAAAAACATCTTGTGAAGACATATCAGAAATGGGTCATGAAGAAGACTCCTACAGAAGTCATGAATCATAAAAACCCTATGAAATGAATCATGAGGAAGAGTTTTATGGGGACAATGAATCATCAACACTTCTTGAAGAGGCATTACAAGATCAAGCTAAAGATATCAATCAGGAAGTCATCCCACATACAAAGGATCCTATCAATTATAAATTTGGATCACTTACCTTTCTTAGGGAAAGCTACCTCATCAATAAGGAAGCTATCAATTTTGAAGATCCACCACAGAGTAGAGAATAAGTAGCACCTCATTTCCAAGGTAAATCATATCCTATTGCGAATAAATTTTGTTAATAGATGAATTATCAAGGTAGAGGATTAGGCCTACATGAACATGGTATCTTAGAACCATTACAGATTGTTGGAAATCCTAAACATCAAGGCCTTAGTTATTTGACAATCAAGGGATATAAAAAAATCAATGATACCTTTGTAAAACTGGGGGAAACTTTGTCTCAAGCAAACGCCGACATAGGGGGCACAAAGAATCCTTATGGTGAAACCGATGCCAATACTACAACCAACCACGTCATGAATCTTCATCCACCCATCACCCCATCCATGAATTGGTACCAACATCAAAAGGGATATTTGAATCAAAGCAAAGAAGATAAGAAGCATGAAGGACAAATCAAATACATATGGATACCAAAAAATACAAAGAAAAATTATCCCTATCAAACTCCATTAGTCAAAGAAACTATGGGGAACAATAAAAGAGGGAAAAATATCTATCAAAGATGTCCACAAAGGAAAAAGAAGGCTTCTCAAGTAATGTACAAGGTATGCCAAGTAGTTGGTCCTAATTCCACACACACTTTCATATCCACCCATCATTGCTCATCTTCCCAAGTTTGGAGAGTCAAAGGTTCCAAACTATCAACCAATCCATCATTTATTCCTAAACACACACCATCCACACCTCTACACATGATATACAATTCACACATTGACCATGTGTTGGTAATGAACCTTCATCATAAGGATTCAGAAGGCACTCTATTGCGATGTGCACACAAAGACAAAGTTAACTTTGGTATCAACAAAGTAGACCAGGGATCTCAAAAGTTGCATTCAAGTGCATGAATCTTGGCAAGGCAGCTTCTTCAAGCATGATATCGATGGCACATTATGACAAAAACATCAACGTCATAAGTACCAGGTGGTTTAGCAATAAGCTTAGAATATTTCGGAAAAAAATACAAAAAAAATAAATTAAAAAAATGATTGAAAATAGTAAAAAAAAGAATTTGTCCTCTAGTGAAAACCACTTCGGTGGCACTTTGGACAAGTACCATGATGAAAACCTAGAAAACAGGCATCATGTGTAGAATTGAGCATCTATGTGTGCCACTTCATTTGGAAGCATATCATCCCATCCATAATAAATCTAACATTCCATCCATATCATATATTCATCCACAAACCATTTATCCAACCCACTACCATCTATCTACCTTATCTTGATCGTGACAAAGTTTGGTGCACACTTTGTGCTCGCTTATGGTA
>CM021101.1:73887078-73912502 GCA_007115665.2 Sequoiadendron giganteum | reverse complement strand
ATGATTATTATCTTTTTTATTTGTTGTGCTTGTTGGATGTTCTTATAAAATAACTTGGCAAATACTTGCTTTGTCAGGTCCATCCTACCAAGTTTTTCGTATGTCAAGTGTGAACAAGAGCACTCTTATCTGATTGTCGATTCAAATTCCATCATACTCGGTACAACACCATCCTAGTTATTTATACCTTGATGCATCGCACCTATGTTTGTTATCAAACATAAAGTAATTGTCCCTTTGAAAATCCCAACTCCTGGTAAGCAAATCATCATCATCATCATAACATAGGCTTGTTGGATCCTCCTTCCATCCATCTTATTATTCTTATTCTTCTATATTTACTAAAATATACACTAGGCTACCCATGGCTGATGACTCAAAATATACATGAGGCTGCCCATGGTTGATGACTATCTATACATCATCAAAATTGTCTACATCAAATATATGATCTTTCTAAAGAATTTTCTTTCGTCCTCTAATCAATAGAACCACTCCTCTCGCATTTTATCATGATCTCTATCAGGAAATTGAACATTTTTGCTCAATATCTTGAGGGGGCAATATACTAGCATAATCCTTCCATTGGGGCAACAGTGGGGCATCTGAAAAAATCAAAAAAAGTTTGAACTTTGATCACAACAGTTTATTCTTTGAATCAATGCAACAAGTACATTGCTTCAAAAAGTGACATTAACTCCATTTCTTTCTCCCTCCAACATGTCACATTCAAATTTCAAATTTGAATCCAATAGCATTTATCATGCACATTGACCAAAATGTGTTCATTCCTTCTCCAATCACATGTGAACAAGTGGCCTCTTCTCATTGGTTGGTATTTTGTCCCACATTCACCCAAATCCTTCAAACTTCCAATTTGTAAATCTATAAATGAGATAATATTTCTCTCATTCTTTCATCCACAACTTGAGAGTAAACTTACTATACTCAACTTAATCCTCAAGCATCTCTTATTTTCATCCATTTCATCAAGTTCTTAGCTAGGTTATGCAGGTTTTTCATCATGGAGCTTGATTGAATCTTCATCAAAGTGGATCACTCATCAAATCATCAACATTGCAACAAAGGAGTTGGGAAAGGGCTGATTTTGACACATCAATTGGTACCAACTGCCCCATGGGATCATGAGTTTGTTTGCTTAATTAGGATTTACTTGCATTTTCATATTTTGTTCTTCATTTTCCTAGTTTGAGTAATAGCAAATGGATTTCATGGGGAATCCTTGTTTCACCTTGCAGTTTGATCTAATAATGTTTTTGTTTGTTTCTTATGTGCAGGTTTCAAATTAGGGTTCACAGTTTGCAAAGACAACACTTGTTTGCATTAGTTCCCATTTTGTAATTTTTTATATGAATAAAATTTTATTATCTTTATATCTCATATTTTACCAAAGAAAAATATTGGAAAGTCCATTGATGCTTCACATTTTTCCTTAAATATACCTATTGTATGGATTTCTTGGGCATGCATTATTTGGATTATTTTATCATGTAAATCATAAATAGACTATGTTTCTATGAATCTATGGACAACTGTATTAGTTTTGTTTTGTGCTTTTTATTGTCTTCAGTTTCATCACTGCCTCTATTATTTTTTCTATGCATTTTGGGTATGTGTAGGATCATGATGGGCCAAAAAGTGGCGATATATAAGTGATATGATAGCCCATGTGGATGACGACGTTTTTTTTACCCAAAATTGATGAAATGAAAAGGGTTTTTAAAGGAGATTCTCAGCTTTCCACCAATATAAATTATGCTTTAAATACTTTTAAATTAATAAATTATTATTATTCATTTTCAATTAGAACTACGACTAAAGTCATGATTGATAGGTAGATTGAAAATCATCTATAGCTTTCAAACGGTATCACATTTTTTGAATCTGAAACATGTGTCACATTCTATGCTTCACATACTATAATAAAAAAAATAAAAAATTCATGAAGTTTTAACCAAGTTAAGGTGGTCAGACATATGAGTTTTTATATTTTTTAAAATTTGTAATAAAAAATTCATAATTAATTATTTACTTGGAAAAAAATTACAAAAAATATGCATCACATCAGGACATGAATCCTCTACTTATATCTAAAATCTTATAAAAAAATATTATCATTTTATTGTGGTTAGGGTGGTCAGAGAGACACCTACTTATTTTTCCCTGAAATTTAAGTACTAATGCATTGAAATTTCAAATTTTCACCAAATAGATTTTAAAAAAAAAAAACCTAGTAGTTTAGAAACTACATTTAATTTTCTACAGATACTATTCTTACATATTTTTGAAATAATATAGATAACTTATTCAAATTTTTACGTCAAGTTGCCTAACTCTGATTTTTTGAATTTTCATCACAACTTAAAAGCCTATTTTTTCCATGATGATCCTACACATACCCTTTTATCTATTTCCAAACTCTTACCAAGTGTTGTTCTAAATACCTATTTTCAGGAAGTGTCTATGCACATGCCTTCTATCTTGTAGGCATCTCTGTGATAGAGTTGTTTTAGTGCTTTCATTATGAGATTGGGTTAGACAATTCCAACTTGAAACATTTTTTGTATTCTAGTTTTCTTTCTAATGGAATAGCGATTGTGATTGTCTCATTTATTGAATGTGGCATGAATCTTTGTGTAGTGTTGATATTTATAGGCACATTAATTGGTGATCAGGTTAAGTTGATTTGAGGTCATTTGTATCCCCATTTTCTATTTTATGCGAAAAAAATGCAAGGTGGTATTAGCCTTTCTTCTAGATCTAAAATTTTGGATAGGATTGATAAGGGCTTGTTATGTCTTATACATTGTAGTATTACAAACATTGACACTTTAATTTCTACAATGACCTTTTGCAAGAGATACATATTGCAAAATGTCAAGGTGCAATTTAGGTGTTTGGTAAAGTTAAGTAAAATTATTGTTATTGTTTGCTATTTTTTGTCATTTTGTAAGCGAAATTTAGTTGTTGACATATAACACGCTCATGTTGTAGGGTGTCCCAAATTTGTTTTGGATAATTTTATATTTCCTTGCTTTGAGGTTTAGTTTCATGCAATAGTTTTTTCATATCTATTAGTGAGATGGTTTTTTTGGAAATTTTGATACCAAAGGACTTGCATTGGGTGTTGGTAATTATTTTTGTAGCCAACACATAATCTATCTCTATAGGTGGTGTGTCCAAGAATATTTTTTAGTTTTATTGAACAATTTTAAATCTTTTTACTAGACATTCTTCATATCCATTACTAGTATCTTTTTCTCTATTAATTGCTTTTCCTTTTAACCTAGAAAAAAATTAGTGTGTATTTCACATGCTAATTTTTTAATGTTTGGTGTATTTTATGGAATTTTGTGGGCTTTGCTTTGTTAGACTAGTATTTTCCATATTAGTTGGAACTTCATTATTAATATCAGTAATTAGCAATGGTTTGTAGTGCATATGAGTTGTATTCATTTCAGATATCATTATGTTAAATATTTTGTTTGTATTTGTTTGTGATGAATATATTTATTTAATTTTTTAGTCTTAGAGGACCAAATCTATATTTGTGTCTTGAATATTGTTGATATCCACTATATATAGAAGTCATTGCATCTATTTTTCCTTTCGAATAAGTTATTGCCAATTTCATAATGTATTCCTTCTAGTTTCAAATATGATGAATTATCTCCATGATGTTATCTTGGAGATAACTTACTAGACAATTTTTGGCATTATGATGCTACCTTTTATGGCATTGTAAAAAGACTCTGCAATGTAAATTGGTATGGATTGAACATCAAATAAATATGAGAGTATATGTGAAACTAAATTGAAAAGGATTTTACCATATTTGAAGGTAACAATTCAAATTTTTATTAGACTACTATTTTACATTTTGAATGCATGGTCTGGCCAAGTTTTTACTGGGTTAGCACAAGTTGGTGAAAGGTAATGTCTTACCATTGGCTCATTTCTATAGCATTTTTTCCTAATAAGAGGTTTAAAATGTTTGGACAAAGGATTGTATTCATAAAAAAAAATATAATACCCTTTTGTATCTACATATTTAATAAAATGTAACTATTTAACTTTTCTAGGTAACGACCATAATATAATAGCTATATTTAACTATTTTGATATTCATTGTATACAAAATGTATCACCCCATATCTCTTTTTTTTTGCAAAACAAGTTAGTTGGTGTAGATAAATACCTTATACTATTTAAATACATATTTAGTTCATCTATACCATGCATCATGTTCAAAATCTCTAGATGTAACTCACAAGTAATTTCTTATAAATCATCCTCATCCTGTTGAACTTGACATTGCAGGAAGTGATCAATTAAACTGTTTTGCAATTGTATCAACATCAATTGAAAATGTAAGAGCACTTCAAAAATATTGAATAGAAAATGCTTTGGATTATAATTGAATGACTCTAATATAAATATGTTTTCATTATTTAAAAAAATCATCAATATCAATGGAAGGAGTTTTCTTTTGTCACTTATATTTATCAACATCTACTCTATTTTCCATTCTTGAATTATGCAACTAGTTTATTCATAAACAAGAAATTATTTCTAGTATTGAACAAAAAATACTTGTCAAATAACATAGGAAAGTGTTGTGTACCTTTGAAATTGAATTGTATGCAAAAAATTGTAATTTTTTTTATATCTTTTAGTTTTGGTGACTCTATAATGTTGAAACATTTAAATATATAATGACTTGGATGAGAAATAAAGTATAGGATGACACACTTATAATAACTCTTTTAGCTTTTTTAATTCATATTTTATTAAATAGAGCGTATGAATAATTAATAGAGAAGGTAAGTTAGTATGTGCATAATTAGTTGCAATAAATCAGATTTATTTATTACTTTATATCATAATATTAATGAAATGTTGTAATATAGAAACATTGGGATCAAAACTGTGCAAGGAAAGGATATGTAATAGCCTTTTGTTGAGTTGGCATTTGTTTTAAAACAAGGTGAAGAAAGATTGAAATAAGAATGTTAACCAATTGTAATTTCAAATTCGAATCCAAAGATTAACCCTTAATATGTATGTGGTTGCAGAATTAAAACAAGGAATAATAAACCATAACACATGACATCAAATTTACGTGGACAAACCCCTAAGGTAAAAAACTCAACCAAAAAGAGAGAGATTCAAGTATATTACTAATCCAAGAGAGATTACAATAGCAATACACTTCTCTAAATAACTCTATAGAATTTGGTAGCACCCTATTACCTACACAACTCAATGAATAACTCTAGCTCAAGGCCCTAATTTATAGAAACTTGAGGGGATAAATACCACCATGGTATCACCAAACAACAAGCAACAAAACCACATAGAAAAACCCAACAAATACCTCCTTAAAATCATAGTTAAATCCACCCAAATTAGCAACTTAGAGATGCTCTTATAGCTGTCATAAGGCATGTCTCATGCATGGGTTCCTAGGAAAGGAATCTATCATAAATACAATCATAAATTTTTTCATAGTTGTCATAGCATCCTATGACAGTTGTAATAGTGTCATAGATTCTCATACAACTTATGATAGATGTAATAACCCTCCAAAAAGAGGAGATTCCAAATGGGATGCCTAGCTATTTTGTCCTTTTCCTAGAAGACAACTGATAATAGTAACTTCGTCTTTACATGAGCTCTTTCACCATCATTGATTAAATGATTTCACCTCTTATGGGTAATTTACAAAGGATATTAGGAAAACAATTAATTAATCAATTTACAAGGGTGATGTCACCTAAATCCTAACATTCTCCCACTTGACATGATACATTGTAAATTACACCCATAGAGATACATCAACATAAAATTAAGTATAGTGATAAAGGACCATTGCATTTCTACACCAAGAGAAATTATCTATGGTTACTAGTTTTATGAGAGAATCTACAACATTATCCAAAGAGTCCACTTTTTCAATCAAGACCTGTCCATTCTCATCCATTTCTCACACAAAGTGATACTAAGCATCAACATACTTAGTACAAGCATGATACATAGGATTCGTAGCCAAACATATGGCACCTTGATTGTCACATTTTATCCAAAGTGTCCTACAATCAAAACTAGTACTAGTACCAAGTATCTATAACAATAAAATGTATTTAGAGGCATGATTAGAAGCCATATACTCTTCTTCAGTGGTGGACAATGCCAATGCAGGTTTTCTTTTACTCATCCAATTCACTGCACCTCCAAAAAAGTGAACACATAGCCACTAGTGGAACTTTGACTATCCAAGTCACCTACCCAATCTGTTTCAACAAAACCTTGTATGTCCAATGAATTATCTACATTATTAGTACCATGATAAACAGAAAAATAATCAAAAGTACCTCGCAAGTACCTAAACACATTTTTAACAAAATTCTAATGCTCTTTACCAGGGTTAGATATAAACTTGCTTAGAACTCCCACTACTTGGGTAATCTATGGTCTAGTATAAAATATTGTTTACATTAAACTACCAACAACACTAGAATAAGGGAGATTAAACATCTCTTCAATATCATCAACAAAATTAGGACACATGTCTAAACTCAACTTAGTACCTATTGGAAGTGGAATATTTAGTAGTTTACAGTCCTACATTTTAAACCTTTGAAAAATAGTATCAACATACTTACTCTGACTTAACCAAATCTTTTTGTGTACTTGATCCTTGTTGATTTCCATCCCAAGAATATATCTATTAGCCCCTAATTCATTCATATCAAATGTGCTAGAAATTTGAGCTTTGAGATCTCTAATCATCACCTTGTTGTTATCAATAAACATGTCATCTTCATACAAGAAAATAATCAATATATGCTCATCGATAATCTTAAAATAGATAGAGTGATCCTCTTCACTTCTAACATAACCCAAATTTTATGAGAAGGCATAAAAAATTTGGTATCACATCCTGGGTGACTATTTCAAACCATATAATGACTGTTTTAACCTCCAAATCAAGTGTTTTTTTTCATTCACAACAAAATTGTCATGTTGTTGCATATAAATCTCTTCTTCAAAATCCTCATGCAAGAAAGAAGTTTTAACATTCATTTTATCTATCTCAAAATCACAAGAATCAATAATAGATAACATGAATCTAATAGAAATTATCTTAGAAATAGGAGAGAATATTTCACCAAAATCAACTCCCTCTCTCTAGGAGTAGACCTTGGCCACCAATCTAGCTTTCTACCACTCTAATTGATTGTCTTTACCAAACTTATTCTTATATACCCACTTGCATCTAGTGGGCTTCCTTCCTTTGGGGAAACTAACAAGATCCCATTTATCACAACTATCCAAATCCATCATCTCCTCCTGCATGGCCTATATCCAAAACTTACTTTCTTCTTAAGAAAAACCCTCCCTATAAGATCTAGGTTCATAATGAGTACTCCAAAAAGTAAATACACAACAAAAATTGGATGGGCTATACCTACCAACTAAATTATGTTGTCTTGCAGATCTTCTCAAGGTAGGAGTAAGGGGTTCTTGATGTTCTTATTCTTCTGTATGATTATCTTGCACATCATCTAAGCTCTCTAAACCATCTTCTTCTTTTCTATCCTCTAATCTATCTTGTTGTTCTTCCACGTGTGTATCTTCTTTCTTTTCAATCATTTTTTTGAAGTGCACTTTTTTGTCTTCTCTTTCTCCTTTGGTTGTTCTTCACCTAAGTAAGCTCTAAAATCCCTAAAAAGTCACATCTCTAGAGAAAACTATTTTATGAGTTAGTGGATTCATAATCTTATAACTATTTTCATTCTCAATGTAACCAATAAAGATGCATTTTTTATGCTTTTGGATCCAGCTTAGAAAACTTCTCTTGAGGAACATGAACAAAATCCTCACAAAAAAGACCCTTAAATGTGAAACAAAAGGATTTACACCTATCCTCACTTCATAAGGAGTTTTATCAACAAGAGTTGAATAAGGAGATCTATTAACCAAACAACATGCAGTACTTACAACTTCTACCCAAAAGCATCTATCAAGCTTAGCACCACTTAACATGCTCCTAGATCTTTCCATAAAGGTTCAGTTCATTCTTTCTACTACCCCATTTTATTGGGGAATGTAAGGAGTTGTATTTTGTTGAAAAATACCTACATTCTTATAGGAATCATCAAATTTCCTAGAATAATATTCACCCTCATTGTCAAACCTGAATACCCTTATCTTATAATCCATTCACTTCTCAACTAAGTGTTAGGGTTTAGAAAGTAGATATATATATATGATAAATGTAGATTTGATCAAGAAAATAGAGAAATAGAATGCAAAAAAAATTATAGTAGCAATAAGAAAAATATTTAAACCAAGCTACATCCACCAATAAGAGGGTCCAATATATATTAAAATTATAGTAAATAAATTTTGCAAAGCTTGCAGCATGTTGGCAAGAGACACTGTGTGTATCACTTTGTGTTGTCATTGATGGAAACCCTAATCGATGATCAGATCCACACAATATCATTCGATCATACCAATAGGAAGATTGAAGATTGTCAAGTAAGAACAAAGTATTCAGTAACACAGTGTTCATCGATCTATATGAAGATTTCATGTTATTATTTTGTATTGTGCATCCTAGGGAACATTTGTTGGTATACTATCTTTTTTCTATTGAAGTGTAGTGGCTCGTATCAGTTCGTGTGGAAGTTAAAAGATTTAGTTGAATTGTTCTCAAATTTTCTTGTATTGTGGCCGACTTCATGAATGTATTAAGTCGTGGATGTATGAGAACCAATTTAAGTATTGCTATGTTTGCATATCTTTGTTTGGGTCCTAGCCAACTTTTGGCCAACCATTAAAGGTATGCATTGCATATCTTTCATAATTTGAGGCTGACAGTTGTAGTTTTCTTGTGTTATATTGAAGTCGGCGAAGTGTAATTGAATCCTAAGGTGCAGATATATATATATATGATTGTCCATATAATTTTGGTGTGTCTGTGATGTGTGTATTGGTGTGAATTGCGAATAAGAGCAAAGTAGAAGAGTGATAATGCACATTTTCACTTGCACATAGAAGATATATGTTGTATGCATGAGCATAACAGAGAAGAAGTGAAAAATCAGTCTATAGGCCAACAGATCTATTATTGAGCCTAACCGGAACTGTAATCAATAATTTTGTAGATGTTAATCTTCTCAGTTCAAACTCTCAGATGGATTTAATTTGATTTTCTTTGTAAGGCAGTGAGCCTACCCTTTGAGGAGTGAGCTCTAGGTAGTGTGCCTGAATGCAAGTGCATTCCCCTTTTGTAATCTTCATTTGAGTATACTAAAATCATAATTGTGGATTGGCCATCCACCATGGTTTTTCCCCTAATAGGGTTTCCGCGTAAAAATATTGGTGTTATGGTGTTGTGTTTATTTTCTTGTTTATGCACTATGGTTGAATGTTACTAATGTTTGATGATAAAGGTTAATAAAGTTGATTTTTGCACAACACTAATTCACCCCCCTCTTAGTGTATCTTGTTTCCAACACAACAACCATTGCAAATTGTAGCAATTATTTTCTCCATGTTTTACCACTGCTATTTTTACATAGCCTTTGTTGTGTGTACCCAACTCTTCCTGCATTTTTCTAGCCACAAAACTATAAATTTTTGCCAATGTTTTTCATGAATTACTACCCTCTAAACTCATCACTGAGTGTTTGTATATTCTCCCACACATGTACCATTAATTACAAAGAAGTGTGGCCATTTTTTTTTACTCATGCAGCCAATAACACATTTTCTTTTAGGCAACTACATTTAATATTTTTAGCTATCTTTTAATTTTATATTATATAATTGTAATTGATCACTTCCAGCATTTACTATTTTTTTGTAGCTTCTCTTTTAAATACAAATGCAACATAAATATTTAATAAGTGCAACAAATTTAAATAAAATATTGGTGAAAATATCCCTTCTAAGTCTGATTGGTCTCCATAACACAACAATATCCCACTTGGAGACTTATTAAAATCCACACCATACCGTCTGCCACTTGGAGACTGATCATAACACCACTACACCTACAAATCCCACTGGAAATAAGAACCTTGGACCCTTCTATTTCGTTTTACTTAAATTCAACCTTGAAGGCCAACCGAAGCTAAAGAGGATCTTAGCTTATCCCTTGTCACCACCTTCGTAAAAATATTTGTTGGATTGTCATATATATAAATATTTTCCAGCCTTACCTATCTATCCTCTAACATTGAATGAATAAAATGATATCTCAACTGCATGTATTTGTTTTTTTAGTGCAAGGCATAATTCTTTGTAAGATGTATAACACTTTGGCTATTCATAAAAAAGTAACTTTCAACCTATTTTTTTCCCAACTCTTCCATGAAAAGTTGCAACCATATCATCTCTGTGATTTCCTTTGTTGTAACTACATACTCTACCTCTGTGGTGGATAAAGCAACCACCTTTTTCAATTGAGAAATCCAACTCACTATTTTCCCACCAACTATGAATACAAAACCTGTGGTACTCCACCTAGTATTAATATCCCCTACAAAATCTGATTCAACATAACTTTTTAAATCAGTATTAGAGTCCCAAACACATTAACATTTATTGGATGTACTTCTCAAATACCTAATAATCCATATTATCGCATTCCAATGCCCAATTCTAGGATTACTCATATACCTACAAACAACTCCTACGACATGTGCAATATCTGGTCTTGTGCATACCATGGTGTACATTAAACTACCTACAAGTGAAGTGTATGGTACCTTGGGAATTTTTCCTTCCACCTCTTGTGTTTTTGGACACATATCCTTAGTCAATCGGAAATGACTAGTTTAAGGTGTGCTGACAGCTTTTGCATTCTCCATATTAAACCTCTGCAACACCTTCTCAACATAATTAGCCTAAGATAAAAACAATTTTCTAATTTTCCTATCTCTAGTAATCTTCATTCCAAGGAAAACAAGTTTCCCCCAAATCCTTCATATCAAATGAATTTGCTAACTTATATTTTAACTCCCTTATGTGATCCATGTTAGACCCCATTACAAGCATATCATCAACATATAAACATAAAATAATATATATATATAATAGTCTAACCTCTTAATGTAAACATAATGGTCTGAATTACACCGGTTGTAGCCATGCTCAACCATAAAACTATCAAAATTAATATACCATTTCTGAGGTGTTTGCTTCAAGACATATAAACTTTTCTTCAATTTGTAGATAAAGTTCTCCTAAAACCTTTGACCTTAAATCCTTGTGGTTGTTTCATATATATTTCATTTTCCAAATCACCATGGAGAAATTTTTTTTTAACATCAATCTATTCTAAGTGCAAATCTTCAACAACCACAATACTTAAAATAGTATGAATAGAAGTCATTTTAACAATCGAAGAAAATATTTTATCAAAATCAATTCCTTTTTTTGTGTGAATCCCTTTACAACTAACTCATCTTTAAATTTTTTCTTACCTCCATATTCCTCTTTTGACCTATAAACCCATTTGTTTGGTAAAGTCGTTTTACCTAGAGACAACTTACATAATTCCCATGTCTTATTTTTTAGCAAGGAGTCCATTTCTTCTTCCACTCCATGCTCCTAATGATGCTTAGCACCCACCTGCATAGTTTCATCATAAAATTCTAGTTTACCAACATTAGTTAATAAAATAGAATACAAAGAGGGGGAACTTTTTTCTTGAGGTCTATTTATCCTTGAAAATTGTCTAACATTCAATGGATTTTGTGGTATTTGTTTTTTTTGTGGTTGCAGAGCATGAGGAACCACTAGAAAATTTCTATTTGGAATCTAGCACTACAACATCATTTTCTTTCTTCTCATGTCTCGCTACAACTGATCTTTGTACAACACCTTCTCATTGAATATGACATCTCTACTTCTTACAATTTTTTTATTTTCACAATCCCAAAGCCTATAACCAAATTCATCAATTTCATATCCAACAAATATACATTTCTTTGGCTTAGATTCAAGATTGGTTCTATTTTTAGAATCTACATGTGCAAATGCTTCACAACTGAAGGTCTTGAGAAAAGAATAACTCACCTTCTTACCCATCTATTTTTCCTTGAGAATGCCACAACCAAAATTATTTCAAGGAACTATATTTAATTAAATAGATATAATTGTTTACACCCTCTACCCACATGTTTAAAGTTAGCCCAGAAATGCAATCCCGCACTCCTTGCACACTCCATTATTTTCCCATTCATGCACTTAGCCACTCCATTTTCTTGTGGAGTCCTTGGAACTTTTTTTATCCTATGAATACCATTAGAGGAACAATATTATTCAAACTCTTTGCTACAATACTCACCACCATTATCAAATTCGAGACATTTCAACTTTTTACCCATCTCATTGTCAACCAAGCTTCTCCAATTTTAAAAGTTTCAAATACATCAAATTTTTGTCTAAGAAAATAAATCCATACCTTCATAGTTGTGTCACAAATAAAAGTAACATACTATCAAGAGCCATCGAGAGAAGATACCTAAGCTGGTCCCCATACATCCATATGCACAAGCTCCAATTTCTCATCTTTTTTTTTCTTCCCATCCTTGAAAAAACTAACTCTTTTGTTTGTCATACACAACTTTCACAAAAATCGATATTAACACATTTTAGAGTTGGTAGAACTTTCTTAGAATGAAGCACTTTCATACCTTTTTCACTCATGTGCCCAAGTCTATTATGCAATAGTGTTGTTTCACCCACAACAACTATCTAATTTTCTACCTGTTGATCTACAATAATTGTTCCTAAAACTATTAGAGAACCCACAACAACTATTGTCAAACCTATAGCAATTGTTGGAGCTATTTTTTCCAGCAACTCCCTTGTTTAATTTTTATCTACAATAGCTAAAGTAAAAGGAATAGTATGACCCATACAAAGATTTAAGGTGCATATTTTACTCATGCACCCAATAACACATTTCTTTTGGACAGCTACATTTTATATTTTTAATTTTCTTGTAATTTTATATTATATAATTCTAACTGATCACTTCCAACATTTACTATTTGTTTGTAACCACTCTTTTAAATACAAGTGCAACATAAATATTTAATAAGTGCAGAAAATTCAAATAAAATATTAGTGAAAAACTTCTCATTTGAGTCTAATTGGTCTCCATAACACAACACTAAGGCTTTAAATTTCTTAAACCTAGTGAAAAATTTAGATTTTTCATGCATAAAATAAATCGAGGTGTATCTTGACACATCATCAATGAAATTAATATAATAAAAAGATCTTCCAAAATAGTCAACATCCACTGGTCCAAACACATCTAAATGAATGATCTCTAATAATCTCTTAGCTTTATTAGTCCCATTAGGAAATGGTGATCTATTTTGTTTTCCAAACACACAATGCTCACAAAAATCATTTTTACCAACAAAATAATCAAAAATATCATCAACCAATTTTTTATTCAAAATGTTCTTAAGACCTTTTTCACCAATGTGGCCCAATCTATGGTGTCACAACATACATAGATTTTTAGTGCCAATTACATTTGAAGAGATACAAAAATTATAAGCATTAAGCCTAAACAAATTCGCAATCTAAGATCCTTTAGTTATCACCAAACTCCCTTGTACCAACCTCCAACCAGCCTTGTCAAATGTCACATGCATTCTAGAATCATTCAACTTGGATACTAAAAGTAAATTTCTCACAAGTCTTGGAATATGTAAAACATGATCAAGGGTTTTAACCCTTCCATCCTAGAAACACAACTTTACCTTTCCCTTACCAACAATATTCTTCATGCTATTATCATCAAGGAAAAATTATCCCCCATCATAAGTTGAATATGAAGTAAACAACTCCTTATGTGGATTCATATGGTAGGAGTAATCTGAATTAATTATCCAAGCATCATTACTAATAGTGCCAGCTAAAATAAAAAAAGCATTAGAAGCATCATCTTCTAAGGACTTTTTTGTGGAAGTATCTAAACTCTTTTTCTTGTTTCTACACTCCTTCACATGCCCTCTCTTACCACAATTCCAACATTGTACTCTTGTCTTCCCAGGGGTTTTAGAACATCCTTTAGATTTATCTCTCTTCTTGTCCCCTTTGGGCCCTCCTTTATTCTTTGGACCTTCTTCACACATGCAAGGCATCTTGGGAGCCTGCATTCATGGAATTTATCCTCTTTTATTTTGGAAGAATAATAAAAATGAGACTATCCATCTTCGGTTATGTACCACCACCACTTATGCAAATAATTAGATTTCCCAAGATTCAGGTAAAGAAAAAAGCATCAAAATAATCACATTAAAATAATTTAAATATTTTGCAATAGAATCACCATCCTTCATTTTCAAAGAATACAAATGTCTTTTGAGATATAACTTATTAGTTAAACTTTTGGCTTTAGAAATATCACCTATCCTCTTCCAAATATTGTATGCATTAGATTCTTCTAAAATATTCAAGAGGAAAAAATTTGAAAGACACAACCGAATGATTCCGCATTCCTTTTTATCCATTTTTCTCTAATCTTAATCATAATTTATTTTTGGTTTCCTTTCATTCAAAATTACCAACCACTGATCTCTCTCTTTAAGGAGATCCACCATATTCAACTTCCACATCTCGTAACTAGTTCCATTGAATTTATCAAAATCTAGGTGAGAGGTAGAATCCATGGTTTACAATCTTTCACAAATCTACAAAAAACCCAAAAATGAAAAGGCTCCCAATATAGCAAAAAATCTTCAACACTGAAAAGAAAAGCATCCCTTTCTCAACAGAACTGTTAGCTCTAATACCAAATGTTATAAATCAAGGTGAATAAATCTTGCAATAAGAACTTTAACCAACTATAATTTTAAATTTGAATCCAAACATTAATCCTTAATATGTATGTGATTGGAGAATTAAAACAATAACACATGACACCAAATTTACATGGAGAAAACCCTAATGGAAAAAATCAATAAAATAAAAAGAGGGGAAAGTATATTAGTAATCCAAGAGAGATTAAAAAAACAATACACTTCTCTAAATAACTCTATAGAATATGGGAGCACCCTATTACCTGCACAACTTAATGAGCAACTCTATCTCAAGGCCTTAATTTATACAAAATTGAGGGGATGAATACCACCATGGTATCACCCAAAAACAAGTAGAAAAACCACCTAGAGAAACCCAAAGCCTACCTTGTTGCAATTACCAAATCCACTCAAAATAGTAACTTATAAATGTTCTCTTACAATTATCATAAGGCATCTCTCATTCATGGGTGCCTAGGAAAGGAATCTATCATAAATACAATCATAAATGGTGGCATATTTTTCATAGCATCTTATGAAAGTTTGCATTGTGTCATAGATACTCTTGCAACTTATGATGGATGTCATAACCCTCGAAACATAGGAGATTCCAAATGGGATGCATATTTATTTTGTCATTTTTTCTAGAAGACAAATGGTAATAGTAACTTTATCATTACATGAGCTCTTTCACAACCGTTGGTTAAACGATTTCTCCTCTTATGGCTAATTTATAAAAGACATTAGGAAAATAATTAATTAATGTATTTACAAGCTTGATATCACCTAAATCCTCATAGCACTAGTATTTCTATAAAATTTTAATTATTATGAACTTTCTTTAGTCATAAAACTGTTATAAATTCTTGTATAAAATAAATTGTTAAGTTTTAAGAAATATTTGTATGAGAAGATGAATCTAAATGATTTATTGTTAAAATATTTGTACGAGAAGATGAATCTAAATGATTTATTGTTAAAATTCAAGAAATATTTGTATGAGAAGATGAATCTAAATGATTTATTGTTAAAATCATTGTACTATAAATTGAATATGAAAAATCTTGTGTTACGAAACTTTCACTATTTTATAATCTATTTAGGGCCAAAAAACTCGGATTTTCCTTTTTTGATGGTGGTTGATAGGTTGTATCATAGACTAGGTCACACAAACAACATTTATTTTTTTCCTTTCCTTGTGTAGTGTAGACACATAAAAATGTCTTGAATGATATCATATACTTGAATCTGATAACTAACACCATTTCATCCTAAAACCCATCCTCTTTTCGCTTGATTGATTAAATTAGCCTAGCTATTTAATTAATCACATCATTTTCATCTATTAACCTGATTAATCTAATTAGGTTAATTCCTACCCCTTTCATGCTAACCTTTTGTATAGGATAAAATTTGCAACCCTTACGCAAATTCCCCTTTTACCCCTTTCGACTTTAGAAAACCAAATTTAGAGGCTTAATTCCACATAATCCCACTACCTTTGTCACACTTGGCACCTATTTTGAGTGTCAGTAGAGGTGTTTCTATCGAGGATGCCCACGTGGTGCATAGATGTTCATGCGACATGTAGACGTTTGTGTGGTGCGCTTACATCCCTGAAAAATTCTCATGTTTGGAGCCTACATAGGAATTACACTTCCCATTAGAGGTTGATTTGTAATGCCCCCTCCAACAAACCAACTCGAAGATGGCCTTTTTATTCCTCTCTACTTCATATTCACTGATTCTCATTCCATTTTTCACGGTTGAATATCTACACATCCTCTCTTCTGATCTCTCCACAAGATCCAAGTAGCTTCTTCCCCATCTCTCCAATCTCCAAATACTTTACACTCCATAGCAGCAACATCAACACTCCATCACTTCAGTAGAGCACATCTGGAATAAAACACCATTGCAATAGAGGCTTGAGTTCCTCTCATTTTCTCCCCCACTAGGCTTAAGTGCTTTTGGTAGAGGTGGCAAGCTTTCACTCCTCTCCTCTATTATTTGGTTGATTAATATAGCACTATTTTGTAGTATTTTAGTTCTCTTTACTTCATTTCCTACATTTCTTTCTATCTGGCTATCCATGGAGGTGGGAACACCAAAACGGGGTTTTGACTAAGGCAAACCCCTATATAGCACCAACTCTCTCTCTCTCTCTCTTGTGTGTGCAGGTATTCAAGACACTCATGCGTTGGAAGCTTCATCACTCACATGGTTGTAAGTGTTTCCTTTCCCTTCTTCTCCTTGTCTTTATCATTTCCATTTTAGTCTATTTCAGCCTCATCGCACTCTAGTATTTCTCAGTAATCGAAATGCTAGTAGTAACTTAGATGTTCTTTGTGATAAACTCATTCTTTGTTCCGTACGAGACGTCAACGCACCTTTAGGATGCCAACACGCCATGTTGTCATCCGTATTTTGCATTGTCATCCTTTGGCCAAGAGCTTGTTGGTTTTTCTAGAGAATCTTTGTGACTTTCTCTTTTTGGTTCTAGAACTCTCACCGCTATTCTTTGAGGTAGTTTAGGGCAGTTCACCCTATGAGGCTCTCTGAGTGAAGAGAACTTGTGAGTAGTGAATTCGCCTTCTCTACACCTTTCATCCTGTTAAATTAGATAAATCAAAATATCTAATTTCAACACCCTAAGTCCTCTCATTTAATTAAATGCCATTTTTTACCCCTTTTCATTAAATAAGTTAATTATTTAATGAATATCCTAAATTCTCCTAATTTGCATAATTAAAACTTTGTTTAATTATTAAATGACTAATTAAATATAATTCTCCCACTTGCAAGGGAATATTCTTTGAGAATATTCCTCATTTACATATTCCTTCAAAAGGGAATATTCTCATGGAATATTCTTTCCCTCTTCACTCATTTGAAAAAAGGAATATTCTTCCTTGTAATTTTTTTTAACAAACTTCTTGTGTAATTTTGAAAGTGTGTTTGTTTGGATTATTGTGAGCCCTTGATTAAATGTCAACTTGCATTCTCAACCCTGGATGGGAATCCATGATCCATGCCTCCATTTTCCTTCCATCCTAGCCATTGATTGGCTCTTTCAATCTTGACCATCAATTTCATCTTTCCTATTCTATAAATAGACCTTGCATCTATTGAATAGGAATCCACCTTTTAATTGTAAACTTATTCTATTAAAATCACTCTCATCTTGCATCCATGTTTCATGTTTTAAAGGAATTTTTAGATTAATGTACATGCATAATAGCTTAAAGCATCCATTAATGGCTTCCATGGTAACTTAGGTGCAACCATTTAGCATATTTTGAAACTAGGATTTTAATCTTTCAAATCTTGCATACATTTAGAATAGATTGCATACACTCACATATATCATCTTAGATTTAATCATATTAATCTAGCTTTAATAATGTTTTACAACACATCTCTCATCAGTTTCATCATTTTTCTTCAATAAAATTGTTTGAAACAATCTCATTATCCAAGGGATTGGGAAAGGGTCACCATTCCACAACAATGCAACACCACTCCCTCAATAGGATAAGTTTCAATGTCTTAGAGTAGATGTTTGTTAAGTTGTCATGTTTTAAAATTGTTAGTTTTAATGTCTTCTTCGTCTTTGTTTAAATTTAATGATCTTATTAGGATTGATGCATAGTGGCTTAAATATACTTTGAAGTTTTATGAATCAAGTGTGGTTAACCTATTCTATGTCACTAGTCACATTTTGGTGCTAGAAGGATGGCTCAATTGATCGAATATGATGAATTTTTCTCTAGATTATCATTTTCTCGGTTTTACAAGTACAATGACACCTTTTTAGGCATCACCATATAAAAATTCCCTTTCTTGGAGTATAGTTATTTTGAATTAAAACATCAATTCCTATTAAAAAAATTCAATGCTAATACTTTTTAGAGGTGTCAAAGACTTGAAAACAATGACGCCTCCAAAATAGTGATGTTTGTTCGCACTAGAGTGACACCTTTTTTAATTATGGTGATTCCTTTGTAAAAAACAACGATTTTTACTAGTAAGCAAAAATAGTGACTAAATTTTAGCATGTGCTTAAAATTTTTTATTTATCCTCTATTTAACATTACATTGATTGCTCGCTTTTGTTTTTTTTAGGCTAACCAGTTTTACAAGTTTTGGCAAGAAAATTTCAAGTGAAGGAGCATATTGTCATTTGATTATAATTGTAAACAAGTGTTTTGACACTTATGGGACAATTATAACCCATTTTATGATGCTTTATTTCATGTTTTAGGATCAACCAGACCTCCTTTAGGTTTAAAATGAATGCTCATATTGGTTAAAACTAAACCCTTGCATCCTCATTTTCTAGTGTTGGTTTAAAATTGAACAAAACAAGTTAAACACTTCATTTTGTTTTTAAAATGAACTCATTATGCTTGTCAAAGTTAAAATGAGCATGTGTCTGATTTGCTTGTGTATGATTTTTTTGTGTATCCACTCCCCTTACACCTCATGTGATCTTGGGTGAAGAGAAACATATAAGTACACCTTTTCTTATAGTTGGAAGCACCTATCATCTCCCCTTGCACCTTTTGGAAATATTGTGTGACAAAAATCATTTTAAGCATTAAACATGTGTTACCTTTAGAGGTCCTGCCTCCCAACTTGTGAGAGGGAATGAACCAAGTGGTGCTTTCATTTCGGTCCACTATATAAATAATTGGTTGTGACTAAAGTCATTAACCAACTAGTTTTGCTTTCCTATACTAACGAATGTCTCCCTTAGTATCCTTGTGATGTGTTAAAACACTTAGATATTTATAAGGGTTGGGATGCCTCTTAATTGAGTGAATCACCTTGTGTATAACACTAGTTAATCTCAAAAGTCTAGATTAACAACCTTCTTAGTAGTGGCTCACCATTTCCTCTCAAGTTTATTTTGAAGTAGTGCATGGGAGGCGCACCACTCCTAGAAGTTACTTACCATGTTTGATTTTTGGTTGATGCAATAAAGAAAATGGGGAAGGGACTCCTTTGCTTGGCATTTCAAGATAGTACATTTCCTCTACATAGCCTATTTTTCCACTCCATATTCATGGATTAATCATCTCTTAGGGGATGATGGTAAGGCTACTAAGAAATAAACACCTAAACTAGGATTTTTCATGCTTGTGTGTCATTTTAATACTTTTCTTGGTTTCAAAACATTACAAACAAACATCAGCAAGTCTTTTCAAAATTTCAAGCCCTTTGGTCTAAGTATGGATACCCTTTGAAGAAACCTTGATATTGATTAGTTTACTAAGGATTTTTATCCTTAGAGACTTCTAAATATTTTGGTTTACATCACAATCCATACTTCCCAAAGTTCACCTAGAAAAATATGCCTTAAACTTCATCCTTTCTACAAAATGGACTTTGTGAAATGAATGATGTTTTTGACATAGACATTTAGTTTGAAACTTAAGAAATACAAGTGTCTGTGGTAAAAAAAACTCATTTAAGCAAGATAAATTGACAAATTAAACCCCACATGACCATTTGGCATGTGATCACTCTGATTGAACAACCAAACATTATTCCCACTATCATTCAACCAAACTTTGAACTAATTGAAGGATAACAAATAGATATAATTAGTAGTTTGAGGAGATTCACTTTTGAAACAAAGGAAACACCAATCCAATGGGGAAACACAACATACATCTTAGACGAACAAGAGGAAACAACTGATATTATGGCTAGAAGGTATATATTACTACTTCCTATGTGGCCACACTCTTCCATTGGAAAGAAACATGCTTGTGGGTACCCCAAACACCAACCCTTCTCAAAACACCACTTGGACACCAAAATTTTGGTGCTCCTCCCATTCCTGAACATCCCCTACATCAACATAAACCACTTATACTTCATTAATCCATGACAAACTCAACATATTGAGGGAACCCATCTTCAACCATCCCCATGAGTATCAAAAGTGTTCCCAACATCATGCAAGGTAGTTTGGACCAAGTGTCAAAAATATACCCAAAAGGGAAATTTAATACCCTTACACAAAACTAGCCTTCAACACAACATGGGACATCTTCGTCCAATCATCATGTTAATAAATCCCACCCATCGGTTTCCCAAAAACACACATGTCCCATCTATCATCAACCCAAATCAAAACAACCCCTTGGTCATGAACTCCATCAACCAAGGTAATACCTTGGTCCCACCTCAAATACCACAATCCAAAATCCATTTCACATATCCAAACAACAAACTGATCCTACATTGCAAGAACATGCCTTAACTTTATAACAAGCACAATAGGCTTATAAAAAAGTATTGCAACAACAATAATAGGAACTAGCCTTAGTAGAACAACAAAAACAACAAGCTCTAGTAGCACAACAACAACAAGAAACCTTAGCACCACAACAAAAGCAACTACAACAAGCATCCCTAGCAGCACAACAACAACAAGCAGCCTTAGCAGCATAACAATAATAACAAGCAACCCTAGCAGCACAATAACAAAAACAAGCCCAACCAATAGCCTTATTAGTGCAATGACAACAACAAGCCCAACAACAAGCCCTCATGGCACAACAACAATAGAAATCCCAACAAGAAGCCTTAGTATCTCAGCAACAACAACAAGCACAACAAGTAGCCCTCATTTCCCAACAAAAACAAGCACAAAAATATTCCCAACAACAATTTCTTACACAAAAATAACAAGGTTTATACTATAACCCTCAAAAAAACATCACCAATACGAACATGTTAGGAACATATACACTGCCACCACCATCACCTTCATGATATCCCACACTACCATACACCTCATATAACACCCCATCATATTAGAATCCCACATACAATCCATCCACCATCCCACAATATGCAACATATGTTCCTCCACCAAACCCACAAGATGATGTAGCTTCACAACTTAAAATATTAACACAAGAAATGTAGGATATTTAGATGGGAAAAATGAACAAACCCCAAACACAATAAAAATTATTTCTTATCCATTTGATTGAAATAGCGTAATGGTGCCATTCCCTCACAGTTTTTAAGTCCCCAAATTTGATAAATACAAAGGGAGAGGAAGTCCTATGGAACATGTCAAAGATTTTAACATCATGTGTATGGAGGTGTCCTACAAAAATTCATATCTGATGCACCTCTTTCCACAAAGCTTGATAGGCCTAGCCATTGATTGATTTTCTCAGTTGCCTCCAAGTATCAAAACCTTCCAAGAAATAATAAATTAATTCATAGATTAATTCTCCTTCAATATTGACATGGATGTGAGTCTTGAAGAGTTGTACACTCTCAAAAAAAATAAGGAGAATCTTTCACCAATTTATTACAACAATGGAGGAAAAGGGCTAGTAAGAGCAAGTGGCTAATTACCTATGAGCAACGAGTGGGGAACATCATAGAGAATGCCGATCTAGATCTATCCTTCCACTTGAAATTGCAGTGCATTACCACCTATGATGAGCTCATCCCTAGAGCCCTCAACATCGAGCATTCTCTAATCTCAAAAGGAATTACCCAATCCTACAAAGCAATCACCCATCAACTAGTTCCAACAATAAGCCTCAAGTTTGGGATAAAAACAAGAACATGGAAAATGATGGTGTGGTAGATGCTAAGGTGGTTCTAAGTACTCCTAGGCCAAACACCAAAAAAATGACTAACACTCAACCAACCTTACAACAAACAACATCACCACAAAACAATCAGATCAATAACACTGAAACACAACAAAGAAAAACCCCTAATAGGAACAACTATCTGAAATGCAAGTACACCCAATTGTCAAAACCTATCAAAAATTTCATGAAGAAATTGGTAGAGTCAAACTAGATAATGCTACCCAATTTCAAAAACTACCAAGAACCACAGGATAAACCACCTTGGTACATCAAAAAAGACCTTTGTGACTTTTACAAAATCAAAGGACACAAAACATCAAACTATATGAGGCTCAAAAATGTTATCCAAGATCTTATTGAGAATGGATACATATCTATTGTGGTACTAGCTGACAACCAAGATATCAAGATACACAAGAACCCTATGCCAGATCACAACAAAGGAAACAATAATGGAAAAGATAAGGATTACAAAAACGTGAAACATGTCTATTCCAATGTAGTCACTTCCTGTGATAGTGTCATCATCATCGTCACCAACAAAGGGCCTAGTGCAGAGTGTGTAGTCACCACATGATGTGGAAAATTTACCATCCAAGGATTCACATCTCAATCTAGGCCACAATATACGTTGCCAACATCGAACCCTAACAAATATAGCCTCCTAGATCAGCTTAAGAAGACTCCCACACAGATCTCTATATTGGAACTATTAAGGTCATCCCCACACATAGGAAAATATTAGAGAAGGATCTATCTACCTCATCCATACCTAAGAATATGGATACAAATTAGTTTCAAGTTGTGGTAGGGCATGCCACTATCCCTTAGCTTCTCACCTTCTCAGAACAAGACCTACTATCACAAGCATCTTATAACTATGCTTTACACCTTGAGGTCATTGTTCATAAGAACAAGGCTAAAAGAGTTTTAGTAGATGGAGGTGTTGGTCTAAACATTTGCGCCCTTTAGTTGATCAAGAACTTGGGTTATTTAAATGATGCTATTGAGAAAGCAAAGAGTACCACCATCAGAAAATATGATGATCAAGAATAGGTGTCACAAGGAATCATCATGCTACCCATCCAAGTGGGACCTCTCATTTTTGAGACTACATTCCAACTGTTAGACCTTGATATCTCCCATAAAATATTTCTTGGTCAACCATGGACCCATGCCCTAGAAGTTGTAGCTTTGACCTATCATCAATGTGTAAAATTTTCTTTCGAGGAAAGATAAGTCACCAAAGATCCTAAGCCTGTTTACTATTGCAAGAACCTTGAGGCCAAGTTTTAAAAAATACCCCAAATCCCTAAAAATGATGAAGGCCCTACACCATCCTCCTCATTTTTTGATCCATCATCCCTTGCACCTAACTTAGAATAAAAACACCCATTGTGTAGAACATCCTTGATATCAAAGTAGTGATCCATGATGATGGTTGTGGAAACTATAAACTAACGAAGGATACTTTTGTGTTAGGGGAGCTACCTCTTTCTCCTAAATCTCACGGGAAACCCACAACTATCAACAAAGTGGGTAAAACAATAAAGATGGAAGCTACAAACTTCACCAAGTGGGGATATTTAAAATAAGAAGATGTCAATGAGGAAGATGTCTCTAAACTACACTATCAGGATGACCGATCTATCCCTATTCTTCCCATGGAAGATGACAATAAAGTCTTGTAGCTAATGAAGGGATGTGGATATAATAAAAACGAGAAACTAGGACAAAATGACAATGGCTTGGTAGAACCCATCATTCCTGAGAAACGTCCAAAGAATCTTGTCCTAGGATGTACTACTACTAAGGTTACCCTTCTTGGAAAAGGTACATCTGCTAAACAGACTGAGGCTTCCTCTTGGTTAACCACATTGTGAGATACTACCCCAAACAACTTCCCTCTCAACATTGTTGACTTATTTGAGAATAGCTCTCTCTTCATGATATCCACAACATATTTTTCCCCAAATGACCAAACCAAATAAATAAGGCTAGTATATCCCCAACTCATTAAATAGGACCAATAAGGACCACCAGTTCTATATTTTTTCAAAAATGATGAAGTAATCTCAAAATTCATGGGACTCCATGACAACTTACCATGGGTAGATCACAAATTTGGTTTTTACATAGAGCTATACACAAGGGCATACTACGGGGAGATGATTGAATCCTAAAATTGCAAAATGGACAACATGCAAATAACATGTAGATGTTTGAGTGAAAACCACACTGTGGCACTTTTTGATCCTAAAATAGTAAAAATAAAGGATGCATCCAAAGGTGAAAACCTCTCTGAGGCACCCAAGGATTAGGGAATCAATCTCCCCCTTAGTGCAATGCATCTAGAAAATTCAACAGTGCTAGCAAAAAATGCTACCCTAGTCAATGTAGGAACAAAATAAGTACCCAAGATAACTCTCTATTGAATCCCTGTTGGATGAAGAATATAAAGACCTAGCAAAATTCTTGAAAGAGTAAAGAACCAAATTTTCATGGTCATACATATATATGCTAGGCCTCAATCCAAAAGTGGTTTTGCATGTCATTTAGCAATCTATCTTAAAGCCAAACCAGTGAAGTAGAAATTAAGGAAGATGCACCATCAAATAGCACTCTTGGTGAAACTTGAGTTACAAAATATTCTTGAAACTAGATTCATCTACCAATAGATTATCTTGAGTGGGTTTCAAACCTGGTACCAATCTCCAAACTCACTAGGGGCATCAAAATATGCATGGATTCCAAAGACTTAAACAAAGCAAGCCAAAAGGATGATTCCTCTCTTCCTAACATAGACATCATTGTTCATTAATGGTTGGGGATGAAATGCTATCACTCATGGATGGTTTTTCAAGATATAATCAAATCATGATCACCAAGGAGGATAAACAAAAAACTGCATTCACTTGTCCAT
>CM021101.1:73813049-73886978 GCA_007115665.2 Sequoiadendron giganteum | reverse complement strand
ATCCATGTTTCATTTTTTACAGGAATTTTAGATTAATTCTACATAAATAATAGCTTAAAGCATCCATTAATGGCTTCCATAGTAACTTAGGTGCATCCGTTTAGCATATTTTGAAAGTAGGGTTTTAATATTTCAAATCTTGCATACATTTAGAATAGATTGTATACACTCACATCAATCATCCTAGCTTTTATAATATTAATCTAGCTTAATCATGTCTTACAAAACATCTCTCATCAGTTTCATCTGTTTTCTTCAATAAAATTGTTTGAAACAAGCTCATTATCCAAGGGATTAGGAAAGGGTCATCATTCCACATCAATGTGACACCACTCCACCAATAGGATAATTTTCAATGTATTAGAGTAGATGTTTGTTAAGCTTTCATATTTTAAAATTGTTAGTTTTAGTGGCTTCTTCATCTTTGTTTAAATTGAATTATCTTATTGGGACCGATGCATAGTGGCTTAAATATGCTTTGAATCTGTATCGATCAAGTGTAGTTAACCTATATACTATGTCATCGATCACATGTAGTATTTAATTTGTTTTGGTTATGTGTTGTTTTTTTTTGTTTTTCCAAGTGTGGGTATATTTGTATTGAAAACCATGTTATGTACTATTTGTAGAGGTGATTCTCAATGCAAATAATATTTCCAATAAATTTGATATCTTTGGAATGCTTGACATACATTTTATAAAGAAATGTCTCAAATTAATTTATTAGTGTGAAGAAACATGTCATTATCAAATTAATATTGAGAAATGTTGAAAGCATTGTATTAAATAATGCTATAATAAATAATGACTTAAAATATTATGAACAATGTAATAATATGTGAATAGTATTCTTTGTATTAGTAGTTTAATCATGTATTGAGTATAAATATTATATGAAATTATATAATGTGAATAATAATGAATATAGAATTATTTTATATTCTTGTATAATGTGCTAGTAATGGTTCTTATATGTGCGTCAATATGATTATTGTGGTAACTTTATTATATTATTATAAAATTCAATAATAACTTACTAGGGAATCAGTATTATAAAAAATATAATAATATATTAATTCTTGATATGATCTATAAATATTTGTATGTATATTATCACAATCTCACTAGATTAGTCTATTGTGATCTATGCATTGGAAGTAATGTTATTTGATTATCATTTTATTTTTTTTTGTTGTTTGTTGGAAGTAAGGGGAAGACTATTGGAAGCTTATTGTTGTTGATGTTGTTTAGAAACATGAGCATGAGATGTATATATTGCATGATCTGATGTTTTCATTGATTTCAACATCACTATGATCATTCTAGCATGGCTTGGAAGTATTCTTGAAGATAGCTAGATAGAACAAGTTGATCCAAAAAATATGGTTATACAAGAATTTGGCTAAGTATTCCTTTTGATAGTATTGTGGTTCAATGAATCATTTTTATGGTCTACACTCCAGCACAAGTAGAGATATCACTCTGAAATTTTAACAATAGTTTTGAGATCATTATATGCATCTACATTCAAGATTTGTGACATTTTGTGATGTATTTTGAAAGATATGAATGACATGTTTCAGCTTTGTCTATTACATGTATTCCTTGCATAGTGTATCAATGTGGGAGATTTTACATTTCTTCATAGATAATTATTTTGTTATGTGATTATGAGGATAAGCTATTAGATGTCAAGTGAGTTGGAATTCAAAGAGAGATCAAGTTTTGAAGTAACACGTATGGTGAATTGTATGTATAAATGAAGGTTTTGTGTTTAGGTCTTATTTTGGGTCGACCTAATATGTTCGATGTTTTGTGGCAGATACGAAAATAACTTTATCTTATGTGGGATATATATTAGGTCCATCCCAACCTATCTTAAGGTGAAATGAATTTTGAATTATGGCACGAGATGTGGATAAAATGTTTTGAGGCTAAATGTTTAATTTTGTTTGGTACTTCTAATTAGGCTAACCTAATTGAAGTTACACTTGATATGGATATATATAAAGAAATCATAGAGTGAGTATATGGTATGCAAGTAATGAGAGACATATGCCATGTAGAGTTTTCCACCTACATGTGTGTGATGCAAATATAATCAGAGTTGAGTAGATTGTGAGTAGAGAAGAGTATTGATTTAGATCTATGTGGAGATTATTTTTGTATTTCATTGGAACTAAAATTTGACATATGATAGATACTATTGTATTAGTTCAAATAGACTGAGTAGCCACCCCATCTTTCTTCCTTCTCATTCTCTGTGAGAAGTCAGTTCATCTAGCAATGAGCCTTTTTGTAATATACTATATCTGAATATAATATATTGTGTGCTAACCCTCGCCATGGTTTTTCCCTTTTTGGGTTTTCCACATAAAAATATTGGTTTTCATGTATTATGTGATTTTGTGAATGTTTCATGCTTTTAGCCATTATTTTTGTTGGATGTGTAGTGTAGAAAAAAGTGGCCCTTTTTTCACACTTAATTTGGGAATGAATAGTTAATGATAAAATCAACCTAATTGTGCCTTATTTAGGGTGTTGTAAAGTATATCCTAACACTTTCATACTATTCTAGGACTTTATTAATTAATTAGGCTTATTTATGCCTTAATTGGTCCTATTTTACATCCACAAGCCTTATTAAATGCATCTTTTCAAGGATAATCCTGATACTTATCAAATAACAATCATAATTTAGTGTTTTGGGTGATGTGTTCTAGATCTAGTGATCTAGGACTCATATTTCGCCTTGGGTGTATGAGTCTCACCTAGGTCTTGGGACTTGATTTCAAGTTTCACATCAAAAAGGACCTTTCTTGGAGTTTGTGTCCCGATTTTGAGCCACTGGGACTCGTACACCACCTTGGGTGTATGAGTCCCACTCTAATCAGGACCTATTTTGAATTCAATTCTTGGTGAGATTTTATCCCTCCAGATTTGATGTTTTCTTGTAGTGTTGTAATTTTGGGAAATTTGGCATAAACAAGTATAAATGCAAGGTTATTTCATCATTTCAACATCTAACAACCTAGAATTCCATAACCGATAAAGAATAAAGCATCCTAAGACTTCATAAGAGAATCATAGAACATTCAAGAGAATTCAAGGGCGGATTCAAAGAATATTATTGTAGCAACTCAAGATCCATCATCATGACAAAGGCATATTGCATCAAGCATGTTGTTGAGCTAGTGTTGCAGTGTAGCATTCAAGATCCACGTCAAGCATTGTTCCACATATAATTCAAGATCAAGATCTACATTCTTCATGGAAAATTCATGTTAGATTGTAGATTTATATCTCAAGACATCATCCAAGGTATCATTGTTCATATTTCATGTTTTAAGTTTCAGGTTTCAGGTTTCATTGTTTCATCATAAGGTTTAATAACCTAAATGGGGTTTGACTAAGGTAAAACCCTATTCCCTAACTATAAATTTGTTTCTCTCTTTACATGTGTGATTGTAAATCTAGGTGTTTTGGAGCTTGATGATCCTTTGAAGACCAATTTGCAAGATTGAGGAAGGTTGTCAAGTTGTCACAAGGTTGTCATCTACGGGCCAGAGTTTAAGATTTTAGACCTAGAGATCTGGTAGGAGAGAAGCTGTAGGAGATCACTAGAGAATACCAAAATTTTATCCAAACCCTAGTACTGGGACTAAATATCCACCTTAGGTGCATGAGTCCTAGTACTACCTTTTCCCAAATTTTAGGAGATCTAGATCAATCACTGAGAGATTTTTCTTTCTACACAAAAACCCTAGTCTAGGACTAAATCACCTAGATAGGTGTATGAGTCCCAGTGAGCATCAAATACAAGAATTTCAAGGTTTCAAAGCTTGTTTTGACAACATATTTCTCCCAGGTACTCCCTTATTCATTCCTAGTTTAGTATCCTAATTTTTGGTATAATTTTGTAGATCATTTAGTCAAGTTTGTATGATACTTTCATCATTTACATTTATTATCCTACCAAGCCTTTGATTGGTGATGAACCCCCTTTTAGTCTTTAATAATATGCTAGGACACCTTATTGCAAATATATTTCCCTCATTACATCCCTTAGTTGACATCTCTAAGGTTTCCTTGAATGAAACTTGTAGGAAATTGGTGGTTTTATCTCCTAAATCATAGAACAACAATTTTATTCATTTCATTTTGGTGAACCTAGCATTTAGAACACCTTTATTTCTGATTTGGAGTGTCTCATAGTCCTATATATAGCTTTCATTAACTTTTCATTAGGTCTTGCATTAGTTAATTTGCATCTAGGGTTTTTAAATCTTGCATTAGTGAAAGTGCATTTAGGTTACATTTTTGCATCTTAGATCATTTAATTTCATTTAAATTCTACAATTGCAAAAAATCAAATCAACATACAAGTTAGAAACCTTAGAAGCGGCTTGGAATTTGGGGAAATTGGTGTAAAAACCCAAATATGGGACTCATACACCTCTTTGGGTGATTTAGTCCCAATACAAGTTATTTTTCCTACTTTTTGGGAATTATGTGTTGTGTATTTCCCTTCAAAAACCCTAACTAGGACTCATATGCCCCTTTGGGAAAATTAGTCACATATCAAAACTAAAATTGCCTCTTACAACATTAAAAACATCATTTCTAGGTTTGTTTGTTGTTGTTAGTTATCTATTTTAGTTTGCTAAGTTTTTGTTTCATTCATTTCATTGGATCTATCTTAATTTCCTTTAGTTATTACATTGCTTAATTTCAAAATGGAATTTACAACATTTCATTTTTAGATTGTTGCATAGTGTAATCAATAAATTACCTTGTTTAGAATCTGAAAATTGTATTTACACATTTAATTCTAGGTCATTGTGTTGCATTTTAAGTTTGTTTCCATTTTAAGTTTTCATAGATTACTTTTCACAAATGTTAGTATCTATCTTTTCCAAGTTTGCAAAGAAAAAGTTAGTAAGTAAGCAGGATTCATTCAATACATTTCCTAGTTTTGAGAGTCTCTTCATGCAAGAGAGTAAAAATGTTGATGCTTGTGTTAAATATACACCCCTTTCCTATCTCTCCTATTTGTGGGAATGATGTGATGGAATAATATACAAGCATATATATTCATAAAGATCATAGTTGTTCTTCTCCCAATACCTCTCCTATTGGTGATGAAGATATATTGGTGAAAGAAGATGAAATCGTTGAGAATCATGAAAGTCTTTCTTGTCCTTCTCCTCCTCCCCCTTGGGAAGATATTATATAACAAAAAAATATGAAATTATTTCCACTAGTTTACTTATTTTACATTCCTCTCGCAACACCTCCCCTACTTGTGAGAATGCTTTAGTGAAAAAAGATACAATTGTGAATGACCATGAAACTTACATTTGTGAGGAGGACATGTTAGTGTTAAAAGATCTAATGATTGAGAGCTATGAAAATCCTACCTCTCCCACTTGGGAGGACATTATTGGACATAGGGATGTAGTTTTAGATAACCATGATAATCACATTGTTTCTTCTCCTAATATCCTTCCTAGTCATGAAGAAGATAGTTTAGTATTAGAAGATACACTTGAAAGTCATAAAAATCTTGTTTCTCCCTTTCCTAATGCTCCTACCACTTGGAGAGATCTACTTGAATGAAAAGATCCAATAATTGACAAGCATGATTCTCCTTCTCTTAATGCCTCCCATATTTGTGATGAAGCTACTTTACAAAATCTAACCAGTGAATGTGATGAACATCTTAAAAGATCCCCTAGTAGGGTAGGTATTAGGGTACAAGAGAATGAGCCATTGAAAAACAAGGATGAAATCATGAACAATCATAGCAATCAAATTGGACCTTATCCTCATTATCTCTACTATTGGTAAAGAAGATACTTTGATGTTAGAAGATCAAAGCGATGAGAGTCATGAGAATATTAGTTACCTCTCTTCTCCTAGGGAAAATATTATTGAACAATATAATTCCATCATTGATAAACAAGACAATCCAACCATTGATCATTCCCCTACTTATGATAAAGTCATTTTAGAAGAACCAAACATTGAATGTCATGAACATGTAGTTTGTAGTTTTCATAAAAAATCTCCTCCTAGGGAGGATATCACAATGGAAGAAAATGACAACATTAACAATAGTGATATGATTTCCTTAGGTGATGGTGAAAAGATGAAACTAGACCCCTCTTCATTAGAAAGACATCAAACTAAAAGCATTGAAGTTATGAATGCATAAGTTTTTGTTAGATCCCCATTGATTATTGGAGCTCTTAAATACACTATGGTACGTCCTAAGAATCCTATAATTATGTACCCACCCCCACAATGACCACAAAATCAGAAAAAACCCAAACCTATCCTTTACCCACCCTCAAACCAACCAAAAACTCATAAAAAACCTATTTTCACCCTTGAACCACCTGAGAATAATGTTTCACAAAATCTAAGTTATAATACCATTTCCCATACATATAACACTAGAAACAATCCACAAACAAGAAAAAAACCTTCAACATCCCTTCCATTATGAGAACCTATCTTACCAAGTACTCCTCATTTTCCTTTACATAATGAAAAGGAGTACAATCTTGTTGAACAACTAAAGAATACTCCTACTAAGATATCCTTGTGGGACCTTATTCAAGCCTCCCCTCATTACCATAACATGATTCAAATTTTTTTACAACAATTTCATATCCCTTCCAATGCACAACCAAATGACATAGCATCCATGATCCAATGAATAAATGATGACATTGTTTTCCACAAATTTTATCTCCCTAGTTTGGAAGTGCAAAAAAAAATGATGCCTTCATGATAATAGCTACCTATGATAGGTGGTGAAAAATAAATAACCCTTGTTGACAATGGCTCTGCCTTTAATGTGTGTAGTGTGACCCTTTTGGATAGACTTGGCATGGAAAAATCAAGAATTGAACCTGATTCCTTATCAATTTTTGGATTTGATAGTGTAGGAAAGAAATCACTTGGTGTGATTACTTTTCCTATTGCAATTGGAATGACTACCTTACATACTCCTATTCACATTATGCCTCATGATCTTTCATACAATCTCCTTTTAGGAAGACCATGGATTCATGAGATGCATGTGGTGCCTTCTACTGTTCATCATGTCATGAAATATGTCTACAACAACAAAGTATACACAAATAAAGTTGACCCTAAACCAAAAATTTGTTTGAACATTGACAAAGGTAAGGAAAATCCTTTAAAAATATTGACACCAACTACACAAGTGAAAACTGTGTTGCAAGAATGAAAATATGGAAGGTGTTGTGGAAATATTGAAGGTGTTGTCATTGATGTAAACTGGTTAATCGATTATCTACTAGTTGTTGTTGGTTGTATATGTCGAGGATATTGAGACAATTATGAGGAAGATATGTTACAAGTGTTAAGTGGTTGATCCAGGTTTTGGTCCAAATTTTCTCTTATGATTGTGTGGTTCATATATGTTGTTCATGATTATTAGAAGATGCTTTATCCAAATTTTTGGTTATTGATTCGTTTTACAGTGCAAGTTGTGTTCACTAGTTATGAACTATGGTTTTCAGTGTTTTTGGTTGAGTTCTAGGAGAAATGTTGTTGGTCTAGATTTCTCTTTGATGAAGTATTATGACTTGTTGTTCTATAGTTGTGTTGCCTTGATTCCATTTAAGATAGTTTCAAATTTTGGAGGATTTTTTCTTAATGGTTCAATGGACTTTACACTAGTTTGGCCAACCTTGTGTGAAATACTACTTTCAAGAATTATGAAGTGTGATGGATCTATTGGGTCCTTATGAATTATGTGTTTGGGTTTCCCTAATTCTAATTCCACCCTAGAATTTTTTGGTGCTGACCTAATTTGAATTTGAATTTGGATGGCCAACTTTGGATACGTTTCAAATTTGAAGATGGTATAAATGAAAGATGAGTTAATGGTGAAACGTGATATAAGAGCGAAGAAGAAGAGAGATAATAGAAAAGATGAAGTGTAGTTTTGTGTGACATTGATTCTATTCAGTGAGTGTGTGTGGTGCGAGTGAGACAAATCAGTGTGAAGCTTAGTGTTGAGTTTTTGGATGTAGTGAGAAAAAGGTGAAATCTATCATTCATGCATGTGGGGAAATACTTTGTTGCATTGGGATTTTAGTCTCTCTATAAAAATTCTTCTTTGTCTTCTTTGTATCTTTGTGGCAGTGAGCCCTTTAGGTTGTAGCCCTATTGGACAATGAGTCCTTGTTCTAGATAGTGAGTCCTTATTTCAGGTAGTGAGCCTTTTATAATCAGTTTTGATATTCTCTACAATGTTAGTTAATCCTCACCATGGTTCTTACCTTACTAGGTTTTCCACATAAATTTGGTGTTACTATGTTTGTGTGTTGGATTTAAGTTTTTGCATTGGCATTTGAGGACTAATCATTTAAGGAGTATTAAGATTTTAGTTTTGACAATTGAATTAAAGGTTTAATTCTATGACAATTGATTCACCCCCCTCTCAATTGTCCGATTCAAAAATTGGTATCATAGATTGGTTTCTTGGTGAATAACTTAACCACTTGAGGAAGGTCTGAGATGGCTAGCAAAATGGTTTATGATTATTCGATGTTCGATGAAACTAATTATGGTATCTAGAAAGTATTAATGGATGAATATCTAGAGTATTGAAGATGTGTTGTGGATAAAGCTTACAAGAATCCTTAGACTCCTCCTGCTAATGGTCTGAGTATGCCTGAACAGATCAAAGCACATGAAGCAAATAATAAGGTAGAGTACATCTTGAAGAGTAGTTTGGTACATTCTGAGCTGATTAAGGTACATAATTTAAAGACTACTGAGGAGGTTTGAGATTCCTTGGAAAGAGCACATGATGGTGATGAAAGAGTTAAAGAAGCGATATTATAGAATTTGGAGACACAGTTGACCTTCTACACATGTCTAAGGATGAGAATGTTAAAACTTATGTAGAGAGATTGAATGAGATAATGGCTGAAATGTGAGGACTTGTTGCTACTGTTGATGAAAGCAAAATCGTAAAGAAGATTCTCATAACTCTTCCTGATGCTTACAGTGAGAAGGTGGGTGCTATTGAGCAAACTATAGATTAGAAGAATTGTACTAAGGATTTTTTGTTAGGATTTTTGACATAGGTATCTTCAGGATCATCATGGAAAAAATAGGCCCTTAAGTGGTGATGAAAATTCAAAAAATTAGAGTTAGGAAACTTGACGTAAAAATTTGAATAAGTTATCTATATTATTTAAAAAGTATGTAACAATAGAATCTGTAGAAAATTTAATGTAGTATCTAAACTACTAGGTTTATTTAAAAAATAAAAAATTCTATTTGGTGAAAATTTGAAATTTCAATGCAATAGTACTTAAATTTTAGGGAAAAAATAAGACGTAGGTGTTTGTCTGACCACCCTAACCACAAAAAAAATAAAAATATTTTTTTATAAGATTTTAGATATAAGTAGAGGACTCATGTCTCGATGTGATGCATATTTTTTTATAGTATTTTCCAAATAAATAATTAATTATGATTTTTTTATTACAAATTTTAAAAAATATAAAAACTCGTATGTTTGACCACCTTAACTTGGTCAAAACTATATGAAATTCAACTCATCTTTTTAATCCTATAGTATGCAAAGCATAGAATGTGATGCATGTTTCAGATTAAAAAAATGTGATACCATTTGAAAGCTATAGATGTTTCTCAATCAACCTATCAATCAGGACTTTAGTCGTAATTCAAATAAAAAATAAAAAATAATTATTTATTAAATTCAAAGTAAAGCATAATTTATATTGGTGGAAAACTAAGAATCTCCTTTAAAATCTCTTTTCATTTAATCAATTTTGGGTAGAAAAAAAGTCGTCAGTCACATGGACCATCATATAACTTACATATCGCCACTTTTTGGCCCATCATGATCCTGCACATACCCACATATTATGAGATGAGGAAGTCGAGTTTCAGGAATGGATGCAAATTAGAGACTACTTTTAAAGCTGCAAAAGATAAAGATTCAAATGAAGAGAAATTTGATGAAATAGAAGCTAACTTTGTAAGAAGGATGAGGAAAGTCTCTGGTAAGTATGAAGGTAAGTTTCCCTTTAAATTCTCTAGTTGTGGAGAAATAGGTCATTATGCTACAAAGTGTCTGGAAAGAGCTAAAAGCAATAAACAGAGATATGAGAAGGAAAAGAGAGGAAAGAAGATTAACAAAGCTTACTATGTGAATGACAATGCTAGTATATTTGATGAGGATTCAAAATATAAAGATCCAGATGACAATGAATTCTTGTTCTTGGTGATTATGGATGAACCTACTTCTCTAATTATGAAAAATAGATAAAGGAAAGCCCTCCGAAGAAGGAGAAAAATGAAGGTACGGTTATCTCTGCCCTACATGCTAAACAAGAGAAAAATTATGGAGTAGTTGATAGTGGTTGTTCACATCACATGACTCGTGATAAAAGTAATTTTTTTAAGCTTGAGAAATATGATGGAGGCTTGGTTATGTTTGGAGGTGATATTGGTGCTAAACTTTGTGGGATAGGTTCAGTAAGTTTTGATGGCAAGCATCATACTGACGATGTTTACTATGTTAATGGTTGAAGGAATAATCTATTAAGAATTGGTTAGATGTGTAGAAAAGGATATGAAATTTTGTTTAAAGATGAGAAATGTGAGATCTAGAGAGGATCTAGAACATTGATTTCTATAGGAAAGAAATATGAAGAAAATATCTATCAACTGAAGGGTGATGATGAACGATGCTTTATCAATTAGATTAATGATAGTTGGTTATGGCATAGGAGAATGTGTCACATGAATTTTGATAACTTAACAAGGATTAGTTTTTTTTAGGTTGTGAGAGATTCACCAAGAATTACAAAGCCTATTAAGGTTATGTTCAAGAATTGTTAGTTTGGAAAGCAAGCAAGAAATCATTATAGATCAAAGGAATAGTCCACTACCGGACTACTAGATTTAGTTCATACAAATATTTGTGGTCCTACAAGAGTGAGAATTCTATTTGGTGAAAGGTCTGATAGAGGTGGAGAATTCACATCCCATGAGTTTAATATGTTTTGTGAAGTGCATGGAATAAAACTATAGTTATCTGCTCCGCGAACTCCTCCATAGAATGGAGTTGCTGAAAGGAAGAACAAAACAACTCAAGAGGCTACTAGATCAATGATTATTGAGGCCAGTTTACTAGAAGTTTACTAGAAAGAAGCTATTCATAATATTGTTTTATGTATTCAATAATGTGCAAGCTAGAGAACATAGTACAAAGACTCCCTATGAGCTATGGAATGGAATAATTCCTATTGTTAAATATTTTAAGGTATTCAGAAGAAAATGTTATATCAAAAGTGATGAAGGTATTTTTCTTGGTATTATACTACAAGAAAGGCATATAGATGTTTCAATAAAATATTGAGAAATATTGTAGAGAGTTCAAATGTCAAGGTTGATGAGAAAATGAAGAATTCTATTGACATTGATGGATATGAATCTGATGAACATGATTGTGTAAGAATAGAAGAAATTATGGAAGAATAGGAAAAAGATGAACAAGAGAAGTAGGATGAATAGAAATAAAGAGAAGAAGATGCTCTAGTGATGTCCCCTAGGACACCTAGATATGTAAAGAAGAATCATTCAGAAATTCAAATTATTAGAGATAAGACTAAAGGAGTATTAACTAGAAGTAGAGTTGTTGCTAAAGTAAATTTGTGTTTACTTTTTGATATTGAACCGGACTGTAAGTGAAGCTTGTAAAGATGAACATTGGATGTAAGCAATGAAATAACTTATGTATATTGAGAAGAATCAGACCAGTAGATAAAAAAATTATTGGATCAAAGTGCGTATTTAGAAACAAGTTAAATGAGAATAGAGAAGTTGTTATAAACAAAGCGAGGCTTGTGTGTAAACATTACTCACATGTAGAAGGTATAGATTTTCATGAATTTTTTTCTCTAGTAGAAAGAATAGAAGCTATAAGGATGTTCTTAAAATTTTCAGCTCCTAAATACTTTAAGGTCTATCAGATGGATGTCAAGTTAACATTTTTGAATGGTGAGCTAGAAGAAGAAGTGTATATAGAACAAACAAAAGGATTTCAGTTGACAAAGAAACCAAATATGGTGTGTCGATTGAAGAAAAAATTATATGGATTGAAGCAAGCTCCTACAACTTGGTGTATGAGGTTAGATAGGTATTTGATTTAGCAAGGTTTTAACAAAGGTAAAACAGATAGTAATTTGTACTTCAATATTGAAAATGATAAAATCTTGATAGTAGTTGTGTATGTTGTTGATATTATCTTTGCAGGAAATAAAAATATGTGCACGATGTTTGCAAAAGAAATGCAGAAAGAATTTGAAATGTCTATGTTTGGGGAGATGAATTTCTTTCTTGGGTTATAGATTAATCAAACAAAGAAAGGAATTTTCATTTCATAGTCTAAGTATGTGAGAGAGATGTTGAAGAAGTTTGGAATGTATAGTTCCAAACTAGTAAGTACTCCTATGGTGACTGGTTACAAATTGGGTAAAGATGATAGTTCACCTAAGATTGATCAGAGCAAGTATGGATATATGATTGGAGGAATATTTTATTTGACTGGTACTAGACCAAATATCATGCATGATGTCTATCTTGTGGTTATATTTCAAGAAGATCCTAAGGAAACATATGTTGCTACTGTTAGAAGAATTTTTAGATATTTGAATGACACTCTAGATTATGGATTATGGTATCATAAAGATATTGACTTTACACTTAGTGCCTATATAGGTGAAAATTTGGGTTGGATGTTTAGATGAAAGAAAGAATACACATGGTGTTGCATTCTTTCTTGGATGCATATTGGTGGCTTGGTTGAATAAAAATAAAGATTCAATTTATGTGTCTACTGCTAAAGCTAAGTATATTGTTGTTGCATCTTGTTGTATAGAAGTTATATGGATGAAACAGACATTGGAAGATATTAAACTGGTATATGATGATCCCATTTCTACTTTTTGTGATAATAAAAGTGTAATTAAAATTTCAAATAATCTTTTGATGCACTCAAGGATGAAGCATATATCTATCAGGTATCATTTATTGAGAGAAAAGGTAATGGAGAATGAAGTAAAGATTGAGTATGTTCTTATGAAGGATCAAGTGGCTGGCATTTTCACAAAGGCTCTTCCTAAAGATACTTTTGAATATCTCTGGGAGAAGTTAGGGGTCATTTCCCCTCCTTTCTTGAACTAGATGCATATAGAGATGCATTAGTCTAGTGGATGTATGGAACTATCCTTCTTTTGGACTGATGTTTTGGTGGCTACCTCTCAGGGGGATCAGGTAGTATCAGGTGTTGTTATTATGAGTATTTTGTTCATCATGTCAAAGGAGAAATCAATGTAAAATATCTTTTTCCTTTGTCATTGATGTCAAAGGGGGAGAAGAAGCATGTAAGAGATTATCTACTGAGGCAGAGAAACATAAAAATGTATTCAGAGCTAGTATGTTGTCTTTGATGATTTTTCACATCATGTGTTTCCATCAATTAAAAAGGGGGAGATTGTTGCAAAGAATAAAAATATGGAAGTTTTTGTGGAATGATTGAAGGTGTTGTCATTGATTTCAATTGTTCAAATCATTATCTACTATTTTTTGTTGGTTGTACATTTCAAGGATATTGAGAAAATTTTAATGAAGATATGTTACAGGTTTTCAGTGGTTGATCCAGGTTTTGGTCTAGATTTGCTCCTATGGTTGCATGATTTAGATATGTAGTTCATAATTGTTGGAAGATGCTTTATCTAAATTTTTGGTTGTTGATTTGTTGTATAGTGCAAGTTGTGTTCATCAATTGTGAATTGTGGTTTTTAGCGATTTTGGTTGAGATCTCGGATAAATGTTCTTGGTTAATATTTCTCTTTGATGAAGTGTGATGAATTTTGGCTCTAGAGTTGTGTTGCCCTGATTCCATTGAAGATAGTTTCAGAATTTGGAGGATTTATGCTTAATGGTTTTATGTGTTTTACATTGGTTTGGCCAACCTTCTATGAAATAATACTCTCAAGGGTGATGAAGCATGTTGGATCTATTTGGGTCCTTATGAAGTGTGTTTTTTTGGTTTCCCTCATTCTAATTCCACCTTAGGATGTTTTGGCACTGACCTAATTTGAATTTGGATGGCCGAATTTGGATTTGTTTCAAAGTTGAAGATGGTATAAATGCAAGATGATTTAATGGTGAAACATGATACAAGAGCAAAGAAGAAGAGAAATCAGAGAAAAGAGGAAATGCAATTTTGTGTGAAAATTATTCTATTTAGTGAGTTTGTGTGGTGTGAGTGAGATAGATCAGTGCAAAGCTTAATGTTGAGTTTTTGTATGTAGTGAGCACAAGGTGAACTCTATCATTCATGCATGTGTGGAGTAATTCTTGTGGAATCCTTTGTTGCATTGGGATTGTATTATCTTTGTAACAAGTCTTCTTTGAATCTTTGTGGTAATGATCCCTCTGGGTTCTATCCCTATTGAACAATTAGTCCTTGTTTTAGACAGTGAGTCCTTATTTCAGGAAGTGAGCCTTTTGTAATCAGTTTTGATATTCTCTATAGTGTGAGTTAATCCTCATCATGGTTTTTCGATAATTTGGTTTTCCAAGTAAATTTGGTGTTACTGTGTTTTTGTGTTGGATTTAGGTTTATGCATTGACATTTGCTAATTAATCATTTAAGCAGTTAAGAGTTTAGTTCTGGTGATTGAATTAAAGGTTTAGTTTTGTGACAACTGATTCACACAAAATTTGGAAGACCCTTCGAAAGCATCCACCTCAAACACTTTAATAGAAACAACAAATTACACAACAAACTTTGATGAAATTGACTATGAACAAACACCAAATCTGAATGAAATGAGAAAGCTTTATGGAAAAGGTTATGTAGTTATGAAACAACTTGGGTATAGTGGAAAAGGATGTGGTGCTAGAGAACAAGGTATATGTGTCCCTATAGAGCCTAACACACAAGGAATAACTAATGGACTTGGTTATTTTCCTTCAAAAGAAAAAATTCAAGATTTCACCTTAATATCAACACTCTTACAAAAGATCCTTCTGAGCCAACTTTAACATTAGTGCATCCTAAACTGATAGACACTAGTAGTCTTCATTACTATCCTCTAAAAGAAACAAAATAAATAGAGAAATCTTCACTTAGCGTCAATGTCATCACACAAAACACTAATGATTTGAATTTGATAGATTTTACAGCCTCCTATAAAGGGGAATAAAAAATCTCACAATCTAAAGAGCCTTGTGTAAGTATGAAACCTTGTATTAAGCAAGAGATATCTTTGTCACAAAATAAAGAAACATATTTTAATTTTGATCAAAAGAGTATCTTGTCAAGACTCCTCCAAGATTGTTTGATATCCCTCCCTCCAAGAACATGAAAGACACTTTACTACAAGAGTTATTTTTTTGCATATCATAGAGTTCATGGTTATTATACTAATGAATGTAAGGCTTGAAGTGGTAAAATTCAACATCTGAAGGAGTGCGGTGCTTTTCCTTATGCTGAAGAACCTAAATTCTATAATTGATATTGATTTTCCTATTTTTCATCAATCAGCTCAGCTCATCCTTTTCCTACACTAAGTGGGGGCAAGGGGGCCAGGAAGCCTTGTCCTCATATGGCACTTTTTTTTGTCTCTTTTAGCTAGTTGACCACCTTCCATGTATATATAAGAGCAACCTTTGGATGTGGAAGACATGCCTTAAGTTGGCTCGCATGTGATGTATTGAGTTATCTTTAATTGTTACATTTTAGGAACAACCCCTTATCCATGATGTAGTTTCATTTGAGAACATATGACATGGCATAGGGATTTTTGAATAAGTTCCCAAGTCTTCTTATGCTTTAAAGAAATTTATCACACCAATGGTGTTAGCAATCACCTTAAAGTGGGGTCATACATTGACACTCATATTTCGCTATCATTTTTATTTATTCTTGTGATGCGTCCTTTTCTTGGTGGTGTCACTGGCTTTTATTTCCTCTCTTGGAGACATTAATCATTTCCTCTGAGAGCATTATATTTATTTGATTTTTCCTCTCTTGGAGACATTAATCATGATGTTCCCTAAGATGATACCTTACATGAACTAAGCAAAAAAAAATCCCTTTGAACATACCTTACACTATTTTGCATTTATAGTAATTGTTATATGGCCACCTTGCATAACACACTTTGCTTGCCTATGGAGCCATCCTATTTGTTCATGGGTGCCAAGCATATGAAGCTTTTCTTGCCTCATGGACTTTGTTTTCATTTTTTGTTGTGCCTTCTCAGAGTTATTAGGAGGTATAGCTTTGGTATTGTTATTGTGTGCAGGTGTTTTAACTAAGTCTAAACTACAAAACCAAAAGAAATGCAACAAATAAAACATAAAAAAACCCTCAAATTAGGCCTAGTTGAATCCAAACAAACAACAAAAAACAAATTAAATGGTATACCTTATTCGGATTGACAAGTTGGTTGGCCCTTTGATGATGATTGGATGTATGCTCCTTTGATGGCAAGTGAGTGCAATAATGGAAGTTGGTATTGTGATGAATATGGTAGGTGAATGCAATAATGGCTTCAAAATGGTTATAAATGCTAAGTGGCTTGGATCCAAAGTGAATAGCTCTTATCTCTAATACTTGTATAACCTTTTTTAACTTGAGGCCAAGCCTCTCTATTTAAAGAAGAACAGATGGTTGAGATTAAGCCATCATGGACAAGATGGAGGGTTGTGGTGATTTGAGGAATCACAAACCCTCACATCTTGCCATGTGGAAGGTTAGATGGAAAAATGAAAAGTGGCATGGAAAAGGACAAGATACTTGCAAGTACCTTGGGATTGGAGAGGATTTCCTCAAAAATAAATTCCTTGTCCCCATATGGGGCTAATAGTGACAAGTGATGAATTTTAGAAAGTCCTCTCTTGTCACCATGGGGATGGGTAAGTGGTTGGAGAAATAAATGTGAATTTTTAATTCACAGGATTGGAAGTACCTAGTGGATAAGAGAAGGTCCTCCTAAAGGAGGTCCTTGTACCATGTGCCTGATGTGACCTATGAGAGGTCGTGGGGAAGAGAAATACATGGACAGAATAAATGTGAATTTTTAATTCACATGGAGAAGAGTTCAATAATTGATAAGGTAAGTACCCACGAAAGGTTGACTTAAGGACATACCAGAAAAGGTAAGTGATTAGATTAAGGCTGTGCAAATAGGTGATTAACTAAATTAATGAAGATTAGAGGCAAGTGGTCAAATATGGAGGACGTGCACATCTTAGTCAAGGATTAATTAGATTAATCTAGATTAGAAGAAGGGTTATGGTGGATGGGACAATGAGAGAGAAAGAATGAATTTAAAATTGAAGGAGATAAATGACTAAATTAAATAAATTGATGCATTTATTTAATTTAGAGAAGAAATGGTAAAGGATAAAGTATTTAATTAAATATTTTTAGAAACCTTAGGGGAAAGGGGAAAATATTAATTAAATAGGTCATTTAATTAATATAGATGAATTAGATGAATAAATGATAGGATTTTGACCATATGAGAGTGGTCAAATTTGGATGTCTACATTTTTCCCCTCTTTGAAATATTGTTAAAATAACAGTGTTTCGAAGAAAAATAAAATGCAGATGACTCTATAGAGGAAGCAACTAGAGAAAGACATGCCCCAACATGAGAAAGGTTGTGTGAGCTACCCAAATGGAGAGGAGTGAAGAGAGATTCCCCAATCTCATGGGAAAATGATCATGAAGGAGGTATGGATGAACATGGTAGGGTATGCCCCCTCAAGGGGGTGGTTAGGGAAGAAAAAGGGGCTCTGGGAAACTTCTTGATATGAAGAAATGGAAGGTGTCATTGGATAGAGCTCAAAAAATGAGATTGATTGGATTTTGAATGGAGTCAAATAGAAACATGAGGTGCAAATGGTGGCCCTAGGAAATTAGAGGATTCATTGAATTAATAGAGGGTTAAATAAAGGGAAGAGAGAGAATAGGAGGAGAAAGAGACAAGGAGAGAAGATTTCAGAGGACTATGATGATGAAATTATCCACTAAGGAAACAAGGTGCGGAGATTCTACCATGAGTGTGTGGTCCCACACCAAGTTAGGCCCAAACCCTCTGTGTGATTTTTATAATTTTTTTTATTTAGTTTGAAATTGTAATGCTAGCTAAAAACATGGGTTTGGGGAAGGGGGTAGATTAGGAAAATGGGTAGAGGGTGAAAATTGATTTCACCCACCAGGTAGGGAGAAACACAAATTAGAGGTGTGGGGGAAAGAGGGTTTTCTTAAAAAAAAACTAGTAGAAAAAAAGAAGAAGAAGAAAATAGGCATCTTGCCCTTAACAGGGGCGATCGTGCCCCATTTGGGGTGGTTGCACCCCCACGATGGGTGGATCTGCCTACATAGGGGTGGTTGTGCCGCCATGAGGGTCGGTCCCACCTTGGTAGGACCTGCCTCACCTACACAGGGGTAGCCATGCACCCATGGGTGTTGGCCTCGCCCCGGTGGGGGGTGTCCCCACCCCTTGAGGTGGGTCCGCTCCAAGGGGTGGCCTTGCCCCAAGGGGTGGTCGTGCCCCCAAAGGGGAAGCCCTGCCCCAAGGATGGCCATGCCCTTAAAGGGGTAGCCCCACCCCCAAGGGGTGGAAATGCCCAAAAGGGTGGCCCCAGGCTAAGGGCGGTCGCACCCCAAAAGGGCAGAAGCAAAGGGAAAAGGAGAGGGAACCAAAAAAAAGGAAGAAAATATAGAGTTGGGAGGGAAAGAAAAAGAGAGGAAAGGGGATAAATATTTGTCCAAATAATGGTAGAATAAATTAGTGAGAAGAGCACCCACGATCAGGCAACAAAGGAAGGAAGGGATTTGATGACTAACAGGTTGTGTTATGTGGTTGCAGCAGTTCAACAACTTGTGGACCCGGGAGTGGAGATCAGATGTGTTAGAGGTGATACGATGAGCGATGACCATAGAAAATTATGAGGCCTTGTCCTAGGAAAGGTTATTACATATGTTAGGGTATCCATCTATCATAGTGCATTAGGCGATGCTGATAGCCCTGATTGAGCGCTAGGATTCATCGACCTCGACCTTCCATCTTCCGATAGGGGAGATGATGCTGACGTTGGAGGACATGTGGCATATATTGAGGCTACTCATGGGAGGTTGCCTAGTGAGTGTGATGAGATCAGAGGGGGAGGCATTGGATTAGACAATGTGGGTTCTATTCGGCTGAGATGATCTACCTATTCACAAGAAGGGGTTGAATGTGGACAAATGTTTGGGGTTGAGAGTACCATCGTTGCCACTATATTTGTGTGGGCTGAACAGTGGGAACTGATACTAGATAGGAGTAGACGGTTCTACAGTCTAGGCTACATGGAGGTGATTCAACACATTGTCAAGGGGATGGATGGTGAGTTCGCATGGGGTCCATGCATTCTATCTTAGTTATACAAGGACATACACATGGTGGGTTACCGAGAGGGACTCATTATGGCTCATGTGATGCTACTACAAGTGTAGGCATGGGAGCACATTAGTGTGACCAGGCCCAATGTGGTGAGAGTGGGACTAGAGGATGAGACACTACTAGTGGCATATTGGTATGGTGTAGAGTACGAATGGGTGTGGAGGTATCAAGGTTGTGGGGATCTAGATGGATGGAGGAGGCTATTTGATGAGCTGGAGGAGGAGGAGGATATAGTGTGGAGGCCATATATAACATGAAGCTTTTCCAGGTGGACGAGGGATGAGGAGGGACATAGAGGGCACTTCATGACTCGATGCTATATAGTCAGGAAGGAGCCATGGTTTGTAGAGTCAGGCAAGGTGGACTGGGTGATGAGGGATTTTGGGCTAACATAAGATATTATGTGCGAAGCAGAGAGGTTTAGACGGATTACATGAGAGCGACCATGGGGAGAGTAGATTTCACTGGAGCAAGATCTAGTGACCTATCCAGGGAGGATAAGAGGCATGGTAGAGGTCGGGGTGACCATTATATATGTTGTGTGGTTTGTGCAACACTGACCCTTATGGATTACACCAGAGGAGCTGATCAGGGACACATCAGGATTCAGACTAGAGGATGAGGTGAGATTGTTAGAACATAGGAGAGGGAGAGGGAGGGGACATCTGAGGAGAGATCCAAAGATGGGCAGGGCAGCAAGGTAGTGGAGGAGATCAACAAAGGAGAGAGTCAAAGGAAGGAAGGGTAGTGGGATAGTGGATGAGAGTGCCAGAGGTGGTCGTAGCAGGTGAGTAGAAGAGGAGAGATTCAAAGGCATGCAAATCAGTAAGAAAATGAAGGAGAGTGTCAGAGGTAGCCAGAGCAGTAGATCAGTAGGAGGGAGGGTTGGGGGATGATGAGGTGGGAGGTTAGTAGAGGGTGGGTAGGAGGAGGAGACAGAGGGTGCAGGTGGAGGTTGTGGAGGTGAGATATGAGGCAAAGGCGATGGATGAGAGGGAGGAGGCAGAGGCAATGGACATGGGAGATGAGTCTGGGGTAAAGGAGATGGATATAGACATATATGGAATTCACCCATTGGCCATGATACCGTCGATAGCAGAGGATCCATATGTGTGGTAGAGAGGAGCCGAGGTGAGATTGCATGTCATCGAGTAGAGATTGAGAGACATAGAGGTAGCCAAGAGTAGATTAGAGGCTGAGGTGATCATGTTGAGATTTGAGCTAGCTCAAGTGCAAGTAGAGAGTGAAAGAAAGCTCATGGAAATAGCTAAGACAATGTCATGGTATGAGACAAAGATGTAGAGGGAGTTAAAGGGAGTGCGAGCTGAGGTGAACGAACTGCGAGCGAAGGTGAGCAAGTTACAGATAGAGGTTACTCATTTGGAGGGAGAGGTATCTAGGGAACATGAGGCAAGGGAGGTAGTGTGATGAGATCGAGACAAACTAGAGGCAACTGTGATGATATTGTAGGCAGGGGGTTAGGGAGAGTCTGAATGAATGTTAGAGAACATACTAGCAAAGACCCTAGCAGAGGTAGAGAGGGATATGGAGGATTTGAGGAGGTAGGTAGAGTGACTATTGAGAGAGAGGAGGGACTATTAGAGAACATACCAACAAAGTGAGATGAATATATGAGAGAGGCCAACTACTATATGTGTTCCTATTTCTCAATAGTACCAGATCTAGGACAATGGGTTCCTACCTATGTTCAGGTGAGGCCACAGATGCCAGCGTCATCCTAGTTAGTAGGGATGAATACCCAGGGATATAGTAGCTTGAGGGAGACTCCTCCATGTAGAGTGCCAGTGTCGAAGTCACCATATAGGTCAAATACGAACAACTCATGGTTTAGAGGATCAAAGGGACATGATCCTAGTTTTTGATAGGTGTAGGATGGGATACATTACAGAGCAGTAAAGATCAGAGTTGAGCCATAGTTGTGTACTCATACTTTATGTGATGACATATGATGGCTATGTTTTTTGATGTATATGATGAACATTATTATGGATTATGTGATGGACATGTATTCTTGTATTTTTGATATGATATACGAGAGCCCTTATTGACATTATATGATGTGTATGTGTATGATTTTATTTATGGATGATTATGATGTGATGTATGGATATGTCTATAATGATTTATGTTTATGTATGCATGAATAATATGGATAAGATGGATGATGTATAACATTTATGATGTAGGATGTGATGGATGATTTATGATTTTATATGCTATGGATGTGGAAATGAACCTAACAATTTGTGATGCAAGTGAGGATGCATGGGAAATGTTAATGCTAATGTAATGGATGAAATGAATTTAAGATGTATATAATAATTCATTAAAATTAATCTAAACAACTTTACAATTATTATGACATGATAATGCACATGGAACAAAATGCAACTTAGTGAACCTAAAACATGGGATGAGAATGCAAATAAATTATAATAAGTAAATGACATGCAATGCGATTGTGAATGTAAATAAGGGTCTACACAATGATGGAATTGAAAGAGATGATGGGTGTGCAGCTGCACCTATCAAGCCATAGGAATCCTAAGAAGGGAGGAAAAATGGAAGGAATCAATGTTTGCACAACCAAAATCCTAAGACATAGGTTGGAAGAAGAATGGATGGAGGGTACATGCAATGCAATGGGGGAGAAAATGAAATACAATCTAAATGTAAGTTTCCATCTTTGGAGCATTGGTTTTTTTTCTATAGCATAACACACCAGGTACCATGGTATGTGGACCAAGGAAAATTAGTGTCTAATGCATAAAAAAACACAACAAATAAGAAGGCTATCCCAATACCCCAAAGTCACGATGACTTTGGTTGGGCCAGATATTGGGTAACCACAAGCACATAAGGATGTCTCAATATAACACAATACCTTAGGGGTCTCAGTGGGTACTACATGAGACAACCAAGAAGATGGAAAACAAACAAAGATCAAAATATGGCCCTATATAAACCAGCCAAAACACACCACAATATGATAGATCATGGCGGTCATGACAAGTGTTGATAGGGAGCTCAAACGATAAATAAAAGCCAATAGCATCAAAAGATTGCAATCAATTTCAAAATGTCCTTTTTCATAGGATCGAGAGAATGGATGGGGTTGAAGAGGTCTCTTAGGAAGGATACATCCTATTGAGACCAAATATGAATACTAAACTAAAATATCGATAATGACGCAGGATATTTGAAAACTGATTAAATCCCCTGATGTGAATGGATTCTATTTGTGAAGAACCATCTAGATAAGGACATACTTGACAACATGATACAAGGCATGAGACATAATACATAAGACACAAGACACAAGACTATCATATCCTAAATACCTAGGGGCTTGGGGGTTGATCAAAGATCAACCTTGCCTATGTGAAAGCATAGAACCCTCGTAGTTCATGGAAAAAAGTGAAAAGAGGACAATGAAGATAGATGATGGAGGATAGCAATAGGACAAACCAAAGACAAAAGCAAAGAAAATACAAATGAAAATCCCTGAGGGTGGATCAAATGATCAACCTTGCCTATGTGAATGCACAAGGGCAATGTGGTTCGAAAAGGATCAAATACCAACAATGGATAAAGGCAAAAGGGGGACAAGGGGGATGAATGATTAAGGACAAAATGGCCCAGGGGAAGATCAAATGATCAGCCTTTCCTACATGCAAGCGTAGGGGCAACATAGTTCAACAAGGATAAACAACAAACCAAACATGAAGTAGCCCCAAGGTGGATCAAGTGATTTTCCTTCCCTACGTGAAAGCGCAGGGGCAATGTAGTTCGCAAAAGACATGATGAGATCTAGATGAAGACCGACACGATGAAAGAACCTAGATGAAGATAGATGAAGCAACAAGATGACACAAGCTCAGATTAGGATAAAAGACCAGGATGATGGATAGCAAATAAATTTCATCCAATGATACCCCAAAATTTACCAAGTGACTAGAGGATGCAAGAAAATGAATGATAGGATTGAGGAGGATGATGCAGATATGAGATCTGGATCTATGAGTTATAAAATAACTAGGACATAAGGTAGATAATGATTAAGCCCTATAAAAATGGCACCTATTTCTAGGTTTTCACCAAGTGTACATATCTAAGGTGCCACCAAAGGTGGTTTTCACCATAGGATGAATTATTTCTCTTTACTATTTTTAGAATTTTTTGATTTTCTAATTTTTTTTGTATTTTATCAAATTTTTACTTTTTTTTTAGGTATTTTTTTGGATTTTGCAAGATAGGATACCCTAGTTGACCTAAGTCTCTAACCTTTTTAGGTGCATGATATTGATGGGCTCCTCTAGGGGCTCTCTTTCAAGTGTAGCAAGCATGTATGCTCCTAATCCATATTTTGTTGTGATGACATAAGGGCCCAACCAATTTGCTTCAAACTCACCCTTCTTTTCTTGATCTTGCTGAGTGTGGTGATTCTTCTTAAGACTAGGTCACCAACATTGAATTGACTAGGACAAACCTTCTTCTTGTAGCTTATTTTTAGGCAGTTTTGATATGCTTGAAGGTGGTCATATCCTATGATTCTTGTTTCATCAAGGAGTTCCAGTTGATTGAGTCTTGCAACCCAATGATATTCATTAGTGATGAAGTTCTTCAGGGTATTCCCAGTGATGAGAGTTCTACCTCAATCAACAAGATGACATCGACACCATAGATGAGATAATATGAGGTGGCACCAGTAGGGGTGCGGATGGAGGTGTGGTAGGCCCAAAGGGTGGGATTGATATGGAGGTGCCAATCTTGACCAGTGCTGTTGACCAATTTTTTAAGGATCTCGATCAAAGTTTTGTTGGTGGCCTCAACTTTTCCATTACCCTAGGGGTAATAGAATGTGGACCAATGATTGTGGATGTGGAAGGTTTCACAAAGGTGTTTCATGGCTTGGTTTTTGAAAGGCTTTCCATTGTCAGTAAGGATGGTGGATGGAATTCCATATCTACAAAGAATATGGAATAGGATGAATTTGGAAATCTGAGTACCAGCGATTTGTGAGAAGGGAATTGCTTCCACCCATTTGGTGAAGTAATCAGTTATAGTGATGATAAAGGTGTGGCCATCAGAGGATGGGGGATAAATTTTTCTGATTAGGTCTAGGCCCCATTGAGAAAAGGGCCATGGTCCTAGAAGAGGTTGGAGATATTGTGCTGGAGCATGTATTAAATCTGCATGTTGTTGGCAAGGTAGACATTCCTTCACAAAATCACAAGAATCCTATTCCAATGTGGGCCAATAGTAACCAACCTTGAGAATTATTTTGTCCAGTGCCATACCATTTTAATGGGCCCCACATACACCACTATGTACTTTTATTAATGCAGTTGAGTGCCATACCATTTAAACACCAGAGGAGGGTTCCATCATACCCATGTCGATAAAGCGTATCACCTACAATAGTGTAGCAAGATCTTCATTGGATACATGATATTTGTTGGTTTCATGTCAGTTTAGGGGGTAGGGTGTTGTCATGGAGGCAAGTATAGATGAATTTATATCAGGGTGATTCAAGACCTACGATGTCGCAGACCATTTCTCTCTCATGGATTTCATATGCAGGGATTAAGTTGCTCCATGAGGAACTCACATTTGGTTTGATCTTTGGGCATGTCAAGGAGAGAACCAATGGTGACCGTGGTGTCAACTGCTTTATTCTACACTCTAGGTATTTGATCCAATTGGGTGGAGGTAAAATAATTTTTGAAGTCATCCACCATATGCTTGTATGGTAATAATTTATCATCCTTTGTGAGAAAATCATCATTGACCTGTTTGATAACAAGTTGAGAATCACCAAAGACTTGTAGGTGAGAGATATGCCATTGGACTGCAATTTGAAGGCTAGTGAGAAGAGATTCATATTCAACAATGTTTTTGGTACAAGGAAAGGCCAATATGAATGACTTCGGTATGTAATCACCCCGAGTAGTGACAAGCAAGACTCCTTCCCCTGATCCACTATTTGTGTGTGATTCGTCAAAGTATAGTGTCCATGTCATAGCTTCTAAAAATAAAAAGACCCCTTCATCAGGAAACTCTATCTCTAAAGGATAATCATCTACTGGAGGAGTGTTTTTCAGCTGATCTACAATTATTTTTCCTTTGATTGCTTTATGATCCACATACTCTATTCCAAATTCACTTAACAACATGACCCACTTAGCCATGACTAGTAAGTGTTGTTCTGGATAGTAGATATTTAAGTGAATCAACCTTAGAAATTAGCTTGACCAGATGGATAAGCCTATAGTCTCAGAGTTTCTATGAGCTAAAGGCCACAACTAGGCAATCCTTCTCCATTGGGGATTAGTTTAATTCATAACCTACTAAGGTTCTACTGATGTAGTAAATGGCTCTTTCCTTGGATGACTCATTGTGATGTGCTAATAATGCCCCCAATGCCATAGAAGTAGCTGAAATATAGAGTAGGAGTGGTTTACCTGTAATAAGTGGCATAAGAATAGGAGGGTGATCCAAATATTCTTTGATCTAATCAAAGCTGAGTTGACATTATTGGTTCCACTTAAACACAATATCTTTCTTCAGGAGATGCATGAATGACTGACACTTGTCGTCTAGTTGAGCAATGAACCTTCAGATGGATTGGAGCTTACCTTGCAAGCTTCTTAGTTGTTTTAGATTGTGAGGTTGAGGCATTTCCATGATTTCCTTGAACTTAGTAGGATCGGCCTCTATTCCTTTGTAGGAGACAATGAACCCCAAAGCTTTCCACATGTGACACCGAAGACACATTTCTTCGGATTGAGGCATAGATTGTACTATTCTAAACATTCAAAGATCTTTTTGAGGATTTTTGGGTGCTCTTCCCTCATTCTTGATTTTCCGAACAGTTCATCAACATAATCTTCCATTATGATGTGGATGATTTCATGGAAGATGACTGCCATAGCATGTTGATATGTTTCCCCCGCATTCTTAATACTAAAAGGTATGACATTATAACAAAATGTACCCAAAGGTGTAGTGAAGGAAGTCTTGTGTTGATCCTCATGGGCTATCTTAATTTGGTTGTAACTAAAGAAACCATCTATAAGGGAGAGCATCTCATGTCCTGCAGTGAGATTGACCAACATATCAATATTTGGAAAAGGGAAGTCATCCTTGGGACAAGCTTTGTTAAGGTCTCAGAAATTTGTGCAGATTTTGATGTCTCTATTGCATTTAGCGACTGGAACTATGTTGGAGATCTAGTCAGATTAGTCAATTGGTTAGATGAATCCTACCTCCAACAGCTTTTCCAATTCTTTCTTAACCAATAGAGCCACTTGATGGTGAATTTTCCAGAGTTTTTGCTCGACGGGTCTTGCATTAGAATGGACATCTGGGTGATGTATCACCAAGGCAGGATCAAGGCCAGGCATGTTTGAATATTTCCAGGTGAAGTTAATGATTCCCTCTTTGAGGAGCTTAGTGAAAGTAGATTTTTCTTCTTCTATCAATGCTTTGGCTACATAGGTGATATTGGGATTCTCCCTAGTTCCCAAATTTAGTGCTTGTGTTTTTTAGATCAGGATGGATGATCAACCAAACAATCGAGTTCCTACTAGAGGAAGATTAACGTGTCCATATTCTATCACCTCACTGAGGTTTTCACTACCAAATACACCCTTTGTTTTTACTTTTTTAAAGTCACAAAGTCCCTTAGAGAGGTTTTCACTAGGTGACCCTTTTTGATTTTATTTCTTTTTATTATTGTGGCTAGGGCATTCATTTTCCCCCAATCCCATAAGGTTCACATACTGGTCCACTGAGGGAAAGGTGTTGAGAGGTACACTACCTTGTAGGTTGTAATCTATAAGCTCAGGATGTTTGAGGGATAAGCTAATGGTGCAAATGGATAGGCATTCAAACATGGAAGGGAGGTTCATGTGATCAACATCATCATACGAGTATATGATGGATTCCTCCTCTGGTATGTCTTCGAGGGAAATATTTTCCACATTGGAATTGTTAGAGGCACTAGAGGATGCCACATGACCTTTTGTTTTAGTATCATAGCCCAAGCCCGTGTTCTTTAGATGTATAGAAGCTTTGATCGGTTGTCCTCTACCTTGTTCTTTTGCACCAAGGCCTCCCCCCCAATAGTTATACTTTTCTGAAATATTAGAAGGCCAAGGATAGATCTCTTGGAAATATTATTTTAAAGGGGGAGAGTTCAATTTCCTCATGGTACACCTACTGGTTGATGTCATCTTCTGGTGTATCTTGTCATAATCCAGGAGATCAGAAAGTGTTAGATCGCATATTTTGAGCATGAAGGGTGATTGTCTTCTCTTCTTCCTTTGAAATAGACTAATAAGGTTGGTCGTATGTGCATGGTGATGGTGGCATGGTTGGCACATTTAATGTTGTACGCATTTCATACTCACCACACCCATTGTCAATGATCTGGACCGTGGTAATGGTGGAATTTGATGTGGATGACAGAGTGGATGGTGTGGTTGTTAGTGTGTTGGTGGATGGATGATACACTGATGTATGAGATGCCCCCATTTCTACCCTAGGGTAGTAATGAGAATTGGGAAAGGAAGCCTCTAGTGCACATTAATTTTTGAATGGTTGAGGGTCACCTTGTATAGTTACTTCCATTCCTTGAAATGGGAATTTTAGACATTGGTGATAGGTTGATGGAATGTCTTACATAGAGTGAGTCCATGGGCAGCCAAGAAGGATGCTATATGGAAGATCAAGGTTTATAACATGATACATAGTGTATTGTACAATAGGACCCACCTGAATAGGAAAACAAATAGTGCCCTAAAAATCTCGTTTTGCATTATCATATGCTTTGATGGTGATAACTTGACTGTTTAGGTCAGCTTGGGTGTATCCCACATGTAGTATAAATTTTAATGTAAAAATATTTAGGGCATAACCATTATCTACCAAGACCCTTTTTACTTTATGAAAATTCATGCTAACGTCAAGGTGAAGGGGATGATTATGACTTGAGTCAAGGTGGGGCATATCTTTCTAGCTGAAGCCTAATTGGTAGGTCATTGAGAGGTTTCCTACCAATTCTTGGAATTGTGTGGGATCTATGTCGTCGGGAACTTGAGTATTCTATAAGGCCTTATTTAGCATTTCTTTGTGCACGGGAGAAGACTTAATTAGATCCAGGATAAAAATTTGGGTCGAGGTCTTGCCTAAGTGATCAAGGATTTTGTACTATGAACTGACAGATGGTGGTTGGGTAGATGCGGGGGCTCCTAGGATTTTGATACCGGTATGGTAGGTGGTAACAACACATTATGGGTCTTTTCAATTGACGTGTATCATAGATACACGTGGCTCTAATTGTTCCATGTGCTTGGCAATTCCTTGGTAATTATATGGTGTATTTTTGTAACTGATATTATTAGTGTTGTTATTCTGGTTGTTATTGTTGCTAGGCTCAAGATTGGAGTTGGATGTACTAGGACCTTGGTTGTGCTTACGAAAATAATTATAGTATATTTTCAATTGAGAATTAGATGAAGGTTTTGTATTGGCATCCACATGTATATCAACCCAATATATAAGACCCTGTACGTAGGTTTTTAGACTTTGACACTTATCTAATGTGTGCCCCTTAATCTTGCGAAATTCACAATACTCATTTTGTTTAGACAAAGCTAGTTTAGGGTTGGACTCATCAAGGGGTTTAGGTACAAGATATGTGATCAGGTAGTTAGTTTGAAGAATCTTGTTGAAAATGATACTGAGGGGTTCTCCCAATTGAGTAAATTGGCATTTGTTTCCCCCTTGGTTGTTTTAATTTGACTATTGTTGAGGACGAGGTTCTCCTTGTGGCAAAATATGGTGTTTGGGATAAACTACTATGGGGGAGAATATTGCGACTTCTGTGAAGTATTAGACACTTGGACATGTTTGGTGTCAGTGACACCATCATTGACAACATTATTATTCTTATTCCAATAATGAGTTTTATCCCCAAAGGACCTCTCTTTATCAAACTTAAATATTTTGATCTACCCTTTGGCGATAAGGGCTCTTTCAAGGATCGGACCTGTACACATCTAAAAATGGTCACGGTTATTCAAACCTGTTAATTAATTAAATATGAATTATTTAATTAATATTCTTAAGTCATCTACATATAAATAAATTTAATTATTTATTTATATTGTTCATTTTTTCCAATTCTTCTAGTTTAATTAAATAAATAGGTTTATTTAATTAATGCTATCTTCTTCTTAATTAATTAAATAGATTTCACAATTTATTTATATTAATTATCACAAGTTTAAATTCTAAATTTAAATGATATTCTTCATGTCACATTTAATTAAATATTTTCAATATTTAATTAAAAGGCCTTTCCATATTTCTCTCTCACATAATTAAATATTATCTATTTTAATTATGGACACATCTTTCATTTGTCTCTTCATTTTCCATCTTCTTTTCAAATTCTCGATCTCTCACCGTTCATCTTAACAGGTTTGAACTCAACCATTGATCTTGGCCAATGGGATTCTTTCCTTCAAAAATCTATAAATACAACCCTTTTGTGAGTTGAAAAAGACCCCCAAATCTAGAATTCATGCACAATTACTATAGTTGCATTCAAACCAGCATATCAGCATAATCAACATTTTAGCTTTTTAATTCCATAGCTTAATCCTTTAGTCATGCATATGTACTTTCATTAAATCTCATTCTCTTAAGTGGTCATTTCAACAAAGCTGTTGTTTGCACAACTGAGAGCTAGCATCTTTAATCAAATTCCTAAGAGATAGAGGACAATGGGATGAATTTGAAGAAGTTGATGTTTTAGAGTTTGTGTTTATGCTTTCTAGATTAGTTTTCTTTAATATAATGTATCCTTGGTGTGTTAATTTTCTATTTAATTAGTCCACATTCTCTAGCATACATTTTTGGAGCCCACCGTGGGGCATCCCCCCATTTTAATCTTTTTATTGCAGAAATTTCTAACAGGTGACGGACTGGAGTTGCTCTTTAGTGCATACGAGTATTGGTTTAGCGCATTCCTAGACTATTTCAGTGCATCCAAAGACTGTTTCGGCGCATCCACAAACTATTTTGGTGCATCCAGGGTCTGTTTCAATGCATCCAAGGACTGTTTCGGTGCATCCAGGGTTTGTTTCGATGCATCGAGGGACTATCTCGGCGCATCCAGGGTCTGTTTCAGTGCATCCAGGGTCTGTTTCGGTGCATCCAGTGACTTTTTTGGTGCATCCATGGACTGTTTTAGTGCATACAGTTTCTGCTTCTTCTTTTTTATAGTCAATCTTAAAATGGCCATATTATGGTCATATTTTGGTCTTTTTCGGAGCTTGTTTTTTTGAAATGGGGTAAAATTTCATAAGCTATCTAATGGTGTAGTTTTTTATCAACTTTTACAAAGTTAAAATTTTAAAATTCTCACTTAATGTCAAACCAAAATGAAACTTGGTCTAAATTTTAGGGTTGTTGTGCTTAATCATTTATCTAACCCTCATATCTTCTTGTTTCTTGATTCCATCTAACATTTAGAGCTTTTATTGTAGATTTTAAAGCACCATGGAGCATGAAAATGAAAGAAAAAGCATTATCACATGATTGTAACAAGTGTTTTTAAACACTTTGGGAGTAATTATAATCTCATTCTTAAATTGTTTTTTGGATCTGACGTGACCGCGACCAGAGGTTTTATTGATGTATGGGGAATAAAATGAAGTAATCCTAGGATAGAAATTTAAAATCTAGAATTTATCAATCCTAGGATAGTCACCACATACTATTTTGCAGTTAAAATGAACCATGCCTATTGTGAAGCAAAATCTTCACTTAGATTAATTCATTGTCATTCGGTGCTATAAAAAGAACATTGTTTGCTTTGTTTGTGGCAATAGGTCTATGCTCTCCCCTTTACTGGGTGACCAAAATACCAGACTGCCTTTTCATTTTCATGCAATGTTTACAATTTCTTACATCCTTTAGAAGGTCTTCCGTAGTGGGAAATAGTACTCACCCTACGAGAATGACCTAAGTGGGAACAACCAAAGCCAAGTTTTCCAACCCACTATAATCAAAAGAGAATTCGGAGAAAGTCCACAATTTGACAATAGTGTGCAAAGATAACCATCCCCAAAGTCTTTGTTCTAAAGATTGGGAGGTCTCCTGAGGTATTTTATCTATTTCCGCACTGAACGGAAACCTTGACTACGAACCATAGTGCAGAAAGCTAGTTGAGTCAGTAACCAAACATCATTTTAATCATGGTGCAAGGGGAGGGAAGAATCTACCCCCAAGACACTCACCATATAATCACCATGGATCATTTGCTTAGGGGATTCGGTATCCACTTCCGTCACCTTGAGTACACACCTAGAAAAGACAAAAACACGGGCACCCTCTAGGGGCTGACATGGCTGTGTGAATCAACGCGATTTCAAGCTATGGGTTGTGATTTCTATGATGACATATTTGACAAATAAGAGTGAGTCTGCTTGGAATGCTTATTTTGTTCAAAACCTATGAAAATATCAAGAAAATACACTCAATGTTTTAGATTCTATGTCTTTAAAAACAATTGTCTTCTTATTGCATGTTGTGTTTTCAAAACATTAATTCAGATAAGATCATCCAGAAAACACAAGAATTTGGCAAATCAAACCATGAAATTTATGATAAGGGATTTGAAACAAAGCAAAACTTGGAAACATTAGGCTTTCACAAAATCCTTATTTTCACAAGCTACGATCAAAACATCACAAAGTGCAACATCACCTTTATTTCTGATTTCTAGTTTAATTCCCACAATAGGATCATCATCCTTCCAACTAGGGAATCACGTGCTAAAAATTAGAAATTTCTTTAGTCATAGAATTCTCATTCTATTCTGACTAAGATATCCCACAAATTGCACTCTCTCATTTTATGATCAAAGTTAGTTGAAATTTGGTGTAAGCATATGCCTATTTCCAAAAAGTCCTGAAAACAAAGAGGATGAAAGAAGGGATCCACTTTAAAACATGGGTGATAGGGAAGAAAATGTTGTTCATAGGCTTTATGGAAATAGCTCAAATCAAGAGATAATAGAAGAAATGCTTCTAGAAGTTGAACAAGATCCATAGTTTCTCTTAGCTATGGAAAAGATCTTAGAGAAAAATAAAGAAAGATACTTTCTTTTATTGGCAAAGCAAGGTGCCAAATTGCCCTCTGACTACAATATGGAGAAAATTAAAGAGAATCCTGAAAAGAAGGAAAATCCCTTAAATGATCTTAGTACTCTTACCCAACAATTAAGAGAACTCCAAAGGAAAATCAAGGAAATAAAAGGGGGAACAACTAAAAATTCCTTTGATAGGAATATGAACGTGACCTTTTCTCCTCCAAAAACAACATCAACCAAATTCAATGTTTCTGAATTTTTGCAAAGGTTAAAGGGAATCCCAAATCTAAGCCATCAAATAACATTGACCAATCCTATCATGCCATGCATTTATCTTCATCCCCCATAATTCAAAATGAACCTCATCGTTCTTCCACCCAATTCAATGATCCCATTCAATTACCTTCTTCTATCATATTCTCTACATCTAATGATTCGTTTCAATCTACACATCTCAATCAAAAAATTCTCTCCACTCCATCCCATGATACCAAAATTCTAAAAACCCTTCCAATCTTTGATCATGATCCCATATCTCAAAAATCATATGATGATCCCCTCCTTTCATTATTCACCCATGATAATCCTCTTCCATCTCAAGAACAAAATATTTTTCCAAGTCCTTCCTCCACCCCATCTTATGAATCCATATCCTCTCATGACTCCATCACATCCCAGGAGCATGACAATTCTTCCATCCTATCCAAATATTCCCTTCCATTTAATGATCAAGCTACTCCATCTCCTTCATCTAATGATTATTTTCCAAGTCAAGATCAAAGTATCCCATCATCCTCATGTCAAGGGCTCATCACACCTCTTCAAGAAATGTCAACATCATTTGATCATATGGTTGAAAACATTGGCAATTTCTCCACCATAATTTTTGGAGACAATGATCAAAATCAATCCATCAATGAGCACTGTGAAGATATGTCTACCCCATCTAGTGATCAAATCAACATTCATCAAGAGCCATTTTTTAGTTATGATCAAGACCCCTCCTACAAAGATCTATTTCAAGGAGTGTTGATGATATTTGATCCTATTGACATAATCCAAAATCCTTCCACCAATGATCGTGTTGACAATGTCTCTACATCAGCTAATGAGTTAGAGGACATATCTCAAGAATTTATTCCAAAGCATGATCAATATCTTTCACTAGTGTCTAATAATGATCCTTTCCAAAATATATAGACATCCTTTGACCTCATGAAATTTGAGAAACTTGCTATGCCTAATGAAGATATCCAAGAAAGCAATCCATTCTTTAAAATTGACCCATGTCAAGAACTTGATCCAAAGCATGTCGAAATCAATTCTGAAATCATCCGAGATCAAGAATTTGTATCTCCAAACTACTAGAATGATATAATGGACATTCTCCTATCCATACAAGATGACCATGTCCGTATAGCACAATACTTGTCCATCTACCCATGAGATGCTTTCTTTGGATGGACACATAGATGATCTTCATTCAAAACAAGAGTCTCATACTCTTACTGAGGAACAAGGGTCCCCTACTCTTAACATTTGTACACATGATCAAGAAATAGAGAAATCCAGAGACATGTCAGAAATGGGTCATGAAGAATTCTACAAAAATGGTGAATCAGAAACATCATGTGAAAGCATATCAAGAATCAATCATGAGGAAGAATTTTATGTGGACAATGAATCATCAACACTTCTTGAAGAAATAGTACAATCTGATATTTCACAAGATCAAGCTAAGAATATCAATCAAAAATTTATCCCACAGATAAAGGATCCTATCACTTATAAATTTGGATCCCACAAGGTGTTGCTCCTTCCAAACTATCGATCAATCCATCTTTTACTCCTAAACACACTCCATCCATGCCTCCACGTATGATATCCAATTCTCACATTGACCATGTATTAGTAGCGACCCTTCATCATAAGGATTCAGAAGGCACTCTATTGCGATGTGTGCACAAAGATGAGGTTAACTCTGGTATCAGCAAATCAAATCAGAGATCTCAAAATTTGGATTCAAGTGCATGTATCTTGGCAAAACAACTTCTTCAAGCAGGATACCAATGGCACATTATGTCAGAAGCATCAACATCAGCTTAAAATCTCTCTGAAAATACAAAAAAATCAGAAAAATATCCTGAAAAAATGGTTACCTTGATGAAAACCTGGCAAACAAGCGTCTTGGTGACAACAAAAAAATCAAAAATACAAAAAATCCAAAAAAATCAGAAAAAGGATTGAAAAACAGTAAAGAAAAAAATCGTCCTCTAGTGAAAACCACTACGGTGGCGCTTTGGACAAGTACCATGATGAAAACCTGGAAAATAGGCATCATGTGTAGAATCGAGGATCTATGTGGGCTATTTCAAGAGAAAGGATCTCATCCATAATAAAGCCATCATTCCATCCATATCATTCATTCATCCATGAATCGTTTATCCAACCCATTACCATCTATCTACCTTATCTTGATCTTGATGAAGGTTTGGTAAACACTTTACACTTGCTTATGGTAAACATCTTGACATAGGTAATTTTGATCCCATCCTATCCAATGTTATTTGAGCCTTGAAGCATTATCTACATGAGCATCCTCTGTTCAAACACATTATCTTATCACAAGATGATCCTGGGCATCCTTTGCATGCTTACCATATCCATCCATCCACACACCTATCCAAGCATCTACCTTTGGCCGTTCAAACATTGCTAATTACTGGGGGCAGATATTTACATCTTGTTTCGAGAATGAATCTTGATATATATCCTCCAACTTATTTGGTGATCTAAACATTGGAAGATGTAAAATCAAATTGGTCAAGCATTTGTGAGCCAAAAGATCCAAATCACTAGCCCATGGCATATTTTGACAAGAAGACGCTCCTTATCAAGCTTTATATTTCGTCGAACATCAATCTGAACAATTCATATCAGTCACATCTAACTTGCATGTCAGTGTCACATCAAATCATCAAAATAATTTTGTTCCAAATCAAGCTTCATCAATCTTGATCAATCGAATCCAATCAATTATCACCTTGTTTGACTTAACACACTTAGTCAAACTATCATCTTATGAACGAGTTTACTCTAGGATAACACAACTTCCTTAGTTTTACAAGTTCATTATCATCTTTTTTTTTGGCTTAACACACTTAGTCAAACTATCAATCCATCAATTTGATCAATCAACCTTAGCTTGGTTTTCAAAAAAATCTCAAAACAGAGCACTAATATCGTCATGCAATTCGTCTTTGGGAGCTTTTCTAACAGGTAGTCGGCAACATGTGTCAAGAATTAGAATATCGGAAAGCAAGAAACTTTGTCCAATAAAATTGAGCCTTCACGACTGTTTGAAAAATACTTGAAATAAATTGGATGATCTTAATCTGAATAAAATGAATGATAAACTTAAAACAATAAGTTACAATTGTTGTTTTGATATCTGATGACATCATATCTTTGGAGCGGTTCAATGATGTATTGAACTAGAATCACAAGGAAGAAGTATGCTTTTTGTTTGCTTGTTGTTTGTAAGCTAATCATTAGTATTGTGCAAATGTGTCATGGGACATGCTCTACAATGTATGATTGATGACATTTCAAAATTTGCATAAGAAAATGGTTAACTTTTGTTTGTTTATGCAAACAATACTCAGGTCATCTTGGTTCAATTATACCTCGATGCTTGTATTAAATTGCTATATCAAACATCATGAAAGCAGTACTCAGGTCATCATTGGTGCTAACATACCCTTTGATGCTTGTACTCACTTCCAACATTTCAAAAGGCTCAATGATGAAACGTAAAGCATAAATCAGCTCACAAAATGACAACTTTGCATTTTATTTTGCATATTAGATAGATTGCATCCATATTAGTTCATGCATGATCATTATCATATCCATCACATCTGATTTGCATAATCTCAATCAATCTATCCTATCATTCTTATCAGTTATCATCAATCAATCATCACAAATTCACTATCACATGCTGAATCAATTAAAAAACATCATCAATTGGGGCAAAATCAAAGTTCTTCATCTTCAGATCAATCTTTTAATAGGGTTTTTCATCAAATCATCTTTATCGGTCAATGAATTAGATAGCAAATCATTAAAAAATTTCCAAAAATCATCTTTATCTGATTCATCTCTCGAGGGGGCATATAGCATCGGTAATTTCTAAAAATCTGGGGCAAAATTCTTTGAAGCAATGCATAAAACACATCACTTTAAAGAGAGGAAAAATTTACACATCTAAAAATGGTCACGGTTATTCAAACCTGTTAATTAATTAAATATGAATTATTTAATTAATATTCTTAAGTCATCTACATATAAATAAATTTAATTATTTATTTATATTGTTCATTTTTTCCATTTCTTCTAGTTTAATTAAATAAATAAGTTTATTTAATTAATGCTATCTTCTTCTTAATTAATTAAATAAATTTCACAATTTATTTACATTAATTATCACAAGTTTAAATTCTAAATTTAAATGATATTCTTCATGTCACATTTAATTAAATATTTTCAATATTTAATTAAAGGCTTTTTATCTCTCTCACATAATTAAATATTTTCAATATTTAATTAAAAGGCCTTTTCATATTTCTCTCACATAATTAAATATTATCTATTTTAATTATGGACACATATTTCATTTGTCATTTCATTTTCCATTTGTTTCTTAAAATTCCATCTTCTTTTCAAATTCTCGATCTCTCACCGTTCATCTAAATAGGTTTGAACTCAACTGTTGATCTTGGCCAATGGGATTCTTGCCTTCAAAAATCTATAAATACAGCCCTTTTGTGAGTTGAAAAAGACTCTCGAATCTAGAATTCATGCGCAATTACTATAGTTGCATTCAAACCAACATATCAACATAATCAACATTTTAGCTTTTTAATTCCATAGCTTAATCCTTTAGTCATGCATATGCATTTTCATTAAATCTCATTCTCTTAAGTGGTCATTTCAACAAAGTTGTTGTTTGCACAACTGAGAGCCAGCATCTTTGATCAAATTCTTGAGAAATAGAGGACAATGGGATGAATTTGAAGAAGCTGATGTTTTAGAGTTTGCATTTATGCTTTCTAGATTAGTTTTCTTTAATATAATGTCTCCTTGGTGTGTTAATTTGCTATTTAATTAGTCCACATTCTCTAGCACACGAGACCTTTCTCCAGTATGGCCGCAAAGGTTGTGAAACAATGAAGTCAGAAGTTGTGGGCCATGTACGGATGAGAATTTTCAATGAACAGTGTAACCATATCATTCTCCCTCAATGAGGATTTCATATGACTAGCTAATGCTCGCCACATTTGAAGATAGCTTGCAAATGTTTCTCCATCCTGTTGTTTTTCTTTCAAGAGATCCAGCGTATCAACATCTTTCTCCAAGTTAAAAGAGAAGTGGGAGAAAAATTCTTCGGATAGCTATGCAAAGGATTTGATGGATCCTTTCTCAAGACCCATGAACCAGTCAAGAGCGATTCCTTGTAGGCTCCTAGGGAACAATCACATGAGGTAGTTTTCATTGTGCATGACTTTTTGACAGTTGGCATAAAAGTCTTGAAGATGAGCTTTGGGGTCTTTGGATTCCTTGTACTTGTCGAATTTAGGAATTTCAAAATTTCCTATAATTTTTATGATTGTTTGCCCATCCCTGCTTTTAAATCCTTTAACAGAGCATTGAATTCTTCCAAATCCTTAGTAATAGGTGTTAGAAGAGTTAGAGTAGGTTGATTACATAGATGATACTATGGGTATGACGAGGATGGTACAACAGTGGTTGGATCATAAGTAGGTTGAGGTGCATAAAGAGGTGTTTGTTGGCTCTGATTGATGTATGTGGATTGTGGATTAATGTACGAGGGATATGAGGATGAAAAACTTTGATGGTGATAGGTGGAAGCCACTTGTTGATAGGATGGCTTCTATTGATAATATGTAGAGGATGGAACACCTTGATACTGTGTAGGATTTTGATAGTATGAAGAGATGGAAGCTCCTTGTTGATATGGTTGTGGTTGTTGATAGTAAGAGGTGGATGGAGTACTCTACTGATAATACAGTTGGCGTTGGAGATAGGATGGATAACATTGGCATTTATGCACAACAGTGGGTTTTTGCGTGACATATAGGGGTGGTTGTGGATTTGATGGCTATTGATAAGAATGAACATGTGATTGCAAAGGGTTGGCGTAAGGAGGTGGTTGATTGTGCGTTTGATTCTATGAGGCCAAATGGGGATTTGAATTAGGATGGGATGGAGCAGTATACGTGTTGAATGAATGATAAATATATTCTATAAGAGGATTATGTTGTGTTTGTGTAGGAATGTGTGTATGTTGTGGTGGTTGCGATGGATGCAATGTAGTTTGTGTCACCTGGTATGGTGGTTGTGTAGGAATGGAAGAGTGGTGCTAAGGAATCATAGCATTTTATTGTGGGATTGTGATGTTGTGATGTAGAGGTGGTAGGGATGAAGCAACAAAAATAACAGTGTGTTGTGGTGGTGTTTGGTGAGGATTAATGGGAGGTTGCTAGAATGCGGGTGGTGGTAAATTTCCAAAAAGTGTGGATCTTGGAGGTGGCATCAATGCAGGGACAGATGCGCCAGTGGTATTAATGGGTGGTCGACTAGGATGTTGAGGTGGAAGTGGTGGGGTAGATGGGATGTACGGTGGCATGTCATAGGAATAGGGGTCGTTGTGCTTAGGTTGTGCTGGAAACATTGTGGTTGGGAGTCGAGGATAAATAACAACTTGATGTATCATAGTGTTTCCAAACTCAGGATGATACCAATTCTCTGTGGGTGCACCTTTGGGAACGTATGAATTCCTTGGAATATTTTGCAAAGTTTGTGGATCTGTAGGGAGAGCGTGAGTATTGGCATATTGTGACGCATCAAAATCAGATGGTGGTTTGATTCCTCTCATGATTAGAGTGGCAATAATCTTGTCCCCACATTCATTGAGGAGATGATCGGTCATCTGAACATTAACAAGATCACTAAGGTATTCATCAATAGTGACTTCGGGTTGATTGCCCATGTTTTCATCACCAGGTGGTGTGGTGTTTTGAATGTCGATATTGGATTGTGACAAAGCACCATTATGAGGATCTTGTGGTATATTTGGAACATTGTTAGGAACTTGTGGGATGTTCGGTTGTGAACCTTGAGCTTGTTGTTCTGCCATTTTTTTATTTGCTTATGATCAGGTCTGAATGGGCATCAAAGTACAAAGCAACTAGGTGGACTAAGATGTATCTAAATTTATAGGGTGCAATGAAAAGATAATCTAAATGATGATTGGATTAGATGATGGATCAATTGATTGGATTATTTTGGATAAGATTGATCGATAAAATGATTGGTAGGATTGGATAATTTTGGATGACTAGAAGATATTCTAAATTGAGTTCAGAGATCACCCTAGATGACTTAAGGTGCTAATTGATTAGATTAAAGGATGAATTGATGATCAAGACACCAAATCCACCTTGAGATGGAAGGGGATTGATAGGGCTGTGAATGATGACTGACTTAGGACAAATTGTGATCCCAAGCAGATGTTGAAGGATGATGATTAGTTTCAAGCACCTAGGTCAATTCAATTAATAGCTTCAAACAAAGTTCAGAGGATTTGGATTAAGAAAATGATAATGGATGATTAAGGAAATACCTATATGATCTAGATAATGATTGGGATGCAGATGGGTTGGGATGCAAATGGATTGACATGAAGATTATGGATGAAATCCCATTAGGCTAGCTTTTTGGACAAAGATTGGGCCCGTGTAATTGATGTAAGCTCAATCTGTTTTGGGGAAAGACCGCCCAAACTAAGGTAGGGCCTCCCAAACTAGGGCAGGGTCACCCAAAATTGGATAGGGCTGCCCAAATAGGGATAGGGTCACTAAAACTTGGGTAGGGCCACCCAAATAGGAGCAAGGTTGCCCAAATAGGTTTTGGATCAGACTTAGTCTAAAAAATAATCAATTTCTAGCAATAAATGCAGTGAATAGACCTCCAAGATGACCAACCAGGTGTATGAAATGAGTAGATGATTACTCAGAATGGGTAAATGAATACCTGAAATGGGAGAACGATGCTCGGGATGTGAAAATGGATACCTGAAAGGGGAGAACGAATGGTCAAAATGAGGGAACGATGCTCAGAAATAGGTGGATAGATAGTCAGAATGGGAAAATGGATACCCAAAACGGGAGAATGATACTTAGAATGAGAAAATGGATGACAAAAGAAAGATGAAAATGACTGTCTAGAGGGCAAGGTTTCCCCTTTGAGGGCAGGGTCACCCCTTTGGAGGGCAGGGTCACCTATTTGAATGGAAAGGTCACCCCTTTGGAGGGTAGGATCACCTGTTTAGGAAAAACTGCTCAGATTTGATGTGGAAAGGGTAAAAAGTAGCTCAAACATAAGGGTAAGGTCACCCCTTTGAGGGTAGGGTCACCTCTGTGTGTTGATCTGGACTTAACTTAGATAAAAATAGCTATGGAAAAGGACAAAAACAACAAGCAAATGGCCAAGACTAACTGATAAACACTGGTTTTGCATAAAGAAAATAGTTCAAGCAACACAATCCTAATATTAGTGTTGGGGTATGGTCAACACGATCCTCTATCTAGATTGAACAAGGAAACTAAGGGAGTCCCCAATAGATGCACGATATGTGGGGCACAACCATGAACACTAGCGTGCCATAAGCATGAGTCGAGAACTTCCAGTGAGATATTGGAAGCTCAGACCAAATCTTCACATCTTTTCTAGGTATCACCCTAGCTTTGATTCTCTGCCATACATGACGTGACTGGATTGAGGTATATATTTCACTCTCCCCCCTTTATATACCCCGCCAGTAACATGTGGTTGGGATCGTCCCTTGGGGTGATGAAATCCCCAAGTAGGTCCCGGGAAGAAAAATAAAAAAAGGGGATAAAAAGACTTAAGTGGACTATGATTTATCTTCACCTAGGATCACCAAATGGTGCAAGGGGATTGGATACACCAATAGTCCACCGTTCAAACACTCAGGAAAGTTATTTGACCCTCTAATCAGAGTTATATACCTAGTTAAGATGAAAACAACAAGCAAAAATATAAGTAAAGAAAGTAAATTTTCTCCCCCTACAACAAATACGTTAGTAGTGTGTTGTTTTTGGTCTTCTACAATCATCAAACAACTGCACAAATGTTAGAAAAAACAACACACTAAAAAAAAAGGCACGTTAGGGGGTCAGAACCAAAGAAAACAAGAGTAAATCGACAATGGAAATGCAATTTTAGCTCTCTATTTTACATAATTTACCTTTGTTTAGGTTAGGGCCGCCTCTGTATTTTGGGAAAAACTAGCTCTTTGGGCGGGGTCACTCCTTTGTGGGTGAGGTCACCTATCCATGAGTGAGGCCACCCCTTTGTGGGTGGGGTCACTTGTTTGTGGGCGGGCTCACCCCTTTGTGGGCAGAGTCGCCTCTGTATGTTGGGCAAGTCCACCTCTATGTACCTAAAACTGCAAAATGTTAGAAAAACAAAAATAAAGAAGTAAAGAGATGGGTGTGGTCACATGTTTGTGGGTGGGGTCACCCTTTTGAATGCGGGGTCGCCCCTTTGTGGGTGGAGTCCCTTGTGTATTCTATGCAAGACCACCTCTATGTTCCTGAACCTGCAAACTATCAAACAACAAAAAACATAAGAAGAACAAACCCATGTGTGGGTCCCACTGGGCATGTCAGAAATGTGTGCAGGTGTTCTAACTAAGTATAAACTACAAAACCAAAATAAATGCAACAAATAAAACACAAACAACACCTCAGATTAGGCCTAGTTGAATCCAAACAAACAACAACAAACAAATTAAATGTTATACCTTTTTCGAACTGACGAGTTGGTTGGCCCTTTGATGATGCTTGGATGCATGCTCCTTTGATGGCAAGTGAATGCAATAATGGAGGTTGGTATTGTGATGAATATGGTAGGTGAATTCATTAATGGCTTAAAAATGGTTGTAAATGCTAAGTGGTTTGGATAAAATTGAATAGCTCTTGTCTTTAATGCTTGTATAACCCTTTTTAACTTGAGGCCAATCCTCTCTATTTAAAGAAGAATAGACGGTTGAGATTAAGCCATCATGGACAAGATGGAGGGTTGTGGTGAGTTGAGGACTCACAAGCCCTCACATCTTGCCATGTGGAAGGTGAGATAGAAGAAGGACAAGTAACATGGAAAAATACAAGGTACTTGCAAGTACCTTGGGATTGGAGAGGATTTCCTCAAAAATGAATTCATTTTCCCCATATGGGGCTGATAGTGACAAGTGAGGAATTTTAGAAAGTCCTCTCTTGTCACCATGGGAATGAGAGAAGTTGTCAGAGAAATAAATGTGAATTTTTAATTCACATGATTGGAAGTACCCAATGGATAAGACAAGGTCCTCCTAAAGGAGGTCCTTGTACCATGTGCCTGATGTGACCTATGAGAGGTCATGAGGAAGAGAAATACATGGGGGGAATAAATGCGAATTTTTAATTCAAATGAGGAAGAGTTCAATAATTTATAAGGTAAGTAGCCATGAAAGGGTGACTTAAGGACATACTAGAAAAGGTAAGTGATTAGATTAAGGTTATGCAAACAGGTGATTAACTAAATTAATGAAGATTAGAGGCAAGTGGTCAAATATTGAGGATGTGACATTAATCCTGATTAAGGATGTGCACATCTTAGTTAGGGATTAATTATATTAATCCAAATTAGAAGTGTTATGGAGGATGGGACAATGAGAGAGAAAGAATGAATTTAAAATTGAAGGAGATAAATGACTAAATTAAATAAATTGATGCATTTATTTAATTTAGAGAAGAAATGGTAAAGGATAAAGTATTTAATTAAATAATTTTAGAAACCTTAGGGGAAAGGGGAAAATATTAATTAAATAGGTTATTTAATTAATATAGATGAATTAGATGAATAAAGGATAGGATTTTAACCATATGGGAGTGGTCAAATTTGGATGTCTATAGTTAACATATGGGAGTTGAACTTAGGTGTGACTTTCCCATAGCCACTTGCTTGTGTGTGTGAGCACATACCATCTGTGTGTGTATGTTTCTCACCTAATTGATGGACTAAGGTTCCAGTAGCCCTTGTGAGTGTGCATTTTGTTTGCATACTGAACATTGTGTTCCACTTGTAAGCCACCCTTTTTGGATACTCACCCAATGGACATCCTAAAGTTTTGTTGCCTCAAAGTGAGTGTGCATTTTTAGAAAATCAAGTTAGATCCAATCCATAATGTGTGTGACAAAAACTCAAAGCTTTATCCACCTTTTATTTCTTTTTATTTTATCTTTATTTCTTTGACATTGCATGTTTGTATCTTGTTTTGTTGCATATCATACACCCTTTGTGTGTCCCTTTGTGCTTATGTTGGTTTGGCATAGATTCTTGGATCTTGGGGGCTTGACTACCACTTTTATCTTTTTAATCCTAGACCATCCACATCAGTACACTTAAACCCCTCTTGAATGTCTACTCTAGTGTGAGTTTGAAGTAAGTTCCTCTTCTTAGTAAAGTGGGGGCTAAAAGTAGTGCAAAAAAGTAGCTCTTTTTCACATTTAATTTAAGAATTGCATAGTTAATGATAAAATGAGCCTAATTGTGCCTTATTTAGGGTGTTTTAAAGTGTACCCTAAAAATTTCACACTAACATAGGGATTTATTAATTAATTGGGCTTATTTATGCCTTCATTGGTCCTATTTTGCATCCACGAGCCTTATTAAATGCATATTTCTAGGGATAATCCCAAAACTTATCAAATGACCAATAATATTTTAGTGTTTTGGGTCATGTGTTCTAGATCTAGTGATATGGGACTCATACACCACCTTGGTCTTATGAGTCTCACCTAGGTCTTGGGACCTAATTTCAAGGTTCACATTAAAATGGACCTTTCTTGGAGTTTGTGTCCCAGTTTTGAGCCACTAGGACACATATCCCACCCTGAGCATATGAGTCCCACTCTAATCAAGACATATTTTGAATTCAATTCTTGGTGATATTTTATCCTCCTAGATCTGATGTTGTCTTGTAGTGTTGTAATTTTAGGAAATTTGGCATAAACAAGTATAAATACAAGGTTATTTCATCATTTACACATCTAACAACCTAGAATTCCATAAGCAATCAAGAGTCAAGAATCGTAAGACTTCATAACAACATCATAGGACATTCAAGATCATTTTAAGAGAATTCAAGGGAATATTTGAAGAAGATTATTGCAGCAATTCAAGATCCATCATAATGACAAAGACATATTGCATCAAGCATTTTGTTGAGCTAGTGTTGTAATGTAGCATTCAAGATCCATGTTAAGCATTGTTCCACATCTAATTCAAGATCAAGATCTACATTCTTCATGGCCACTTCATGTTAGATTGCAGATTTATATCTCAAGACATCATCCAAGGTATCATTGTTCATGTTCATTGTTTTTTCATAAGGTTTAATTATCTAAACGAGGCTTGACCAAGGCAAACCCCTATTCCCTAACAATCAACAATTTTTTCTCTCTTTACATGTTTTATCGAAGATATAGGTGTTTTGGAGCTTGAAGATCCTTTGAAGACCAAATTTCAAGATGGAGAAAGGTTTTCAAGTTGTCACAAGGTTGTCATCTTCACAGAAAGTCATCTACAAGCCAGAGTTTAAGCTTTCAAACTTGGATATCTTGCAAGAGAGAAGCTACAAGATATCACCAACGAATACTAGAATTTTAGCCAAACCCTAATAGTGGTATTAAATCACAACCTTGGGCGTATGAATCCTAGTACTATCCTTTTCTAGATTTTAGGAGATCCAGATCAATCGCTGAGAGATTTTGATTTTTGCATAGAAATCCTAGTCGGGGACTAAATCTCCCAGATTGGCTTATGAGTCCCACTGAGCATCAAAAAATAGAATTTGAATGTTTTGGAGATTGTTTTTACCAAATCTTTCTCCTAAGTACTCCTTTGTTCATTCCTAGTTTACTGTATTAATTTTTAGAGTCATTTCCGAGGTCATTTAATTAAGTTTACATGATACTTTCATCATTTATATTTCTTTTATTTCCAAGCCTTTTCTTGGTGATGAGCCCCCTTTTAGTATTTAATCATACCTATTACCTAATTGTGATTTTTAGCCCAATGAGGGTAGGCTAGGACAACACTGATGTTTTACTTTAAAGAAAGAGAAAGGTACACAAAAAAATTATGTTAAGGTTTTCAAAACCATACAAAATAGTGCCTTGAAATGTAATAATGTTTAGTTCATGTTATGCAATTTATTTACAAGGAAGAGAGATTTTACATGTCATTGCATGAAATAACTATGTATATTCAAAAGAGAAGTGTTTATATGATCCCACACAAGTTGTGGGAGTAACTGTATGTGATGAAATGCACAATAACAAGTACATTCAGAGTAAGGGAAAGCATATAAAAGAAATGTGGGACCCGTCATTTCCTAATGAATGAAAAATCTCATTGTCCACATTAGCATCTCTAGTTTTCCTAGTGATAGCTCCAAGAAGAGACCTGTAGAAGGAAGAAAACATGATGTTAGAGATCAGGGCATCATCTCTACTCCTATATGCAGTAATTCAAAATGTACTTGTTATTCTACCTCTAATCAAAACAATAAAGGATATAAATAGACATCAGATGTAGATATCAAGTAGATAATATGAAGAAAAAAAGAGGAGTCAAGATCATCAATCATCATAAGAAGCTCTAGACTTCTTTTTTTCTTAACTTGTTTCTTCTCTATGTAGGTACATGTTATAAAGGATGACAATAAGGCAGTAAACAAAGAGGCAATCATGTCAAAAGGAATAAAGGAAAATGCACATATGAGAGAAATATAGTAGTGAGCACAATGGAGGGTAGTTGCAATGAATGCATGATCATGATCATCAAAATATAGATCACAGTCATAAATGAAAATTCATCACCAAATGTGTCAATCAACAATATGAGAGTAGTCATAACTGGTATCATTCAGTGGAATGTACAAATATTTCAAGTGAACAATCATATGGTGCATTCATGGTAAGATAGTGACAAAGAAAGACAACATATTCAAATAGGTACTATCCAAAATAATTTTATAATAGTCATCTCATAGAAAAACATCACATTATGCATCATTATTAAGTATATATAATGAGGTGTAGGGAAATGAAAGTTTGCAAAGTTAAATAAAACATGACATGAGGAACATGATCAAACACTGAGGGTTGTCAAGGCACAATGATAGATAGACAATCATGATTTCCATCAAGACAGTCATAGGAAAAAATATGATCATGATCTATAACCATTTTTATATGAACGAAGGATAGTTCTCTTCTTGTTTGGAATGAAAAGAGGACTATTAGGAAAAGAACCATTTTAAAGAATCCAGAAATTTGCATAAAGATTGTTTAGTTGAGTGGCCTTTTCAAAGGAAAATCTTTAACTAAGTTAGAGATAATCATTCCAAGGTGTAAATATTAAATGTAAGTCACTATCAGTGTAATTAAGATAGTCACTTTTAATGAATGGATTGACAATGAAAAATGTACAGTTAAAGGGACAACTTCAACATTTATAGAACATTTCACAATGAGTTAATGTTGAAGAAAACCACTATATAGAAAAGGAATAATTAATAATTCAAGTCCTTGAATGTGACAAAGCATTAATATATTCCTATATCAAAACATCAAAGGATCATTTTTTCCAATTGGTAATAATGGAATTCAAGGGCTTGTGAATTTTGATCTGGCAAGATCTTTTGTTGTTGATCAAACCAAACGTTAACCAAAAGAGTCATCATACTGTGTAGGTCTAACTAATTGTTGCTAATATCAAGCATGTATGTTCTTTAAATATATGCACTATGTGGATTTATGAATGAGAGTAAGTGGCTAAGTGTTATAAACCATAAATTTGGAGCATTTTAAAGACACAAGAGCTAATGATGTGACCCAATGAAGGCTATATAAATTTGTATTAACTATTGGAATGCGATGATTTTTGGTCTCCTGTACAAGTTTTCATAACCTAGTTTTTTAAACTAGTAATCAGTTCAGAACACAAGAGTGGAAATATACACATTCAAGGAAAAACCAAACTGCATGAGGGACACATAGATAAAAGGAAAATTCTATTATAATAATTCTATTGCAATACCTTTGTCAAGGATAGCAGAATCTGTTATAGACATACTAAAAATCTGTGATACAAATCCAAGTGCACTATGCAGTGTTGATACTTATTAGAAGAAACCTAAACCATCATTTATTTAATAGATAAAGAAAAATATCAGTGTTTTCAGCATATAAAACAACTTACTAACAAAGAGAATACCCAAAACTCCAAACCCTTAGCAGTGCAACATGGTGTCATAGACAGAATAAAATAGATTGTAAATGAGCTCATGGCTAGGGTTAAGGGATTTATTTTGTGTTTCTCAACAAAAGCCCTAACTTTGGCTGACCAAAGTGCTTTTTTCCACCTTTTATTTCATAAACATTGCATAATGACTAATGCTTAGGATGTGGTCAACACTTTATGCTATTTCCTTGATGTTTTCTTAAAATTTTGACCCTTTAATGTTTTTCCACCAAATTCTAGCCCCCAAAGTGTTATCTCCTTCTTTGCATATTCACAAAGCATATATTAGGCCATCCTAACACTTATTAGAATAATAATCAATTACTTGCCTTATTTTTTGTTATTTTAATATTAGTTTGTGTTAACACTTAGTGAGGTAAATAACTATTTGAGTTACCTTTAATATTTGTTAAAATAAACTAATAAATGTCGTCAAATAATGAAAAGAAGGGGAGTTGAGTCTTCAAGTCAAACTAGAGTGGAACTAAAGTTCCTTTTGAGTTCTATTTTTGACTCCAAGTCAAAATTGAGATGATTTTGGAGTTCCATTTGGTCAAGTAGATTGAGAGGGGGATTTTGGAGCTATTTTAGCTCAATTTGGAGCAATTATGCCCCCCCCTTTCTATGGCTTTTAGTTTTGCTCATGAGAGAGATATTTTGGACTACAGTTAACTGTAGTTGACTTTTTCTTCTTCCTTTGGGACTCATTTTGTATTAGCAGGGAAAAAGCTTATGTTTTTCCTTAGTTATTATTTTTTCTATCTTCTCTTGCATGTTGTAAAGAGGCTTAGAGATTTGTAACTCATATTTTCATATTTTTGATATAACAATAGTTATTTTAGTTCATTTTTATTAGTTTTTGTAGAGATTCCTTCTATTTTCAATATAATCAAGGGTTCATCTATTCGGATTCTGGTGTCTTGTTTCATGTTGAGTAGTTTGATAAATGATTTTCTATGTTTTACTTCAAAACCTTTAAATTATTTTGTCTCATTTTTATTGAAAGCAAGTATACAAAGTAAAAATTTCATCATAGGTTGCAAATTATGCAAGTTCTTTCATGCTTTTCTGTGAAACACTTTTGTGGTGAAATTTATCAGTCTGATTTGTATGAAAATATTTCTTTGAAAAGTAGTTGTGAATCAAGTCATTGTAGGTTAATTACATTTTGGTGCATCACATCCTAGAATTATCTTTTCATTTCATCAGTTATCTTTCTATCCTTTTTCCAATTAAAAATCCATTACTTACTAGGAGATCTAAAGGGGGACCAACCCATAATCTAGAGATTCATTCTCATAGTAGGTCACCCACAACCTAAGTTTGATCCCATGTTACATAGGGTTGTTGAGTTTTATACTTATCTAAAGGGTGAAATCCTTCGTCCTAACAATATTTGGCACACCCGATGGGACTCTTTGAACTCTCCTAGTTCAAATCATTCCTTCCATTTGCTGATTTTTGGTGTGCACATCAAAAAATTCATGCCTTTGGAGGAAATTTATTCAAAGACATTTGGCGACTCCAAATATATATGCACTGGTTTCAACAATCCAAGTGCTGGTATGTTTCAATTTTTTAACAAAAGATTTGATTTATCATTAATTTTTAGGCTTATTGAATGAAAAAGAATGCCAATTTTTCAAGAACGACATGTTTTTCTAAACCCATATCATGAAAATGTTGTTCCTACACTTTCCTATCAACCATATGAAGTTTTTTATATTCCCAATTCCAATGCAATACAAGAAAAAACCCAGTAAGTTCAATATTCTTACCACTCACCCACCCCTGCTCAGCCTTTATGGCAGTCTTCTCATATTTTGAATCAACCTCAAGTATCCCTTGTTGTGTCAAACCAACACTATTATATGCCCAATCAGAAACAACAAGAGATGGCTAACATCAAAAACATATTACTTGATTTCAAAAAAAGGTTGGATGACAGTCAGGGACAAGAGTTTGATCCACAATGAGAAGATTTGGCTTATTAAGCGTATCTTCAAGAGCAAGAGTTGGAAGTGCAAAAAAGACAATATGAAGAATATCTTGTAAGAGAAAAAATAGTAGTAGAGGAATAGATGAAGCTTTTTCTTGCCCAAGCTCAGGTTCTAGGATTGCTTATCTCTTTCCATTCCTTTCTTCAATCAACTTCCCTCTACTTCAATAGATCAGCCAAGAAAGGAAGATATTCCCAAGGTTTCAATTCCAAGTTTCAAACTAAGTGATTCTATTCAATCTCCAAGTAAGTCTTCTATATTTGAGATTCCAAGTTTTAGGGGTAATAGTCATGCCAATGTTAAAGATTAGTCCCTATAGGAGCCCATGAATGAAAAATATCAATCAAACCAGTCCATTAATCCTCAATTTTAGTCATATCAAGAGCTTGAAGCAAGTCATAAAAGTACTGAATAGCCATGGCAACCTTCTTGGACCAAGCATCTTGATTTTAAAATACCAAACTTTGGTAAGGCTATTCCTTGAATACCAATACAAGTTCAAAAAGAGAAAAAGGCTATAGAACCTAAATCAATCAAGATTCCAAGTTGGTATAATGGGAAAAAAAGAGTCAGTGAAGGAAAAAGGGGAGTCATATGTTATCTACAAGCCTCCATATGATATACAAGATGAGAAATCAGACTTCTTACAAGGAGGTAAGTATGAAAATAAAACTCTATGGAAAGAGGAGCAAGAGGTTGTTGTTGTTTGTCCCATGTCCCTAGCTAAATATGACTATAATGCATGTGAAGAGGATGTTAGATAAGGCTTTCCACTAGATCCCTTGCATTTTGATTCATTTGAAAAGTTTTCTAATGCTCTTTATAAGATGAATGAAAGTAGATTACAAAGGTTACAAGGTAAATATCTTTAGTTGCAAAGACAAGATTCCCAAGTTTCATTGGAGAAGGAACCACATGAGGAGGAAGAATTGGTTTCTTTGTTTAATCAACTACTTGGTTTTGTTCAAAAAAATGAAGAGAGCATACAAGTACCCAACTTACTAGCTGATTTGGGACAGCTAGATGATATTACAAAACATGATGTACTATTGGTTCATGAATGTGAGGATGAGATTGAAGCCTCAATATATATGAAAGAGAAAAAGGACAACCCTATTTTGGAGGTTAATGAAAATGCTTTGCAAGAAAAAATAGCTAGATCATAACTTGTGCTTCAAAAGGGTGATATTAAATCTAAGGTCAGTCCTCTTATGTAAACAAGTAAATAAAATTTTGAAGATGACTCTTTTTGGGATGAATTAGAGGTTTTTTGTTCAAATTTAGATGTCAAACAAACATCTTGGGAGGAAAAAATTCATGAGCAGATCAATAAGAGAAACCTTGATTTAAATAATCAAGAGGTTGAGATACATGAAAATTTTATACAAGTGGAACATGAGCAAAAGCAATTCATTGCATCCCAAGTTGAGGTTGAAAGATCAAATAACCAACAAGAAAGAAACAAGAGAGAAACACTAAAAATTCAATTTTCATCCTTTCAAGAGGATGTCCAATCAGAGATTTAGCAAAGATGGATTCAAACAAAGCATCACAACACGTGGTTACACCCAAGGAACCTAAGCATGAGTTTGTAAATCAGGAGCAACCGACCTAGCTTACTTATATACCTAAAAATAGTAGTATGTTTGATCAAATTCAAGAGGGAAGTGAATTTGGTTATGTTCTTCAAGAATTATTCCAACAGTTTGTTGGGTATATTTTTAATTCCAACCTCTTATCAACAATTAATAAACATGTGATGCATCCTTTGTTTTTTAGAAGGGGGAGTTATTTTACAATACCAGTTAATGGCTTTGTCTAAACACTACCACTACTGGCTAGTGTAGGTTAGGTTAAGTTCTATTTCTAGTTAATAAGTGTTGATTACACATATAATTCAGTTCATTTTTCATTTTCCAAGAATTTTTGTTGCATAATTTATTGGCCATATTCAAAACCATTGTAGATTTCTTTCAGTTTCATTTTACTATTGTTCTTGAGTTACAAAGGATTTTTTCTAAGTTAAAAGGAAAAGAATTGAATCCTATGCCCAATGGATATATTTATGCTACTAGTCTAGAATGCTTAGTAGGAAATCACATAGAAGAGGTCACCAAAAATGTTACCTAATTGTGCTTTTTAGCACAATTAGGTTAGGTTGGGACAACACTGATGTTTTACTTTGAAGAAAGAGAAATGTACACAAAAAATTTATGCTAAGGTTTTCATAATCATACAAAATAGTGTCTTGAAATGCAATAATGTTTGGTTCATTTTATGCAATTTATTTACAATTAGAAGACATTTTACACAAGTCATTGCATAAAATAACTATTTATATTCAAAAGAGAAGTGTTTATATGATCCCACACAAGTCATGGGAGTAACTATATGTGATATAATGCACAATAACAAGTACATTGGAAGTAAGGGAAAGTATATAAAAGAAAGGTGGGAACCGTCATTGCTTGAGTGAATGATGAATCTCATTATCCAGCATCTCTAGTTGTCCTATTGATAGCTCCAAGAAGAGACCTATAGGAGGACGAAAACATGATGTTAGAGCTCAAGGTCTCATCTCTACTCCTATATGTAGTAATTCAAAATGTACTTGTTATTATACCTTTGACCAAAAAAATAAAGGAGATAAACAAACATTAGATGAGGATATCAAGTAGATAAGATGAAGAAAAAAAGAGGATTCAAGATCATCAATCATCATAAGAACCTTTAGGCTTCTTGTTTTCTTAACTTGTTTGTTCTCTATGCATGTAAAGGTTATAAAGGATGATAGTAAGGTAGTAAACATAGAGGAAATCATGTCAAAAGGAATAAAGGACAATGCCCATATGATAGAAAGACAATAGGGAGAAAAATGGAGGGTAGCTTCAACGAATGCATGATCATGATCATCAAAATATAGATCACAATCATAAATGTAAATTCATCACTGAATATGTCAATAAACAATATGAGAGCAATCATAATTGGTACCATTTAATGGACTATACAAATATTTAAAGAAAAAAATCATATGGTGCATTCATGATAAGATACTGACAAAGAAGGACAACACATTCAAATAGGTACTATGCACAAGAATTTTATGACATTCATCTCACAAACAAACATCACATTGTGCATCATGATTAAGTATATCCAATGAGGTGCAGAGAAATGAAAGTTCACAAAGCTAAATAAAACATGACATGAGGAACAAGATTAAACACTGAGGGATGTCAAGGCACAATGATAGATAGACATCCATTATCTCCGTTAGGATAGTCATATGAAGAAATATGATCCTGATTTATAACTGTGTTCATATGAACAAAGGACAATGCTCTTCTTATTTGGAATGAAAAGAGGATTTTTGGGAAAATAAGAATTTTAAAGAAGGGCATGATGTAGAGAAGGGTAGAGGTAGTCTAACAATCACAATTCAATCAAATTTGAGCAATTTTTCCACTCACAAAACCCTACTTGGCTCTTTTCTAACTAATTCCTCAAATTGCCTTGTAGCATTCCAAACAGTGAATTTTGACCATAAATTTGAAAAGAAACTGGAAACCCACAAACCAATCACCATTGCAAATACCCTTTTAGGAGTTTCAAAAAATATCAAAATTATGGATAGGGTTGTTTCGGAACATGACCCCCAAAAATCTACTGCTATGCTTCCCACAAGGCCTAAATAGGCTTGTTTAGGAAGGAAAAACAAGGATATCCTATTCCCACACTGAAAAAATCCCTTATAAGACCTTAAACACATCAAATTAGGCCTTAATATTTCTTTCACATCATCTAAAATGGTCTCCTAGCAATACTTCAACAAACCCCTACCTCTAGGCATCACTTTTGCTTAAAAAAAATGAAGAAAACTAACAAGGGCATCACCCAATATTTAACAATATGCCTCCCCTAATCCTAAAAACCACTTAAAAGAAAATAATACACCTAAATATTCCATTCCACCAAGTTATAGGATTTTTCACCAGTGGAATGGCTTACAAACCCATTTTATTCAATCAAACCCTCAAATTCAGGGTTTCAAAATAGTTTTCAACAATTTGGTTCTAAAAACCTCCAAACTTAATGAAATCAAGAAAAATAAATTGTAAATGAAATAATATTCACCTCAGCATCTATTCCAACTCATAAAATTTCACTTTTTGACTCTACCAGGTCGTACAAGAGCCTGTAGTGGCAAAATACTATGAAAAATGTAGGAACAATGTATTGTTTGATATTCAAATTCAATGTTACAAAATACAACCCTCAAAAAAATTTAAAAAATTAATTTTTAAACATCCACATACCAAACCCAACCAAAAACAACTAACTCCTAACCTTTCTTCATCATTTGACACTTCATTTTTCCATTCATGCAATTTTTTACATTTTTTTCACATGGCAACATTTACAAGATTGACAAATTTTGACAAACCACCTATCTATCACACCTAGAAACCTAAAAATGACTCAAATACATTCAACATGGTCCAAATATTACCTTATTTCAAAGAAAAACCAACCATCAATCCAAAATAGAAAAATTGCCTCATGGAGGAGAGAAATCAACTAGGTGCTCCTATACCATACTCCCGGACAAAAAGGAACTCAAGTCCCCTTGAGCATAGTGTTGCACAATATATTGACTCTTATCCATATAATTATTTGATCTCCAAGTAACCCTCTCATCCGGTAGTCCTTTCCAATGGACCAAAAACTAAAAACATGCTCCATCCTTTGTTTTGTTGAACACCTTGCCACCTATAAATTGCTCCAACTTTAATGACCTACTTGATGGTTGTCCTTTGACTCCTGCTTCTTGAAACTAATGTTAAATCTGCATCAACATATGCAACCTTATCTCTTGTTTCCTTGTAGTGAAATTCCTTCTTCTTGACTCCCATTTTGTGCTGAAACTTTCTCTTTTTCCCTTGCAACTTGTCTTTGATCTCTTCAACTCTTTTTTTCACCTCTTCCACATTATGCTTTACCCCCATGATTGCTTCTTTATCAATTTCACTAATCTATGAGTTGAAAAAAATAGAAAGACCACTATCCTCCTCTGAAAATAATGAAGAAAACATCCTTTCCATCATCATATCAACATGCTTCTCAAACCAACCTTGCATCCCCAAAATTAATTCATCCTTGACCTTCCACAAATCAGATTTTAACACCAACTCAATATAATTTCCCTCTAAAATTGAATCATTCTTCAATGTTTCTATCTTAGTACCTCTAAGGTTAGAAGTGGCTGCAAGGTCTCTATCCTTTTTTTCCTCTACCCTTACAAACTCTTTCCTACCCACCATCATCACATTGGTTGCATTAGTTTTCCCTTTATCATATTCTATCAATGTTGTCAAAGTAAAAGAGATTCCATCTTTCTCTATCTCATAAGTATTCTTACTACCATCATACAAAGCATTCCTATCAAATTACAAGGGCATTCCTAGTAGAAAATGGATCACATCCATATGCAATGCATCACATAGAATCTTATCTTTGTACCCTCCTATATTGAACTCCACCCAAAATTTCTCATTAACTAAAAAATACTAACCCTCATTCAACCAAGAAACTTTAGAAGGAGCATCATGGGGTATCCTACGTAATTTAAGTTTCTCATCCATCTCATTAGAAATCATGTTATTTGTGCTTTCTGAATCAATGAAAACCTTACATACCCTACCCATGTGCTTGCAAGTTATTTTAAAGAGTTTCCTTCTTTGTGATGGCTCCTTTTCCTTTGATCCTTTGATGAGTGTTCTTCTAACCATTAATGATTCTCCAACTTCAAGAGTAGCATGTTTTGATGTTGAACCCACACTTTCACAATCCTCTCCTTGAGCAATTTGATTTCTCCTTTTTCCACTGGTTGAATTAGAATTCTATCCTTAATTGCATTTCCAAGCTTAATTTCCAAACTTGTTACATTGATATCACCTTCTAGTAAATGCATTAGAACATCTTCCTTTTCCTCCAAATCTAACTCTAAAGTATGTTCTTCCTCCTCTAAATCCACCTCTCTAGTCAACAACTTGTTCTTGCACCTTTCTTCTATCTTCTTGGTTTGCATAGAACTACCTTGCATTAGAGAATGATCCTCTTCCTCTTAAGGTGTTTCCTTTGCCTCTACTTTGTCTCTCCTACCTTCTTTTTAACTTTTCCTCTACCCTAACAACCAATTGGAAACATTATTCCACCATTCTTGGGGTGGACATACTCATTTCAACTTGTATATTGAGCCTCAACCCATTTATATACCTTGATATCTTCTCAATTTCATCTTCAACATGACCTACTCTAAGGCTCAATTTGTGAAACTCCTCTGTATAGCTCATGACATTCATCTCCTTTTTCTTTAGGTTTTTCAACTTCCTAAATGTTTGGATTGCATAGTCACTAGGTAAGAATTGAATCTTAACTTTAGACACCATCATATACCATGAATTGATTTTTTCTCTACCATTTTTCACTCTCTCCTCTTTTACATAGTTCCACCAAGTTAGAGCAGGACCTTTCAATTTATTTTTTGCAAACTTTACCTTTTGTTCTTCTGTTACCTCCTTGTATTCAAAATAATTGTCTAGTGCATCAATCCAATCCAACACTTCTTCACTATCCATCTTCCCGCTATACATGGGAAAATCCATTTCCACTTCAAAATTACCTTCTTTGACAGCCTTCAACATCTTAACCATCCTTCTTTCATCAGGTTCCAACTCATCATCACCTTGGACTCCTCTTTGAGGGTTTTGATTCTCATCCTCTTCCTCTTCCTCTCGGTCACTCTCATTTGTAGTGGTCTTACCTCTTCTTTGGTTTTTTTCCAATGTTGCAAGTTTGGCCAAAAGAGCTTCATGAGTCTCCTTCATCATTCTTATTTCCCTAGCAATGACTACACTTCCCTTTGGAGGCTTTTTATACACTTATCGCTTTACACTTTCCTTCTTATTTCATATTTTCTCTCCCTTCTCAAGATCAGACCTATGCTCTGATACCAATTTGACGTAGATTAGGGGAGAGGTAGTCTCACAAAACCCTACTTGGCTCTTTCCTCACTAATTCCTCAAATTGCCTTTAGCATTCCAAACAGTGAATTTTGACCATAAATTTCAAAAGAAACTACAAACCCACAAAGAAATCACCATTCCAAATACCATTTTGAGAGTTTCAAAACATATCAAAATTTTGGATAGGGTTGTTTTGGAACATGACCCCCTAAAATCTGCCACTACACTTCCCACAAGGCCTAATTAGGCTTGTTTAGCAAGGAAAAAAAAGGATATCCTATTCCCACATTGCAAAATCTCTTCTAATACCTTAAACACATCAAATTAGGTATGCATATTCCTTTTACATCATCTAAAATGGTCTGCTAACAATACTTCAACAAACTCCTACCTCTAGGCATCACTTTTGCTTTAAAAAATGAAGAAACTTAACTAGGGCATCATCCAATATTGAACAATCTACCTCCCCTACTCCTAAAAACCACATAAAATAAAATCCTACACCTAAATATGCCATTCCACCAAGTTATGCCATTTTTCACTGGGTGGAATGGCTTACAAACCCATTTTATTCAATCAAACCCTCAAATTCAAGGTTTCAAAATAGTTTTTCAGTAATTTGGTTCTAATAACCTCCAAACTCAATCAAAACACACAAAATCAATTGGAAATGAAATATGATTCACCCCAACATTGATTCCAACTCATAAACTTGCACTTTCTGACCGTACCAAGCCTTACAAGAGCATGTAGCAGCAAAATACTCTGAAAAACTTAGGAAAAGTGTATTGTTTGATATTCAAATTAAATGTTATAAAAATCCGACCCAAAACCAATGTTCACAAATTCCTTTTTAAACATCCACACACCAAAACCAACTAAAAAAAACTAACTCCTAACCTTCATCATTTGACTCTTAATTTTCCATTCTTTCATTTTTTACATTTTATTGCACATGACAACATTTGCAAGATTGACAACTTTTGACAACCCACTATCTATCACACCTAGAAACCTAACTGTAAGTGTGAATAAGTAAAACGAAGGAAATACACTTCTTAATGAAACATTGTATCAAATATTAAGCAAATAGACTAATCTAAAGCAAGAATCTACTGAAAGCGTCTCATTTTCTCCTATCTTTAAAGATGTATTAAGCTATAGTGCTCTCAGATTTAGTAAAACACTATGACTGTTAAAATGACAATCTAAAGAACAAAATGCTTGAATGCAATGATGTGATGCTATATGATAATATCTAAATAATAAAGGAAACTATTGTAAAATGAATTGACATGAAAATTGATGATGGATGAAGCTACTATGTGCAACCATGATATGGAAATCGATTGTTGATGCTTGATTTCTTGATTGCTTGAATGCTTCCTTGCAGAGTAAGATTGCATAAACTTGAATTATGGATCCTTTTACTGTTGAATAAAGTTGTATTTATAGATTTCTCAGCAATAGCTTTGCATAGGGGCAGCAAAGAGAGGCTTGGATTCAATCTAGAGAATTGAATGGTGAGAGATGGAGGAGATTGTGAAGATTGTGGGAATTGTCCCTACCCATGAAAAACCCAGGCAAGAAGATAGGAAGGATTGATAGAAGAGGATTGAGAGATTGATTTCCAATTTGTCTCCAATTTGTCTCCAAATCTTCCCGTGAAGATTCAATCAATTAATTTAGACATATTTTTGACATAAGTTAGACATATGGTATCTCATTTGGTTTTAAGGAAATATAGGGATTGATTTATTGCCTTTATTTAAATTAGCAAAAGAGGGATAAATAATTTAATAAAAAAAACTATAGAATTTATTTATTAAATTAGAATAGAAGAATATGATAATTAATCAATAAATTGTTTGATCTTTATATAATTAATTTAGATAAATGTGATAGAATAAAATAGGGGAAATTGATATTTAAATCAAACAAAGTATTTTTTTTATTTATTTAATTAAGATGAGATAATAGAAGAATTAGAATAATTTAAATGTGAACTATATAAATAAATATTTCTATTTATTCAATAGTAGAGGAATTTAGAATAATTAATCAAATAAGTCATATTTAATTAATCGGATTCTCTAGACCAATTTGAGGTGTATACACTAACAATGACTCAAATACATTCAACATGGTACAAATATGACCTTAGTACAAAGAAAAACCAGCCATCAATCGAAAATAACAAAATTGCCTCATGGAGGTAAGAAATCAACCAGGTGCTCTTGCACTAGGAAGCGATTTGCATAAAGATTGATCAGTCAAGTGGCCTTTTCAAAGGAAAATATTTAACAGAGTTAGAGGTAGTAATTTCAAGGTGTAAACATTAAATGAAAGTCATTGTCAGTGTAATTAAGATAGTCACTTTTAATGAATGGCTTGATAGTGAAAAACGCACAGTTAAAGCGATAACTTCAACATTCATAGAACAATCAACAATGAGTTAATGTTGAAGAAAACCACTATATAGAAAAGGAATATTTAATCATTCAAGTGCTTGAATGTGATTATGCATTAACCTAGTCCTATACCAAAGCATCAAAGGATCAAGTTTGCCAATTGACAATAATGGAATTCTAGGGCTTTCAGATTTTGATGTTCTTTAAATATATGTGCTATGTGGATTTATAAATGAGAGTAAGTGGCTAGGTGGTCTAAACCCCAAATTTGGAGTAGTTTAAAGCCACAAGATCCAGTGATGTGACCCAATGAAACCTCTATAAATTCATATATGGCTATTGGAATGTGATTTTTTTGGTCTCCTATATAGGTTTTTAGAACCTAGATTTTTAAACTAACAATCAACTTAGAACACAAGAGTGGAAATATACACATTCTAGGAAAAATAAAATCATGGGTGGAACACACATATAGAAAGCAACTTGTATTATCATACCACTATTACAATACATCTGTCGAGGATAGTAGAAGCCATTATAGGCATAGACCAAATTTGTGATATAGATCCAAGTGCACTGTCCAACATTGATACTTATCTAGAAGGAACACAAACCATCATTTCTTTTAGAGATAAAGCGAAATATCAGTGTTTTCAACATAGAAAACAACTTACTAGCAAAGAGAATACCCAAAAATCCAAACCCTTAGTAGTGCAACATGGTGTCATAGGAAAAAGAAAATGAAATGTAGATGAGCTTGGGGTTAAGGGATTCTTTTGTGGTTCTCAACAAAATCACTAACTATGGCCAACCAAAGTGCTTTTTCCCACCTGTTATTTCATAAACATTACATAATGACTTTAAATGCTTAAGATGTGGTCAAAATTTTATGCTATTTCCTTGATGTTTGCTTAACATTTTGACCCTTTGTTGCTTTTCCACCAAATTCTTGTACCCAAAGTGTTAACTCCTTCTTTGCATATTCTAGAAGCATATATTATGCCATCCTAACCCTTATTAAGATAATAATCAGATACTTGCCTTTATACTTGTTAATTTTATTGTAATATTAGTTTGTGTTAACACTTATTAAGGTAAATAACTATTTGAGTTACCTTTAATATTTGTTAAAATAAACTAATAGATGCCCTCAAATTATGCAAAGAAGGGGAGTTGAGTCTTTAATTCAAACTAGAGTGGAACTGGGGTGCCTTTGGAGTTCTATTTGGTCAAGCAAATTTAGAGGGGGAGTTTGGAGCTGTTTTAGCTCAATTTGGAGCAATTATGGGCCCCCATTCTATGGCTTTTTAGTTTTGCTCGTGAGAGAGATATTTTGGACTACAGTTGACTATAGTTGACTTCTTCTTCTTCCTTTAGGACTCATTTTGTATTAGGAGGGAAAAAGCTTATTTTTTTTCTTAGTTCTTATTTTTCTATCTTCTCTTGCATGTTGTAAAGAGAATTAGAGATTTTTAACTCAAATTTTCATATTTTTGATACAACAACAATTATTTTAGTTCATTTTATCCTATTTTTGAAGAGATTCCTTCTATTTTCAATACAATCAAGGGTTCATATATTCAGATTCTGGTGAATTTTTTAATGTTGAGTGGTTTGATAAATGATTTTATGTGTTTTACTTCAAAACCTTTAAATTATTTTATCTCACTTTTATTGAAAGATGGTATACAAAGTACAAATTTTATCATTGGTCACATATTATGCGAGTTCTTTCATTCTTTTCTATGAAACATTTTTCTGGTGAAATTTATCAGTTTGAGTTGTATGAACAAATATCTTTGAAAAGTAGTTGTGAATCAGGTTGTTGTAGGTTAATTACATTTTGGTACATCACCTCCTCGAATTAGCTTTTCATTTCACCATTTATCTTTCTATCCTTTTTCCAATAAAAAATCTATTAGTTACTAGGAGATCTAAAGGGGAACCAAACCATAATCTAGAGGTCCATTCTCATAGTAGATCACCTACAACCTACATTTGATCCCATATTGCATAGGATTGGTGAATTTCATAATTAGCTAGAGGTAACAATCCTTCATGCTAACAATACCCAAGGACACATTATTACAAATATATTTCCCTCATTCCATCCCTTGGTTGAGATATCCAAGGTTTCCGTGAATGAAAATTGTACGAAATTGGTGGCCCTATCTCCTAAATCACTGAGAAACAAATTTCTTCATTTCAGGATGTATGTTAGTAATTGGATGGCTTATGTTTAATTGGTTTTATGAAATACTAGTTCAGCTCCCTCTGAGTATTGTGGGTTTTCAACAATTGGTATTAGAGCTTGGATCCATGGAAGGAGCTTGACGACTTTGGGAGGATCTTTGAGTTTGAACACATGGCTGATAGAATGTATCATATTCCTCCAAAAGATTTTTTTTTTTATTGAATACATAGAAGAAGACTACATGATTAACAAAGAAGAACTCAAATTTTCTATTGAAGATCTTAAGAAAGTTGAATATAAAAATAGAGATCTAAAGAAAAATCTTAAAGAGGAAAATGAGTGCCACAAAAAAATGAGAGAGCAGATCAAGTGTAATGTGTCATACTTAAATAACACCAAATAAATAAATTATGACATTATGAATAATAAATTAAAGACATAATCAATCAACTATTTTCGATCATAGCACAATTTGTCCAAAAAAAAATTATATTCATTTCCAAATTTCAAATTTACAAGTTACATGGTTTGACTTAGGCCAACATCGTCACTTAGTCAACTCAGATTACTTCATATAATACAAAGTAAAATAATCAAAAAAATGGAATTCCAAGTTATTCCTCTTCAATGTTCACCACATCTGGTGGATGATAATATGGTTTAGACACTTTTCCACACAACATGAAGCTACGCTTCCCTAGAATTCTTCCCACTCGAAGAATACCCGAACTTGCATGAAATACTTAGCAAGAGATACTATATGCAAGGTAGAATCTAGTCCATTCCTAACATCTACATGCATTTATATTTACATTTGGAACATGCAAGATCTATGCTAGAAAATGGCAGAGAGTTACATCATATAAATTAGACCATTCAACATAATGGACTACAAATGCTTGAACAAGCATATGTCATATACAGCTAAAAATAATAGATTTTGGAAAACGTAAAACGTATACTCTTTGTTAACCCATTTTCAACACACGTCCCAAAAGGTAACCTCACACATACATAAGATAACATAAATCTTATCCAAATTACATAATTTGCAAACATTCAACCTAGTTCCTAGTAGTTTTGATAGCCAATCTTTTCATGATAAGAATCAACAGTCTAAAACATAGTTTATGTGTGTCTCATCTTGGCTATTTCAATTCAACAAAAAATGTAAGGAGCTAATCCAAAATTTATAATAATGCAACAACACATTTAGTCATAATACATGATCCATGTCATCAATAAAAATATCACATATCATACTTTGACATATAGATTTCCAATATTTCCTTTATTCCTCCGTTCTTGAAATGAGATCTATGTTTTTTAGATAAAGAGAAAAATTTAAAAAATTTAAAGAAGGTATATCACATGTATGTGAAATGCATAAATGGAATAATTGTGCATGTACACATATATGTCCCTATATTAAAAATTGTGTATGCATATATGTTCTTTGAAAAAGAAAGATCCATTTTACATATGTAGATTTCCATATTTAGAAAGATGCCAACTTTCATCTAATGCACAATTAGATTCAATTGAATTATAAAGGACAAGAAGTCACTAGCCTTTTGTATGAATCTGAAATTTCAATCTATTTTTCATAAAAACAAATTGTAATCGACATCATTATTATTCTATGTTGAATCAAAACATTCCAATCTAACTTACTTTTTTGGAAAAATCTTAAAGTTATTCTTATTTCACTCTGATCTTTACAAATATTCTGTTTCTCTTAAAACCAAATCATTGAAGAATCAGTCAAAGGAAAATTAAGTTTGGTTTAAAGCTAGAATCATCTCTCAACTCACTATTAAGATTATTATTCCATTTTGATCAAAGATTATCAAAGAATTCACATATCATTCAATTTTCTATTCATTCTTATATTCAACATTATCAATAAAGAACAATGAGACCATTTTTTTTCATATTAAATTGTCATTCAATAATATTCATGATCAAAATGACATGAAGAATATCATTCGATTCTTATTAGCCCTTAAATTATATTCACAAAATGGGTCGATATGCATTATAATGAAGCTAAGGTAGCATAACAACTTCCTACACTAATCTTGAGAGGATAATAATGCAAAACTTTTACAAATCTTTAACAGTTACAAAAAAATGAACATTAATTGACATAAATATCATGTATACCAAAACATAGTGATTTGCATGGGGAAAACCCTTTCAAGGGAAAAACCCCACACTCCAAAAGTCACCCAATATATTATTCAAAAATCACAAAGATTACAATATACCTGTAGAGAAATATTCTCATAGGAGTATCAACACTTTGAGATTTGGAGGAAACATGACCACTATCAGATCTTTAGAATACGTCACAATACAAAGCCATAGTAAAAAACCCTCATAAAATGGGGTTTCCTTCTAGGGTAAGTCAAGCTAATAAAATACTGGTTGTTAGATATGAGACATAATAATGAATGGTCTAGATTTACAATAATAAAACAAAAATAAAATTTAGTTTTCAGGGGTATTGCCCCATGGACCCCTCATGAGGGGGGGATCCCCCCCATGACCACCCATCATCGAATGAACAGTATTGTTACCTATTTTAGCAAACAACTCAAACAGGTATATTTTTTTATGTTTTACAAAGTGAAACAAAAGGTGCATTCTACTCTTCTATGATGTATCCATGTGCATAAAGAAATTATCAAAAGATTGCATTATTATATTATGCAAATGCATACAACATAAAAAAGAGTGAAACATTTTTTTTAAAAATATACTTTATTGATAAAAATAAATGTATGGTGTCCCACACAAGCCATGGGACTAACTATTTGAATACAACTAAAGGAAAAGACTATACATTTATAGATACATGAAATAAATAATGCATATATAAAGAGAGGGGACCTGTCATTGCTTGAATGATGAATCCTAGTCAAGTTGCTTTGTATCTATTGTTGCCCATCTTGCTTGTTCAATTCCTTTTGCTCCAATGCTCTGGAATTTTCTTCAATGCTCTTGAAGTTGCTCAATCACTAAGTAAGTTTTCTGATTGCTCCATAAACTATTGCATGTGTGAGAGATATTTTGTTAGAGAAATGAAAGAACACCAATCAATATATATGAAAACATCCGTAAACATATAGTTTGATCCTCATAAGCATCAAAATAGTTTGCATACCACAAATGTCAAGGAAAACATAAAGGTTATCATAAACATCTATCATATGCTTTGTTTTATCTAACATGTTTGTTCATTGTGCATGTATAGGTGAAATTTTCATTGCTAAATTGTTTCATTTAATATCACATCATGTGGAGTAAAATTGGCTCCCATAAGGATTGAGCCCAACATGTTGTTATCTTATGTTTTGATAGAGATAAGAGTGTGTAGAGTCTTCATGCTTGTAATTCTTGCAGGTAGGTATGTATCATTCATAATAGTGAGTTAATTGGTTCGCTATCACAAATAATAAATATCAGCTCAATAGGATTACAATGAGGAGAATAAGTAAGAAGGATGATTAAAATAGTGAAATGACCCTATGCTTCAAAGATCAATACTATTAAAAGAAAAATACAACACTAACAGTGATTCTAATAAACAATGAAGTGAAGGTAGTGCAATCCACTTGAATGACAGTCTAGAGCAGTAGGCCAATTAGTCACAAAGATCATATGGCATTGCTAGGTAATGAAGAGTCTATATACCATTGCATGAAAGTGTAACAGTGAGCATTGAAATCATGTCCCTTAATTTTTGTGCAGTCATAACAATGGAAGATAGTCCCATGTTTATTGGGGAGGATAGCAATTAGTTTGAAAGTAGCCATACCAAGTAGGGATACTCATTGATAAGAGGGTTTAAATGTTTGATAAATTAAAAGAGATATCATCTCATGTAAAGGTTGATCTTCAAAAGTAGATGTAGTCCTCTTACAAAATTGTGTAAAGACAATCAAAGCTCTTAAAATAGGATACTCTAATTAAGATAGGTTTCATAGACCAAGAGGCAATCATGAACATCATAGAAGAAAAATGCATTTTACAATAATAGTGTTATGGAATCAATTCCAAAGATAGAATACGGGCCCAAGCATGGATATTGTCCAAAGGTAAGGTGTTTTGAAGACAGTTCATTGAAGATGCATCACATAGTCTCATATTGCATTTTCAAATCTAAAGTATCCATCATAATGACTACCATCAAAAGGGTTTAGGCAAGAAAAAATACAAAAAAAGGGAAAGAGGCTAGATATTCAGAAATAGTGATAGATATAATTACAACCATGACATTATAGTCATGAAGGAAAATGTGTAATTCCAAGCCTAAGGAAGTGACATCAGATGACAATGTATGATAGCCAATAACAATGTTGAAGTTGTGACAACTACAAAGGTAGAAATTTCTTATTGATGATAGTGATTTTCATCATAATAGAATGGAATAAATGGATAAGGTAGTGGACATGGACATTGATACCCAATAAGAGTAACCACAGTCAAGGAATTAAAGTGGTGAAATGTCACTATCATAGGCCGCAGATAAGAAATAGTTGTAGTCATAGTATTGAAGCTTGGGTGCCCCTTGGATTTGAAAGTTAGAGAAAAGGGTAGTGTTCATGAAGAAATGGAAAATATTTTTTGAGTCTTTGAATTATACCTATACTGTGCAATGGTATTGAATCATTTTTACAAACTTTTTTTCCTTCACAGGGCAACATTTTCTTGTGGAATAGTTGACTGAGATAGCTCTTGTTTCAACTATCTACCCTCTCATGAAGTCTCATTCATATGATGATCTTGCATGATCTTATCATAACAAAGTGGATTATGACATTGTTGGCTAACATTACATGGGAAAATAAAATAATATACCCATTTTTAGAAAGAAACAAAAAATGGAGGCCCACGAGTAAAAGAGCAGAGGAAACAAAATGGTGTTTCAAAAATTTCAAACAAAAATATAAGTTGATACAAAGGAAAAAATAAATGACACTTTCACTACTTACTGCAAAAATGGAGCTCAAAGTAGTTTTATTCATAGATAGAGATGCAATAATTTGTGACTTACCTATTTTTTCAAAAGGCAGCTATGAAAACCCTCATTCTCCACCAAACCCTCGATATGTGTGTGAACCATGGTGGCACCTAGTAGGTGAAGGGTGCAAAAAAAAATGAAGTAGGGTTTCTTTTACCCTAAATTCAATTGACCTCCTAAAGGAATTTTACATTTGTTTAAAACATTTGAAATAAACATTAATGCCCTTGCATTTTATATTAATGAATAGGAGAGTCCCCCTTATGTTTTTATTTTGCTTTGTTTCCCAAAACGGTCAACTACTCGTTCCTTTATTCTTGCACATGTTGAAATTGATTTGAAATTGTAAATGCATTATTAAGTGATGGATTATAAATTACTTGTTCAATAATGTATATGATGCAAGATAAAGATACATTGTTTTCAAGATGTGGTCAAAGGGGTATAGTTGAGTATTTAAGAGCAATGCCTAGCATATAGGGAATGCTGGAGAGGTTTGCAAATATATGTATGGAATATAGGAGACTGTTTTGATCATTTCGAAGTCTTTTGGACCAACTTGGAGCATTTTTAGGGTGCCTTTATGATGGACTTGGTCAAACTTGACCTTTTTACCATTTTGGAGCCTTTTTGGAGGGGATTTGGTTGCTACATTTTTGGCTTTTTGGAAGCATACAACCAAGGAGTTTCTAGATCCTTTTTTGGTGGATTTTGGAGTGAAGTTTGGATATAGTCACTTGTTGACGCATTTTACACCTAGTTCTTACTATGCTCTTCTTCTACTTTGTGACTTTTTTAGAGTCCTTGGCAGAAAAGATTGCATTTTTTGTAACTCTTTTGACATGTATTATAGTGGATACCTTATAATCAATGAAGTAAAATTATTTTCCTTTTCATTTTTCTCCTTTATTATTTTTGATGGGTGATTTTTTACCTTCTCAACACAGGAAACACACAAGTATTCTACCTCTCTTGAAAGGTAGAAATCTACAAACAAGTTCCATATCACTACCCTAAGGTCTCTTAGGTATCAAGTCATGAAAATGATTGGAATAGTTCAATTGGTTGATGTAATTTGTTGGTAATCAGAGGTAAGCCTTTATGGTTTACAAAGAATGGGAAGTTGGGTTTGCAAATGGAGTTTCAAAGTGTTGGAAGTGAATGAATAGTGGTTTCTCACTCAAAAAAACAAGTTGAAACTCAACATTCATCTGATTTAGCTTTGTGGTGATGCTTGGACTCCTACTCTAACAAGGGACTAAAAGAAATAGAAAAAGAGGAAGGGTTGAGAAATTTATTCTAAATCTAAGCTATGAATGAACAGTAACAATGGAGGATGCTACAGTAGACAAACTCCCATAAAATATATTTTTCTTGGCCAAGAGAAACCTACAGCTACACAAAATAAGTGCAATCTTCTAAGGTTTTCTAATTTTCAGATTGTGCATTCACCTCATGAACACACAATTGAACTAAGTTGTAGGAAATAAGTTAGCTCAGACTATCTTTACAAAGTGATTCATCGTCAACAAATCAAAAAATGCATGAGTTGGAAATCCATACAATACTATAACAACCAACACCATTAAAGACATTCAAGAAAATACAAGCTAAAACTAATAGGGAAGTTGAACCATGCATTCATAATGAAAAAATCAAAAGAAACACCCATAAAACAATGCAATGCTTCTCTCTATTGTTGCAAAATGCCCTTTACAACAATTCTCCAACACTTACATATGAGGAGAAAGCCCCTATTTATAGTTTTCCAAAAGGAGAATTAATGGCCAATATTTAATTACAATGTGTGGCCCAGATTTGTTATAGCTTAGCGTTTCACATACTCCCAATATTTTACAATTTAAAAAAGACTATTTTATCTTCTTCCCTATTTTATCTTGTAGCCTATTTTGTCTTTTAGTTGTATTTGTTTAGTCCTTTAGTTGTCCCTTTGTTGTGGCTGAAAACCATCAAATTATGCCCTTTTTCTAATGTAGTTGTAGCACTCTTCATTGAATCTTGTTGTAGATTTATGTTATTGAGAAAGAGATATGTTGCTTCTAATCCTAGTGGGCAGCTCCTGATAGATCACGATCATTTGATGAAAGATAAAATATCTCCTTCTCGCTCCCTTCAAGGCCACCCTTTCTAGTTTTGTCACTAAATTCCTTGGTACAGGCCTTCTTTTAATGTCAGTTCTATTGATAGGTGCTAGGAGGAGAGGAAAAAAAAATTGCTTCAAAGAAAATTTTGCTACTACTGCTAGTATCGACGAAAAAAAACCAGTATGCCCCAAACATGCCTCATATATTGATTTTCAGATGATTGATGATAATATTATTGCCCCAGATATTGATTTTCACATGATTGATGATAATATTATTGCCCCAGATATTGATTTTCACATGATTGATGATAATATGCCCCCTCGGGAGATAAATTAATAATTTTATGATTTTTGTTGATTTTTCAAAATTTTAATGATTTTTCAATGATTTAATGATGATTGGACGAAGATTTGATGAAGAAATAATTTATCTCTTGATATTGATGAAGGAAATTTAACTTGTGGATGAATTTCAATTAATTTCATAAATAAAATTAATTAAAATAATATAAATCCCCTCAAAATCCCTTTTGAAAAATTATATAAAGTCAAAATTTCCTTTTCACACTCATTTGTGCTTTTTGACTTTTCAAAACCTAGTGAGAGAGACTTTTGAGCCACTTGGAGCAAGATGTTGATCCCCTACCACACTCACCAGTTCGAGCATGTGCGATGTCACCAGTGCCCGACCACCTACGGACCTCTGGTACATACCCATAATCCACCTTGTGATTTGTGCTTTCTTGATTTTCGTGCTTTTTTTTTAATTGTATTTATGTGTTTTTGTAGTTTTAGCACATTGTTAATGTCGCGCTTTAGCACTTTGCACTTTGGTGTAGCACTCCTAGGATATATTTTAGCGCTTTCGTAGGATAGATTAGCGCTTTGAAGAATTAGTGCTTAGATAGATTTATTTAGTGCTTTGATGCATGATATTAGCGCCTAGAAAATTCTAGCGCATCGATGAAATATTTCGGCGCATTGATAGACTATTTTAGCGCTTTTAGTAAATTAGTGCTTTGATAGACTGTTATAGCGCATCAGTATGATGAGATAGTGCTTTGGGTGTTTTACCACTTCGGGTGCCTGCTATAGCACATCAAAGTGCTGAAATAATGCTTTTGGTCTTTTAGCACTTTGGATGCATGTTTTAGCACCTCTGATTGGTGAAATAGCACTTTTGATTTTTTAGCGCTTTGGGTGCCTGTTTTAGTGCATCCATGTCAGATTTGTAGATTTGATAGCTTTTAACCTTGATTTTGTCAATTTTGATCATGTCCATAATTCGGTTTGGTATGATTTGATAATCCAAATTCCTTGATGAGTGATTTTGTTGATAAATAAGACTTACTCTCATGATAGGCATGAAATCATCTCATTGGTGATGATCCTCACCATAGGTGAGGACTAATTTCATATCTGATAAACCTTATGATAGGTAAGGTTAGATGATGTTTGTGATGAACCTCATGATAGGTGAGGTTGGCTGATGTTTGTGATGAACTTTGATAAAAAATTCATACCAAAATTTGATTGGATCTGATAGTAGATTGACTTGTGATTTTTGACATAGTGCATTGATTTGTAAACCTGTTTTGATGATAGGATCCTCTAGATAACCTCCAGATGTGAGAGATTTTTCCCTAGAATTTTGATTTGATTCCACATTTAAATCCTGTTGAGATTCAGATCATCTCTCGATGTGGTTTGTCTTCTCTCCTTGGCATGCTCCAGATTAGGATTAATCAGGGTCTCCTTATTGCATTAGCTGAGCGGTGGCACAACGATCATAACACTTTCCATCTACCCACCGGTGAGATGACTGTCACACCAGAGGATGTGTGGCGGATATTACAGATATTGTTTATGGGGGATATTGTAGTCTATGATTCACATGAGGTTGGTGGGAGAGATTCTCTCCGCTGATTATTTCAGGATGACCACATTGTAGGATTGGCGATTTGGTGGTGTATAATGGCCGATGCCTATGCTACTTTGCCAATAGTACTAGATGGATTTATTGGAGGCTTCCTTTGTCTTGATTGTAGGTCAAAGGGATTCTCCATGGGTTGGGACTGCATTCTTGAGAGCATGGTCCTGCATGGGACCAAATATGCGTGGGGGATGCGCATGCTAGCCCACCTTTATCATGATTTACTCATAGTGGTATATTTGGGAGGATGCAGTCTATCAGCAGGGGTAACTCCGTTACAGGTTTGGGCATGGGATAATTTTTCTATTACGTGACCATTTCCAATATGGGATAGACCTGCAAGCAGACCATATGTTTTGCGCTATAGAGGTTGAATTACCTAGTCTCGGATGGGTAAGTTAGAGCATTGGATGCATGTGTTGGATGACCTAGAGAGTGTCATATGGTGACCTTACCTGGATTGCGAGCATTGGGAGGAGGATGATGTAGTGCTCGGGTTTTTGTGCGATTCTATGTATTTGATCAAGAGGAACCATTTTTTTCTTGAGAGATTTTTATTGTGGCGGGTCTATAGGTAGTACGACATTGTTTAGTGTATGCCTCAGGGGGTTTCTCATTATGCCCGATGATGGAGTGATACTACAGATTGGGGGCCATGCTTTTCATATGACACATTAGTGGAGGGATACTGGGCTCTACAACTGTCAGCTTGGGACATCCGACATGATATTGCAGAGGCACCAGTGATAGAGGAGTACACAACATTTTTGGCTTTGCATCCATGTCCTCAAATCACTATTCCAGATGAGCCAACACCATTTCCTATTGAGGAGGATGTTGCATAGGATCCAGCCGTAGCCATTGAGGGAGAGGATGATAGTGGTTCTAATACTGAGTCAGTCAGTAGTGAGGAGAATAGTAGTGAGGAGAATAGTAGTGATGATGGGGATGATGGTGGTGGCAGTGGTAGAGGGTTTGGGCTAGGTGGTGTTGGTTTGTCTTCGAGTAGGCCTCACAAGAGGTGAGCAGTGGAGATGCCTTTCATTGATCAACAAAGACAGATTGTGAGCCTATAGGTGCAGGTATAGACTCTACAGGGTCAGTTAGTGCAGGCACAGGGTTTACTTGTGCAGACACAAACACAGATGCAGACCTAGGCATAGGCTCATGCATAGGCATTGGCACAAATCTAGGGAAAGTTGGCACAGGTTCAGACACATGTGGGTACCTTGACAACTGAGAGGGATAGTGTCAGACAGATTGTAGAGAGAGCATGGGAGACTATAGAGACTTTATAGAGGGTATCTAATGGTACCTCTATTGCTGATTATATGAGATAGGTTCTTTGGGTTGGCCGAGAGGCAAAGTTCTATAGAGGCTGGTATCATGATGCAGTTACTGCCGAGCGCAAAGTTAGTTATGCCCCTTGTAGATCTGAAAGGACACATACCCAGACAACTAGCGAGAGTGTGATGTAGCCTCCATGGAGAGATCTGAGAGATTCGAGAGTTCCAAGTGCTTCTGGTGGGGGAGGTACTGGTCCTGTGATGCCTGCTCCTTCTAGAAGCAACAGATCCTAGATGTTGTTTATGATACTGTGATATAATTTTTGAGACATGACGTACACTTCGAGTTAGCCGTTTTGACGATGTATATCTTCTATTTTAGACTTCATTGTATACTTGACATTGATGCTATATATGATTTATAGTTGATTTCTATCGATTTATGATGGTTCTATTATGATTTTATGATGGATGCATTTATTTTATGTTCTATATGCCATGTGATGATTCTATGATGAATGTATTTACTTTATGCCATGTAATGAATCTAATTATGATATTATAAATGCAATCTATATGCAAATAATATGTTTATGATATATGATGTTTCTAATTTAAATGCTTATGTATGAATATATGATTTATGGATGTATGATGTTCTAAATGTATGAATGAAAATGATGATTTTGCGATGGATGATGTAAGTAATGATATATGGATGGTTTTTAACAAAATATAAAATGTGATGTAATTCATGGATGATAATGATGTATGGGTTGAAAATGATCAAATGCATATGAGAATAATGTAATAAATGATATTGGGTAATGAACATGTTGGTGATAAATGTATGAAAATAATAGAATGTGAATGTATGACATATTTATGAGATGGATGCAATGATATGATTTATTTATTTTTAGAATTTTTATATGATGTGGAAAAACATGATATGATGAATGCTCAACTATTTGATGTCAAAAGTATGAATGATAAGATTATAAATGATTTGTAATGTATGTAAATGAAAAGATGATGCACCTATATGTTTTTGATGAAATTTTGTTTATGTCAAGTATACTCAATCATATTTCTAGAAAAGATAAATCATCAATTTGAATCCTTTGTGTAACAACTACTCTGTAGATGTAGAAATTTTATGAATGCAGTCAAATTTTATCATGTAACTATATGCAAACCATTGACATTTTAACAGTACTTTTGTGCTTGGTATCATCATAGGGATTTTAAAATGTTGAAAGTGAGTACAAGCGTTAATGGTATGTGTTAGACCAATGATGACCTGAGTACTAATTTCATGATTTTTGATATTGCAAGTGAACACAAGAATCCAAGTATAATTGAACCGAGATGACCTGAGCATTTCTTGTGTAAAAAGACAAAGATTAATCATTTTAGTGTGTGAATTCTGAATGTCATCGGTGATACATTTGTAGAGCACATCCCCCAACAATTCACACATTTATATGATTAACGCTTAGACAACAGACAATAAAAATACCATTCTTCATCCTTGTTTCGCTAGCTTATTGCATCATTGAGTTACTCCAAAGAAATGATAACAATTGATCAAAAATACAACTTATCCACTTTTTACTTAGATTGTTTCAATCATTATTCATATTAGATCATCCATCCTGATTTTGTGATGTTTTTGTGATTTTCCCATTTTTGAAATCAAAACTAACCTAAAGACATATTCTAGGGTCCTCGAGGGTTGTT
>CM021101.1:73690459-73810170 GCA_007115665.2 Sequoiadendron giganteum | reverse complement strand
TAGCCAAAATATCATCTACATAATCCTCCATGAAGGTGTGCATCATATCATGAAATATTGTGTTCATCGCTCTTTGATAAGTTGCCCTTGCATTTTTCAAGCCAAATGGCATGGCATTCTAGTAGAAGGTTCCCCATGGACATGTAAATGCAGTTTTATCCTGATCTTCTGGAGCTATCTTAATTTTTTTGTATCCGAAGAAGCCATCTATTATTGACAACATGGCATGCCTTGCTGTTAAGTCCACAATGATGTCAATATTAGGCAAGGGGAAATCATCCTTGGGGCATGCTTTATTCAGGTCCCTAAAATCTCTGCATATCCTAATACTATTGTCTGGCTTTGATACAAGTACAATATTGGATATCCATTTGGCATAATCAATTGACCTAATGAATTTGGCATCCAATAATTTCTTCAGCTCGGCTTTTACCATTAATGTGATATGTGGATGCATTTTTCTCAATTTTTGTTTCACAAGTCTGATTCCAGTAGGCAAAGACATATGATGCATTAAAAGATTGGGATCTAATCTTGGCATATCGGAATATGACCAAGAAAATTTAATGCTCCTTTCTTCAAATAATTTGACAAATTGAGGTCTTTCTTGCTCTATCATAGATTCTATTAGATGTAAGATCTTTGTTCTTTCTTCGGTACCAATGTTGATAGACTGTGTAGGCTCTACTAGAACTGATGAAATTTCATGATAATTTTCTAGAAGGGTGTCAAATCTCCCATATTTCAGTGCCTCATAGAGGTTTTCACCATCAGATGCATTCTTTATTTTTTTCTTTTTCTAGATCTAATGCTGCCATAGAATGGTTTTCACCATTAGATCCATTATTCTTGTTTTTATTTTTGCAACTGGAAGATTTGACACCCTCCTCCCGAGTTGCGTTGTTATGAGCTTTATGGATAGAACTTGTATCAGGATTGTCACAACATAGGAAATTTATGATAGCATCATCGTTTGCAAATATGGGTACATTCATAGGTTCAATGGGTTCCCAGTCGATAAGTTCAGGATGGACTAAAGGCATGAAGTCATGGGATTGATGCAGTTTAATGGCAGTAAGGGTTCAGATAGTTATGTCATCAGAGTCATTATTTGGGATGTTGAGATCAATGATGGTAGCCTCTGCAAGATTATTTAGTTCACTCGATGTCTATTCATCCTCACTTGATTCATTGCTATGTTGTGATCCTAATTCGAGTGGTCTAGACCCAAAGCTTTGTCCCTCCTCACATGTAGGTGCATATTGTTTTATGACATAGACTTGGAAATATGTGTAAGAGATGTCATAATATATATCCCATTCATATTCATTTGAATCCATTTCAGAGCTATCTCTAACCTGAAGGATTCTTTCAACAACCCTCTTTGTCATTTCTTACTTTTCTTCTTTTGAGTATCCTAGTCTTGTCTTATCCTTTGAATGAAGAGTAAGAGGCTAAATAGGTTCTACTATGCCTTCTTTCCTCTTTCCAATAGGTCCCTATCCTTTATAACCCATTTTCTCTAAAATAGCCTTCCCCTTGCCATACCTATCTGTGTTGATGTGGACGTTTGTTGATGTTGATGTTTCATCATCTTTGTATAACTAGTCAAGAATAACCTTATCCTCTGATTCATCCTCTATGGTACCAACTTTCACAAATGTTTCTCCTAGAACCATGACAGGTAGTGATGTTTTATGTTTGATCATTGATGGTTGGCCATACATCTTTGGAGATTTCATAAATTGTGAAATATTTAGAGCTTATTCAATAGAATATTGTCCCATTCATTTATCTGTTAGCTGGACATGTTCTTGGAATTTCTGGGATAGAGATTTTTTTGGATCCTGATTGTCTATTAATGTAGTATCAGTAGTACTTGTCTCTTTTTATTTTTCCTTCTTCTCAACCCACTTGGATGTTACATTTGGATGTTTCTCACCATTTGATGAATTTGAACTACATGCTTCCCTATTTTGAGGCACAAAGGTGTCGTGTGAGATTATGAGGGTATCACAATGTTGAGGATGGTTAGAATCAACTGATATAGTCACCTCCTTTCCATTAACTGGAAATTTTCGGCATTGATGATAGATGAAAGGTACCACCTGCATCTCATGGATCCATGGGCATCCTAAGAGTATGTTCTATGTTAACTATTTTTCTAGTACCTGGAATGCTATGTTTTTCATCATCGGCCCCACTTGAATGGGAACATAATTAGTCCCTTAGAAGATCTCTCTTCTTCATCATAGGCCTTTATTGTCATCTTCCTATGGGAATCAATAGCATTATTTGAATACCCTAGTGCACGAACTAACTTCAGAGTACAAATGTTAAACCAGCTCCCCCATCTATTAAGACTCTTTTGACACGATGATTGTGGATTAAAAATTCAATATGGAGGGTAGTGTTATGCGGATCGTTTAGTGATACATCATCCTACTCAGAGAATGATAAACAATGTGGTGTAGTCAAATGTCCCACCATAGCCTAGAACTGGAAAACATCTAGATTATTAGGTACCGTGGTGGCCACTAATACTTGTTCTAGGACTTCCTTGTGTGATGGTGATAGTTTGAGGAATTCTAGTATTCATATTTGTGCTAGAATTTTTTGGAGCTGATCGAAGATGTACTAAGATGGAGGTGGAGTTATGTTTTTAGGCGCAACTCCCTTTAAAACGACCTTGGATTGCCCCCTCGCCATTACATTTACTAATTGATAGTCCTATCATTCTTTGATTTTTAAAACGTTTATTTGATTTTTAGAGACTTGTAGCCTGGGAGCAAATCCAGTGGGGTAATGTTGTTGGTTTTGTGATGACCAATGGTATTATCATTTTCTACTTTGGTAACGCAAATGATCGTGGTGTCGTAGACATGATTGATATTTTTGCCTTTATCATTCGTTGAAGATGATGCTCCTTTGTCATAATTTGGTAGAGGGTCCTTGAAGGTTGTATAATCATTGTTGTTCATGTGTACCTCTACATACACCTTGTTATTGTCAATCAGATGTTGAACCGTGTGTTTCAACTCCATGCAATCATTAGTTTTGTGGCCTTTATTGTTGTGGAAGTTACAATAATCCATGCCATTCCACCATGGTGGTTTGACCTTTGGATCCCAGAATCATGCTTCCTGTGTTGTGATAAGGCCACTTGCAACTAGTTCCCTCATCATTGATTCCAAAGTTTTCCCTAACATTGTGAAACTACGTCGGTTTGATGTTTTTTGGTATGTTTGCAATTTTGGGTTTTCTTTGTTTTGAATGACATTTGACTTGACATTTTGATCATTGTTTTGATTTGTTTGCGAAGTAGATGTTGTCAAGTTGAAAACTAGTTTGGCATTTTGTAAATCAGTGGTCATTTCATTGGTCCCCGTATTTCTGTTCTTTTGCTAGAACTTTGGTTTGTCATTGTTTGTGTATTGATGCGAGAAGTTGGTATTATTTGACTTTTCGTTGTAATGTTTAATAACCCCTCTTTTGACCAGTGCTTCTTTAATTTTTAGACCATTTTCTACCCCCTTTTAAAATGTAGGAGGACATTGTAATTCGAGTCTGTAACTCATCTCGTTCGTCAAGTTGTCTATGAACAACTCCATTTTTTCTTCCTATGGAATGGAGCGAGGATATCTAACGAATAGTCATCCCCATCTTTGTAAAAAGGACAAGAATGTCTCCCCTTTGTTTTGTTTCATGTTATATAGATATTTTATCATGACATTGTGTTGGATGTTAAAATAATACTAGGATATGAATCTGTTAACAAGCTCCTCAAAAGTTTGCATCCCTGGTTGTAATTTGGAAAACCATTCCATACATGGACCTCCCAAGCTTCTTGGGAATAACCTCATAAGAAAAGTTTCCTCTTGTGCAGACTCTAGGCTCATGGTTTTCAATTCCCAGGTATGATCGATCAGATTGGTTTTACCATTGTGTTTGTAATACTTTGGGAATTCACAATGTCGAGGGAAAGGTATCATGTCCACCATTGATTCAAAAGGATAAGGACAAATTTCCTGTAATGCATACCTCTTTGTATTCCCCTTTTTAGGTCTTGTAGTTGTTGTTGTAAATTATGCATTTGGTGTGCTAAGGCAACAACCGGATCCACACCTTGTGTGTGCTATGGTATTTCATTTTCACTTGTTCTAGGTGTCTCCTTTAAGTGATTTACATCAAATTCCTTAGGAATTTTAGCACCTGATTCAACCAACATTAAGAGATATTTCTCCATGTCTTATTTTAAGATCTTTTCCATAAATTTATGGAATTTTGGATCCTGCTGTGTTGTTTGTATGTCATCTGGATTTATTTCATTCTTGTCACTTTGATGTAGACTATTCCAGGCATTTTCCTTTGCCATTGTTTCTGAGTTTTCAAGTTCCTTTTCTAAGAATGTCTATTGTTGTGACCTGGTGAAGATTGGCATACAAGTGTTTTGTTCTTCCCACCAAACTATGATCTTCTATGTTGGAAAAATGTCCAGAGAATTTTTAACAAAGTCGAATAGGATGATATATCCTATTGATATGACTAGGTTAAAAATCTGATTAATATGCCTCATTTTGTGATAGTAGGATGATAATATCTTAATGATGAAACTTTAGCTTAATAATCAAGACTTTATTTTGATTTGACACTTCATGATTTGCAAGATCTATGTTTTAGTTGAAAAGACAGTTAGCTTATAGGAACCTATCTACTTTTGGTTTCTAGATAGTGTCTATTGAAAATATGTTTTGACAAAAAATCGCACTTAAATGACAATCAAACTGACTCATATGTTTTTGAAACTCTCTATTTTGAAAGCACTAAAATAGAGCTTAGAAGTGCTAAAATAGAACTTGGGGGCGCTATTTCATGAAAGCACTAAAACAGATGATGGAAGCACTATTTTGATGAAAGCGCTAAAATAGTGTTTAGAAGCGCTATTTTGTGGATGTGCTATAACGGTAATTAGAAGTGCTATTTTATGGATGCGCTAAAACAAAGTCCCAAAGTACTGAAACATATTTCAAAAGCACTAAACAGAGAGTGGATGGCTAAGACTCTTTATTGCAAAACTTGATTTGGTCTTGTTGAGTATTCGATCATCGATTGTGGAATGTAGGAGTGATGTATGTGTTGGCTATGATTATGATGTTGTGTAAGGGCTCTCCTTTGGAAGAAGCTCATGAATAAAGAGGCTCCAAGGCGAATTCACTAGTGTAACCTCTAGCAAAGTCGTGATACCTATGTATGAAATTTTTGTGTTGCAACAAGACTTTTTGACTCTGATACAGGAAACATTTTTTTCTTAAAATATTTTGATAACCAAGTGGTCACTTGGGTTTCTTGACTTTGATGGTTTTCTTGACAAAATTTTTCGACTTCCAATCTCGAATCATGGTTTTTTTGCCCTGATTTGAATTGTGGTTTTCTAGATGATCTGTTATCTGAGTTATATGATTTGAAAACGCAGCAAGAAAATTGTAGAATAATTGTTTTAGTCCTAGAATCTGAATAGATAGTGTATATTCAAGAACCACGAATGGTTCTTATTGATTTTCACTAGTTTGATTTAACAATTATAACTTCAAATAGACTCACTCTTAAATTCAAAAGGTCATCGTTATACTCAATAACCCACATCTTAAAATTGCGTTGACACACACAACCGTGTCACCCCCTAGAGGGCACCCATGTTTTTGTCATTTCTCGGTGCGTACTCAAAGTTCGATTTCTCGTCCCTTGAGCAAATAGTCCTTGGAAATTAGATGGTGAGTGTCTTGGGGGCATATTCTTCCCTCCCCTTGCACTGTGAGAATTACAATTTCTGGTTACTGACTCAGCTGGATACTACACTATGGTTCTTAGATAGGTTTTCCATGTGGTGCGGCAAATGATAAACTCCCTCAGGAGACCTCCTAGTCTTTAGAAAAAATATTTTGGGGGTTGTTATCTTGCACACTACCGTTGAGTTGGACTTTCATCAACAACTCGCATTTGTTTAAAGTGGGTTGGAATCCTTGGCTTTAGGTGTTCCCACTTAGGTTGTTCCCATAGGGTGAGTTCTTTTTCCCACTATGGTAGGCCTTCTAAAGGTTTTAACAAAAGCATGAAATTGCATGAAAATAAAGGATGAGTCTGGCACTTTGATTACCCAGTTAAGGGGAGAACATAAGCCTATTCACCGCACAATCACAACAGATAATGATTTTGTTTTAAGCCTAAAAGAAAAAAATTGCTAATCTATGTGAAGATTTTGCTTCACAAAAGTCATGGTGTCAAATTTTAACTGATATAGAAAATGTGTGATGACTACCCTAGGATTGATAAATTTTAAACCAAATTACTACCCTAGTATTGATAAATTTTAATCCAAGTGACTACCCTAGGACTGATAAATTTTAACCCAAATGCATCAAAATTAAATTCTGGCCGCGGTCGCGTCGGATCCAAGTAAACAAATACAAAAGTGCTAAAATAGTAAATGAAAGTGCTATAGTTTTTACTAGAACCTCTATAATCGAAAGAACTGAAACAAAGCTCGAAAGTGCTAAATTTTTTCACCGATGCACTATATCAGCTATACTAGAGATGGGTGGATGATGCACTGAAATAGTTCATGGAAGCACTATAGTTTTGTTTCCTCAAAGCACTAAAATATTTAGTGGATGCGCTATAGTTTTACGGAAGTGCTAAAACAAAACATGAATGCTCCATAGTTTCCCATGAAAACACTATAGTTTTTGAGTGAAGTGCTAAAACAGAGTATGTCGGGAACTTGTGCGACACTTTAAAAAAAAATTGCAAGATATGGGATTAATGCCCCATGGTGGGTGCCAAATTGTAAGTGTGAATACGTAAAATGAATGAAATACACTTCTTAATGAAACATTATATCAAAGATTAAGCAAATAGACTAATCTAAAGCAAGTATCTACTGAAAGTGTCTAATTGTCTCCTATCTTTAAATATTTATTAAGCTACAGTGCTCTCTGATTTAGTAAAACACTATGACTATTAAAATGACAATCCAAAGAATGAAATGCTTGAATGCAATGATGTGATGCTATATGATAATATCTAAATGATAAAGTAAACTACTGTAACATGAATTGACATGAAAATTGATGATGGATGAAGCTACTATGTGCAGCCATGATATGGAAATTGATTGTTGATACTTGATTCTTGATGCTTGATTGCTTGAATGCTTGATTTATTGATTGCTTGAATGCTTTCCTGCAGAGTAAGATTTCATAAACTTGAATTCTAGATCCTTTTACTGTTGAATGAAGTTGTATTTATAGATTTCCCAGCAACAGCTTTGCACAGGGGCAGCAAAGAGAGGCTTGGATTCAATCTGGAGAATTGAATGGTGAGAGATGGAGGAGATTGAGAAGATAGTGGGAATTTTCCCTACCCATGAAAACACCAAGCAAGAATATAGGAAGGATTGATGGAAGAGGATTGAGAGATTGATTTCCAATTTGTCTCCAATTTGTCTCCAAATCTTCTTGTGAAGATTTAATCAATTAATTTAGACATATTTTTGACATAAATTAGACATATTATATCTAATTTGGTTTTGAGGAAATAGAGGGACTGATTTATTTCCTTTATTTAAATATTTTAATTTATTTAAATTAGCAAAAGAGGGATAAATAATTTAATAAAACAAACTATAGAAGTTGTTTATTAAATTAGAATAGAAGAATATGATAATTAATCAACAAAGTGTTTGATCTTTATTTAATTAATTTAGATAAATGTGAGAATAAAATAGGGGAAATTGATAATTAAATCAAACAAAGTATTTAATTTTTTTTATTGAATTAAGATGAGATAATAGAAGAATTTAAATGTGAACTATATAAATAAATATTTCTATTTGTTCAATAGTAGAGGAATTTAGAATAATTAATCAAATAAATTATATTTAATTAATCAGATTCTCCAAAACAATTTTAGGTGTATATGCTAACAATGACTCAAATACATTCAACATGGTAGAAATATGACCTTATTACAAAGAAAAACCAACCATCAATCGAAAATAACAAAATTGCCTCATGGAGGTAAGAAATCAACCAGGTGCTCTTGCACCAGGAAGCCATTTGCATAAAGATTGATCAGTCGAGTGGCCTTTTCAAAGGAAAATATTTAACAGAGTTAGAGGTATTCATTTCAAGGTGTAAACATTAAATTAAATTAATTGTTAACGTAACTAAGATAGTCACTTTTAATGAATAGCTTGATAGTCAAAAAAGCACAGTTAAAGGGATAACTTCAACATTCATAGAACAATCCACAATGAGTTAATGTTGAAGACAACCACTATATAGAAAAGGAATAATTAATAATTCAAGTGCTTGAATGTGATTATGCATTAACCTAGTCCTATACCAAAACATCAAAGGATCAAGTTTGCCAATTGACAATAATGGAATTCTAGGGCTTGCAGATTTTGATCTAGTAAGATCTCTTGGTGTTGATCAAAACCAAAGTTTAACCAATAGAGTTGTCATATTATGTAGGTCTCATGAAGTTCTTCTAAGATCTAGCATCTTTTTTCTTAAAATATATGTGCTATGTGGATTTATAAATGAGAGTAGGTGGCGAGGTGGTCTAAACCCCAAATTTGGAGCAGTTTAAAGCCACAAGAGCCAGTGATTTGACCCAATGAAGCCTCTATAAATTCATATTGGCTATTGGAATGTGATTATTTTTGGTCTCCTATACAGGTTTTTAGAACCTAGTTTTTTAAATTAACAACCAGTTTAGAACACAAGAGTGGAAATATACACATTCAAGGAAAAAGCAAACTGCACGTGGAACACACATATAAAAAGAAACTTGTATTATCATACCACTATTACAATACCTTTGTTGAGGATAGTAGAAGCCATTATAGAAATATAAAAAATTTGTGATATAGATCCAAGTGCATTGTGCAACATCGATACTTATCTGGAAGGAACATAAACAATCATTTCTTTCATAGATAAAGAAAAATATCAGTGTTTTCAACATAGAAAACAACTTACTAGCAAAGAGAATACCCAAAACTCCAAACCCTTAGTAGTGCAACATGGTGTCATAGGTAGAAGAAAATGAAATGCAGATGAGCTTGTGGCTAGGGTTAAGGGATTATTTTGTGGTTCTCAACAAAAGTAGTAACTTTGGCAAACCAAAGTGTTTTTCCCCACCATTTATTTCATAACCATTGCATAATGACTTTAAATGCTTAAGATGTGGTCAACACTTTATGCTATTGCCTTGATGATTTCTTAACATTTTGACCCTTTGTTGCTTTTCCACCAAATTCTTGTGCCCAAAGTGTTATCTCCTTCTTTGCATATTCTAGAAGCATATATTAGGCCATCCTAACACTTATTAGGACAATAATCAAATACTTGCCTTTATACTTGTTAATTTTATTGTAATATTAGTTTGTGTTAACACTTACTAAGGTAAATAACTATTTGAGTTACCTTTAATATTTGTTAAAATAAACTAATAGATGCCCTCAAATTATGCAAAGAAGGGGAGTTGAGTCTTTAAGTCAAACTAGAGTGGAACTCGGGTGCCTTTGGAGTTCTATTTTTGACTCCAAGTCAAAATTGAGATGATTTTGGACTTCTATTTGGTCAAGTAGATTCAGAGGGGGAGTTTGGAGCTGTTTTATCTCAATTTGGAGCAATTATGCGCCCCCTTTCTATGGCTTTTTAGTTTTTCTCATGAGAGAGATATTTTGGAATACAGTTGCCTATAGTTGACTTCTTCTTCTTCCTTTGGGACTCATTTTGTATTAGCAGGGGAAAAGCTTATGTTTTTCCTTAGTTCTTATTTTTCTATCTTCTCTTGCATGTTGCAAAGAGAATTAGAGATTATAAACTCAAATTTTCATATTTTTTATACAACAACAATTATTTTAGTTCATTTTTATCTATTTTTGAAGATATTCCTTTTATTTTGAATATATTCAAGGGTTCATATATTCGGATTCTAGTGACTTGTATAATGTTGAGTTGTTTGATAAATGATTTTATGTGTTTTACTTCAAAACCTTTAAATTATTTTATCTCATTTTTATTGAAAGATAGTATACAAAGAAAACATTTCATCATAGGTCACAAATTATGCAAGTTCTTTGATGATTTTCTATGAAACACTTTTCTAGTGAAATTTTTCAGTCTGAGTTGTATGAACAAATTTCTTTGAAAAGTAGTTGTGAATCAGGTTGTTGTAGGTTAATTACATTTTGATACATCACCTACTCGAATTAGCTTTTCATTTCATCATTTATATTTCTATCTTTTTTCCAATAAAAAATCTATTAGTTACTAGGAGATCTAAAGGGGAACCAAACCATAATCTAGAGGTCCATTCTCAAAGTAGATCACCTACAACCTACGTTTGATCCCATATTGCATAGGATTGTTGAATTTCATACTTAGCTAAAGGTAGCAATATTTCATGCTAACAATACCCAAGGACACGTTGTTGCAAATATCTTTCCCTCATTCCATCCCTTGGTTGAGATATCCAAGGTTTCCATGAATGAAACTTGTAGGAAATTTGTGGCCCTATCTCCTAAATCATAGAGAAACAATTTTCTTCATTTAAGGATGTATGTTAGTAATTGGATGGCTTATGTTTAATTGGTTTAATGATATACTAGTTCAACTCCCTCTTAGTATTTTTGGTTTTCAACAATTTGTACCAGAGCTTGGATCCATGGAAGGAGCTTGACCACTTTGGGAGGATCTTTGAGTTTGAACACATGGTTGATAGAAAGTATCATATTCCTCCAAAAGATATTTTTTTTCTATTGAATACACAAAAGAAGACTGCATGATTAACAAAGAAGAACTCAAATTTTCTATTGAAGATCTTAAGAAAGTTGAAAATGAAAATAGAGATCTAAAGAAAAATCTTAAAGAGGAAAATGAGTGCATCAAAAAAATGAGACAGCAGATCAGGTGTAATGTGTCATACTTAAATAACACCAAATAAATAAATTATGACAATATGAATAATAAATTAAAGACATAATCAATCAACTATTTTCTATCATAGCACAATATGTCCAAAAAAAAAATTATATTCATTTTGAAATGTGAAATTTACAAGTTACATGGTTTGACTTAGGCCAACATCACCACTTAGTCAACTCAGATTACTTCATATAATACAAAGTAAAATAATCAAAAAAACGGAATTCCAAGTTATTCCTCTTTAATGCTCACCACATTTGGTGGATGAGAATATGGTTTAGACACTTTTCCACACAACCATGAATCTACGCTTCCCTATAATTCTTCCCACTCGAAGAATACTCGACCCTGCATGAAATACTTAGCAAGAGATACTATATGCAAGGTAGGATCTAGTCCATTCCTAACATCTACATGCATTTATATTTACATTTAGAACATGAAAGATATAATCTAGAAAATGGTAGAGAGTTACATCATATAAATTAGACCATTCAAAATAATGGACTACAAATGCTTGAACAAGCATATGTTATATACAGCTAAAAATAATAGATTTTTGAAAAAGTAGAACATATACTCTCTGTTAACCCATATTTAGCACCTGTCCCAGAAGGTAACCTCCCACATCCATAAGATAACATACATCTTATCCAAATTACATAATTTGCAAACATTCAACCTGGTTTCTAGTAGTTTTGCTAGCCAATCATTTCATGATAAGAATCAACAGTCTAAAACATAGTTTATGTGTGTCTCATCTTGGCTATTTCAGTTCAACAACAAATGTAAGGAGCTAATCCAAAATTGATAATAATGAAATAAGGCATTTAGTTATAATATATGATCCATTTCATCATTAAAAATATCAAAATTCATACATTGGCATATAGATTTCCAATATTTCCTTTATTCCTTCCTTCTTGAAATGAGATCTACATTTTTTAGATAAAGAAAAAAATAAAAAAAATTAAAGAAGGTATATCACATTTATGTGTAATGCATAAATGGAATAATTGTGCATGTACACATATATGGCCTTGTATTAAAAATTGTGTATGCATATACGTTCTTTGAAAAAGAAAACTCCATTTTACATATGTAGATTTCCATATTTAGAAAGATGTCAACTTTCATCTAATGCACAATTAGATTCAATTGAATTATAAAGGACAAAAAGTCACTAGCCTTTTGTATTAATCTGAAATTCCAACCTATTTTTCATAAAAACAAATTGTAATCAACATCATTATTATTCTATGTTCAATCAAAACATTCCAATCTAGCTTACTTTTTTGGAAAAATCTTAAAGTTATTCTTATTTCACTCTGATCTTTACAAATATTTTGTTTCTTTTAAAACCAAGTCATTGAAAAATTAGTCAAAGGAATATTAATTTTGGTTTAAAGTTGGAACCATCTCTCAACTCACTATTAAGAGTATTATTCCATTTTGATCAAAGATTATCAAAGAATTCACATATCATTCAATTTTATATTCATTCTTATATTCAACATTATCAATAAAGAACAATTAGACCATTGTTGTTCATATTAAATCGTCATTCAATAATATTCATGATCAAAATGACATGAAGAATTTCATTCAATTCTTATTAGCCCTTAAATTATATTCACAAAATGGGTCGATATGCATTGTAAGGAAGCTAAGGTAGCATAACAACTTCCTACACTAATCTTGAGAGGAGAGTAATGCAAAACTTTTACAAATATTTAACAGTTACAAAAAATTAAACATAAATTGACATAAATATCATGTATACCAAAACATAGTGATTTACATGGGGAAAACCCTTTCAAGGAAAAAACCCCACACTCCAAAAGTCATCCAATATATTATTCAAAAATCACAAAGATTATAGTATACTTGTAGAGAAATCTTCTCATAGGAGTATCAACACTTAGAGCTTCGGAGGAAACATGACCACTATTTGACCTTTAGAATATGTCACAATACAAAGCCATAGTAAAAAACCCTCATAAAATGGGGTTTCCTTCTAGGGTAAGTCAAGCTAATAAAATATTGGTTGTCAGATATGAGACATAATAATGAACAGTCTAGATTTACAATAATAAAACATAAATAAAATTTAGTTTTTGGGGGTGTTTCCCCCTGGACCCCCTATTGGGGGGATGATCCCCCTAGACCCCTCGTGAGGGGGGGATCCCCCCCATGACCACCCATCATCAAATGAATAGTATTGTTACCTATTTTAGCTACCAACTCAAAAAGGTAAAGTTGTTTATGTTTTACAAATTGAAACAAAAGGTGTATTCTACTCTTCTATATTATATGCATGTGCATAAATAAATTATCAAAAGATTGCATTATTATATTATGCAAATGCATACAACATAAAAAAGAATGAAACAATTTTTTTTTAAATATACTTTATTGATAAAAATAAATGTATGGTGTCCCACACAAGCCATGGGACTAACTATTTGAATACAACTAAAGGAAAAGACTATACATTTATAGATACATGAAATAAATAATGCATATATAAAGAGAGGGGACCTGTCATTGCTTGAATGATGAATCCTAGTCGAGTTGCTTTGTATCTATTGTTGCCCCTCTTGCTTGTTCAATTCCTTTTGCTCCAATGCTCTTGAAGTTGCTCAATCACTACGTAAGTTGTCTGATTGCTCCATAAATTATTGCATGTGTGAGAGAGATTTTGTTAGAGAAATGAAAGAACACCAATCAATATATATGAAAACATCCATAAACATATAGTCTGATCCTCATAAGCATCAAAATAGTTTGCATACCACAAATGTCAAGGAAAACAGAAAGGTTATCATAAACATCTATCATATGCTTTGTTTTATCTAATATTTTTGTTCATTGTGTATGTATAGGTGAAATTTTCATTCCTAAATTATTTCATTTAATATCACATCATGTGGAGTAAAATTGGCTCCCATAAGGGTTGATCCCAGCATGTTGTTATCTTATTTTTTGACAGAGATAAGTGTGTGTAGAGTCTTCATGCTTGTAATTCGATCAAGTAGGTATGTATCATAATAGTGAGTTAATTGGTTCGCTATCACAAATAACAAATATTTGCTCAATAGGATTACAATGAGGAGAATAAGTAAGAAGGATGCTTAAAATAGTGAAATGACCCTATGCTTCAAAGATCAATACTATTAAAAGAAAAATACAACACTAACAATGATTCTATTAAACAATGAAGTGAAGGTATTGCAATCCACTTGAATGACAGTCTAGAGCAGTAGGCTAGTTAGTCACAAAGATCATATGGCATTGCTAGGTAATGAAGAGTCTATATAGCATTACATGAAAGTGTAACAGTGAGCATTGAAATCATGTCCCTTAATTTTTGTGCAGTCATAACAATGGAAGATAGTCTCATGTTTATTAGGGAGGATAGCAGTTAGTTTGAAAATATCCATACCAAGTAGGGATACTCATTGATAAGAGGGTTTGAATGTTTGATAAATTACAAGAGATATCATCTCATGTAAAGGTTAATCTTCAAAATTAGATGTATTCCTCTTACAAAAGTGTGTAAAGACAATCATAGCTCTTAAAATAGGATACTCTAATTAAGATAGGTTTCATAGACCAAGAGGCGGTCATGACTATCATAGAAGAAAAATGTATGTTACAATAATAGTGTTATGAAATCAATTTCAAAGATAGAGTATGTGTCCAAGCATGAATATTGTCCAAAGGTAAGTTATTTTGAAGACAATTCATTGAAGATGCATCATACAGTCTCATATTGCATTTGCAGATCTAAAGTATCCATCATAATGACTGCCATCAAAAGGGTTTAGGCAAGAAAAAATACAAAAAAAAGGGCAAGAGGCTAGATAGTCAGCAATAGTGATAGATAGAATTATAACCATGACATTATAGTCATGAAGGGCAATGTGCAATTCCAAGCCTGAGGAATTGACATCAGATGACAATGTATGATAGTCAATAACAATGTTGAGGTTGTGACAACTACAGAGGTAGAAATTTCTTATTAATGATAGTTATTTTCATCACAATAGAATTGAATAAATGGATACGGTAGTGGACATGGCCATTGATACCGAATAAGAGTAACCACAGTCAAGGAATTAAAGTAGTGAAATGTCACTATCATAGGTCGGAGATAAGAAATAGTTGTAGTCATAGTATTGAAGCTTGGGCAGCCCTTGGATTTGCAAGTTAGTGAAAAGGGTAGTGTTCATGAAGAAATGGAAAATATTTTTTGAGTCTTTGAATTATACCTATACTGTGCAATGGTATTGAATCATTTTTAAAAACTATTTTTCCTTCGCAGGGCAACATTTTCTTGTGGAATAGTTGACTAAGATAGCTCTTGTTTCAACTATCTACCCTCTCATGAAGTCTCATTCATATTATGATCTTGCATGATCTTATCATAAAAAAGGGGATTATAACATTGTTGGATGAAATTACATGGGAAAAGAAAAGAATATACCCATGTTTAGAAAGAAACAAAAAATGGAGGCCCGAGAGTAAAAAAGCAGAGGAAACTAAATGGCATTTCCAAAATTTCAAACAAAAATATAAGTTGATATAGAGGAAACAATAAATGACACTTTCATTACTTACTATGAAAATGGAGCTCAAAGTAGTTTTATTCATAGACAAAGATGCAAGAATTTGTGACTTACCTATTGTTTCGAAAGGCAGCTATGAAAATGCTCATTCTCCACCAAACCCTCGACATGTGTGTGAACCATGGTGGCACCTAGTAGGTGAAGGGTGCAAAAGGAAAATGAAGTGAGTGAAGTCATAGGTATAGATTTAGGGTTTCTTTTACCCTAAAGTCAATTGACCTCCTAAAGGAATTTTACTTTTTTTTAAAACATTTGAAATAAAAATTAATGCCCTTGCATTTTATGTTAATGACTAAGAGAGTCCCCCTTATGTTTTTATTCTGCTTTGTTTCCCAAAATGATCAAATACTCATTCCTTTATTCTTGCACATGTTGAAATTGATTTGAAAATGTAAATGCATTATTAAGTGATGGATTATAAATTACTTGTTCAATAATGTATATAATGCAAGATAAAGATACATTGTTTTAAAGATGTGGTCGAAGGGGTATAGTTGAGTATTTAAGAGCAATGCCTAGCATAGAGGGGAGGTTGGAGAGGTTTTCAAATATATGGATGGAATATAGGAGACTGTTTTGATCATTTTGAAGTCTTTTGGACCAACTTGGAGCATTTTTAGGGTGCCTTTATGATGGACTTGGTCAAACTTGACCTTTTTAGTATTTTGGAGCCTTTTTGGAGGGGATTTGGTTGCTACATTTTTGGCTTTTCGGAAGCATACAACCAAGGAGTTTCTAGATCCTTTTTTGGTGGATTTTGGAGTGAAGTATCGATATAGTCACTTGTTGACGCATTTACACCTAGTTCTTACTATGCTTTTGTTCTACTTTGTGACTATTTTAGAGTCCTTGGCAGAAAAGATTGCATTTTCTGTAACTTTTGACATGTATTATAGTGAATACCTTATATATCAATGAAGTAAAATTATTTTTCCTTCTCATTTTTCTCCTTTATTGTTGTTGATGGGTTTTTTTGCACCTTCTCAACATAGGCAACACACAAGTATGCTACCTCTCTTGAAAGGTAGAAATCTACAAACAAGTTCCATATCATTACCCTAAGGTCTCTCAGGTGTCAAGTCATGACAATGATTGGAATAGTTCAATTAGTTGATGTGATTTGTTGGTAATCATAGGGAAGCCTTTATGGTTTACAAAGAATGGGAAGTTGGGTTTGCAAATGGAGTTTCAAAGTGTTGGAAGTGAATGAATAGTGGTTGCTCACTCAAAAAAACAAGTTGAAACTCAACATGCATTTGATTTAGCTTTGTGGTGATGCTTGGAATCCTACTCTAACAAGGGACTAAAAGGAATAGAAAAAGAGGAAGGGTTGAGAAATTTATTCTAAATCTAAGCTATGAATGAATAGTAACAATGTAGGATCCTACAGTAGACAAACTCCCATAAACTAGATTTTTCTTGGCCAAGAGAAACCTACAGCTACACAAAATTAGTGCAATCTTCTAAGGCTTGCTGATTTTCAGATTGTGCATTCACCTCATGAACACACAATTGAACTAAGTTGCAACGAATAAGTTAGATCAGACTAGCTTTACAAAGTGATTCATCATCAACAAATCACAAAAATCATGAGTTGGAAGTGCATCCAATACTATAACAACCAAAACAATTAAAGAAATTCAAGAAACTACTATAGAAGTCGAGAAAATATAACTCCACAAACACCGAAGATCACCTGCATGCAAATCACCTATCACAAAAGAAGAGATGGAGACAAACAAGCAAAGGTTCTTTGAAAACTGAAAATGCATATATCAAAGAGAATGAGAGAATGAATTGATGTGATAATACAATGATATCAATCCTTATAAAAGGAGATCGAGAAACCCTAAAGTGTAACCCTAAAAAAAACCCTAAAAGGAGAATATTTAATAATTAATATAATTATTAAATGTCACTTTATGCAAACCAAAGTGAAATCTTAAGAAGGGAATAAAGGTAACTTAATCAACATAATTAAGTTAAAACCTTTACTCTAACACCCCCCATTAAGATGAGCAAAAGTGTAGCTACAAACATGTGAAAAAAAACAAAGGTAACTACAATACAAGAAGGCAAACATGTGTCCTGACAACTAGGCTAGATCATGTACCCAAATACAACCAAATCTCTGTAAAGTGGAGAAATAGAGAAAACCTCATGGGAAAAATCTCTACTCCAAAAAGAGATGTAGAAAGCCAAGAAGAACATTAGTGAAGTAGAAGAAGCTACAAAAAACTATCAAAAGATGACTGCTATGGTGCTGAAGAACCTCCACTGAAGAGAGGAAGATCCCTTCCAAGGCGAAACCAAGAAAGAATTAGCACAAATAGTATAATAACCCCCCCATAATGTTGAACTGGGAGAGCCTAACAGATTCACTGAAATGATGTGAAACACGTTGTAGTGCATGAGGAAGAAAAAACAACATCTGAAAGTGCACAAGAAAGCACCTGCAACTGAAAAAGTGGTGTGCAAAACAAAGCACACATGCATGAGGCTGGAATCATATGGATTCACTGTCATCGTGGAGGGACACTCACCAGACAAAGATGTTATGGAAAAATAAAGGCAAACTACACAACCCCTCATGGCACTTTATAATAATAGTGCGAGTACAAAATATGGCACAACCTTATATGAAAAATCCCCAAAAAAATCATGTACAATAGTGTGGCACTTTATCTCAGTGCTTTTACATAAAAGATTGCTTACAAATCATGCTCAAAATGTCCAAAAAGGACAAAGCTGGAAATACATGAAGAACAACCACAAAATTGGCTATAGAATGCACCAATAGAAGAAAGAAGCAATGAGATCCACACCACTGAAAATTTGAGAAAACTAGCTTTCTGACGATATTTCGTTTGCCAAAAAACAATATCGTATGCCCAAGTTACGGCCTCTGGAAAAAAATAGCTCCAAAGATGAAAAAAGCTAGCGCTAGGTTAAATTTGACGGTCATACGGCCATCCCAGCAAAAAAATTGGCTTAAATTTGACGGCCAAATGACCGTCACTACAAAAGCATAAGAGGGCTTATTTTGAAAAAAATTGGTTTTTATATAAAAAGAAGATGTGATTTTTTTATTAAAGAAAATCATAAAAAAAATGTTGTTTTTTTTTACATAAAAAAAACAAACAAACAAAAAATATTTTAAAAAAAAAAACATGGTCTGATAGTGCCGCTGACAGCAGATACCATGTAGAAGTTGAGAAAATACAACTCCACAAAAACCGAAGATCGCCTGCATGCAAATAACCTGTCACAAAAGAAGAGATGGAGACAAACAAGCAAGGGTTCTCTGAAAACTGAAAATATATATATTAGAGAGAATGAGAGAATGAATTGATGTGATAATACAATGAGATCAATCCTTATAAAAGGAGATCGAGAAACCCTAAAGTGTAACCCTAAAAGGAGAATATTTAATAATTAATATAATTATCAAATGTCACTTTATGCAAACTAAAGTGAAATCTTAAGAAGGGAATAAAAGTAACTTAATCAACATAATTAAGTTAAAACCTTTACTCTAACAACTACAAGCTTAAACTAATAGGGAAGTTGAACCATGCATTCATAATGAAAAACTCAAAAAAAACACCCATAAAACAATGCAATGCTTCTCTCTATTGTTGCAAAACACCCTTTACACCAGTTCTCCAAGACTTACAAATGAGGAGAAAGCCCCTATTTATAGTTTTCCAAAAAGAGAATGAATGGACAAGATTTAATTACAATGTGTGGCCTAGATTTGTTATAGCTTAGGGTTTCACATACTCCCAATATTTCATAATTTAAAAAAGACTATTTTATCTTTTTCCCTATTTTATCTTGTAGCCTATTTTGTCTTTTAGTTGTATTTGTTTAGTCCTTTAGATGTCCCTTTGTTGTGGCTGAAAACCATCAAATTATGCCCTTTTTCTAATGTATTTGCAGCACTTTTCATTGAATCTTGTTGTAGATTTATGTCATTAAGAAGGAGATATGTTGCTTCTGATCCTAGTGGAAAGCTCCTGATAGATCACGATCATTTGATGAACGATAAAATAGCTCCTTCTTGCTCCCTTCAAGGACACCCTTTCTAGTTTTGTCACTGAATTCCTTGGCATAGGCCTTCTTTTAATGCCAGTTCTATTGATAGGTGCTAGGAGGAGAGGAGAGCATACGATGAATGGTGACTAGAGCAATGTGCTCCTTCCTTATTCATCTTTCTCAATGGGCCTCCTCAACAGACCCGCAACAGGTTCCATAAATCTTGCATACACAAAGTGCAATAAGTGAGTTCATATGTAAATCAAGGCAAATGTTAGTCAAATCCTACAAACTCATTGTTAGATCCATCCATGCATCATTGAAATATCATAATATTTATCATTGTTCCACATTTGAAGCTCATTTGGACCATAAACATAAATGTGGGTTTAGGGGTACAGGTGTAGGAAGGTCAAAGGACGTTTGGAGTCTCCATCATTAAGCAGTGGAATTCAAAGCATGATGACCCACAAGTAGAAGTCCGCACTTTGGGACCCGCGGGTGCCTCAGACGTCAAGGGCTATGAGAAATTTTTTGACCAATTTAGGAGATGTAGGGGAGCTATCGGGTTTCCATCGTATGTTCATCGTTAGGAACGACGTTTGATGGATGGCAGTTTGTAGGCGGTGGTCCACTTAGGTGGACCTGCAATGACCCCACATAATTAAGCTTTACCTAGTCAAGCTACAAAAGAGAAAAGGGAAACAAACCTCACGGGATCCATAGTGTGGACGGAAGTGGGCACTTGGATGTTAGGGAACAATGATGGAGGAGGGGCGACCTGCACACGACGACCCACAAAGGAATTCCTGCAAATGGTGATGGAGGGGTGAAGACCCACAAAGTAATTCCCGTGGATGGCAACGAAGGGATGACGACCCATAAATAAATTCATGTGGACGATGATGGAGGGATAGCAGCCAACAAAGAAATTCTCGTGGACAGCAATGGAGGGATGAAGACCCACTGAGAAATTCTCACGGACGATGATGGAGGGATGGTGGCCCACAGAGAAATTCCTGCAGACAGTGACGGAGGGATGACGACCCACAAAGAAATTCCCACAGCTTCACAAAACTTAGTAAATTTGAGATTTTTCAATTTTAGCATGTGGGAAAGGGGTAGAAAGAGTGCCAAGGCATATTTCCTTCAAATTTGGCTCATTTTGAAAAATAAGAAAATTTGGGATGACGAAGCTGGAGGGTTTTTTGCCCTTTACAACGACATTTTTCAAATGAAATTTGATGGACAGACTTCGATGAGCGGACTTTTGTAGTGAAATTTTTGCAATGTCTAAACACATGGCAGATTTGATGCAAACCCATTTAGGTATGTGAAGACATTCATTTTATGGGCCTAAGATGATGAAAAATCAAAGTTTGCACCCTTTTCAGAAATGTGAAGATTTGGAAAGGGGAAGTTGAAGGGTCCACCACCCTTAAAAATGACATTGAGAACATGGAATCCCATGGACGGTGACCCACAAAGGAATTCTCGTAGATGACAACGATGGGGGGATGGCGATGGGGGGATGATGACCCACAAAGGAATTTTTGTGGATAGCAATGGAGGGATGACGACCCACAAAGGAATTCCCACAGACGGCGACAAAGGGATGATGACCTGCAAATGAATTCCCATGGATGGTGATGGAGGGATGGTGACCCACAAAGGAATTCTCACGAATGACAAGGGAGGGACTACGACCCATAGAGAAATTTTGGCAACTTCTCAAAACTTAACAAAACTTTGGCAGTTCACTTAGGCATCATGAAAACATCCCAAATCCATAGGAAACTTGTCCCCAAATTCAAAAAATTGAGGTAAAATTGAAGCAAGCGAGTAGGGACTGAGTTAGCAAAAGCAAGGCAAAAAGGGAAAAAAAGGGGGTCCCTACCTTTAATGAGGCATGTGTGCAAAATATGCACAACAATTGTGTACATTTTATTTTATTGGTGCTACTAATTATGAAATTATCTTTCCCTTGTGGTTTTGTATCATTTTTAGCACCTCTTGCAGAAGAATATGTAAGTTGCAAGTTATAGGTTGTGTTGAAAAGCATAATATTCTAGTTGTGAAAGTATCTTTCCTTCTTGGAGTTAAGCTCTAAAACCTTATTAAGAAATTTATATGCAAGAAACATATGGAAATTAGTTGTGTATGTGAAGCTTTATCATTGTTTGAACTGTGTGTTTGAGTTATTTTACAGGTCCTAGTTAATGTTTAGGTGCATCACCATAGGATTTTATTTTTAGTTTATGTTATCTTTTTACCCTTTTCCTTGCAAGTAAGTAGAGTAGTTTTAGGTGAGTACCTTAATGAGCCAACCTTCTTTGGAGATCCATTCCAAGTTTAGGCAACCCATAGGCCTAGGAATTGATGCAAGACAAAGGAAGAAAAACTCTCAATCTAAATCTCAATAGGAAAAAATCCAAATCATTCTTTGTTTGATTTCCTCATCATTAATCCACCTTTCATGAGTCTCAATCACTCAAGCTTAAACTCTCTTCAATTAGGACATATTTCACAACAATGGGTTTCAATTAGCCCACTTTACAAGGCCATCACATTTCAAGGCAACTATTCCTTCACAAACACTTAACCCAGTCACTCAAACATGAAAATTAGAGTACAAAACCCTCAAGATACATTTAAATAGTATGTCAATGATTGATTTTTATCAACTAATTTCCTTAAACATCAGTTTATGACCTTCCTTTCCAAACTGTCCTCAACCAATCACCATGGCACCCAATGACCACAAAAATACACTTTAGCTTTTCAAGCACAACCAATCAAATCAATGATTAAGATAACTTTATTTGAGTTAGAATAGCAATTCCAACCCTTTTCCAACCCCAACAATGCAGACCATTTATATTTCCATCACTTCATTGTAGACTGTCCTAATTCCTTGTAGCGTACCTAATACATACTATCAGAATTATCTTGCAATGTAAACCATATCATAGGACTGTGTTTACTTTTTAGATACCCTTTAAGGGTTTACAAAACATAACTAAAAATCACCATATGTTGTTGTGACGAAACAAACTCAAATATTGACTATATACATTGTAAATTAGACCAAATTAGGCCAGTGACACACAAGGCTTATTGATTCTCCATGTCTTAGGTTCAAATACTCTCACCCAGTCCTTCAAACATCTTGTTTTGGACCTGTACAAGCTTATTATACATTCAAAAGTTCATTTCCTCAATTGATTTTGCAAACCACAACTGGTGACCTCTTAAAACTTTGTATTTTGAGACTAGGACACAATTTTTTAATCTAAACTTCAATCTTTTATACATTTTTCTTAACCTTGTGGTTTGAGACTTTCAAAATATGAAGATATATGCAATATAAAATATTTTCACCAAGAAGCAGGATTTTCCAACAGTTAGAGTAAAAGAAACACAATATATTAAGTCACTGTTTACCCTAATAAAGGGTTTAGACTGTCTTCTGAGAAATTGCAATATCTTTCCTTAAAATGCACTAAAATGCATGGGAAAAAATACAAAATGAATGTGATTGAATATTTTACCACTCACAAACAATTAAACCATATTTTTTGTTCATACAAAGGACGTACAATTCCTGGAAACAACTATTTTTTGAAGACAACATAGAAAAACAGTGCATTTATTCATTTTGTTCTCAAACTTCAATCACCCACTAGTTCACAAATGGTAATAAAGCCTTTTTAAAGGCAATACAACATGAATTTTCAGTTTCTAACTTCTTTTGAATGAACCAAGAGCCAAATGACCCTTCACCTTCCTTGTTTACATCTTTTTTTGCATTTTTTTGCAATTTTGTGACAATTTTTGACTTCTCTTACATTTTTTTCCCAAAATATGACATATTGACCTCATAATGACTCAAACATGTACAAAATAATCAACATGACCTTGTTACAATGGTAGGACATCAAAATTGCATCAAATTTCAAAATTTCCCCATGGAGGCATAATCTTGTCAAGATGCTCTTGCACCAGGAATGTTCCCATGTTACTCCAAGATGGCAAGTTCTACAACTTAGCAAGGGTGAAATTTTGAGAGCTAAAAATTACCTTATGTATCAACAATACCTTATGTAATTTCAAGGTTGAAACACATTTTTTAAACAAATCTCCCACTTGTTGAACACCTTGCAAGGACAACGAAAGGGTGTCATCATCATTTCTTAATTGCTAGGGGTAAAAGGCCCATAGTCTCTGAACACCATCTAAACTTATTTGTTCTCACGGGCTTAGTTAAAGAATCAACAACATTAATCAAAGTCTTTACCTAAAATAACTTCACCCTACCATCTTTGACCATATCTCTAACAAAATGATATTGTACATCAATGTACTTGGTCTTGGGATGAGATGTTGGGTTCCTGGCTAGACATATCGTACTCTAGCTATAGCAATGAATTGTCACTGCACCTTGTTTTATTCCAATATATGAACATAGTATCTTAATATAAATGGCTTCTTTATAAGCATGAGTATTTTTTATATACTTTTCTTCAGTAGTGCACAAAGCAACCACAACTTGCCACTTATTCATCTAACTAATTGCACCACCAAATAGAGTAAACACATAAGCATTGATGGATCTTTTTCTATCAACGTCACCTGCCCAGTCTAAATCCACATAACCATGGATATCAAGGGAAATCTCATCTTCATTCATATTACTATGATAACATAAGGAATAATCCAAGGTACCGTGCAAATATCTAAAGAATCTTTTAACTGCATCCCAATGAACTCTACCGGGATTAGAAATATATCTAGAAGGAACTCCCATTACTTGGGTGATGTATGGTCTAGTAAAAACCATAGCATACATCAAACTTCCAACTAAACTCTGGTAAGGCACTCTACTCATCTTTCATCTATGATGGATATTTTGGACAATCTGAAATAGATATCTTTGTTCCAATTGAAACATGAACACATAATGGTCAACAAGCTTTCATATCAAACCTCTATAAAATTGAGTTGGAATACATGCTTTGGCCAAGCCATAGATTTTTCGTTCACTCTATCTCTTTTAATTTCCATCCCAAGAATGTGATTATCTACACCAAGATCTTTCATTTACAATTTAGTAGCAAGTTGAGATTTCAGTTCTGAAATCATAAATTTCCCTCTACCAATAAATAACATATCTTCAACATATAATGCAATAAACAAGAATTGATCACCATCAATTTTATAGTAAGCACAATGATCCGATTTAGAACATGCTCAAATCCTAAACTCAACACATATGTATCAAATTTCTGGTACCACATCTTAGGACTCTATTTTAGGCCATACAAATCTTCAATTTGCAAACCAATTTACTTTTACCTTTCACCACATAGTGCTCTAGCTACATTCATATAAATATCCTCCTCCAAGTCACCATGAAGGAAAGAAGTTTTCACATCCATTTTCTCAACCTCTAAATCATAAGAAACAATGATAGAAAGAAAAAATCTAATGGATGTCATTTTTACAACAAGAGAAAATATCTCACCATAATCAACACCCTTAACTTGAGAGTAACCTTTTGCAACCAACCTTGCTTTATATTTCTCAATACTTCCATTTGAACCAATATTTTTCTTGAACACCCATTTGCAACCAACAGGTTTTCATTCTTTAGGAAATGGTACAAGATCCCATGTATCATTATTTTTCAAAGTTGTCATTTCTTCATCCATATAAATATTCAAGGATTATGCATCATTCATACCTAATGCATCGTCTATTAATCTGGGTTCATCCATGTTAGTAATTAAATAAAAAATACATCTCCAATCATCAGGTGGTTGTTTATGCCTTGTGGGCCTACAAACAAACTAAGTTGGAGGTTCTTCCTCATTTTGAATATTCAAAGCTAGATGAGCTCTCCTCAGTTTCTTGTCTATCTATGGGCCTTAATTCAATTGTCTTGGGTGTAGAAGGAAATTGAATCACATCTTCCTGTTTACTTTTTTCTACCTACAATGTAATAGAAGAAGGCTCAATTTCTCTAAAAATAACACTTCTACTATGTATTACCTTTTGTGAAATAGGATCCCAAAGCTTGTATCCTTTCACACCATAACTATATCCAATGAAGATACATTTCACATCATTTTTCTCCAAAAAAAATTTCTTCTCCTTTGTCACATGTGCATATGCCTCACAACCAGAAACTCTAAAATTTCTTAATGAAGGCTTGCGAGTCGACCAATGCCTCTATAGACATCTTATCAAAAATAGAATATGTAGGAGACCTATTAATCAAGTAAAAATTAGTGGAGACAACTTCAACCCAAAACCTTTGTTCTAGACCAAAACCACTCAACATACTCCTAGCCTTCTCCATTAGTGTCTTGTTTATTCTTTCTAAAAATCCATTCTGTTGTGGAGAATATGGAGTTGTATTTTGTCTATGAATACCACTCTTTATAGAATCTATCAAAATCATTAGAGAAAAATTCACTGCCCTTATCATTCCTCAAACATTTTATTTTCTTTCTAGTTTACAACTCAACCATTGCTTTAAATTCTTTAAATCGACTGAATACTTTAGATTTTCTCTTTAGAAAATATAACCATTTCCTTCTACTATAATCATCAATAAATGAAACATAATATGTGGATTTACCAATTGAAGAAACATCTACAGGACCAAACACATCAAAATGAATAAGATCTAATACACCATAAGATTTATGAGAACTCAAGTAAAACTGAATGTGGTTTTGTTTTCCATAAACATAATTCTCACAAAAATCAAATTCAAGATTACAATTAGACAAACCTTCAATGAGATTTTAATTTTCCATGATCCTTAGACCCTTTTCTCTAATTTGGGCAAGTCTTTGGTACCATAACATAGCTTTCTCTACATGTAACTTTGATTCAGAAGAAAGAGCACCCTTGGGTACCCAAAAGCCATGACCATTTGTTGAAGTTGAAACCCTCACTTCTTCCATAGACTTTATTTTCATAGAAGTACTATTGCACTCAATATTCCATGCACCAAGCTTATACAACGTGCAATATATGACACCTCTAGCAATCACCACAACACCTCTAACCATCTTGCATCTTGAATCAAAAGATACTACCTGCACACCTACATCTATTAGTTTTCTCATAGATAACAAATTTCAGGCTAAACCAGGGATATGCAACACACCATTAATCCTTTTTATGCTAACATCAAGAAACCTGATTTAACTTTACCACAACAATGTCTAAATGAGAACCATCACCCAAGTACACTTGATTAAGTTATTCATATTCAAAAAACCAATCTCTATTAAAGTTCATATGGAAAGATGTTGTGCCTTAGTCAATTAACCATGCATCATTACCTACAAGAGTTGCCAAAGCTACAATGAATGTGTCACCATATTCCTTATCAGACTCAAAATAAGAATCAAATTTCTTCTTTTTCTTCTTATTTTCTTCTTTGTAGTCCTTACGAACATTTCCAGGCTTACCGTAGTTCCATCAAATAACTTTGGACTTTCCAAGAGACTTAGATCTCCCCTTAGACTTGGATTTTTCACGCTTCTCATTCTTCTTTCCTTTTTACTTAGGTTTTTCATGAACATTTAGGGTCTCCTTGGCATTGATGGATACCTTCCTTTGCATCCCTTTAGAAAGAAAATAACCCACCACATCTTTAGTCTTCAATATAAAAAAGGTACTCCCAATAGCCATAACCAAAGTATCCCATGAATCAGGAAAAGAACAAAACAATATCTAACATTTATCTTCCTCATCCATTTTGACACTAATTGATGCCAATTGAGCCACTAGAATATTGAATACTTTCATGTGGTTTGTAATTCATCCACCCTCTTCGATTCTCAAGGAATACAGTTTATTCCTCAAGAAAATCTTGTTCACTAATGATTTAGCTTGATACATCTCACCAAGCCTCTTCCATATTTTCTATGTAGAGGTATCTTCATGGAAATTGATTAAAATAGTCTTCCAAGAACAATCTAATTAGACCCTTATCTTTATAGTCCATAAAATCATATTGAGAAACCTTAGTAGGAAATGTAGGGCTTGAAACTTTCTCATCAATAGCATCCCAAAAATCTTGATCTATCAAAAAATCATCCATCTTCAGCTTCCACATTTCAAAATTATTTCTAACAAAATTATCCACCTCTATTCTTCTTGATGAACTTTCCATATAGAAATTCCTCCAACAATATCACAAAGTGTCTTCTACACAGACTCCCACTTGAATTTGGATTAGTTCAAAAAATCCAACAAACCCACAACTAAAACCAAAGGTGATCAAGCTCTTATACCACTTCTAAGGAAGCTAAGGTAGTGGAACAACTTCCTACACTAATATTGAGAGGAGAATAATACAATTTTTTTTACAGATCTTTAATAGTTATGAAAAATTAAATAGAAATAGAAATAAATATCATGCATAACACAATAGAGTGATTTACATGGGGAGAAAAATTTGGGAGAAAACCCATAGTCTAAAAGCTACCCAATATATTATTCAAAAATCACAAAGATTACAATAAACTTGTAGAGCAAGCTTCTCATAGGATTATCACCACTTAGAGATCCAGAGGCAACATGGCCGCTATTATACTCTCATAATACATCACAATACACAATGTAATATAGTGCCCTCATAAAATAGGGTTGCCTTCTAGGGAAATTCAAGCTAATAAAATATCAACCATTAGATATGAGACATAATGATGAACGGTCCAAATTTACAATAGTAAAACATAAATGAACACCCACCCACCCCCATCATCATCAGATGAACAGTACCTTATGTAATAGAAATGTTGAGACAGATTTTCTCAACATGCATTATATTAGCTAGCATCAAGTTCCCTTAATATCATTATACAAATGTTTCATGGTACAATCAATCATAACAAATGCACCATTAAAATCAAAAAGAGATCAGTGTAATTTTATCATTCAATAGCAATGATTAACAACTTTAAACAAATGAATAATATAAAATATTGATATATGTATATATACATACACATCGTATTAGTCAATTGAGAAATTTGAAATGCATCAATGGGATTACTAACATCCATCGATCTTTACCATAGGTCATGACATAATTAACATATGTATGATCATTCATCATAATACCATTTAAAAGAAAAAAATTATCAATCATTCTATAATATATTCTAGTTTAGAACATTAATAATCATTCATCAGGTGGCTATAATCTGGGCATGATGATGATCATTTCATAGAATGAAGGAATATTTTTAACAAGTAAAATCATTGGTATGATGGTAATGTTCAACCATTGCTATGATAGAACAGTAGAAGTGTTCGGTGACAAGTTTAGATATCAGAATGATGGTATCATTCAACAGTCTAAAATACTTGGATGATACAATCATTGATTATAATGTATAAATATTTTAATGATGGTATCATTCAATGGTGCATTAAATAGAATGATGGGTTAATCATTCATCAATGTGCATTGAAATAGAACAAAAGTAAATCGTTTTAATAATTATAATCTCAAGAGGAATGATCACCATATACGATGATCATAGATACATTTGGTACTTAGTTTACAATAATAGAGAACCATCTTTGTTTGGGTTCTTTAACCTAAACATGCAACACAGCTTGATGCCTTTATAGAGACACTCACCCCAAATGGGAGATTTCCAAACACAAATAGATTCTTACTGAACGATGGGTTAATCATTCATCAACATGCATTGAAATGGAACAAAAGTAAATCATTTTAATAATTATCATCTCAAGAGGAATCATCACCATGTATGGTGATCATAGATACATTCGGTACTTAGTTTACAAGAATAGAGAACCATGTTTTTTTGGGTTCTTTAACCTAAACATGCAACATGGCTCGATGCCTTTATAGAGACACTCACCCCAAATGGGAGATTTCCAAACACAAATAGATTCTTACTGTAGACACTTAAAAATGTACTGAATGATATTACACACTTGAATCTGATATATTAAGACCATTTCATCCTAAAACCCATCTTCTTTTCACATTTTTTATTAAATTAACCTAGTTATTTAATCAAATGGCTCATTTTCATCTATTGACCTAATTGACCTAATTGGGTTAATTCACCCCCTCTTGCATTAACATTTCACCTCTCATCTTGTTTAAATTTAATAAATCAAATAATTTAATTTAAACCCTAAGTCCTCTTATTCAATTAAATAACCCTAAACTATTTAGTTAAATATCATATTGCATCTCATTTTCATTAAATAAGTCAATAATTTAATGAATATCCTCACATTCCCCATCTTTCACATTTATATTTAGTTTTAATTACTAAATTTCTAATTTTCCCTCCCATCCACTTCGATAGGGAATATTCTCCTATTTGGCTACAAAAATTGAGTATTCTTTCCTAAAAAACTTTGTAACAAACTTTCAAATTTGTTACAAAGTGTGTTTGTTTTAATCATTCTCATTTGATGAAAGCAAAGGAAGAAATCACATACCTCAACTCATTTTTCAAAGACTCAAATCAACCTTAGTCAAATTGCTCCTCACAAGTTCACTTTTTCCTTCATAAACTCATGCTTCATAACCCCAAAACTAAGAACAAGGCAACAAAACTATTTTAGATTACTCAAGACACCATGAACATCACCAAATTGATAGATACAAACCCTTACATCATCTTATATGTCTCAAATGTGAGAATTTTCAAAGTAGACTATTCAAATCAACATTTAGGCCTATTTAGACCCCCCCCAACAAGAAACTTTGCATTTCCCAAGCCATTTGTATTTGTTATGACTTTAAAAAAGTATAAATAAGTCTACATAACATGATTTGACCATTCCCAAAACTTGATTCATATCATTTTAGCAAACCCTTATATTAAACCTTCAAATTTGATGTCAAATTTTGGTTTATGACAACTCTGCCACAACAAGCGAATCCTTTAAAAAGACTCAAATTATTATAATTTTTCCAAACCCAATAAAAATAGGGATAAAAATACACCTAAACCCTTAAAAAACAATAATACTTAAGAATTATTTACACACCACCAATAAATCTCACCAAAACTCACTGCTTACTAGTTTTTATGAGTCCTTAGCAATAAAAATAGACCTAGGGCTTATTGGTTTCAGCCCAAAACCTTTACCAACGACTCTCATCCTTTGTAATATTTTTAAAAATGTCTAAAAAATCTTACACACCGAATTTGAGAAGATTTCCATGACTATGAAGTGAGAAACACAATTTTCTTATGCAATGTATACCCTTATTCAGGGTTTTACCCACTTAGACCAAATTGCCCATATCTTTCACAATTCTAGGTCATTTTTCATGAGACAAAAATAAAATAAAATTATATTCTCAGGGATATTAATTACCATGGAGGAGGTGAGATTTTAAACACAAATAATGGCTATACACATGCATGAAACATAGAAAATATCAGAAAATAACAAAAAAATCTGAATTTTTCATTAATCTCCACACTCCAAAATCACTTCCCAACTTTCCTCGAATTAAATGAAGCTAAATAATTCATATATAAAGCCCATAAAATGCCTAAAACTGTCTCTTTAACTAATTTTTCTCTTTATGTTCCCCATATTTGTCATTTTTTTGCATTTTTACAATCTTACTTGACAACGTTTGTCAATATTTGCAACTTTTTAACCCTTAATACCTAATGACTTCTAAATAGCTATGAATGAACTATTACATGATTATTATTGTCATGTAGACCTTATGAAAACATAATATTATCACATTTACATCAAAGCTACAAGTTTTCTCACGGAGGCATGATCATGTTAGGGTGCTCTTGCACCATTCTCTCCGGCCAAAAAGAATTCCAAGTCCTCTTGGAGTAGTAAATGCTCCTCCTTGTAGTATTTTATGACCTAAAACCTTCATATTTACCTTTGGTTTGGGTTGGTCTATGCCAAATGTTTTTCACTTCATCTTGCCTTTGTGAATTTTCTCATTCATGCCTTGAAATGTTTCAATCTCCCTTTCAATCTATTGTATATTGATCTTCAAATGGTTCCCTATCCAAAACATTAGCATAACAAAGAAATGATACATTATGTCTACCACAATACCTCCATCTTTCTTCAACTCTTTGAAAATATCCAAAATAAATTCATATTTGATCATTTCTTCATCTAATATTGACATCAACTCAATATCTTCTTCCTCAAAAACTAGGTTCTTTATCTCTAGTTTATCTTCACCATGCTTGGAAATGTCTACAACACTTCTACCTTCTTCATCTATGAATTCGTCTTTAGCATCTTCAAATACTTCATCCGTTTTCACCTTCTTGCACCTTCTCCTTTTGATTATCTTAGTAATGGGCCATGTAACTCTTCTCTTTATCTTCAAGTGCCAGCTTGTCTCTTGTTTGATCATCTGCTCCATCTTCTTCATAGACTCTTGGAACTCTTTCAAAAACCTCTTCATCTCTTGCTTCAACTCAACAATCTCTCTATCAAACTTTTATTGTCTCTTCTTCTTCTTTCTCTCTTCCTCTACGTGCGAATTCCTTCTTAGTATCTCCATATCTTCTATATGGTCTTAGCAAGTCTCTCCTTGCTCACAACTTCTCAAATTTTCCTCAACTTTCTCTTTGCCTTCTCAATGGAAGCAACCAAGTTCTCACATGACCTGCACAAAACCACATACCAAAAACCAACTTACTAGCCCAGACCTTCGGAGCTCTGATACCAATTTGATGCAAGCAAAGGAAGAAAATCACATACCTCAACTCATTTGTCAAAGACTCAAATCAACCTTAGTCAAATTGCTCATGCTTCATTAGCCCAAAACTAAGAACAAGGAAAAAAAATATTGTAGATTCCTTAAGACACCATGAACATCACCAAATTGACAAATACAAACCCTTACATCATCTTATATGTCTCAAATGTGAGAATTTTCAAAGTAGATTGTTCAAATCAGCATTTACGCCTATTTAGAGCCCCCCAACAAGCAAATTTACATTTCCCAAGACATTACTCTTTTTTATGACTTTAAACAAGTATAAATAGTTATACATAACATTATTTGATCATTCCCCAAACCTGATTCATATCATATTTGTAAACCCTTACCTTGAACCTTCAAATTTGATGTCAAATTTTGGTCTATGACAACTCTTCCACAATAGTTCAGTCCTTTAAAAAGAATCAAATTCTTACAATTTTTCCAAACCTAATAAAAATATGGATCAAAATACACCCAACACCCTTCCAAAACAATAATACTTAAGAAATATTTACACACCATCAATAAATTTCACCAAAACTCACTGCTTATTGGTTTTTACCAGTCCTTAGCAATAAAAACAGACCTAGGGCTTATTGATTTCGGCCCAAAACCTTTACCAATGACTCTCATAATTTGTAACATTTTAAAAAATATCTAAAAAATCTTACACACAAAATTTGAGAATATTTCCACGACTATGAAATGAGAAACACAATTTTCTTATGCATTGTTTACCCTTATTCAAGGTTTTACCCGCTTAGACCAAATTGCCCATATCTTTCACAATTCTTAGTCATTTTTCATGAGACCAAAAGAAAATAAAAGTATATTCTTAGGGATATTACATACCATGGAGGAGGCAAGGTTTTAAACACAAATCATGGCCATATAGATGCTTGAAACATAGAAAATAGCATAAAATAATAGAAAATATGAATTTGTTATTAATCTCCACACTCCAAAATCACTTCCCAACCTTACTAAAAGTAAATGAGGCTACATAATGCCTTTATAAAACCCATAAAATGACCAAAAATATCTCTTTAAATATGTTTTCTCTTCATATTCCCCGTATTTGTCATTTTTTTGCATTTTTACAATCTTACTTGACAACTTTTTTCAATATTTGTAACTTTTTAACCCTTAATACCTAATAAATCCTAAATATCTATGAATGACCTATTACATGATTATTATGGTCATTTAGACCTTATGAAAACATAATATTATCACATTTACATCAAATCTAAATGTTGCCTCATTGAGGCATGACCATGTTAGGGTGCTCCTACACCAACATGCCTTGATCTTTCCTTGATCCATGTGATCTTTGATTCTCATCCACTGACGAGAATCCTTGATCCATGTTTCACCCTTCATTCATTATTGACCATCGATTGATAAAATCAATCTAATCCCTTTATTCCTTATTTTATCTCCTATAAATACATCACCATTTCGAGAGAAATGGATCCATCTTTTGATAGAAAAGTTATGTTGTTGAAATTCATACTCACTTGCATCCACATTGAGCACCTTTTAGCACTTTAATTTAGTATTCATCACATTTAGCTCAAGCATCCATTAATGGCTTCTATGTTAACTTAGTTTACATCCATTTTAGAATAGTTAGAATTCATGGCTTATATCTTTGCATTTTATTTCCATTTAGCATAGATTGCATCCATTTTATAAAGTATTTTAGCATTTCAAACTCATCTTTATCATGTTAAATTAGTTTCTTACCATGTTTCGTTCATATCTCATTGGTTTCATCAAATTTCTTCAATAAAACTAATTGAAACAAGCTCATATTATCCAAGGGATTTGGAAATGGTCGCTATTCCACATCAATGTGACACCACTCCCCCAATAGGATAAAATTTGAGGTCTTAGAATAGGGTTTATGATTTCATGTTTATATCATGTTATTTTAATGGTTTCCTAGTTTTGATAATTTTGAATATCTTATGGGGATCATTAATTAGGGGATCAAATAGGGTTTAAATCCATTTGGATTTATCGTATTTAGCTCAAACTATGACTTTGGTCACATTTTGGCACTAGAAAAAGGGATATATTGATTGAATCTGATGAATTTCTCTTTAGATTCCCATGTTCTTGATCTTGTAGGTACAACAATGCCTTTGTTAGGTGTCGCCATATAGCGACTCCTTTGCAGGAATTATCGCATTCCTATTTTAATCTGATGACGCCTATTAAAATAGTGATTCTAATAATTTTTGAAACTATCATAGATTTGAAAATAGTGATCCGTCTAATATAGCGATGCCTTTGTCATCTTTTTTTTGCTGTAGAGTGATGCTTTTGGGAATTATAGTGATGCCTTCATGAAGAACGACACTTTTACTAGTAAAAAAAATAGAGAGCTTATTTTGACATGTAAATTAAATTTTTAATTTCATATTATCTCTAACATTCTACTAACACTTGGTTTTTTTCGTAAGGCTAACTAGTTATGCAGATTTGGGAAAAAAACTAGGAAATTATTTACCCCAACTTGTTGGGGTCATAACTTTCTACTCAACGCTCTGAATTCGAATCCGTTTGCACAATTGGAAAGGTCTCCAAGAATAATAATTCAGTCCCTAAAAATCCATTCTTATGGAAATCAATTTTTAGGGACTGACACAAGTTTCAATCCAAAATTTTGCTCCAAAGGCCTCCAAAAACACGATTTACTAGAACATAGAAAAAACCGAAAAAAATGAAATTTTTTATTTTTGATTTTTCTTAGTTCTAGTTATTGTAAAAGTGTTTTGACACTTAGGGGATGGTATAACCCCTCATATGATGCTTTGATTCATGTTTTAGGACCACTAAACTTCCATTGGGTTTTAAAATGTACAATCTTAGGACCACTACCTTTCAATTGGGCTTAAAATTCACAATTACTTTGTCTTTTCAAAGTTGGTTAAAATTGGATCCACACATCCTAATTTTTATATATCAGTTAAAATTGAACAATACAATCAAACACTTCCTTGTGGTGCTTAAAATGAACTCATTTTTCTTTTCAAGGTTAAAATGAATGAGTGATTGTTTTGTTGTGACACACTTGTAGTGTGTATCCACTCCCCTTGTGCTTCATGCGATCTTGCATGAAGAGAAACACTCAAGTGTAATTCATTGCTTGTGTGTACTTGTAAAAATCCTCTCCCCTTGTGCTTCATGTGATCTTGGGTGAAGAGAAATACTCAAGTATACTTTCATGCTTTGTGTTACCCTTAAGAGAGGAATTACTATGGGACACACCCCACAATGAGAAACTCATAGTTAAGTTATCACAAGAATGTTTATCGGTAGGATTCAAATAAAGGATGTGAAATCATGAGAAATTAGCATCAGTTTTGGGTGGATAAAAAATTTCACCTAATCCCACGCTTTAACTGGAATGGGAACGGTTGAAGAGCCTTAAGTTGCCAAGCAGGTGAATATACATTATGGTGTTATTGATTTGTTGTCATTAAGAACCTTGTTTAAGTTGTGGCCAGTTTTTTCCATCCAAATATTTTTTCAAAGTGGTGCATTGGAATTTATTTCCAAGAAGTTACTTTCCATGTCTGGTTTTGGTTGAAGTGTAGAGGTTAAGAATTTATTCTTAACATACCTCTACACTCTTTCCTTAATTTCATGTAAAATAATCTCTACTACTACAAAGGGCATGAGGTAGGCCCACCAAGAAAAATGTACCCACATGAGATAGGGATGTTATTTCTTGTGAGTTAGTTTAATACTTTTCTTGGTTCCAAAACATTTCAAACACACATCAACATGATTTATCAAACTTCAAACCCTTTGGTTTAAGCATGGATACCTTTTGAAAAATCATAATATTGATGCTTGTCCTAAGGATTCTATCCTTAGAGGTTTCTAAGTATTTTGGCTTATATCTAAATCCATACTTTCCAAAGGTTAACATATGAACTATGTTCTTAGCTTCATAATTTTCACATAATGGAATTTATGAACCATTATGAAATGAGGGTTTCTTTGACATAGACATTTTAGTTTGACCTTTAAATGAGACTTTCTTGATGTAGTAATAAAACAATCTCACTTCAAAAAAGATTAAATCTAATGAGCACCCCACATGGATGTATGTTCAGATATTGAATCCCCAAAACAAGAAAATTGAGACAAGGAAAGTATTGAAAAATATTGAGTCCAAAATCATTGATTTTTATTGTCAAATAATTGAGGTTCTATTTTAAAAATCATTGAGTTCTATTTTACTAAAATAATTTGAGTTCTTGGAGTATTATCACTTTAGAGGTATAGCATGTTTCTCACCACTTTGGTCATTCAAAAAAAGGTTCATTCTAGGTTAACATTTTGGGTCAAACATTTTATACACCCTTTATCATATTTCACATTTCAATTCACCAAAACACTTTAGAAAATTTTGGAAACACCAACACTTTTTAAGACTTAGACATTTATCAAACCAATCCCCTAACTTAGCTATGTTGTGTGTGAAATGGATCCTTTTCCATGCACTTAGTTGAGTTGGTCATCACATTTTTGGGCTATCTTATCTCAAAGGTCACAAGTCTACCTTAAATATTTCCAAGTTCATTAATACCTTTTATCCATAGCATCAAAATATCAAACCTCTTTGACTAAAAGTATTGTCCAAAAATTTAAAAAAATTCATCCCCCATATAATTCACCATTTTCATCATCCATTCAAACGATTGGTCCCAAACAACTTAGAGGGTCCCTTTTACCAAAATTTGAGTCAACTAGGGTGTTTCAACATTATAAATCTCAACATACCTCTCCCATAGGTGACCCACAATTTATGGTTACAACAAGATCACAACACAAGAGAATCATGAAAAAAGCCAAAGGTACATCCACCACAAGTGATCCAAACCTACAAGAATTTGATGCAAGGAGTCATTCTACCCCCTCATAAAAAACAAAAGATCCATTAGGACCATATGAGGTAGAAGATATCACAAACAACCCAATTAAAATTAATAAGGAAGAACTCATTGATTATAAACAAGAACATCAAACCTTAGAAAATGTGGCTCCAAATTTTCATGCACAAAAATTGACACAAGGGTTCACCCAATCTATGAATCAATAAAATCCATCCCTTGGGCCAATTAAAACATTAAATCCTAGTCTTTCAACACAAATTACCATGGATCTTGGTCACACTCTCCCTCTAGGAGGCAACACACATTTGGGAACTCAAAACACCAATCTTCCCCAAAATATGACTTGCACACCCACATTTGGGGACCCATCTACCCTACAGAAGGTAATGTGAACCAAGTGCATATAATATGAAAACAAGAGAAAGTTAATACCCTCATGCAAGGGAAACCTTTCACAAGTGGTTCCAACAACCCCATTAACACATTGATCATGAACCCCATCAACCAAGGTAATGCCTTGGTCCCACAACAAAACCAACAAGGGAACCCTTTAAATCTATTGATCCAAGGACAAAATATGCCATTAACATCGCAATACCAAATGGCACCATCATCACCTTTACCATGGGTCCCTCAAAACATGCAAAATAAAATGGGGCCTCAACCTTACATTCCTCCATCCCAATCATCCATCTTACAAGGAATGGTAAAACAAAACAATCTGCAACCACCTCAAATCAATCCACAACCCATGATCACCCAAAATCCATCCAAATATCAAAACCCTTCCATGTTGCAAGCACAACAAGCTCATGCTCTAACTTTGCAACAAGTAAAACAGGCTTATTAACAAGCATTGCAATAACAACACACTCAAGATCAATCCTTGCAACAACAAAAATCCTATCAAAAATTCTTGCAACAACAAAAAACTCACGCTCTAGCGTTTCAACAAGCATAAGACACCTATCAACAAGAATTTCAAGCACAACAAGCCCAAGCACAAGCCTTGCAATAACATCAAGCCTAAAAACAAGCCTCGGTCACACAACAAAAACAACAATAGAAAACCCAACAAAAAGCACAAAAAAAAGCGTTTCTAGGACAAAAATACACCCAACAACAACAAGTACTTGTGTAACAACAACAATAACACAAACAACAAATTTTATACTATAATCCCCAACAAAAAATCATCAATCCTAATATTTTAGGACCATATACAACCCTACCACCATCGCCCTCGCAGTATCAAATTTAACCTTACACATCATACAACACCCCATCGTATCAAAATCTCATGTATACTTCATCTACCATCCCACCTTACACCACTTATGCTCCTCTACAGAACCCACAAGATGATATGGAATCACAAATCAAAGCACTAACACAACAAATGTAGTAAATTAAAATAGGAAAAATGAAGAAGATCCATACACAAAAAACCTTGTGTCCATACCCATTCAATAGAAACATCACAATGGTACCTTTCCCTCCCGATTTTGAGGTCCCTAAATTTGATAAATAAAAAGGGAGAGGAAATCCTATAGATCACATCAAATAATTCAACATCATGTTTATGGAGGTTGCCTACATTTATTCTTACTTGATGCCCCTCTTTCCACAAAGTTTGATGGGCCCAACAATTGGTCGGCTCTCACAGTTGCCTCCAAGTATCAAAATATTCCAAAAAATAATCAATAAATTCATAGACCACTTCTCCTTCAATATCGACATGGATGTAACCTTAGAAGATTTGTACACACAAGAAAAAAAAAGGATAATCCTTCGTTAATTTCTTCCAAAGGTGGAAGCAAAGAGCTAGTAAGAGCAAGTGGTCTATTCTTGATGAACAACAAGTGGGGATTATTATACCAAATGTTGATCTAGATTTATCCTTCCACTTATGATGAGCTTATTGCTAGGTCCCTCAACATTGAGAGAGCCCTAATCTCATAGGTAAACATACAAGTTTATAAGGATGACCTCCCATCCATTAGTTCTAACGAAAAAGCCCTGTGTTTGGGCCAAGAACAAGAATATTACTAGTAATGGTGTTGTTGATGAAAATATGGTATTAAATGCTCGTAGAAAAGAAAATACCAAAAAAGTGAATACACAACAACCATTCATGCCACTGTCACACAATTAAACAATAATCAATGTTGAAAACACTGAATGTGAACAACAAAGAACAAATAGTGCTCCTAACCTATGGAGGATGTGTTGAAGAGATTGATATAGTTCAATCTAATCACACTCCAAGATTTCTCAAACTATCAAGTTCCACAAGTCAAACCTTCTAGCTATAGAGAATATCATCTATGTGGATTCCACCAATTCAAACAACATAACACATAAAACTTTTTTTGACTCAAGCATTTAATCCAAGATCTTATTGAACAAGGATACATTGATTTTGATCAAAAATATGGGAATGAAAATATAAATATTTACACAATCCCTATGCCTGATCATACAAAAGAAAAATATTTGGGAAAGACATAAACCTCAAATAATATAAACCATACTCATGATACCATGGTGGGACACATAATTCATTCATTACAATATGAGGAATCAGACATACATCAAGATGCTATTTTAGAACAAAGTCCAAGCCCATCAATAGTGTCTAGCAATATTTAATACCATAATGGAATCAAATATGTATCAGATTATGATATCTATCCCACATGTGATTCAATTATTGGGCATGTTGAAGAAGTCCCAAAGAAGCAATAAATATCCCTTATTGCACCTTTACCTACAAAATTTTATGAAGAGTCTTTTTCTGATGATGTATCATCCACCCAAGAGTCATGTCAAGACAATGCTCCTGAATATAAGAGAAGTGGTTCTGAATCAAGTCAAGATCAAGAGCTTATATCCCCAAAGTATTATAATAACTTAAAGAAAATTTTCCAATCCATTGAAATTTCCAAAGATATATCAAAAATTACCTATGAGATATTTTCCTGGGAGGGGCATATAGACGTTCTTCATCCAAAACTAGCATCCTTTACTCTTGACATCAACACACAAGAGAAATTAATAGTTGAGATTATTGATTGTTACAGTGGTTGTGCATCATCATCTTTTTGAATCAACACCAACATATTTTGAAGTAGTATCAATAAACAACAATGCCATAGAATCAGAGTAAATATTTCATATTCCTAAACAATAGGAACCCATAGCAATATCACATGTTCATAAATACTAATCAATGTATTATATCTCATAACATGACATCAAAATCATGATATAGGCATCATTTATATTGAAATATCATCAAAAATCCTAAAAATATTTATAAAAGATTATCAAAATCCAAAATTACTTGCAAAATCTAGAAAATCCAAAAATATCAAAATCCTCTATAGCTAAAATCCAAAAACACTTGAAATATTGTAGTCAAAAGTCCAAAACATCTCAATCACATCAAAATCCCTAAAAAGGTCAAAAAATCAAAACTCCAAAATAGTATCATGTCGAACTATGAGTCTTTGAGCTTGAACATAGGCAAGGCCATCACTAATGTGCCCTCGAGACACCCTAGGTCAATCCTTTAGGAGTCCATCATAATAAACTGGAAATTCATCAAGTGTTCATAACTCATTAGCAATAAGTCAAAGTTAGTCGAACTACATGGTCTCTACATTTATAACATAGGCAAGGCTCATCTTTGATAATCCCCTGAGGCCCCTATGATAGTCTTTTAGGTTAGGTTCTTGATCAAAACTCAAAAAAACTCAAAACATTTGAAAACTCTAAAAACACCAAAACATTTGAAAACAAAAAAACCCAAAACATTGGAAGCAATCAAAATCCCTAAATATCCTCTCATAAATCAAAAACCTAAACATTCAAATATCCCCAAAAAGACCAAAAACAACGTCAAAATATTGCAAAATATTGAAAACATTGAAATATTCAAAAAGGTCCAAAATCACCCATCCCATTTTGCTTTCACCCGTAATAACCTCCATCCATAATAAATCAATCGTCACACTCACCCTTTGGTAACACAACTGAAAAACAACTACAACAATCAACAAAAGTAGAACCTTTAAACGCAACACACAATCAAACTCTTGATCATCATCAAAGATTTCAATCAAACCTTATATCAACGACCTTTCAAACAACCTATCAACCCACCAAAATCTGATAACACATCCTAGGATGCATCCTTCCTACAATGGGCATTATCATTGGAAATCACTTTGGATACTTATCCTAAACACATTACACTTTTTTGGCAAGAGATATAGATAACACTGACTATTTGTTTTTGATATTTTCTTATGATTTATTTTATTGACCCATTCTGAGGACCTCTTAATGATATCTAAACAATTTAGAGAGATAGGAATGGGGAATCCATCATTATCTTTCATTTTTTGTGCTTGTGGGGTATTCTTGTAAAATAATTTTGGTGCATACTTGCTTAGTTTTGTGTAGGAAGGTCCTTTGGAGTAGATCATTGACTATTGTGTATGCTTTGGTCCAAAATATTCTAAACTTATAAACTACATTCCAACAAGGTTTTCGTATTCCAAGGTGTGAGTAAGTACTATCCTATCTATTTGTAGAGGCAAAGTCCATCACACTAGATACAACACCATTTTGGTTTTCAATACCATGATCCATCATGTCTATGTGTTATATCAAAAATAAGGAATGACAAAGAGTCCCAATCCTAAAAATGAGTAATTCATAAATCTCATCACCATAATCTAATAAAGTCTTAATGCATCATGGACTTGTTGGACTTCTGAATCAATCTCAAAATCAATCATTAATCCATCTCATTCTTCTACTTCTATCTCATTCTCATTCTTTTTATTCTTCTATCTTTACTAACAATTATATCCAAGTGTTTAATTCATGTGATATTCCAAAATATACATGAGGCTACCCATGACCAATGATTCTCTATACATCATCAAATTTTTCATGATATTAGCCTAAAATTTCAAATTTCGGCCCGATTTCTTGAGGGGGCAAGGTACTAGCTTAATTCCTTTTACTAGGGCAACATTGGGTCATCCAAACATTCAAAAATATTTAAATTTTTGATATAAGAAGTAGCATTATTTTGAAAAGTGTTAGTCTTTGAACCAACATAATAGGTACCTCACTTCAAAGAGGGGGAAAATGTAAACACTTAAAAATGTCTTGAATGATACTACACACTTGAATCCGATATATGTTAAAATCATTTTGTCTTGAAACCCATCTTGATTTTGCTTGTTTGATTAAATTAACCTACTTATTTAATCAAATGACTCATTTTCATCTATTGACCTAATTGGGTTGATTCACCCCCTCTCACACTAAAACTTCACCTCTCATCTTGTTTAAATATAATAGATCAAATTATTTAATTTAAACTCTAAGTCCTCTTATTTAATTAAATAACCCTAAACTATTTAATTAAATATCATATCACATCTCCTTTTCATTAAATAAATCAATAATTTAATGAATATCCTCACATTCCCCATCTCACACATTCAAATTTATTTTTAATTACTAAATTGTTAATTTTCCCTCCAATCCACTTTCATAGGGAATATTCCAAAGGACTATTTCCTATTTGGCTCCAAAAATGAAATAATATTTCCTAAAAAACTTTGTAACAAACTTTCAAAGTTGTTACAAAGTGTGTTTGTTTGAATCATTCTCATCCATTCATCTTTCCTTGATCCATGTGATGTTTTATTCTCATCCATTAATGAGAATCCTTGATCCATGTTTCACCCTTCATTCATTATTGACCATTGATTGATCAAATCAATCTAAGCCCTTGATTCTTCATTTTCTCTCCTTTAAATACATCACCATTTCGAGAGAAATGGATCCATCTTTCGATAGCAAAGTTTTACTGTTGAAATTCATACTTGCATCCACATTGAGCTATTTTTATAATTTTAGTTTAGTATTCATCATATTTAGCTTAAACATCCATTAATGGCTTCCATGTTAACTTAGTTTGTATCCATTTTAGCATAGTTGGCATCCATCGCTTATATATTTGTGTTTTGTTTCCATTTAGCATAGATTGCATCCATTTTATCAAGAATTTTAGCATTTAAAACTCATCTCTATCATGTTAAATTTGTTTCTTATCATGTTTCATTCATATCTCATTGATTTCATCAGCTTTCTTCAATAAAAATGATTGAAGCAAGCTCATATTGATAGGGAGGTTGGAGGAATCAATCACTAATTCCTACTCTAGGTCTTTCTTGCAAGACCTCCTTGGTTTCTTACTTCACCAACTTAACCTTTAGGACCTTCTTCTTGTTTAGGTACCCCTGGTTCTCTTGGCCAACCCCACTACCATCACAACTCTACCTACCAAGTCAATCTTGGTGCAATGTTTGCAACTCTTCCCTAGCCCTTAATCCACCCTAAAGGCTAACATACTCCACAAATAGAAATTATCTTTGCAAGGGTGTGGAGGTGTTTCTCATAGGTTCTTTCCATTGCATTATATCTCTTAGAGGTCCACCTAACTCCATCTTCTCATCGCTTCCACCAAACCCTCATTTAGGATTAAAAAGGCTACTAGCCTAGGAGCCCCAATTAGGTCTCCATCTCCGAGAAATTAGGCTTGTTCTCCTAAGTTTTCCAAAGAACACCCCAATATTTCTTTGAGGTTCTTGGTGCATATGCCCACCTCTCAATGATTTTTGGGGTCTTAGGTCTCCATTGCTCGTACAATACCCCAAACTGGAAATGAGCAAATAACCTAGGTTATTGTAGGTCTTTCCTGTCTTCTCTGCAAATTGTTAAGAATTCCTCTCACCAGACGGATTGATGGAGCTTCCTCCTCCATGTTATGCCTTTTCAAGGCTCATACCTGCCCTCTCCACCCCATGATTTGACAGGAAATGGGCACCCATGAAAATCAAGTGCTATGAACTTCTTGTCATCCCTAGCCAGACACTTCTTGGATCACCTAGGAGAAGACTTCCATAGTGATACCCTAACTTCTAAAGACTCCTAATCCTACCATATTTACAGTCATGGAGTCTAGTCACAATTCCCAAAGGCCCGTACACTATGTACAGTGGGAATGTGAACTAAACCTCCATTCTTCACAGACTACCTGTCAGATCAACAATTGGAAGAAAACAAACTAACTACAAACAACGCCTGGAAAATGAACACACTAACAGTATAATGCCACACAAAGCTTTAATAAAAACTACACTACATTCTACACAACCTACAGTATCCAATGCAATCCATTAAAGCACTACTACGATGCAAAAATCAAAAACTTTCCCATTAACACAACTGTTCTCATTTGAATTTCAAAATTTCCAATATTCCAAATGCTTCCAACCTTGTTCTCAAGTCGAGGCACACCCTATATAGGTCAAAAAAAGTAGTTATGCCTCCCCTTGGTCGTGCATTTCAGTTACATTGTGGAAAAGTTGCAAAATGCACTATTTTGCAACTTTTCCCAAGTTCTAGTAAACCTATGCAAATGAGTTCCAAAACTCATTAAGCCTTTCCACTCCTTATCCTAATGATCAAAAATGTTCCTAAGCTACCTCATCTACTCAATGGTCAACATGACCTTCATGGAAACATACCAAAACAAAGATCAAAACTAGATTGCCTAATTGCCTAGTGTTTCCTAGGTGCTCCTGCACCACATATTATCCAAGGGATTTGGAAAGGGTTATCATTCCACATTAATGTGACACCACTCCCCCAATAGGATAAAATTCAAGGTCTTAGAATATGTTTTTTTAATGATTTCATGTTTATATCATGTTAGTTTAATGGTTTCCTAGTTTTGATGATTTTGAATATCTTATTGGGATCATTTCTTAGGGGATTAAATAGGGTTTAAATTCATTTGAATTTATCATATTTAGTTCACACTGAAAATAGGTAAGAATCATTAACAGAGACTAGATTACATCGTTTATGGCCACCATAGAGTAGTAGCATGCAAACAAAACCCTACTATAGGTAAGGATAAGTTCAACTAGATCAAAATTTGCATGGAAACAAAGACACAAGAAAATGAATGGTGGTTTTATCCACTTTACACAATGATAAATGGAAGCATTCAGGTTCAAATTACATTGAAAATAGGTTCAAACACATGATTTTCTAGAGATAAAAGAATAAAAAATACACAGACATAAGATACAATATTTTCCAACATTCATTCTCCCTTGAATGTGGTTGAAATAAGAGCCAGAAAATCCATCCTTTTTTGCAAAAAAGGAAACAACATATAAACCAAATAAAGGGCTTGATTTACCTCCTTCTTGTTGAGTGTGTTCTATGATTTTTTCTCTACTGAATATGGTAACAAATCCTACTCCCTCAATTTTCTCCTTCCTTCATGGTCCTTTCACCAGAATCTTCTTTGTTTTTTGCTAAAATCTCCCACTCCTTTTCTTCAGGATCGCCCCTCTGACCAGAGATTCATGCATTTTCTAAAATTGGAGGTGGTCTATACTCTCCAATGTCCTCCTACTTAGTCACCCACTCCTCCATTCTTTTTGAGCATAAATTTTCTTTCCATTATGGGCATCGGTTATTTCTCATGGTGTTAAAGGTGTTATTATTGTTTTCCCAATGATTGATTAAATTGTTTCCCATGTGTTATCCATTCTCATTTTCTATTTTTTTTCACATAAAGAATTCTATTCAATATTTCTAATAAAGGAAAAAAATTCACCACAATAATATATATATGTATGTATACACATATATTTATCCTTTGTTTTTTTCACCTCTTACAAAGGTATTTTATTTTTCAAATTTAGTTGAATCGTTCTACTCAAGAGAAATTAATATGCACAGAACAATTATATTTATAACACCATTATTATTATGAAATTTGCATCGAATGGAAAAGTTAAAGAAAATTCTCCAATAAAGTTGTTTCCATAAGATTACCTAATTAATTATTTATACATTTCACAAGCAAAAATGATATCTACCAAATTGTAAGTTAAATACAAATGCTATAATTTTTCAGTGGTTTGTGCATATTCTAGAGTCCATCATGCTTACTGATCATTATTAGCTAAATACTCCTAACTAAACCATGTTCTTGGTCTTCAACCTATTCTTGCATTCACAAACTTGCACTTGCAAAGCTTCATTAGTAACCATTAACAAATTCTTGTAACAAAGATTCCATTTCACATCATAACATTCATCTTTCATATTCAATCATATGAATATAAATATATTTCAAATGAAATTTAAATATTAAATTTATCACAAGTCAAAATTGTTAAATAACTTATCATTATTAAATATAACAAAAAATTGATAGATGGAATCCTTCCCCACTAGGAAGAGAAATTGTCCTATTGCCTTATCATACAACACCAAATTATATATATCTATTTCAATAGTCAATCATATTGTTATTTAAGCCAAAATATTATAATATGCCAAATTCAAAATACTAAAGCAACAGTATCTCAAAGAACATTAAGAGTCTATCTAGAAATTAAATGAGGAAAAAGGCGTTATATTTCCTCTGCATCCTCCCATGGAGCATATCTCTCTAAATATTGGTCCCATTGAACCTTATATTGGACAATGTCTCTAGTTTGCAACTTGATGTTACGTCTAATAAGAATTATAACGGGCTCCACTAGCACCACTCCTGGATCTTGCACCTATGAATAATTATAATTAATTATATGAGATGCATCTTGATGATATGGATTAAGAAAAGAAACATAAAATGCATTATGGATTCGAGCTAGATCAGGTGGTAGATTAAGTCGGTATGCAACCAAGTTAATTACTTCTAGCACATCGAAGGGAGCAACATATCTAGGGGCCAACTTGAAATATTTTCTAAAGGTAATTGATCTCTTGTGTGGCTTGACTCTCAAAAAGACCTTATATCCACTTGAGAACTATTTGAAGGTTCTATTCCTATGGGTATCGATTTTATGCCTATTTTTCACCTTCTTCAGTTTATCCTTGATGAGTTTCATTTGCTCTTCTATTTATTTAAGAATTTAAGCACCCACTATGATCCTATCTTCCAACTTGTTGTAGCTAATGGGTGTATGACACTTTCACCTATAAAGAGCCTCAAAAAGTGTCATATCTAAGGATGCATGAAAATTTATTATATGAAATTTCTACTAAGGGTAGATACTCTTCCCATTTATACTGTTGGTCCATGCAATACATTCAAAGGAGATCCTCTACTACCTAGTTGACTCTCTCTGTCTGATCATCAGTCTGAGGATGATATTCCAAACTAAAATTCAACTTAGTTCCCAAAGTTGCATTCAAAATTTCCCAAAATCTAGATGTCATTTGAGTATCTCTGTCAGATATGATAGTCTCTGGCACTCCATCCAAACGGAAGATCTCTTGGATAAATTTCTTGGCCAAGGTCAATGATCCGTTCTTAAGGTTCCCTAGAATAATATGTGCCACCTTAGTTAACTTATCAACTACTACTAGGATGACATCATGCTTTTTTTGTGCTTAATGTTAACCCCTGAATAAAGTCCATGATGATCACCTACCACTTGTACTCAGGTATGTCATGAGGATAGATAATCCCTATTGGATGCACATGTTTAGCCTTGACTTGCTAGAATTCCAAGAATTTGGCTACATATTCAGCGACATCCTTCCTGGTTTTAGGCTAGAAATACAAAGATTTCAACTCTATGATAATATTAACAACTCTAGGGTGTCATGAATATGGTTCATTATGAATTTCCTCCAAGACCAACTTTCCAAGATCTCCAAAATTTAGAATATACATCCTCCTCTGATATCTTAGGATTCCATCTGGTTCAAACTCATACCTATCATATTGATCGATGGTCTGAAGGGTTCAGTCATAGATATTTATTTAGTCTTTCATAGTGCTCATCCCTTTGCAAGTGTTGTGTAATGCCCCGCCAAATAACCTTAAAGGAAAGTTGCAATTAACATCATAAGCGAACCAATTTTTTTTTATAAAGTGCATTTAACATACACATTCACTTACTAATTAACAACAACCTCTAAGGCTACAAGGTTAGGATTACTTAAACCCACATATACATATTACATAAAACCATAGCATTATGAACCTTATGATATAAACATCATACACCATAAGAATACCACATAACATAAGAAGATAATCAACCAAGATACAATCTCATAAACATTATCTTAAACCAATAGTTACATCACTCATTCTCAAAATGAGGCAATAGTACTCAAGGTTACACTTACAAAATTCCACCTCATAATCATAAGAGGGATAAAATAACTTATACAAGTTAAAATATTACAATGCAAGATAATACAACAAGAACCGCGAGCTGTCCATCTGGATGTCTCGCCACCAAGTATTGAAGATAGATGGGGACCCAACGGTTTTGGTGCATGTTCCACTCAACCAATGTGGTACCCGAAGGCCCACCCCCTATGCTAGGAGATAGTAACAAAGTAACATGGACAAAGATTTTACTACCTCTAACCAAAGGCAGACTCAAACTGACTCATACTGTTATAACCAACCAAATGAATTAACAAGTACAACACATTAACCATACAAGTACGAAACAAGTACAACTGATTCACCATACAAGTATGAATCAAATACAATGTATGTACAAATCTAGTACAATACAAGTACAAATCAAATATAATACATGTACAAATCAAGTACAATACAAGTACAACTCCAACATCACTGACATAGGTCACATTGCTTCCAGACATAAAGTAGATCAAGTATGTTCAAAGAACCATACACATAAAATAATTAACAACAGTTGTCATAGATAGAGTGTCATCGCAAGGTTTGTCATGAGATCTCCTCTGGGCATTCTTCATAGGCTCCGACACAAGTAATCCTGGTGGCCTCAACCGAATCCTGGCACTCATACTCACTCATGCGGAATCAACTACCTCTCGCAAAAACTAGATAGTTGATCTTGCCATTCCAGGCCTTCTTACTCATCCCAAGTCTAAACAAGCCCTTGTGTCTATGAGTGAGGTAAAATTATCTTGATTAATGTGAGAAGTTAGTCCTAATCTTTTAAGTACATTATTTTAATTATCACTTGTTTAAATCACTCCTGAAAGTTATCCAGTTTACCTCTTTGGGTTCTGGCGCTTAACAGAAGCCACTCTTCTATTCGACAACACACACCCAAATAATCCACCAAGGGAACCACAAGTGCATACCAACTAGGCATCATAATCCACTCCAACATAAGGAGGATACAAATAATAGAACTCACTCCCTACATCTTGGAGGCAACAATCACATAGTCCACTCCTTTCACAAGAGGCAACAAGATGAAACCACATAACAAGGTCACTCCATACAAGGAGACACAGATCCCATAATCCGCTCCTAAACCAAGGAGGTGCAAATATCCCCGTTCATGAAAATTGGGTAAAACTAAAAAGACTCCATACACTACCCAAGGGAAAACAACTGGATGGCATAAGATTCAACAACCCTTATCCTCTAAGTTCTTCTGGAAGACTTATAATTTAGGACTAACACTAAATCCCAAAACCAACAATGCAACTTGACGACATAGCAACAAAAGCATTCAAGTCATCAATCAAATCTAATATTTGGATTTCCTAAATCCATACTCATTCAATAGGTAGTGTTGACAAAGTCAAAGACATGATAAGTAGATCATCTAAAATAATCATAACCCCTATTTCCCTTTTCATTATTGGAAATCTAAAACAATTAAACTTACTTCCCTTTACTGAATACAGAGAATTAAATCCTTTAAGATAAGCATGAGGAAGATACTACTTTTGGATATACTAAATCCATATCTTTTTCATAATCCAATCACAATGATTCAACTAATCTAAATAGAAATTAGTAAATAACATACTTGATTGCTTCATCAATAAAACAACTTCTTAATTTACATTTAAATTGACACAAATCCATGCAAGTAAATTATTTCCATTTCTTAACCAGCTCTTACTTCTCATTCAATTTTCTATTTAAAACATTCAATCACTTTAATATAATAACATATTGTTTCTCTATCCAATTTCCATAAACACTAATCAATCCATTTTAAAATCTCTATTCAATAATACATTGCATGCATCTCATTAAAATAAAATACGATAATGAATTTTACACTGAATATATATATATATATATATGTTCCATATTATATAGACACCATTAATATTCCATTCACAATGACTAGATTACTCCATGGAACTAAATAACACATAATAACTATTTGTCTTTTTCAATATAGTTAGTTCCTAAATTTACTTCTAATGCAACATAACACTATTGCAAACAATCTTTTCCAATTTTCTATCCGGAGTCTATGTCTCATCAACTATCCATTTAAAAATATACAATTTCATCAATGTATAAAAAATATCTTTTGGCTTGTCTATTTGGCCACGCATTCATATTGTTTCTAATTAAATCTCATTAATTAAAACAAACATTTAAATATAAATATTTTTATAATTCTTCAATATATTTAAATATCTTTTTCCTTATCAATTTTGACCGTACATTCAAAACTTATCTTTTAAACTCTTCATGCAAAGCTAAATTACATGCACTTAAATAAAATAAGGTAAATACTAATTGAAAATACTCATGGATATATATATATATATATATCTCAATATATTTTCTTCAACCATATTAACAAAATAACCATTTCCTTTTTAAATCAAGTAATTATTTCTATTAAAAAAAATATCTTTCTCTATATATTTTCTACACATACTAATTATCTCTTTTAAAACACTAATAATACCCAATTTGCAAACAACAGAATAAAATAAGATAAAATATTATTTATTCTCTCAAATGGATATATACCTTCACTATATATATACTGAATATAAATTAATATATTTAAATATATTTAATCATTAACATATCTTCTATCTTTGCAGAATATCAAATTGATTAATTCAAAATAAAATATCTTTTATCATCAATATTTCAAAATATAAATATATTTTTCCAATTAAATCAAATTAATAATTGGACCTTTTACATATGGATTTAAATTTCACAATTCAATTTTAAATTATGCATTCTTTAAATCAAATATTTAACTCCTTCAATTAAACTTTAACATGCCATTTTAAAATAAACAATAATTTCTCCATATGTTTATAATTTTAATTCCACTAATCTAATATACAAATTTTATTTAAAATAATATAAATAAATATAATACTTTAGTATTATAAATTATAATATAAAATATTATTAAATAATATTTTAATATTATAATAACAATACATAAAATATTAATATTTATAAATATCAATTTATTATTATTTTATTTTCAGAACAGCCATGGGAAAATATCTTAACAGCAGTCTCATGTTTCAAGCATAACTCAAAAACTACGATCTGGGTATTTGAGATTTTTGGAAAGGGGTTAGAAAATTGCAAAATGCAAAAACCTTTTAAATTTCCTGAAAACCCAGTTTGTGAAAGTGAAGTTATAGGCGACGCAATCAGACCATTTTACCATGAAAACATAACTATACTGCAAACTTTAAAATCCATTTTTTTAATAATAAATAGAAGGTTTCATTTTTTAAAAACATTCTAAATGCATTGTTCAATCTCTATGTTTGATTTCAATAACAACAAAATCTATTTCCCCAAATAATTTAAATTCAACTAAGGTTTTCACCATTTTCACTCAAGAATTTTCACAAGCAAAGGCTGTAAATTTGTTTAATTCTTTTCTCCTAATATCAAGTTTGTTTTCTAAACAGATTTAACAAATAAATCTTTAATCACTACTATTTTAAAAAAAACAATCAAGAACAATAAAATACAAAGAGGAAAACCTGGTACAAGAAGCTACAGAAAGAGATGAATTTTTGATGCAAGCCTCCTCCAAAGATTTCCTGAATTTTCTTCAATCCTCCAATGAATCCAATCCAAAATCCAACAAATGCAAACACTCTTTCCTTCAATCAATTCTACAATCAAACTTTTCTTCAAACCCTTGTGCAAATTTTCCAAAATTTCTTCCCTGCTGTAAAAATGTATTTTTCTAAAGATTTTTCTCCCTAAAATTAAAACATGTATTCTTATATATCAAAAATAACTAATTCAACCCTAATTCACATTACATGCAAATTAGATATTTCAATTTCAATTTCAATATTTACAACCCTAATTCACATTAAATTCAAATTAGATATTGATATTTCAATTTCAATTTCAATATTTACAACCCTAATTCACATTACATTCAAATTAGATATTGATATTTCAATTTCAATTTCACTTTTCAAAAACCCACTTTCAATTTAATGCAATTTCAAATAATAAATTAATTTCCAAAGTTGCAACTAATTTTCTAAATAAACATTTAATTACAATTTCTAATTTAATTCCCACAAGTTGGAATTAAATTCCAAAATTAATTCTAATTCTTTTATTTCCTTTCATTCTCTTGCATCACGTTTAATTAATTAATTTAATTATTTAATAACTAAATTCAACCCCTTGGATCAAATTTAATTAATTAAATAATCTAAATATAATTAATTAATTTAAGTATAAACTTTTATCCACATTGCATTATTTAAATTAAATAACCATCAACATGATTTAAATGCAATTATTCCAAATATCTATTTCCAAATCAAGAATGCTTCAGAATTAAATAACATCAAAGCAAGACAGACAATGACTCGACACACACAACTAATGACACACTAAGACTAGGGTATAGACTTGACACATGTTACCTAGCTACTATCTCCTATTCAACTTAACCGTTGGATCGACACGCTCAAGCCTGTGAAACCAGGTGGAGTCGATGTCATGTACTTGCAATCCTGCAACCAAGTAAACAACATCATACGATATATCAAGCATATAATACACACCGTGAAGAAGGAATTACGGATTCACAAGGCGCTCACAAGCAAGTGATGCGAAACCATCCTCTTCACCAATACACTCATCGAAACTGACACTTCCATCATAATTCCAATAATCTCATAATAACATCTCATGCTAAATCTACAACATCATTAATCCATAATACATGTGAAACAATAATCAGATAACTACATCCCACAATAATGTTGTCGCTCAATAGTAGCGATCAAAACATCATAACAAAATGTATCCAATATCAAAGTAACTGCAACCAAACATAACATAAAGCAACTTGAAGAAAAATCAAAACGGAGGGGTGTTACATGTTGCTTCACCTGTTGCCTTAAGTTAGACCTTATTGAGGTCACAACTACTAGATTTTTTTCTTCTACTAAGAGCATCCGCTACTCTATTCTCTTTTCCTTTAACATACTCAGTTCAAAAGTCATACTCACTAAGGAATTCCAACCACCTTCTTTGATACACATTGAGATTCAGTTGGGTGAAGATATATCTCAATCTTAGATGATATATTTTAAGCTCAAATGGCTTCCCCAATTGATAATTCCTCCATATTTTCAAAACATGCACTATTGCAGCTAACTCCAAATCATGTGGTACATAATTTATTTCATGTTTCTTTAGCTTCCTTGACTCATAGGCCACCACTTGCCCATCTTGTATTAATATATCTCCTAAATCATCTCCTAAAGCATCTATGATCACTATCAATTGACAATTGAGATCAGGTATAGCCAATATTGGGGCTATTGTGAGCTTCACCTTTAGGAGTTGAAAAGCTTGCTCAAATTTTTTTGTACAATCAAAATTTTCCCCTTTCCTTTGAAGAGATTTGATTGGGGTTGTGATCTAAGAAAATTCTTGAACATACTTCATGTAATATACTGCAAGTCCCATGAATCTCTAGACTTTTGTCACACTAAGGTGCTAGCCATTCTACTACTGCCTTTATCTTTTTGGGATCTATAGAGATTCCTATTGATATGATATGACCTAGGTAATGCACCTTGTTTTGATAAAATGAGAACTTGGATAGCTTTCCAAAAATATTCTTTTCTCTCAAACATTATAAGACTATCTACAAATTCCTATCGTGCTCCCCAATGGACTTGGAATAAATTAGGATGTTGTCAATAAACATCAAGACAAAATAATCTAGACAATCTTTTTTTTTTTTTGATGAATAGGTAGATATCTATATTAATATAAAGATAAAATTACAAATTCAAAAAAAACGGGCGGGTGGTGAAAAGGCACACCCTGAATGTCACATGGGAAAAGCCCAAAAAATCCAAAATACCAATCACATGGGCCTAGCCCAAAAGTCTAAATAATATAAAATAAAATTAAGCAGCCAAAGCAATGCCAGTAGAGCCTGGGGGATCCCTGTCATCCAAATTTTTCCCCCATACATCAATAGGGTTTGGAGTGATGTCAGGAGGCACACCCCAACTATCATCATCTTTATCTTTATCTTTTTCATCTTCCTTGTGTCGAAGTGAGATTGCAAGAGCCAGTTGCGGAAAAGTTTTGCCACTGGTAGGCCAGCCAGAGCCAAAAGTAGGTGAAGCATCAGAGGGCCACCCAAAACCGCCACCACCACTCCCCGTAGCACCACTAGAGTGCCATCCCTAACCAAGACATGGTGGAGGAGAACGAGCCCACCTGGGAGATTGTGAATCCCACCGAGCAGGAGGCTGGCAGCAGAAACGTGCGGAGTCACTCCGCTTTCGGCCCCGAGAAGGCAATTGACCGTGGGAGGAGGAGGGCGAATTAGGGATCTGAGCCACAGTAGAAGGGGCATTGCCCCAGTGGTCTAGGAGGACCTACAGGTGAGCCACTTCTAGTGCAACCTTGTTGGCTTGCACTTGAATCTATAAGAGAACATTAGAACAAATAACTGATTTAGCATAAAGAGATACATTAACATCTAAATGAGAATGAGCAAATATACAATTATTTCTGTCTTTCTATATATTGAATAGGATTTCCACCCTGAAAGTGTGCCAAAGCTAGGTGAACTTAGCTAGGGTTCCAGGTGGGTCTCCCAGCAGAACCATATGCCAAGAGAAGGGTTCTGACCGAAAAGGCCAAAAGAAATCATGAATCCAAGTCCAAAGCTGTTGAGCTCTGGGACAAAACCAAAAAAGATGCTTAAAACTTTTAGACTACCCACAAAAAGGGTAGCAAGGGTCAGGAACCCCCATATGAACAAGCTGAGAACCCACATGCAAGCCTTGGAAAAGAATACACCAAGCAAAGTGGGTCAGCTTTGGATTAACAATTACAGACCAAGTGGCATCAAACCTCTTACGCCAAGTATGGGTAGAGGAATTAAGAAGCCACCTTTGGTTCAAGAAACTGATCATAGGAAAATGAGGTGAAAGCCACCTGTAACCAAGCTACGGATTGTAGCTCCTGAGAGGAGTGTCTGGAAACCATTTCTAGTCTTTCCACCAAGGTTTGTACCCACGAATGCAAATTTTGTGAAGCATGTCTGCCGAAATGGCACTCACCAGTCCGTCAAAAGTAGGACGGTCTTGGTTTTGAAGACTGTACTGGGCGTTAAAAGCATCCCATTGCAAGAGATGCATGGTAGGCTGGTGAAAGAGTTGATGCAGTGTTTGAGCCAAGGAGACTTGGCCAAGGGTTGACCATTATGATCCAGAAGGGGAGACCACCATAAATTATGCTGGTTGATGGAGAGCCCATCACGAAATCTATCCACAGCCCAACGAAGCCATGGCTTAACAGTTTCCCAAGAGCACCAGATGCTCTTGGCCACAAAGGAGCCAATAATTTGAATTGGATCCCTCATAACCAGGAGGGTTTGGAGATCGATTCCTTTCTAGGCAGGCCTATGAACAAGAAAACCAGACTGTATACAATGCCTGAGGAGAATCTTCTAGGCTTCATCCCCGGTGAGGGCTCAGATAATCCATTTGACATAGAGAGCAATCCATTATGGTTGAGTGGAGAGCAGTCCAAGCCCTTGAGAGTCCTTGGGGAGACAACAAAACTCCCAAGCAATCCGATGAAAACCCTTGTGGGTTTCAGAAGAGGCCCATAAAAAATTGTGAAGCAACTTTTCAAGCCTACTATAAGCAACTTTAGAAGGAGCCCAACAGGAAGAACAGTAGACGTGAGTGGTAGCCAAAATTTTAGAGAACACTTAGAATTTTCCAGATAGCGAAAGAGGCTTAGTAATCCAATAGGCCAACTTTTGCTCAACCCTGGAGAGCACGGCTTTCCAAAGCTCCCAAGGGAAAGCCTGAAAGGCAAAGGGGATGCCCAAAAAATGAAATATTTCTCCCTGCCCAATCCACTTCCAGTTATAGGTTTGAATCCATGTAGGAGTGGGGAGCACAGATTTTTTGTAGCACAAAGTCTTGTGCCATTGAATTGTAGAACCAAAGGCAAGACAAAAGGTATTAAGGTAATCAAGGGCTGCAGTGATGGAATCTTCATCCTCCAAGAGAGTGAGAAAAGAATCATCCACGAAGTGGCCATTGACAAGCTGAACCTGGGAGTCTAGGAGAGAGATCCATTTAACACGTTACTGGAAGACAAAATGTGTCAGGAGATATCCAAAGCCCTCAATAGCCAAAACATACAAAGCAGGGGCAAGGGGGCACCCCTGGTGAATGAAATGAAAAAGACCAAAAGCAGAAGACTAGCTGCCATTAATGGAAATGCAAGCCAAGGCATCAGAAAAAAGCATATGAATAGACTGTATAAAGTTGGGCCCAAAACCCAAGGCTTGCAACATCGCAAGAATGAAAGGCCATTCAATGCAATCATAAGCTTTGGCAAAATCAATTTTAATGAACACCGCTTTCTGGTTCGACCGTTAGGCCCACTCCATGCCTTCCCAAACTAAAATAATGTTATCTAGAAAAAACCTGGATTTAATGAAACCAGTCTTCTTAGGACGCACAACCTGAGCCAAGAGGTGGCAAATTTTCAGATCCAGGGCTTTGGCAATGATTTTGTAAGAAAAATTGAGAAGCGTGATGGGCCACCAGTTGCAAATATCTTCTAGATCCCCAAGCTTAGGTATGAATTTAATATTGCCTTTATTTATTAAATTTCCTAAAGAATTGGTTTGAAAGGCTTCAAGGTAAACATGATGCAAGTCACTCCCAACACAATCCCAAAGAGCTTTGTAAAATTCACAAGGAAAGCCATCAATCCCAGGAGCCTTATCATCGGCCATGGAGGAAATGACTTCCTTGAGATCATCAATTGTTAACAATTGATCACAAAAATTAATCTGGTTTGAAGAAAGCCTATGTGGCACAACAACAAGGCAGTCCTGAAGGGCTTGCTGGCACACAAGCATGGGGTCTTGAGTAGTGAAAACCTATTCATAGTGACTCACAAAAGCCTGGAGAATGTCAAGTAGCTCAGAGAGAACCTAGTTACCATCTTTGATTTCTTTTATTCCTGGGGATGAGTGCCTGGCACGAAGGGACAAAAAAAACTCTTTGGAGGCACAATCACCAATTTTGAGCTAGTGAAGCTGAGCTTTGATTTGAGTGCCTCTGGCAGTATAATTATCTACCACTTGCTTTTAGTGTCTTAAATCTACCACCCTAACTTGATGTGATGAGGACAAAGGACTAGCCGCTAAAGCTTCCATAGCCATAAGCAAGTCGGTAGTGGTGGCCTCATAAGAACGCTGATGAAAGATAGCAAGCTAACACCCATAAATGCGGAAGAAATGCATAGTACAAATGATGGCACCATTCCACCAAGCAATCCAGCTCGTACGACCAGGTGGCCTACACTCTAAATTCCACACTTGGTGAATGTGGGTCAGGGTGGGCTTGTGACAAAGCAAAGACATGTTCAAGAAGAATTGAGTTTTACATGTGCGGGATTGACAAGATGCCCACTCAATGTGAAAATGAATTGGGAAGTGATCAAAAAGAGTCACATCCACTAATGGATTTACTGGTAAGGCAAAGATAATAAAGGGAAGAAAAATATTGAGCCGAGATCATGGCACGATCAAGGCATTTAAAGACTCTGTCAAAGCCAACCCTTTAATTGCACCAAGTGTACCAAAGAGAATGAGAATGGCGGCAACCCATATTGGGATCAAAAAACCCCAATTTATTGCACATGTAAAACCATGCCTCCCTATCACCCACTGCCCAATGAAAAGGAAAGGTGCCATTCTTGTCATACACCATCTCTACCATGTTGAAATCCCCATAGAGCAACCAGGTGGCAACTAAAAAAGAATCAAAAATCCAGTGCCAAAGCAAGCAACGCTCCACGACATCATTAGAGGCATAAACATTAATGATCCTGAAGGAATGATTCTCAATATTGAGAAGAACCTAGACAACCCGCTAGGAGGGGTCAACCCCATGGTCCACCACGCAAGAATGCAATCATGGGGCCAAAAAAGTTACAACTCCACCACGACCAGCCTCATGCAAAGTGAAAAACACAGTACTGGCTGGCCAAATAGAGCGACAAGTCGAAGCAAGCAAAAAACCTAAAATTTTAACTTCCTAGAGACAAAGCACTTCAATTCCTGGGTAATTTTGCAAAGTATTCCTAACGTAATACTTCTTGGAGAGGTCAGTTAGACCTCGAACATTCCATGAGATAAAATTCATGGAAAATCTTCCATACTTGCAGAATCTCAATCCTCTTCACCTAAAGAAGAGAAGCTATTCTTCAAAAAATCTTGTGGAATAGAACCAATCTGAATAGGAGAGAATCTCTATTTTTCAGGCACATATTCTCCTTCTTCTGGTGGAGGAGATGGGCTGCGAGACCACCGTTGAGTCCCCATTGCAGAGGAAAAAGTCAGTTGAGCACACAAAACAACTACAGGCTAAGTCGTGGCCTTTGACCTGGGTTTTACAACAAAATAAGTAACTCCTGAAGGAGTAGCTATCCCCTTCTTTGAATGGTTTGAAACCATTTTAGTTGGTTCAGGGGCCTTGGGAGCCGACCCAAAACCAGATGACTTATTTTTCCGATTTGAAACCATAGTCCACTTTGTTTCATCCTTAGCAAAAGGCTCTGTCGGACAAGGATTTTCAACATCCCATTACTTAGAAGATGTACAAGGAACTATCAAAGGGCAGTCCTTGATCTTGTGGTTAGCGGATTGGCACCGATAGCACGTGATGGGTAGATTGAAATATGTGACTTTCTGGGTGTGTCTAATATCACCAAATTGAATGTCTACAGACTCTTTCAAATCCTTTGTTAAATCAACTTCCACACAAACCCTCTTCTAAGGATGGGCTTGGAAGAACCTATCAGGTTCTATACAAACAACCCTCCCCAAAGAGGAAGCAATATGGTTCAAAAAGGGCACGCATGGTAGAGGTAACCCAGGAAACTCAATACAGACCGAGACACACATTTTGGAGTCTTCTGAGACAGCAAAATCCCAGGTCCATTCCTGGAAAACCAACAAGGAAGACCTAACATACTAGGGCCCATAACCCAAAATAGCTTGGACATGACTAACTTCCACAAAGAGGAAACAAAAAATGCCTTTGGTCAGATTTTGGACCATATCAAGCTGGACCCCATGAGGGACCCAGGCCTTGCTGACCCAATCTTTCAGCACACTTTCAAAGGGAGTCCTTCCAACAAAATAACCCACAAGGGTGTGTTGTTCGAGCCATTGACATGTAAAATCAAAATCAAGTAAAGGTAAAACATCATCAGCAGGGCCATCAGAATGCTTACCTTGTGAAAGACTTTCAGAACAAATTTTTGAGGGTGTTTGTTCGGTGGGGGAGCCATTAAATTGTGCTGATGAACTACTAACACCAACATGAATTGTTGGGTTAGAGCTGGTTGAAGGCATAATAAACCCCTAAAACCGTAGTAAATGCGGTCGTACTCAATGAAGGAAACAATTTCTTGTGCAAGAAGTGCAGTATGACATAGGAGGGGCCACATATGACCTCAAAAAACACAAAACCCTAGCAAAGCTCATTCAACATCATCTTAATCTTGCTCTTTTCAAACTCTCACCTTTCTAAACAATCTTTGAATACACTATTCAAGACATTCATAAAAGTTGATGGTGTATTGGTCAAACCAAAAGATACCACTGTGAACTAATAGTGTCCATACCAAGTTTAGAAAGTAGTCTTAGATATCTCCTCCTCTTTTATTCTCAATTGGTGATAACTAGATCTGAGAGCTATTTTAGAGAACATTGTTGCTCCCTTCATCCGATCAAATAACTCATCAATCCTCAAAATAGGATCTATTCCTGATGGATACCTTGTTCAACATTTGATAGTCAATACACACAGATGCAAGTTTCCATCCTTCTTCTTGATAAAGATAATCAGTGCACCCCAAGGAGACACACTAGTTGGAAAATGACCTTTACTCAATAGTTCCTACAATTGGGCCTTCAATTGAAACAACTTGATTGTAGTCATTATGTAAGGGGATTTAGATTGAGGTTCGACTCCTAGTACAATATCAATAGAGAAATCAAATTATCACTAAAGGGGTAGCTCTGTGAGTTCTTCGGGAAACACATCTCAAAACTAGTTGAGAATAAGGTAATTATCTAAACAAGGATTCATATTTTCAGGTTTTTTGATGTACAACATAAATGGAACACCCCTTCCTCTGAGCCTTCTTCAGCTACATGGCTAAGATCTATCTAAGCTCTAGTGTTCTTTGTATCCCATTAATCTCAACTATGTTTCCATAGTCATATTGACAACTAACCATCTTATCCTCACATTTTACAATGGACTTGTGCTATGTCAACCAGTTAATCCCCAATATTACATCATAAGAACCTAAGGGTGCCACATAAAGGTTTGATTGAGTTAAGAAAATTTGAATTTCTAACTCATTGCAAAAAAAACATGAGTCCAACCTCCTCTCTGCTCGATTTCCATACTGTACCATCCAAGAATTTTCTGTGTCTAGGTCTAATAGGTAACCTAGAAATTATTCTTGGATCAAAAAAATATTCAGTGGCTCTAGTAACAATCAAAATTAAAATAGGTTTTCCATATAGATTACTCGACAGTTGGATTGGTGAGTCTTGATATTTAGCTTGCCTATCATCCACCATCACATGGATATAATGTCATTTTCCTTCCTTTCATGCTTTTGAATGTTGTGGGAAACTTGAGGCATAATGATCGCCTCCATAGGTGTAGCAACCATCATGAGGCCCTTTCCAACCTCCCAACCTATCTTCTTTGGAGATATTCTATTTATTATCAAAATTACCTTTATTGTTGTTGGCCATCTTAATTTTTTTCCATTAATTCCCTCTCCTTTCTCTTGACAATCACTTCCCCTTTTTAGATTCTTGATTTGGAGAGGTTTGTTTCCTTTATAAATTTTTTTTTTTTTGAATGAAGATTTAGAATTTGAATTATTTTGAAATTGGACAACTCTTACAAGTTTGGTTCTTTGTTAGTGGTGTTCTCAAAGACCTCCTCCATGGTAAGTGGGTTATGTATATCCACCTCCACTCCAATTTGGAGCCTTAACCCTATTATGAACTTCCAAATTCGAAATCACTCATCAGTCAGGTACTAAGGAACATACTTAAGCAATTAGGTGAATTTTTCCCAATATTGAGTTACTAAGATGCTCCATTGAGCTAAGTTTTCAAAATATATCTTATCAAAAAAGTGTTGAGGGAGCCACCTTTTTAAAAAATGTTAGAGAAACTGTTCCCAAGTGGTATCTCTAGGTTGTAGTTTTGGTTCTGTCATTTCATTGTCCCACCATGTAGCTACCTCACCAAAGAGATAATAAGCTTCCCATACATCCTTAGTTTCATTTGATAAGTTTTAGAGCCTAAAGTAATTCTCCATTTCAATGATCTCTATTTCCTTGTGGCTTCTCCTCTTTCCTCCAGTTATGACCATGTCACATACCTTAGAATTCCCCTTCCAAATGGTCCATTCTATTTTCCCATTGATTTAGGAGGTTGAGGATACGATCCACCTTTCATTCTGCCCTTTGTTTTTTCCACCACTCGAACCTCCATTCTTGGTCTTCACCATGATGGTTCATAAATGACCTATGTCACAACTCAAGTTTAGCGCAACTGACACAAGTTTTCTATATTTAATTATGTTAACACATAATACTAAATATTATGACATGTAATCTCAAAAAAATATTCATGTTCATTCATAACAAGAATAAGTCATTAAAACTCACAACTTTGAACACAAGAAAGAGTTTCCTTTTTTATTATAATTACGGATTACAAAGATATCGATTTACAAAATTCCTCCCTCACTAGGTGGGCTATTCATAATTAGATAGAGAAAACTCCTTTGGTTCCTCATCAGAATCTATTACAACCTTCTTGGAAGAGGTAGGATGTTCATGTAGGAGATCCTTTTTCTCTTTAGTCAGAATGGGTGCATTGGGTCCACATACCAAAGCCCAATCTTAAAATTCAGAAGGTTTCTTAGTTTTTCATTGTGCTTAGACTCTTAGATTTTATTTCCCCTCTCTAATTTAAGGAGAGTGAGGGCATGTGCCAAGGTCTCATCATCAAGAATCTTAGGTTGGAATTGAAGTGTTGGGTTCTCTTTGAAAATAACTTTATTTTTAGTAGTCCTAATTTTCTTTCCCTTCTTTTTCCCTGAATTTTATCTTCCCATACCTACATTCTATTCAAGTTCATTAAACTCAAAATTGAATTAAGGGTCGACTAATTTCCTAATTTTGAACACTATGGGCTCATAGGCCTAGAGTTGAACCCTAATCTCTGATAGAAAATGTAGTGTTTCATACTTAAATAACACCAAATAAATTAATTATTACACTATGAATAATAAATTTAATACATAATCAATCAACTATTTTCTATCATAGCACAATATGTCCAAAAATAATAATTTATATTCATTTCAAAATGTCAAATTTACAAGTTAAATGGTTTGACTTAGGCCAACATCGCCACTTAGTCAACTCAAATTGCTTCATATAATGCAAAGTACAATAATCTACATGCATTTTTATCTACATTTAGAAGATGGAAGATCTATGCTAGGAATATCAAAGAGTTACATCATATAAATTAGACCATTCAACATAATGGACTACAAACGCTTGGCCAACCATATGTTGTATACAACTAAAATAAAATATTTTACAAAAATAAAAACCTATACTCTTTGTTTACCCATTTTCGTCACTTGTCTCGAAAGGTAACCTCCCACATACATAATATAACATACATCTTATCCAAATTACACAATTTGCAAACATTCAACTTGGTTTCTAGTAGTTTTGCTAGCCAATATTTTCATGATAAGAATCAATAGTCTACAACATAGTTTATGTGTGTCTCATCTTGGCTATTTTAGTTCAACAATAAATTTAAGGAGCTAATCTACATCTAATAATAATACAATAAGACATTTAGTCATAATACATGATTCATTCCATCAATAAAAATATCATAGTTCATGCATTAGCATACAAATTTCCAATATTTCCTTTATTCCTTCCTTCTTGAAATGAAATCTACATTTTTTTAGATAAATAAAAAATAAAACAATTTTCAAGAAGGTATATCACATGTATATGTAATGCATAAATGGAAAATTTATGTTTGTACACATATATGGCCTTTGTTAAAAATTGTGTATGCGTATACATTCTTTGAAAAATAAGGATCCATTTTACATACAAATCTCCATATTTAGAAAGATATCAACTTTTATCTAATGCACAATTGGATTCAATTGAATTATAAAGGACAAGTAGTCATTAGAATTTTGTATGAATTTGGAATTTCAATTAAGAAAGTCACAAGGTCATTTTTCATATAAACAAATATTAATCAACTTCATTATTATTCTATTTTCAATCAAAACATTCCAATCTGACTTACTTTTCTAGAAAAATATCAAATTTATTCTTATTTCATTATGATCTTTACAAATATTATGTTTCATTTAAAACCAAGTCATTGAAAAATTAGTCAAAGGAATATTAAGTTTGGTTTAAAGTTGGAATCATCTCTCTCAGCTCACTATTAAGAGTATTATTTTTTTTTGATAAGATATTATCAAAGAATTCACATATCATTTAGTTTTCTATTCATTATTATATTGAAAATTATCAATAAAGAACAATGATACCATTGTCATTTAGATTAAATCATCATTCAATAATTTTCATGATCAAAAAGATGTGAAGAATACCATTCGGTTCTTATTATCTCTTAAAATATATTCACATAATGGGTCGATATACATGCTATCGACCAACATCAAGTGCCCTTAATATTTAGTCATTATACAAATGTTTGATGGTACAGTCAATCATAACAAATGAACCATTAAAACTAAAAAGAGATCGATGTAATTTTATCATTCATCATCGATGATTAACAACTTCAAACAAACTATTGTGTATGCATATATATAATATCAATATATCTATATATATACACATTCTATTAGTGAATTCAGAAATTAGAAATGCATTGATGGGATTAGTAACATCCCCCGATCTTTACCATTGGCCATGACATAGTTAACATATGTATGATCATTCATCATAATACCATTTATAACTAGAACATTATCAATCATTATGTGATATCTTCTACTTTGCAACATTAATAATCATTCATCAGTTAACTATAATATGAGCATGATGATAGTTGTTTGATAGAATGAAGGAATAGTTTTAACAAAAAGTATTAACATTGGTACGATGGTATTGTTTGACTATTGTTATGACAAAATGATAAAAAAAATCGGAGACAAGTTTAGATATGAGAACGATGGTATCATTTGAAGGTCCAAAATGTTTGGACGATGACTTTGTTCATCAAAAAGTATAAATATTAAATTGATGGTATCACTTCATGGTACATTAAATAGAACGAGGGGTTAATCATTCATCAACATGCATTGAAACAAAATGAAATTAAATTGTTTGAATGGTTATCATCGCAAGAGGAATGATCATCATATATGGTGATCATAGATACATTCGATACTTTTTTTATAGGAACAAAGAACCATCTATGTCTGGGTTCTTTAACTTGAACATGCAACATGGCTTGACATCATTACAAAGATGTTCACCTGAAATGGGGGTTTGTCGAAGACAAATGGATTCTTACAATAGGTAAGAATCTTTAACATAGAATAGGTTATATTGGTTATGGCCACCATAGAGTGGTAGCATGCAAACAAAGACCCAACTATGCATAAGGATAAGTTCAAGTACATCAAAATTTTCATGGAAATAAAGAAACAAGAAAATTAATGGTGGTTTTATCCACTTTACACAATGAACAATGGAAGCATTCGGGTTTGACTTACACCGAAAAATAGGTTCAAACACACAATTTTCTAGAGAAAAGAAGAACAAATGCAAAGACATAAGAGATAATATTTTCAAACATCTGTTATCCCTTGAATGGGGTGGAAATAAGAGCCAAAAAAATCTATCCTTTTTGTAAAAAAGGAAACAATAGATAAACCAAATAAAAGGCTCGATTTACCTCCTTGTTGAGTGTGTTCAATGATTTTTTCTCTATCAAATATGGTAACAACTCCTATTACCTAGGTTTGTTGCTTCCTTCACAATATTTTCTTTAGAATCTTCTCTTCTTTTTGCTAACATCTCCTACTCCTTTTCTTGAAGATTGCCCCTCTGACCAGAGATTCCTACATTCTCTAAAATTGGAGGTGGTCTTTACTCTCCCACATTCACTTCCTACTTATCCACGCACTCCTTCATTCTTTTCTATCATAAATTTTCTTTACATGATGGTCACTAGTTTTGTGTTATGATGTAAAGGGTGTTATTATTGTTTTCCCAATGATTGATTAAATTATTTCCCATGTATTATTCATTCTCATTTCCTCATTTTTGTTTTCACTTAAAGAATTCACCACAATAATATATATATATATGTACAAACACATAGACACACACATATGTATTTATCCTTTCTTTTTTGTACCTCTTACAACGGTATTTTATTTTCAAATTTAATTTAATCATGCTACTCAAGATTATTTAATATGCACATAAAAATTATATTTCCAACACGATTACTATTATGAAATTTATATCAAATGGACAAGGTAAATTAAATTCGTCATTAAATTTGTTTCTTTATAATAGGGTAAAATCAAGGTAAAAGGCATGAATCGCTAAAACTCAAACCTCAAAGGCCCTAAATCAACAATGAAGCACAAATGAACATAGAAACAAAAAATAATGAAGCAATATTACCATAACTCATTATGCCATGGTTGATTCACCTTTATTTCCATTCTCCATCTTGCTTTATATGCTTGATTGCCCTAAGATTTTGAGCATTCAACAATAAGCCTAGTGATAATGGTAGCAAAATATTGAAGATTATTCTTGTCTCCTTGACTAGCATGTACTTGATATTTCCTAGATCGATAGGGATAAAAGGAAAAGGATGGGTCTCTTTTGTAGAAAACCAAATTTGAATGAAGGGATAAGATTAAAAAAATATGACATGAAGATCAATGATCAATATTTTCTTAAGAAGTAATGAAATAGGGTTAGGGAAAAATTAGGGAAAAGATAGAGTTTGGCTAAATATGGTGTTGGATTTTGTGGTTGTATTCCTGATATGTGGTTGTCATTGATTTCAACACTATTAGCATTAAAGTCTTTAAGATTGTATATGTCAAGGATATTGAGAAAATTGTAAAAAAATATGTTACAAATTATCTATGAAGCAGTGAAGATCAGTGTGCTGGTATGTTCAATATGTTGATGATGAGAAGTTGTGTATTAAAGTTTTTTCTTGCCTATGTATAAATTTCCTACTTTCTAAGTTTCAGAAGTGTGCATGAAGATTTGAGCAAGTTATAAAGTTTTGTGTTCTGACAGTTATTTTGTTATTGGAAATGGTCTTCACAGAAGAAGATGATGTGTTTTTGGCAATATGAAGTGTTGCGTATGTTCCTAAATTGTTTGTGGATGTTTCTAGATCATGTTCTATCTATGTTGCATGTATGCATTGATCATTGTGCTCGTGATTCGAGATTTTCTCTTGTGTGTTCATTTTTTTCATGTTCATGGCCGACAAAGAGCTTGTAGCATGTTGTGAATCCTTGAGGAAGATTAATTGAAGGTTTTTTGTGTTCGAGGATATTTTTTTAGGTCTCTACTATGTTGTAGCTGACCTTAATGGATGCACATCAATAATATTTATTGTTTTGGGCTGACATTTTTCATTCATTCTATTATTTTGTTGAAGCTGACATGAATCAATGTAATTTATTATTGTAGATATATATGAGTGAGTGTTTATCTCATTGGGATATGTAGAAGTGTGCAAGTGCAAATGTAAGGTAGAGAGATTCAAAGTGTGCTTTTTATGTGTGAATAAGGTTTAGATCATTTGAAAGTAGAGAAAAGTGTGAAGAAGAGTGAAAGAGAATGAATAAGTGTTCATGTGCTTAACCAGAATTGTACTCAGGCATTAGCAGATGCTACTTTCTTAGTTCACTTTCTTCATATGGATTTAATTTGAAAGTTTTATGTAAGAAAATGAGTCTTCCTTTGAGTAGTGAGCTCTAGGAAGTGTGCCTGAATGCATTTGCATTCCTTATTCATTTTGATTATACTATTTATAGGGTATAACTTGTGGATTAACCTCCACCGTGGTTTTTATCCTAACAGGGTTTCGGCACAAAAATCTTGGTGTTATGTGTGTTTCTGATGTGTTGTTGATTCATTCTTTCACTGTTAATAATTAGATCTGAGATTAAAGGTTAATAAGTTTGATTTTTTGTGATAACTGATTCACCCCCCCTCTTAGTTGCATGCCCTTGTGTTGCCAACAATTGGTATCAGAGTAGGTTCCTTGGAAGAAGTTTAACAACTTGAGGTGATCTAGGATGGAAAATTACAAGAAAGATAGTCTGAGATTTGATGAAACAAACTACACACTATGGAAGGCTAGAATGGAGTGTCATTTCAAGTGCATTAGTGAATCCTACTGGAACATTACAATTCATAGGTATGTTATTCCTCAGAATGGCCCTACTACTATTGATATTAGGGATGTTGAATATAACATCAAAGCTAAGGAAGCATTGTTGAGTGCTTTGACTGATATTGAGAAGATAAATGTTATGGATCTGAAAACTACTCATGAGATATGTAAAAAGTTGGAAAATTTATATGAAGGTGATGCTAATGTGAAGATGGCCAAGCTACAATGTTTGAAAGGAAAATATGAACTGTTGAAAATGGGAAATGATGATAATATTGCTACTTACATGCAAAGAGTGAATGAACTTGTGTGTGGTATTAGTTGTTCCAGTGGACAGGTGGATGAATTAGATATTGTTGCTAAAGTGCTTATATCCTTGGCTAATGCATACAAAATAAGAGTTGTAGTCATTGAAGAGCTTCAAACTATTGTAAATGTAACCAAAGATATGTTAGTTGGGAAACTGACTGCTTTTGAGTTGAGTGAATTCGGTGATTCCCTTCCTTGGACAGAATGTATATTCAAAGCTACTACTTCTGGGAGAGACAAGAAAAGATATGATCCGAGTGAAATTTACTCTAGAAAGGTATTTTGGTATGAGGAAGAAATGATATAGATTGAAGAAGAAGAAATACAATTGAATGAGCTTGAAGTACTTATTGTCAAAAGGGAAGCCAGAGGAGAAGGTAAGTATAAAAGAAATTTTCCTATAAAATGTTTCTCTTGCAGTAAGATAGGTCATTTTGCTTCAAGGTGTCTATTGTGCCCTTTTGCACACACGCCCCATTCGGAATGGGGACCCTCTTTTCCCTACCTTTTTTGCTTTTTGGTCCCTTTCATTTCGCCTCATTTTGCGTCCACCTTTTTTTTTTGTGCCCTAGAGTCAAGTGGTGGCACGTTCCCCAATGTCATATTTTAAGTTTTGGGCTTTTCGGGTTTTCCTTGTCAAAATTCTAGCATCTGTGGCAATTTCTGGGTTTCCCTTTCCGAGTTTCCCCTTTCAGATTTCCCTTGCCGGGTTTCCCCTCTTTCGGGTTTCCCCTCTCGGGTTTCCTTTGTCGAACTTCCTCTGTCGGATTGCCTCTGCCGAATTTCCTTGGCCGGGTTTCCCCTTGGGCTTTGCTATTTCCAACTGTTGTTCTGAGACGGCTTCCCGGACCCTGGATCCCGGACCTCCTGCCGCCTCTGCATTTTTCGGAGTTCACCAACTGAACTTGCAACCGTACGGAGTCATTAATGCTGCATTAATGGTCGCCTTTTGCTATAAAAATGATTTTGTCGGCTATCATTATCAAAGGTTCGAGTGATAGATAAGATTGAAGAGCTCCCGACGAATTTGGCTTTCGTCCTGTCAATTTTTGAGGTGTTTTCCCGGCGACGTCCCCGCATCTAGTAGCCTGTTCTTTGAATTTTTGAGGTAGGTTTTTCATCCACGCACCCTAGTTTCTCTTTTGCAGTTTTTGGGATTTTCTTGAGGTTAAATTGTAAAATGAGACTTGAACTAGCTAGATTTCCCCCCTATGCTCAAAACCCATATCTTGGAATCTAAAATCAACCCTTTAAGTAACCAGAAAATCGATTCGAAACCTTCCTGCGTCGCGGTTGTTCTTCGAAATGGCACCGATGTCTTTCGGGCCTGGGTCTTCCCGTGGCCGTCCGTACCATCGTCTTCCAAATTTTCAACCTTTTTTCTTCCTTTTGGGTTCCTCCCTCTAGAATTCCCTTCTTGGGATTCCTTTGTGCCCTCGTTGTTCCTAACGGCGTCGTCTGAGCGTCTTCCCGACCCTCAGATCCTGGACCCTCGATTTCCTTTTACCACCAAACTTCACGATTTTCTTTGAATCCATTCCCGAGATTCCTTCCTTAGAATTCCTCTCTCAGAATTCCACTCCCAGGATTCCCTTCTCGGAATTCCTTCCTCATCTCGCTGTTTCAAATGTCGTCCATCTTCCAGCTTCCCGGATCCCGAACCCCGGTCCGCTATCCACCGGAACCCCTAGGCTTTGGTCTTTTTCTCCGATTTGCCTCCAGATTCTAGGCATCGAAATTCCTCTCCCAGAATTCCTCTTCCAGAATTCCTTTGCCACCATGTCGTTCTAAATGTCGAGCACAGAGCGTCTTCCCAACCTCCGGGTCCCGGTGTCCTGTTTGCTATCCTTTTCTCCCAAACCATTCGGTTGCTTCCGGATTTCCTCTTTTGGGTTTCCACTCTCGGGTTTTCCCCTGTGTTTCGCCATTCCACACGGTTGTCCACCTTGCGGCTTCCCGGCTACGACAATCCGAGACCCGAATTCTGTCACCCGAAATTCCATCTCCTCTGCGCCATTTCAAACAGCTTCCTTGCAGATGATCCCCGAACCTCCAAATGGGGCATCAAATGACCTCCAAATCCAAAATGGATTTTGACCCACTTGCTAAAATTTGGTCTTCTTCCATTTCCAACTTCAAATTTTCAAATCCCACTTCGGGAAGTGCATATGGGAATTCCATTCTCATTTTTCCCTTTCAAGCAGCATTCTGCCAAGGGATTTCTGACCCAGGAACTACGAATTGTTTGCATTGCCCTCTAATGATGAAATACCTTGCCTCTGAGATTGTTAAAATATTAATTATGATTGTTGGACTAATCTTAACATGTAGGTATTTAGCGTTAGCCATTTTATCAAGTTCGTTGTTACTAATTCTCGTCTGTTGTGCAGGATTTATAGAATCCGGCCTAGAGATTTTCGGTGCTTCCAGAAAAGGAAAAGGATCAGCCAAGCCACCAAGGGGCAAGGAAGACAAGGAACTGATGAAGTACAAGTTCCAAGGGGTCCCTATCTAGTCCAGGGTCACTACCCTTTGGAGGGATGTTTCAGATACCAACATCAGACAGGTCGATGTTGATGAATTTACACAGAGGGTTAGAATGAACCCGAAAACTGTGAATGCCAAGTTAATAAAGAGCAGTGCACTGGCTAAAGCTGCGGGTTTCCCACCAGCCATAGTGGCCCCGGAACTGGTGATGGCGTGTGTTGAGGCATACCAATCTGACACCAGAACAATTGTGGATCATGAGGGGAATATCCTTGTAGATATGTCTCTGTCAGGCATTATGAACACCTTCCACATTCCAACCTTCGAGAGCACAGAGGTCCCCACCTTGGAGGATTGTTAGGAGGTATGGGAATAGGACCCATTGGATTGTAAAAGGCTCATCAACCAATGCTAGCTGAAGGACAAATGGGCTAGTACTAGGAAGCTTCCTCAGGAGCTCTACCACAGTGACTTCCATGAGGACTACCATGATCTCGTAATGCTGCTCAGCCAAGTCAGGGGCCTTCCTAGCGTGGTTTTCTTTCAAGAATGGATGTTTTATTTCATAGAACACATCCTCTAAGGTAAGGGTACCACCTTCTATTGGGGTGAAATCATCAGCGACTATTTCCATGAGCATTTTACCACCATGAAGAAGACTAACAAGTTCTTCATGACATCATACTTAGTGTTTTCCCTCACCAATCAACGACACTATCAAGGTTTGACAGTAATGCCAAGTGATCCATCAGGACTAGAGCTCAAACCGTATGACAAGTACCCTCAATTGCAATTTAGAAACTTCAAAATGAACTACTGCAGGGTGAATGATGCGTTCATTGCCCATGTAATCCGGTCTGTGGGAGGAGATTTTCATAGGAGGACGTCCCACAGTGCCAGGGTTCTCCTCAGACAATATGCTTTCTGGTACATCCAGTTCCCAAGGTTCACATACATCCATGCCGAAGGCTTCTCAGATAAACCAAACAAGCTGCCCCGGTACCCAAATGACCGAATTGTTCTCTTAGAGCTCACTCGGCAGCTGCGACACATTCACAGTGTCTTGAGTGAGAAGCATCTGGCAGGCCCCGTCTACCCCATGAACCTTGGACAGGGGATGTATAAGGTCCAAACTTCCCAGTGTGCAGGATATTCAAAAAGGGAGTTGGAAGAATATAATTTTGAACAATATACAGCAAGGGCTCAGATGGATCCCTATGGCCATGTCAAGAAGGCACTGGAGTGCGGATATGCCCACCTCCACAACATTGAGGACTTTTGGGCCAACTGCAGGGATGATCTTGAGGTACGGTTGCAATATTATATGTGCATGACCATCATCCATGCACGAAGGGTGAACTTATGCCCAATCCTTGATCAGCTGGAGGAGGATGAAGAAGCAATTATGGATCTGGTTTATGATACAATTTCCAACCTACCATTTCCCATTATCAACTGGGATACATCAGAGCTTAATGATATTGGTGTGCTCACCAAGTCCGTTGAAGCCCAAACGAGGGCATGGATCAACGGAAAAATGGCCCAATTGAAACAACAAGGGGTTGTCCTAACATACACTAGGCTTGCAAGTGAGTACGTGAGTGAGCCAAGTGGCTCCGAAGGTGGGGAAGTTGTCATTGCAACTGGGGAAACATCTAAAGCCCCACCACCTCTGAAGACCAAGAAAAGAAAGGAGGCTAGCCAACAGCTACCCAAACCAAAGGTCTATGCTCATAAGTCTTCCGAGCCAAAGCCCTCTAAGAAGAAAAGAAAAACAACATGAGGCATGGAGACAATGGTGATGCCAAAGGGTTCGCCCCTTGAGATCGCGAGCAAAAGATCTAGCTCGTATGGATCTCCACCCATTATAATCACTGTCGCCACCCCGCTTGCCTCAATTCCAGCTTCCACTTCCTCCCCGCCTGCGGTGGATATCTCCGTCCACCTTGCTCAGTCTCCTCCAATATCACAGGTCATTCCCATGGATTCATCATCTGCCACCACCTCGCCTATGACCTCTCCCTCCATGTCTCCTTCCCTTTCTTCCTTTTTTGCTACCACAATGCCAGCCCCAGGCCTTCTAGAATCTTTTGTAAAGTATATGCAAAATGTGCCTTTTGAGCTTTCGAGGATGCTCACCAATCCGATAGTCCAGGCTACGATAGCTTAGGCTATGGCCTCCACCCCATCGGCATCCCACTCTACTGAATCACCAAAGATGAGGGCAACCATGCAGATATCGGATGAGCATGAATGATAGCAGCTTGAGGCTGAGAAGACACCAGAAGATGAAGAGTTTGAATATCACGAACACCCCTTATTCGAGCATCAGAAAATTGATAAGGTAGCCTATGAATCTTCAAGTGAGGGCAGTGAGTCCAGTTCAGGTAGTGAGGACCATAATGCTAAACTAATCAGAGAGTCAAATGATCCTAGGCTCAATGAAGAATGGGGTAAACAGCTTAAGGAAATTAAGGACAAGGAGGCCAAGGATTGGCTTGCACAGGAAGAGGAGATCGTTGCTCTAGAAATGGAAGGTAACAAGTCTCCCATCGAGGAGCATGGCTGGACCCTAGAGCATGGTGAGGAAACTTTCCTCCAGGAAAGCAAGCAAACAGAAAGCCCCAAGAATCATCAAGATACTCTGAATGTGGAGGAGGATGCTGAGAAAGTAGATTCACCCAAGCAGCAGCTACAAACTAAGTCCCCCGCTAGGCATGAAACATTTGAACACATTTCTGATGAAGGAAAAGAGGATGCAGGAACGAGTGAGAAAGCGCTCGTCATCAGAGATATTGAGCTCGAGAAGGAGGACAGCAGGACTCAGAATGAAGTACCAGACAAGGAACCTCAAACGCCTGATTGGTTGCAAAGGAAGCTCAAACAAAAGACTCTCACGACAAAGGATCCCAAGGCAAGGCTGGAAGCCATCATGGCCAAAGCACGAATAGGCACTAGAAAAGAGAAGAAGCCGAAGATCAAATTGAGGATAACCATGGACACCTTGGGATCAAGGGCCATGCAATTAGCAACGCCGATGGTTGGGAAACAAGGTATCACTTACAATGTCTCCACCATCGATTTGGGGGTAGCCATGAGGGAGCAGAAGGTTGAGCATCTCCAAGAGTCGGTCACCACTGTAGTGCACCTTATCTAGCAGGATAAGATCTCCAAGGAAGAATTAAAGGAGCAAGTGCCGACTTAACCACATATATTCAGCAGTGGTCGTCTCCAGATGATCAGCCCATGACATCATCAGCCTTGCCTCAGCTGCTATCTAGGGAGCAAATTGATAAACTAGAAAAGAGGCGGAACCTAGGTAGAACTATGGAAAATTGGTTCCGGCAGGTTTTGGACCTAGGAAGCACGGGTATCAACGTGGCTGTCTGAGCAGCGAATAGATTCTTGGAGGTCCAAAAAACTCTAGAGGACACGAGGCAAATCTGTGAGAGGTTCGCCATGAAATACAATGCATCTTACCCAAAGATTGAGGCTATTCTCACTTTGCTGAGTGATATTTGGGAGAGGGATCTTGCCTTCAAAGACAATGACCACTAGCTAGTGGATACTTGGAAGAGAGACTATGACCACAGAAAGAGGCGGCTAGAGCAGGTTTTGGAGTGGATAGTGCCCGATATTGAATGGGCAAGGGAATCCAAAGAGGAGTGTATGTAGTACCTCAAATTGATGACGCGGTATGAAGTGCCCGCAATCGAGATCAACTCCGAGAACATCAAGCCCCACTTCTTCAAGGCTATGGAAGATGGGATGTCCACCGAAATCACCACTGATTTCATGTGCTTTGCAGCCCGAGCCTTTGCACAATCAAAAGCCTGCCAAGAAAATGATGTCAAATATGAGGCAGATTGGAAGAAGCTTGGTAGCAATTCTCAGGAGTGGAGTTATCAAATCTTGAAGGTTGATATCCTAGAGGTAGAAAAGTTCTAGTCTCTGATTGTGAATTTCATGGAGTATGTCGCATTGAAGAAACAAGAGGGCAACCCAGTCATCGACGAATAGTTCCTTGAAGAATAATTACAACAAAGGGAAAATCACTAAAAGATAAATTTTCTATAGTGTTGTCACTAGATGAGAGATAGGGAAGAGACAAGAAAGTATTTTATAAATGTAATATATTGAGGGGTAGGTGAAACCCTAATGTAAAATGAATCTTGGCCACATAATGGAATCAAATATTGGCCACTCATTTTATTTTGTGAAAACTATAAATAGGGCTCTCCTCCTCTCATTCTAAGAGAGTTGAGTTGTTGTAAAGGCATGCTGAAGAAATTATAAATAGCAAATACAGTCAATTTTGGTATATTTTCTGGGTTTCTCAATATGTTTCATGATTCCTCTCCCTTTTAGTTATAGCTTTGCTTTAAGTTATTTTGCTGTTCTAGCACCTTCAATTTCAACTTGGTAGATTTAGTATGTTATTTCTGGTTTTGGAGATAGTTGTTGTGTGTATGCTTTCCTTGTCCATACTTTTGGTCATTTGTTGAAGGTAGATGACTGTGCAAAGTTAGTTTGGACTTTGATTCCATTTTTTCTCATTAAACTTCATCTTTTATTCATGTTTCCATAGTGAGTGAATGATGAACATCTGCAGTCCCTAGAAGATAGCACTGATTTCATGATATTGTGAGAATTCTGGTTAAGTGAAATCCCATTTAAGGAAACTGTCCACAGCAGGAACCTCCATGATCACTGTTCATTGGTAGTTGCAGGTCTGGGAAACATCTTTCTTCCTCGCCTTTTCTTTTTCCTTTTTTTAGAATCAACTTGTGTCGAGGTTTGTTGCACATTATAAAGCCAAATTCAACGAAATAATGGAGTCTCAGACTATTGTTTGAACTTGTAGCAAAGCATATCAATTCCAGACCTATAGAACTCCATTTATTGACTCAATTCCCCTACAACTTCAACCACGTAAGGCCACCTTGTGATTCTAGCAAATCACACAAACAACTGAAATATTCCAAGCACTGTCAAGACCTGACATCCAAGAGACCTTGGGATAGTATTCTGCAATTTGATTGTGGAAGATTGTCTTTCAAGAGAGGTAATGCACCTACATATTACCTGTGTTGTAAAGTGCATAAAAACACCATCAACAATGTCCAAAAAGAGTTCCTAAGCCAAGAATTTACAAGCCTAAATTTCAAAATAAGTGTTATTATTTTGTTGATGAAGGTGTGGCAGATGATGAATATGACAAGGGGAATTCAAGTGAAGATGAGTTTTTGTTTATTTCTAGATTAAGGAAAATAATCACATTTCTACTGAATTTGCTAGTTGTACAAAAGTAGAGAAAACCATAGTTCCTTGAGTCGAATAAAAATATGAATGGGTAATTGATAGTGGATGTTCACATCACATGATAGGTGAAAAAATAAAATTTGTAAGTCTGGAAAAGTATGATGGTGGTGTTGTAATATTTGGAGATAACAATGGTGGTATAATTTGTGGCAAAGGATGTATTTCTTTTGATGGTAAGCATAATACTGATGATGTTCTTTATGTTGAAGGTTTGAAGCATAATCTTCTGAGTGTTGGACAGATGGTTGATAGCGGATACAATCTTCAATTTGAAGATGGAAAGTGTAGCATACTGGGGAGTTCTAGAAATGTGATTTCTTTTGGTACAAAAAAGAGGTAACATCTTTCATATGAATGTTGTTAGTAAAGGTTTTTTGATTTCTAAAGTTGATGAGAGCTGGTTGTGGCATAGAAGAATGCGTCATGTAAACTTTGACAATATTATCAAGATAAGTGTCTCACAGGTTGTAAGAGATCTTCCTAAATTAGTGAAGCCTACTAATGTCATATGCAAGGAATGTCGGCTGGGAAAAAAAGCTAGAATTTCATTTCACAACAAACAACATTGTTCAAATGAACTATTGGAGCTTGTGCATGCTAACATGTGTGGTCCTACTAGAATCAAAAGTCTACAAGGTTATAGATATTCCATGTTGCTTATTGATGATTACTCTAGGATGATGTGGGTTACTTTATTAAGGGAGAAATTTCAAGCACTAGAGAAGTTCAAGATCTTTAAAGCTATGGTTGAGATAGAGACAGGTCTAAAGATTAAGTGTCTAAGGTTAGATAGAGGTGGTGAATTCACTTCCGGTGAGTTTAATTATTTTTGTAAATAATATGGGATAAAGAGACATTTATTTGCACCGTGAACCCCTCAACAAAATGGGGTTGTGGAATGGAAGAACAAGATAGTTCTAGATGCTACTAGAACCATGATGCTGGAAGGAAATGTCCCTCATGTCTATTGGAGAGAAGTTGTAAGTACTATAGTTTATATCCTTAATCAGATACAAATAAAAGGTAATATTGGTAAGACTGCTTTTGAGCTATGGTTTGGTCATAAGCCTACTGTTGAATACTTCAAAATCTTTGGGAGTAAATTCTATATCAGGAGAGATGAAGATATAGGAAATTTTGATGCTAGAAGTGATGAAGGAATATTTCTTGGTTATTCTACTAAGAGCAAGGCCTTCCGGTGCTTCAACAAGAGATTGGAGAAAATGGATGAAAGTGCAAATGTTAAGGTTGATGAAGACATTGCTAGACCCTTAAGAACCCATGGATATGATTTTGAAGATCAACATGATAGTACAAACAAGATTCATACTTCAAATCAAGTTCAAATTGTTCTGGTGAATCAAGAAGATCAAGAAGAAGGAGAGACTAGTGAAAGCACAAAAGAGAGATAAAAAGAGCCTAAAATTCAAGATCAGCCTAAGACTCCAAGATATGTGAGATTAAATCATTCAAAAAATCAGATTATAGGAGATAAGAATAAAGGTGTCCAAACCAAGAGAAGAATTGCAGAAGAATATTGTTTAATTTCAAAGATTGAGCAAAGTAATGTCAATGAAGCATGCAAAGATGAACATTGGATTGAATAAATGAAAGAACTATAGAAAATTAAAAAGAATAATACATGGACTTTTGTTACTAGACCTAAAGACAAAAATGTAATTGGAACTAAATGGGTTTTTAGAAACAAGTTGAATGAACAAGGTGAAGTTATCAGAAACAAAGCAAGATTGGTGTGAAAAGTATATTCTCAGATGGAAGGAATTGAATTTGAAGAAACTTTTTCTCCTATTGCTAGAATTGAAGTTGTAAGATTGTTTCTTGCTTATGCTTCTCACAAAAACTACAAAGTGTATCAGATGGATGCAAAATCAGTATTTCTAAATGGTGAATTAGAAGAAGAGGTGTATATTAAAAAACCTAGTGGATTTCAATTAATTGATCAGGGAGACATGGTTTGTTAGTTAAAAAAAGCAATGTATGGACTCAAACAAGTCCTTAGAGCTTGGTATGCAAGATTGGATAAATACTTGCTGAAACTTGGATTTAACAAAGGTATTGCTAAGTGTAATCTATATTTCAAGATTGATGATGATAAATATTTGTTTGTAGAATTCTTTGTTGATGATATCATTTTTGAAGGAGATGATGATTTGTGCACGAAGTTTTCTAATGAGATGCATAATGAGTTTGAGATGTCAATGATTGGAGAACCGAAATTCTTTTTGGGACTGCAAATTAATCAGATAGATAAAGGAATCTTTATATCTTAGTCCAAGTATGTGAAGGAATTGCTAAAGAAATTTGGTATGGAAGATTCAAAGCTAGTTGGTACACTCATGGTGACTAGATGCAAGTTAACACAGGATGATGATTCTCTGAAGGAAAATTGGACTAGGTACAAATCAATGATTAGTGGATTTCTTTATTTGACTCAAACTAGACTAGACATCATGAATGTTGTATGCATTGTTGCTAGATTTCAAGCTGATCCTAAGGAATCTCATGTGAGTGTTGTGAAGAGGATTTTTAGATACTTGAAAGGAATAGTTAATTTTGGCCTATGGTATCCAAAAGGTGAGGATATTACTTTAAGTGCCTTTGCTGATGTTGATTGGGTGGGAGATGTAAATGATAGGAAAATTACTAGTGGTGGCACATTTTTCTTGGGGAAGAATTTGATTTCATGGTTAAGAAAAAATCATAATTTCATTTCATTGTCTACTGCAGAGGCAGAATACATTGTTGCTGCTAACAATTATACTCAAGTTTTGTGGATGAAGCAAATGTTGAAAGATATCAGAGTTGTGTATGATGAACCTATTTCCATAGTTTTTGATAATTCAAGTGCTTTAAACATTTCTAAGAAGTTGGTGTTGCATTCAAAGACCAAGCATATATTTATCAAGTACCACTTTTGAGAGATAAAGTGAGTGATAAGGAAGTCAGACTAGAGTACGTGCCTAATAAGGAACAGATTGCAAACATCTTTACTAAGCCTTTGCATAAGGATACTTTTGACTATCTCAAAGAGAAGTTAGGGGTGATTACCCCTCCTAATCAAAACTAAGACGCATAGTATTTGCATCAGTTTGTGCATGCATAGTCATATTTTGATCCAGATTGATGTTGTGGTGGCTACTACTCTGGGGGAGTAGTTGGACAATTCAGATATGTGGTTCAAATCTTGTGTACCTTTTCCATTGATGTCAAAGGGGGAGAAGATTAATGTGAAAAATTATGGAAGAATCAAAAATAAAAGAGGGAGAAGAGTAATGTGTAAAAGGGAGATTGTTGGAAGAAGAGTTAGTTGCATTGATGGTGTATTTTTCACATCATGTGTTGCCATCAATACCAAAGGGGGATATTGTTGGATGTTGTGGTTGTATTTTTGATATGTGGTTGTCATTGATATCAACACTATTAACATTAAAGTCTTTAAGACTATATATGTCGAGGATATTAAGAAAATTGTAGTAAAATATGTTACGAATTATCTGTGAAGTAGTAAAGATCAGTGTGTTGGAATGTTCAGTTTATTGATGATGAGAAGTTGCATATTAAAGGGTTTTCTTGCCTATGTATGAAGTTCCTACTTTGTAAGTTTCAAAGGTGCGCATGAAGATTTGAGAAAATTATAAAGTTTTGTGTTCTGATAGTTATTTTGTTATTGGAAACGGTGTTCATAGAAGAAGATAATGTGTTTCTAGAAATTTCAAGTGTTGTGTATGTTCCTAAAGTGTTTGTGGATGTTTCTAGATCATGTTCTATCTATGTTTCATGTTTGCATTGATCATTGTGCTCACAATCCAATATTTTCTCTTGTGTGTTCATGTTTTTCACGTTCATGGCCGACAAAGAGCTTGTAGTGTATTGTGAATCTTCGAGGAAGATTAATTGAAGTTTTTTTGTTTTCGAGGAAATTGTTTTAGGTCTCCACTATTGTGGTCGACCTTAATAGATTCACATCAATAATACTTATTGTTTTGGGCCGACAGTTTGAATTTATTCTATTATTTTGTTGAAGCTGACATGAAGCAATGTAATTTCTTATTGTGGATATATATGAGCGATTATTTATCTCATTTGGGATATGTAGAAGTGTGCAAGTTTGAATGTAAGGTAGAGAGATGTGAAGTGTGTTTTCTATGTGTGAATAAGGTTCAGATCATTCGAAAGAAGAGAAGAGTATGAAGAAGAGTGACACAGAGTGAAGAAGTTTTCATGTGCTTAACTAGAACTATACTCAGGCATTAGTAGATGCTACTTTCTCAGTTCAATTTCTTTAGAAGGATTTAATCTAAATGTTTTATGTAAGACAATGAATCTTCCTTTGAGCAGCGAGCTCTAGGAAGTGTGCTTGAATGCATGTGCATTCCTTATTCATTTTACTTATACTTTGAATAGGGTAGGGTATAACTTGTGGATTAACCTTCACTGTGGTTTTTCCCCTAACAGTGTTTCCACACAAAAATCTTGGTGCTATGTGTGTTTTTGATGTGTTGTTGATTCATTATTTCACTGTTAATAATTAGATATGAGATTAAAGGTTAATAAGTTTGAATAAGTTTGAATTTCTCTAACAACTGATTCACCCCCCCTCTCAGTTGTCTACCCTTGTGTTGCCAACAGATGGATGGTTGAGATTAAATTATAAAATAATTTAATCAAAGGTGGAAAATAATTTAGATGTGAAGGGATAAGAATGGCATGGATAAAGAGGTTGCCATAGAAAAAGAGGGAAAGGTTTACTTTTTAATTCAAAAGTGGAGGAAAATGAAAAATTAGAGAATAATTAAATAAATAAAACTTATTTAATCATGGAGGAAGAGGCCAATGAATAATTAAATAATAAAATTATTTATTTATTTATAGTAGAAAAATGATCACAACTAAATAAATAATAATTTACTTAATTATAGAGAGAAGGGCACATTAGTGACATAATTAAATAAATATAATTTATTTAATTAATGAAAGAAGTAGAAAAGAAAGAAATTAATTAATTAAATAATTAAAATTATTTAATTAATAGAAGAATGTGACTTTAGAGAATAATCAAATAATTAATATTATTCAATTATACAAGGAAGAAAATGAATTGATGAGAAAAAATGGTGAAAAAAAGGTTCACAAGCTTAGGGCATTTTTCAGTGTCTACATTTTGCCTCTCTTTGATACAATGCAATTTATTGCATTGTTTCAAATAAAGTTACCTCAAAAATATGCCTCGATGTGTTGTGGTGATAGCTAAATAGACCTATCCCCCTTGGAAAATTTGACAAATTTTGAAAGAGTTTTGAAAAGTTTGAAAAATTGTTTCGATAAGCACAACTAATAGTAGATGAATGCAAGGACTGACAAAAATAAATGTTAACGAGTGGACAATGTTAGCATAAAGTTAGTGAAGATTAAAAAGGATTGATACTTTGCTTGATAGATGCTAGGCTTGCATGTTTATCACCATTAGGTGTTAAAAATTATGACAAATGGACAATAAACACCATGGTATGACATAGACCAAGGTGTGAAATGTTATCCCTTTACAAAAAAAAAAGAGACTTGATAGGCAAGGAATGTCATGAATCATACTAAGAGTGAAATTGCCCCAATATTTTTACCACGACAAACCAAAAAAAAAATCAAAGAAAAAGTGGGTCATGATACATCTTCAATCCTCTAAATCCTTTTTGGTACATCCTCAAGGTGGTTAGTAACATGACCAAAAGAAAAATCAATAAAAGATTAGACATACTGGACCAACAAAATCGACAACCAAATAGATTATTTTCTAGTATTTTCTGATATGAATGACAAGATTGATGGATTGATAAGTAACACCTAGTTTTAGGAAAAGAATCACATCATATAAGATGTCAAGTCTGGTTTCGACAAAGCAACACCTCTATAAGGAAAATGATAGAATTGATAAAAGACAATGTTTGATTTCATGAAGGACACATCCTATATAAGACAAATGATAGGAACGGGTTTGGTTTTAAGAAATGAGGTAAGTCGTATAAGAAATCAAGTCTAGTTTTGACAATGGCACCACTTCTATAAGACAATTAATTGAAAAAATTGACTTTTGATGTTTGATTGATTAGGCAATTGATTGAGTTGGTTTGAAGACTAGTTGGAAAGTTTTTCTATTGATTCATAATTTGATTGAGACTCAGATGACTATTTGCTTCTAATGAAAATGTTTGATTTATTGTATTATGGACAGTGACACACTCGACAAACCCTAATGGATTGACCTAGTGCCTCAAAGGCTCATCGATTGATGGCCTTTCCTATGTTATACATGTAGAGACATCGTAGTTCTCCATACTTGACCTTGTTTTATTGACTAAAAACAAAATTATAAATGATTCGATTTAACAAACCCTAAAGGACTGACCTAGTTCATCGGGGGCTCATCAAAGATGGAATTTCCTACATAGCAATGCACAAATAGATCGTAGTTCAACTGGACTTAAACTGACATGACTTGACAATGATTCTATTTTTTGGAATTTTGAAGGTTGTTTGGAGTTTTTGGGTTTTTTGGATTTTTGGAGTTTTTTATTTTTTTCGATTTTTGGGGATATTTGATTTTTTTGGATTTTTGGAATATTTGATTTTTTACTATTTTTGTTGCTTTAGGACATCCAATAGCAAGTCTAGGATCCATTGAGTTCATAGGTTAACTACTTTCCCCCAACCGGGTGTAGGACCAACTTATTGAGGATGGAATCGAATGGGCCTTATTGCAGGTGAAGGATGCAAAATGTCAACCATTCCAAGCTATGGGAAGGACAACAAAGTATTATTATGGATGACATGAGAAAGCATTAAGATGAATTTATTATGAATGAGGGTGGAAAACTAGATAGAATGATGGTAAATGATAGAGTTAAGACTGACTACACGACACCTATTTTACAAGTTTTCGCCATGGTACTTATCCAAAGTGTCGTCGAAGTGGTTTTCACTATTGGATGAATTATTTCTCTTTACTGTTTTTTTGATGTCACCAAGATGCTTGTTTGCCAGGTTTTCATCAGGCTAGCAATTTTTTTATTTTTCTATTTTGTTTGTATTTTTGTATTTTTATGTTTTTGGCATGGCTTTCTCAAGCTAGGTGTAAAATTTGTGTAAGTTCAAGCTATTGATACGCTTTGTAAATGGTTCCCCTTTAGGAGTTGAAAGCTAATATTCTTTGGACCCATATGTTGACATCTCAAACGTGAGTGACCATGTTGGATGAAAGGATGTGAAGGGTGTGAATGATGGATGTGGAGGATCATTGTTGCAACAAATGAAGGGAGATAGAGTATGGTCCCTAACATGCACACTACATGGGTCATCTAGTGTCACACAAAAAGGATTTTGGGCAACCAGTGAGCTACAACATGTAGAGGGGTCATCTTCGAAGGTCCATCAAGAAACATTACCAATGAGAGATTTTATGGTATGATGGATGTGTGGATATGGATGAAGCTGGTAAATTTTATGAAATGGGTGGAGAGGATGAAAATAAATACTTTAGATAAACAAGATTTTCTTTTGGAATCCTGCCTTGATAAATGCCCTCAGTTATTTTTTATGAAGAGGCATAATTGAAGATCAATTTTGGCTCAATTTCATTCTTGACTTCTATTTTTGTCTCTGACTTGTACAATAGCTTTTGATTTTGACTAAAGGACATTTCTCTATATTTCTCTCTTTGTATGTTTTCTTTTGATTCTGAATCTCCATTTAGAAAAGGCACTTTCACCTTTGATTTTTGAATTATATCCTTGCTATTTTATCTAAGTGATACTTGTTGATCCATATCTATGAGGTGGGTGGGTGTGAGTGAGATAGATGATTCAAAATGAAGTGGATTAGATGGATGAGATAGGTGAGGTGATAAGAATTTTTGTTCATAAAAGAGATTGGAGATGCACTCAATGGATTCTTTGAGACTATCCTTTTCAGCACTATTAACATCAAAGGAAGCTTGCACACCCTTAACAAGTTGCCAAGAAGGATTAGCAGAGGAAACCATAAGGGATGCATACCCTAACCTAGGATGGTTGAAATGGAAGGAAAAGATTCATGAGATGTAGAGGGATGCTCTTGAATAGGTATCATCAACATTGCAAAATGTTTCAATCTAGGCATGACCATCTATTTTCATATTTGAATCTTCCTTAACATCATTTTAGAAGCCTGGATATCCTTCGCAATATTAACAATTTTACCTGTGGATGACTTCTCGGCATAAAATGAACTGTCCATACAATACTCTTCACATCCCATGTCATGGACCTAGACCTTGGTTTTGGAAGGTGGAGTATTGGAAGTGGATGATTTGACCAAGGAAGATGGATCAATTTAATGTGATGAGGTGGAGAATGAAGCTTCCTGATTAATAGGAACTTGAAATTCAGTAGTCCCCTTCAAATTATTACAATATTATAAAGGGTCAAGATCACCAGCTATTGTGATCTCAGTGCTGTTGTGGGGAAACTTAAAAGAATTAATGGTATGTAGATGGAATGACCTTCATAGCATGAATCCATGGCCAGCCAAGGAGGAGATTATAATAGAGATCCTGGTCCAACACTTAGAATGTGGTATCTAATATAGAGGGCCCAACTCTTATAGATAATGATATGATAGCCTTGGAAGAGTGTTTTGCATCATCATATGCCTTTATTACAATGTTTTTTGAAGAATCGACACAAGCTTTAGAGAAACCTAAATCCATGACCAGTTTTAGAGTGCATATGTTCAATCCACCTCTGCCATATACCAAGACTCATCTGATTTTATGTTTATTAATTTAGAATTCTAGGTGTAGAGGGCCATTATGGTTGGACTTTTGCAATGAGAAGTATTGATCAAAAAAGGTGACATGGTGAGTGTTCAATAATTATCCCACAATTTCCTAGAATCGAGTGACATCAAGGCCGGTAGGCACAAAAATATCTTGCAATGCTTTATCTAGGATAGCCTTGTGTTTGGGAGATATGCAGAGTAACTCAAGGATAGACATCTACGCAAGTGTTTCTCCCAAATGGTCTAAGATATTATTTTGTGGTTTTGGCTATTTTTTAGGGGGAGCACCTTGTATGGTTACCTTGGTTTCTCACATTTTTACAACACATTATGGTAGTTTCTTAATGGTAATGTTGTTGACATGGTTATTTGAAGCTTGAATGTGATTTATAGTATATTCATAAGCAATGTGGGTGAATTTGGCATGATTGTTGGTCTTTGTACCTAAGTTGGTGGCTTTCCCTTTCCCATGGTCATGAAAAGGATTAATAAAAATGGTATGGTCACTATTAGAGGTCGGTTGTTGATTGTCTCCTTCTATGACACCATTTTTTATTAGGTCCTGAATTATATTCTTCAGTTGTTTTCCGTTTGATACGGTGGTAATCACAAAAAGGAATTTTCATCCCACCATGATGGCTTAAATGGCCTTGTTGGATCATAATATTTCACCTCAGAAAGTTGGATAACCTTGGACTACAAAATTTGTTTCAAGATAGATTCAATTGGTTCCCCTAAGGGAGTATATTTTCGTCTTGGTGGAAAGTTCTTTTTTGATGCACATCCTTGGTTGTTCTAGATGGAGTTTTTTATTTTCTTAAGGACATGTGGTGATTTTTTTGATGTGTTATGTCCTTTAGGTGTGATTGTGGGACCAAATACATGTATTTCCTTTGTATCAACAACTCCATAGTTTGTGACATTCTTATTGTGTACCCAATACTTGTTTTTTTCATTTCAAGTACTTTGGGTGTTCTGAGTTTTATTGAAAGATTTAAGTTCCTCTTTTGCAATGAGTGCCCATTCAAGGGTGGTACCCTTTTCCACAACATCAAAAAATGTAGTGCAAAAATATATTTGTAGTGGGTACTTCAATTTTGTGACCAAATTTTCAACAAACATGATAACTCTTTTTTTTTTGGTATCTCACAAGGACATCGATTTTCCAAGCTTCTCCATATTTGGAGGAATTTTATGAATGTATCTCCTTCCTCTTTTTTAGTGTGGAAAAATGAGGCTATGCTTATTTCATTTTCAATGTTGTATGTAAAACGTTCCATGAATTTGTCTACTAATTCAGCCCATGTCCTTATACCTGTAGGTAAATGGGAAAACCATTCGAGTTCTTTTCCTATGAGACTCTTTGGGAATAGTCTCATGAGATATTTATGTTTAGATACAATGTTTATGTAATTCATGTGAAATTATCTTACATGTTCAATTGGGCTCCCTTTTCCTCTATACTTGGTAGAGTTTGGAATGACATATTTATGAGGAAATGGAGGCATGCATATGATCTTGTCAAAGGGGTATGGACATAACTCCTGTATCTAATAATCCTTCTTTGTTTATATTTGAATGTTGTACATTTTTCTTTGTAGTGAAACCATTTGGTTTGTCAAGACATAAACTTGATTCAATGATGTGTCCATTGTGTTTGTGATGGCATTATGATGTGGTCCAATTTTTGAGGTTTATTGTATTTGTGATGGAATTATGATATGGTCCCATGTTTGAGGTTTATAATCCAATATTTTGAGTGGATAAATGTGGTGGATTTTGATTTGGAATGTTGTGGGTGAAAGTTGGAATATGACTTTGGATATTTGGAATGAAAGTTGGAATATGGTTAATGTGTGGAGGATTGAATTGTGTTTGTAATGGGCTTGAACTTGTTTTTCTATGTGGATTTCGGGTGTCATGTTGTTGAAAAGGCCCTTGTGTGTTTCTTTGTAGGGAAATGATTATGGTAGGACCTTGTGATGATGTATTGGAATTTGAATTCAAATTGGCATTGGGTGTGGTGCTTGTTTGTGGCTTAGGTCCACTAACATAAATTCGTTGTGCTTTGTTCAATGTATTATTGTTACCCATTGAAAAATGAATCAATGATGACACACCCATAGCATTAGATGATGAACCAAATAGATTAAATGTATTTCTAGGGGTTTGTGTTATAGCTTGTGAATCTTGTGTACCAAATAGTGGTGTGGCATTGACTGTCATGGTATTTTGTGAAGTCCCTCCTAATTGCATGGTAGTATGTATTTGTGGAGTAGCATGACTAGGAGTAGATCTACTGTGTCCTTGGTTTTGTGTTGCGTTAAGTTTATTAACATAAAAACCATGAGGAAGTTTATCTCCCTTTGTAATAGTTTTGCTAGGAATCATTTTGGGTCTTGTGCTAGCATTTCATCTACAAACCATGTAACATTGGGGTCTTGAGTTGTTGACTCAATCTCTTCTTTAGTTAGAGGTCTTTGAACATATGTATTGTGAACCTTTCAAAAGGATTGGGAATTGATGATTGTGTCCTAGGTGTCTCATTAGACCCAAATCTCACGTTACTAATAGGATTGAAAAAGTGATCTTCATTGGTGTAATCAATTTCTTTTCTTTTCCTTTGTAATCACATTTGGACCATATAAGACTTTCACATGTGATGAATGATATGAAGTCTAAGGAATGATGATGTAATAGTAAGACTAAGACTAAGGTATTCAACTATACTATATTTTTCCGAGTTTTCAATATATAAGAAATTCCAAATGATGGTTCACATATGGCCAAGATTAACATAAAAATTGGCAATAAATGAAATTGAGATGTGATAATGTCACTATGATTCCAAAATCTATGGTAATACCAAGACTAAAGTATGCCAATGTGATGTTATGGTGAAATGTGTAATATTAATAAATTTATGACATGAAGTCTAAGCACTTTTGGTGGGCCTAAGAAGAGGTTACCAACCAAAATAAGATGGTCCAAAGTAGAAAATCTAATTTTCAAGACCTTAAGAATGAAAAAGAATAAAGTGATGATGATTAATAAAGTTGACCTCAAACTAGAATTATGAGTTTAAAGGACCAACCTAAATAACAAAGATTGATCAATGGAAAGACAAGCTCAAGACAACCTAAATTTGAGACCATAATCTAAGAAAAAGTATGATAAGTTTCCTAATCTAAAGTCTACAAAAGTGTACGCACCTAATGAGTAACCTAGGTTTTTATACATGTGACTAATGCAATGGTAGCTTAGATGAATCAAAAAAAATGAATGATAAAAAATGAGCAATTTTGTAGTCTGATGAGATGATTACAGTAATGAATTGATCTAGAAGAAGACCAAACTAGAATTTTCCAAAACTTTGGTTAACTAGAAAATGCAATGCATGGTTTGTCAAATATGTTTTAAAGTTTTTAAAATGTGGTGCTCTATTTTCAACAAATGCAATGCACAATCTATCAACTATGGAATTCTATTTCGAAGATGCATTGAATAGGTTTTAGCAAATGTGATTATCTATCTAGTAATTGTGGTGTTCTATTTTGTACAGATGCAGTGAATACGTTTTAGCAAATTTGGTGCTCTTTCTAGCAATTACATCATTCTATTTTGTAGATTTGATGAATAGAGTGCTTTCTCCTAGTTTGAATTTTTTAGATTGAATTTTTGTCTTAGGTTTATGTCAAATGTGATTTCAAGCACAACAAAAAATCTAAAAATAAGTCTTGGCTATTGAGTGACCAAATTTTGTGAGCATAATGTGTAAATTCAAGGGTTATTCACCCCAATTACCACATGTCTAAACATAATTCAAAAAAACTTCACACACATAAAACACTTCCTATCTCTAAGGTCAATGGCCAATTGCAGCATAACATATGCCCACATCTTGGAATATCCTTTGACGCAAATGTAGGGACACCTAAAGTGGGTGTATACACTCTTGTCTTTATGAGAGATGATAGGTAGGGGCCTCTAGGACTAGAAGGATGACCCAATCACCCTCTCCCCGAAAAGCCAAATGTAGCTTAGGCTAAGTTAGGGATTTTTATCTCATCTCAAGGGAGCCAAATGGTGACTAAATTCAAGGTGTAATGCTACACCTTTGCAGTGATAATGACACTAATAAACTCGATCAAAATGGTGAGCCTCTAACTAATTTGTATTCTAGACACTACTCAGGGATATACCACCTCATGAGCATCCAACAAGCCACTTAAGACTTTAAGAAACCCTACTATGGTACATTAGAATACCTCAAAGATTACTTCCCCATTTGGATTAACACTATACAGTGAAGGTGTAAGGAAACTTGCAGCCATTGTATGACGATTTCCATATAACCCAAAGTAGACAACTATTGGCAAAACAAGGATAGACAATTGAGAGGGGGGTGAATCAGTTGTTACAAAAATTAAGCTTATTTAACCTTAAACAACCTTTTATCTCATATATGATAATTAATAGTGAAATCATAAATCAACAACACATCAAAGACACATGAAAACCAATATTTTTATATGTAGAAACCCTATTAGGGGAAAAACCATGGTGGATGTTAGTCCACAAGAGTATAATTTGTTAGAAGTATAATGAAAGAAATGAATAGGGAATGCACATGCATTCGGTCACACTGCCTAGAGCTCACTACTCAAAGGGAAGGACCACTACCTTACATAAGACAATCAGATTAAATCCATCTGATGAACATGAACTAAGAAATTAGCTTCTTCATAAGCCTGATTATAGTTTCAGTTAGGCACAAATATACTTTTCTCAACCTTCTTCACACTTTGCTCTGCAATCAAATGATTTGATCTTTATTCACACATATACACATGGACATAAACCTCTACACACACTAAAAATGAAGAGACAATCACTCTTAAATATCCACTATACGGATTTACATCGACAACTTTGCCAACCAAAAATAAAGAATAAATTACAACTTTCAGCCTCAATACATGAACAAATCATAATGCACACCAACCTAAGTTAGTCACAACATAGTGAAGATGTAAATAAACACCTCGAACATGCCAAAAAATAAAATATTAATCCATAAGGATCCGCAACACACTACCACCATCATGTCGGCCAAGAACATGAAAACCTTAAGCACACAAGGAAAAATCTTCAATCACGAACACACCGATCAACATAGACAAACCACACTGATACAGCATGATCTAGAAACATCACTGAACACCTCAAGAACATACACAACAACCCAATTCACTATAATTTCAATCTCATCTTCCAGAACCACCTGCTACAGTCACTGAATAACTGTAGGAACACAAAACTTCATAACTTCCTCAATTCTTGATGTGTACCATTGAAACTTTTGGAAAACATACTAGATAGTCTCAATAACAAACCCTTTAGTGTGTGCCTCCTAATCATCAACGTACATAAATTTTCATCACTCTGACCTTCTCAGCTTCATTGGTTGCCTGTAATATATTTATTACAATTTTCTTAATCTCCTCAACATATACAACCTTCAAAATCACCAATTCTAATAGTGTTGACATCAATGATAACCACATATCAGCAACATAACCACAACATCCAACAATAAAAATGCAAATACGCACTCAAAATCGACATGCAAGAGAATAAACAACATACCCATCAAAGATGACACAAGATACCCTATGAAAACTCTCAAGAGGGAAAAACCTACCCTTCAAAAGCATCCATACTCCATTATATTAATCAGCCATGAAGAAAATACAAGAGCTACAATGAACCCTTCTGAAGCATCAAGTCCTCCAATGCATTCCAATGTATCCAAGAATGAATTCACACATCCCATTCCATGCTTCAGAAATGCACTCTCAAGAAAACTCAATAATGACATCCAAACGGCTCAGCCAACATAAACCACTACACATGTGTTTTCTTTTATAGACACAAGCTCACACAAAATACAACTAGTGTTTTAGGTTAAACCATGTACCATAAAACTATGTGAATACAAAACCACTAACCCCTTATTTAATATTGGGTACTAATACATAACATTATTTAATATTTCTTTGATATTAAATTATTATCACATGTCTCCCACACAATAATTAATGTTACAATATTACAATAAAACATAAGTGGGTCCCCAAATAATTACCTAGTGTGATTAACAACACCACCAGGGTGTATCACAACTAAATAATTATTTAATTACAATATTATAATAAATAAATTTATTAAATGGTGTAGAATACCATATCCCAATAGAAGGCTAATAGAATTTTGGACTTGAGTTTCATCTCAACCTTTTATATAGCAGATCGAGGGAAAAATCGCTTTTGTTCGCCAATGAGTTCTCTATTAGGATGTGTCTCAAAGGTAGGCCTTATCTAAAGGGTTGTACAAAAGTGATAAAAAATACAATTTTTTTTTATCTCCAACATCATACAAAGATGTGAGGAGAGAGAATAGACATGTATTTTATCACACTATCAAACATTCATTAACCTTTAGAAAAAAAAATGTGTGGTGTGACAATGAAATTGTCATGAAGTGTTTTTGATTCCCAAGATCAATTAAAGTGTGAGGGAAGAGTATACACACCTCAAAACACAAACAAGATCACAAGACAAAGAAGACAATGATTTTGTTTAATCCCCAAATGAGAGATATGATAAAGCAAAGACACTTGAATGAAATTTGTTCTTTTTAACCCAATGAGTGAAGATGCACGTTGTTCTTTTTAGCCTAATGAGTGAAGATGGAAATTGTTGTTTTTTATCTCAATGAGTGAAGATGCAAATTATTTTTCTTTTCAACCCAATGAGTGTGTCTAATCAAAATATTCTTATCTTAAACAAAGACAAATAAAAACCCTGCAAAATATGGATTAGTAATTCCAAAGGAAAATATCTCCTCCAAATATAAGCCACATGCTGCCAACCAACAATTAGTAGCACAAAAACTTCTAATCTACTGAATGGAAAAAGAATGAAATGAAAAGTCCTAATTAAAACCCTAATTAAGACTGATATGAAAATATGGCTTAGAATATCACAAATGTGGCTCACTATTCTGAAATAGATGCGGTGAACCAAATAGCAACTCCAGCGAACCAAAAAGTGACTATATCACATCATCAAAAATAGATGTGGTGAAACCCCAAATAGATGTGGTGCATGACCTGAAAGCTACAAAAACAATCAAATCTAGAAAAATCTAGAAAATCTTGAAATAACAATAATGTAATTATTTTGTCGAGATATGAAAAGAAAAACTACAAAGCTAAGAAATAATAGAAATTCTTGAAAATAGACTAATTAAATGATTTTCCCTATATTCAAACAAATGTGGCTTTCTATCTTCACAAATAAATTGCAGGATCTATTGAATGCATTATGTTGTACCATAAATACATCTTAATATCTTGCAAATGTGTCATTCAAACTTACAATTACATCGTAGACCTAAAACTCAATATTTCTTAAAAAATATTTAAAATCTAGTAAGTTCACATCGGGTTCACCAATGTATAATAGGGTAAAATCAAGGTAAAAGGCGCGAATCAATAAAAATCAAACCCTAAAAGGCCCTAAACCAATAATGAAGCACAAATGAATATAGAAACATAAAATGATGAAGCAATATTACCATAAGTCCCTATGCCATGGTTGATTCACCTTCATTGCCCTTCTCCATATTGCTTTATATGCTTGATTGCCCTCAAATTTTGAGTATGCAACAATAAGCCTAGTGATAATGATAGAAAAATATTGAATATTGTACTTGTCTCCTTGAGTAGCATGTACTTGAGATTGCCTAGATCGATAAGGATAAAATGACAATGACAAGTCTCTTTTATAGAAAACCAAATTTGAATGAAGGGCTAGGATTAAAAGACAATATGACATGAGGATCAATGATCAAGATTTTCTTAAGAAGCAATGAAATAGGGTTAGGGAAAAATTAGGCCAAAGATAGGGTTTGGTTAAGGATGGATAGATGAGATTTAATTATAAAATAATTCAATCAAGGGTGGAAATTAATTGAGATGTGAAGGGATAAGAATGGCATGGATAAAGAAGTTGGCATAGAAAAAGAGGTTCGTGGAGTAAATTAAATAATTATAAAATTATTTAATCTAGGAGGGAAAGTGACTAATTAAATAATTAAAGAAAATATTTAATTATAGAAGAAGAGGGAAATGTTCACTTTTTAATTAAATAATAATTTAATTCAAAAGTGAAGGAAAAGGGAAAATTAACAAATAATTAAATAAATAAAATGTATTTAATCATGGAGGAAGAGGCCAATGAATAATTAAATAAATTATTTAATTATAGTAGAAAAATGATAATAATTAAATAAATAAGAATTTACTTAATTATAAAGAGAAGGGGACATTAGTGGCATAATTAAATAAATATAATTTATTTAATTAATCAAAGAAGAATAAAAAATGCAATGAATTAATTAAATAATTAAAATTATTTAATTAATAGAAGAATGTTACTTTAGACAATAATCAAATAATTAAGATTATTCAATTATGCAGGGAAGAAAGGGAATTAATGAGGAAAAATGGTGAAAAGTAAGGTTCACAAACTTAGGACATTTTTTAGTGTATACAATTTCCATAAGCTTACCTAATTAATTATTTATACATTTTACAAGAAAAAATGATATCTACCTAATTGCTAGTTAAATGCAGATGCTTTGATTCCTTAGTGGTGTGTGCATGTTCTAGATTCCATAATGCTTACCTATTGTCACTGGCTAAATACTCCTACCCCAACCATGTTCTTGGTCTTCAACCTATTCCTACATTCACACACTTGAACTTGCAGATTTTCATCAATAACCATTAACCAATGCTCGTAACGAAAAGATTCCATTTCACATCATAGAATTCATATTTTTGTATTCAATCATATGAATATAAATATATTTCAAATGACATTAAAATCTTAAATTTATCACAGGTCAAAATTGATAAATTTAATTTTTCATAAATATTTAAATTACTTATCATTATTAAATGTAAGAAAAATTTGAGACATGACATCGGGAAATTCAGAGAAAGGCATAAGGAATTCAATGAAAAATTGAAGCAAGCAAATGAAGACCTCAGTGAACTTAGAGTACAAGTGGAAGAAAAGAAAAAAGTTGAAAAATGTCTAAGTTCAATGGTGGAAAACAAATCTAATGAATGCATGAGGCTTGAATAATAAGTGGTAAATTTGAGATCATATTTGGAGAAGGAAAGAAGTCATGAAGACAAATTTAAGACATGTTTTACAATACTTGATGAGTTAATTGCAGGAAAATAAGCATCTAAAGACAAGGGTGGTCTAGGACTTGAAAAGGGAGAAAGATCAAAACAATATCAAACATCTAATACAAATAAGTTTAGTGAGAAGACAAAAGACAAGAATAAAAATGCTATGTTCGGAAATAAAAGAAGCAATGCTAGAAGACCTTTTATTAGACAACAAAATGCTCAAAGGTACTCATCTTTCAATGAAATTTGTTATTCTTGAAATAAATTTGGACATAAAGAAAAGGGATGTAGAAGCAGATTGAATCAAAATGTTTCATCCTTTACTAGTCAATGGTTTACATGCAATAAATTTGGACATAGAGCAAGTGAATGCAAAATTCAAATGATGAATGCATATAACAATGGTAGAATGCTTCAACCTTTCAATGGATATTATTATACATGCTATGGATTTGGACACAAAGCTAATCAATACAGATTTAGAATGAATGAAAGGAATAATGATCAAAGGAATATCATATGAAACAATTGTAGAAGGACATGACATATTGCTAAATTTTGTAGAAGCAAAAACATAAGGAAAGACAATCCAATAAAGAAGAATAAACCAATCAAAAATATTGATCTGGATGAAGTGAATAAGGAAATGGAAAAGATCTAGAGAAAGAAAGATGAGACTGAGGATAACTAAGAATCTATACCTCTCTGATGTAGATGTTTCCTCTTATAACTAAGCCTAGAGCTATGGCTTATGGGGAGCTTTAATGAATATCCTATGTCCCCTACCAAAAAAAAGGTGCTTAAGATATAACATGAAGATATGTCATGGAGAATGAAATTCTCAATCTATGGAAGAAAATTGTGGAAGAAATATACTAATGCGGCAATTTGGGAAGCTTGGAAAGTTGACTATGTAAATAGGTTTTAGGGTTATCAGATTTTTGTCTGAAGCATTTATTGTTGAAATAGTTCAAATAATAGAGTTAAAAGCATACTTGCAAAGGAAATTTCATTTCATTAAATTCATTTGAAGAAGAATAAAGGAACAAGAATTGAGTTTGAAGGGTCTAAATCATCTCCAAGTTGCAAAATTTCAAAACCCTACTTTGTCGAGTAGAGAAAAAGGTATCTAGGAATCCCTATACATTCTAATTTTCTGGAACTATCAGTTGAAGGAAATTTTAATGCAATGATGACACTCGAAATTGTAGATGTTTCTCAAAGATTGCAGCCCAAATTTAAAATATATTCCATAAAATTTTTAGAAGATGATCCCCTAGGTGCATTTTCACATATACCTCCTAGGGTTCTACCTATTGAAGATATTAGGGCCTCCATTCATGATAATGTGGAAGAAAACCCCTATATAAAATTGTTTGATCTATGGGTAGATGAGTTATTTGGAGAATCTTACACCTTAAAACCAAAATACAATATCCTAATTAAGAAGAAATTAGTTGTGTGGCACTAGTTTCCAAACTTTAGCTATGAAGAGAAGTGCATTAGAATGGCCTTAAGAAAAATTCACAATCATTTTATGTGGATTGGTGGCCCTCACATGATTACCAAAGAATTGATTAGAGAAATAATTGGTTTATGGTACACCATACCGATTCCAGTCTTGATGCTATGAACAAATAAATAATGGTGAAAACAGGTGCTGCAATAAGCCCTATTAGAAATTCAATAGTTCAATCTATAGTTATGGTTATTGGACACAAGATTTATGGAGACAATTCAGTCTCTACCACTGTAATTCATGTGGCACTTGATATGATTGATAACAATGTTGAGTAAGACCTCTATGAGTTGCTCGAACAGCAATTGATGGAGAAATTGAAGGAAAAGAAGAAAAATAATATATTTAGGTACAACACATTGGTGGTATAAGATGGGGAAAATCAATAGCATAGATAAAATTGATAGCCAACACAAATCTAATCTATTAACCTCATCCAGACAAGAAAATACAAACAAATGGAGAATAATAAGTTAAAAGCATTCAACTCAAATACTCCCCTTTGAAATTGCTTCACTTCCCTTGTCTCTCCTATTTCTTCTTATGCGAATATTTCCCTCAAATTTGTTGTTGAAGTTGTGCAAATACCTACAAATTGTAAGCAAGGAAGTTGGAGATAATGGCTATTAAATTAAAATGGAGAAAGGTTGCTTTTATAGACAAAATTTCGAATAGATGGTTGAGATTAATCTTCTAGAAAGATTCTAAGATCAACAGATGAGGATTCATAAGAGGGAGGTTACAAGATGTATGGCCAAGATCGAGTTTCTAGAAATATGCCAAGATCAACAGTTGAAAATTGATGCAACCAGAATATTCCATGCATGGAAAATATATGACACTGATGGCTATGACACCCAACGGCTATGTTAGACATGTGGGCAATGATAGACATGCAAGCTATGACATGAAACGATGACAGGGGATCTTTGACTAAAATGCAGGAATAAATAATTTAAATTATTTATTCAAAAATGGAGGAGAAGGACAAGTGGCAAATAAATAATTTATTTGGAGGAAATGAAAAAGGAGATTTAATTAAATTCATAAATTTAATTAAAGGAGGAGATATAAATTAAGCATGGATAATTGATTTGGATCAATTATTCAAAAGAGAAGAATGACAGATAATTAAATAATTTTCTCAATTATTTAATTATAGAAGAATAAAAGGTCAATTAATACTTATTATCTAACTATAGATAGGTGATGGAAGATAAATAATTAAATAAATAACGATTTATTTAATTATTGAAGAAAAGGGGGGAATAGTAACACAATTAATTTATTTAATTGATCAGGATAGAATAAAGATTAGAAAGTGAATTAATTAAATAATTAAAAATTATTTAATTAAAAGAAGAATATGATTAAAAATAATCAAATAATTAAAATTATTTAATTATTCAGAGATGGAGACCAGGAAAAATGACTCTTATAGACTTAGGACATTTTTTAGCATCTACATTTTCCCCCTCTTTGACATAATGCAATTCATCACGTTGTGTCAAAGAAATTTAATTTTGAAATATGTCGTAGTGTAAAGAGAAAGGGGAAGGATGACCAAGAGGGTTGTGGTATGCCCCCTCGAAAGGACAAGCGAGTTCAAAGAACATGAATGTGCTTTCAAAATGGAAGATAAGACTAGAGGATGAATGACAGAAGAAATTTTAGCATGAAGGAGATGGATGTTAGCATGAAAAGGGGAAGAACGATATATAGGAAATGATAAGGGAACCAAATTTGATGTTTAAATATTTATATTTATCATCATTGGGCATCAAAACTGTCACAAATGGACCACAAACACCATGGTATGACATAAACCAAGGTGTGCAAGGTGACCATTTATGAGAGACAAGAAATTCAAAAGATAGATCCAAAAGAAAAGGAATTCCCTAGCTCATACTAAGGATCCATTATCCCAATCTTTTTGCCAAGACAAAGCACAGACAACAAACAAAGAAAAGAGGCCATGATCCATTATTGTCCCTCTAAATCCATTGATAGGAAATCCTTGAGGAGACTAGTAACATGACCCAAAACCAATTGAAAATATAAGATAATCCATACCAATAAAGTGTTTACCAAGATAGTTTTTTCCAATGATAATGAGGATTGGCTGATTGGTTGATTAGGTTGACCAAGACGATTGAGTTGATTGATAGGTTGACAAGGATTGATAAAATGATTTGATTGACCATGCCTAGCCTCATGAAGGACACATCTTGATGAAGGAAAGATTGATTTACCAAGATGATAAGATTGATTGGTGTGACAAAGTTGATTGACAAAGATGAAAAATTGATTGATAATGATAACACCCGGATTTAGGAAGGACACATCTTGATTAAGGCAAGATTGATTGACAAAGTCAAGAATATTGTGTGTTTGTTTGTTTGAAAAATATTCATTGATAAAGTTGATAAAGTTGTTATGACCAAGCAATGTGATGATACCCAATTTTAGGAAGGACACACCCTGTTTGAGGCAAAGGACACATCTGATGAAGTTGACCAAGTGCTAAGTGTTGACAAGACACCTAACTCCAAGGACACATCCTACTCAAGGTGAATGATAAGGTTGACAAAGTCTAATCCTAGGAAGGACACATCTTGATAAAAGAGAAGGGATAAGCCTGAATGAGACAAATGGTATAATACCTCATTCCAACCGAATGACTAGGTTGATTGAGGATAAGATAATTGATTGATGAAATATTTCATTCATTTGTTGTTTCTTGATTTAGTTTGAATGGTGATTGCTTCCAGACCAAGGACACAACCTGACTTGAAGAACCCTAAAGGACTTGACCTAAGGGGCCTCAGGGGCTCATTGATAGATGGCCTTGCCTATGTAGCAATGCACAGAGACCTCATAGTTTGACATGGCTTGACTTTATCTTATTTGACAAAATACCGAATCATTATTTTATTTGGACAACCTAAAGGGACTGACCTAATGCCTCAAGGGCTCATTTAAGATAATCCTTGCCTACTTAGCAAATGCGCAAAGGCAACGTAGTTTGACCACTCTAACAAAGTTGATTCAGATTATTTTTTGGGAGTTTTGAATTTTTTGATGTTTTTGGATTTTGAGGTTTTTATGATTTTTTTGGATTTTGAAATGTTTTTATTTTTTTGGATGTTTGAAATGTTGTGATTTTTTTGGATTTTTTCAGGATATTTTATGATTTTTATGGATTTTAAAGGTTTTAAAGGGATGATACCATATTTTATTTCCCTTGAATACTTAAGTCAAGGAATTTCCCCCAGTCAGGTATAGGGCTAGTTTACTATGTGTGAGGGGAAGTGGCAAATGTGATGAATGGATATGAAAGCAAAGAATGCTAAATGTAAGTGGTTTTCAGGCCATGGGAAGGATGGTGAAGCTTGATTATGGATGAATGAGACTTTATTATGGATGTTAACTATAGGGATCATGAAAAATGAAAGTGAAAGATACCCACAATCAACCAGGCAGGCATGCACAAGGATCCAAGGACAAACATGATCTTGCCCCTAATCAAGCTGAAAACCAATTGATAAGTGATGATGATGATGAAAATGTTGTTTGATATGGGAAGGAAACGTCCTGAAACAACGTGAGGATTGGGGAATACATATCTATGGATGATAATGTAACTAAAGGATCAAGGTTTTCATCCAGGCTAGGAACAAATCCAATGAATGTTGTGGATGATGCACTAGAGTGCATAGCAAGATTATATGGATTAGGATTATTGCATTTGCAATGATTAACCTTAGGACTCGATGGGATTATGGAGGGCACTTGGATAAGTGAATTAGAATCCTTAAATCAATGACAAGGGAAAACCAAGTCCAACAATAGGTATGAAAGGATAATGGATTGATTTTGGAAAAGGATAAGGGATATGAGGATTATTGGATGGAAGAATTAGGATATGATCTCCAAGGAATATTTTGCATAGGAATAATTTATTTTCTCCAAGATATGGGTTTGGATAAATTCTAAGAAGGCAATGACATGATATTTCATGGGTCGTGTATGACCAAAGGAAAGAAATGTCATGAATTTTCCCAAAACATGACTTATGTTTGTACCCCATTTCTTTATCAAGATCAAGGAAGGTGGGAGAATGGATGGAAATGATAGGGCTTAGATCGATAGATGGAAATTTCATGAGAAAGGAAAGGGAGATGAGACAACTTGCCCCCAAGTGTAATGGTCCACATAGATAATTGCTCTTACACACGATGCTTGTTTTCTAGGTTTTCATCATGGTACTTATCCAAAGTGCCATAAAAATGGTTTTCACGATTGGATCAAATTTTTCTCCACTATTTTTTTTCTCGTTTTTTTTAATTTTTGATGATGTCACACAAGACGCCTATTTGCTAGGTTTTCATCAAGGTGACAATTTTTTTTATATCGACTTGATGTTTTGGATGACTGTTGATTGTTATAAATCTTTTGATGGTGTTGATGTAGACATTGGTGTCATGATATACCAATAGTGACCTTTATGGAGTAATTGTCTTGTCAGGATCATAACACTTGCATACATCCGATCAATGTCATTTTGATCTTCTCTGATACTAGGTTTGGCCTTATCAAAATACACACATCATGATAGAGTACCATGGGAGTCCTTATGATAAAGAGTTGTTTCTAAGATGCGATGGATTTGTGAGGTATGATTTTTGGAATGATGGATGATGGTAGCCATGGAAGGATTATTTTTATTTTCCAAACTTGGGATGGTGGATAATCGAGTTTGGAATTTTGATTGGGATAGTGTTAGAAACCAACACCTTTATATGCCCTACTTGATGAGAATTTTGTGGCTCCACATTTTGATTGGCTTTTTGATCCGGAATATTTTCTTTGATTGATCCGTTTTTCTTTGGGATCCATTTTAACTTCATTTGTCCACTTGGATTTTTCTTTGATTCAATGGTATTTGACATTTGATTTTGAACTTCAAATTTAATAATTTTCCTTTTTGTTGGTTCCAAATGGAATATTTATTCATGTTGGAATGACAGTTTATGGTACGGATGGAAGGAGTGTTGGAAGCAACCTTATGACAAGGACTACTCATTGCCCCCATTTTGATGTTTGTATTAGATAAAGTTTCCCCTAATATCGAGGAGGTACCACTAACATCATTTTATTCTCTTATTGAAGAATAAACAAGACCTTGATGTCTAGGATTTGCATAGAATTGTATTGGTTCTATAATTCCTTTCCCACGTAGGCCCAGTCCTTTTCCTTGATACTAGATGCTCTGACATATTCTATTTGCAATGGGGTATTTGTTGTTTTGAAATCAAGAGGTGAACCCATCATTTTGTATGTGGAAATTTTTGCTTGGAATCTCCTCATCTGCAAGAAAGCCTACTTTAAAAAAGGTGGATGCTCCTAGTTCATAGGATGTTTTCAATTTATCATTCGCCATGCTTGTTTTTTCTTGATCATTTGGGATGTTAATTTGATCTATGGTGGATTTTGTATCTTCTTCTTTGACTTGATCCATAGTAGCTTATTTATGTTCCCCTTTGACTTGATCAATAGTAGCTTCTTTATGCTCTTCTTTTATGTTATCCATATCATTCATTGGATTATCTATGTGTCTAAAGTAGGCAAGTGTCTTATCTTGGGAAATAGAGGTGTTTGGAGTTTGGATAGGACCTACTTCAAAGTTTTGGTCATGGATGGTATAAAGGTCGATGAGAGGATCATTTTGCATTTCTTGTTCAATGGTAGGATCTTGGTCAAAAATAGGTTTATCTTGGACAACATGGTTGAGAACACAATCTTGATAAATGATAGGTGTATTTTGGATGCCATGACTAGGTAGAAGGATCTCTTGGATGGACTACTACGATCTTGATATGAAGGTGAAGCTACGATGTCACATTTTGGACTTTCTTTTTGAAATGCATCCTCAATTCTAGGCAATCTAATTTGATTTTGGACAAGGATATGATTTTCTTTGATAGACCCAATATATTGGCATGGAAATAATGGAGCTTCAATATCAAGATCTTTTTGGGTATTGGTAGGAAATGGAGGACATGATGGTGACAAATTTTTGGATGGTGTAAGATCAAAAATTTAATTGGATTTTATAACTTTGTTTTCATTTAGGAGTTGAAAAAGTTCCTTTGCTAGTTTTCCTTGGAGAGCATTAATTATTGTGTTTTTATTGAATGGTATTGTAGTTTGGGATGGAGTGGATGGAAATGGGTTAGTGGATGATGGATTAGGATAAGATATTGAGTATTGGAATGGACTAGTGGAAGGTTGGTTTCCCTTTTAAAAGTTAGGATAGTGATTAATAATGAACATTTGTTAGGGATTAAATGTATGGATTGTGTCAAATGACTCTTGATAGTGAGGGTAGATGGATGAAGGGCTGGAGCTTATGGATTGTTGGTAAGAAGGTTATGTGAGTGGTTGGTATTGATGATTGAGGGTTTATTGGTATTCAACTTGAATACAGAGAAGATCAAGGTAAAGCGAAGACATGGCCATAAATTTGGATTAGGATGGATAAGGAAAACTTAGTGAGGACCATACAAAACTTGTGACCTTTGGATGACAATGCAAGGTGCCAACGCAAAATGGATATGAAATTATGCTATCTTTTTGTGATCTCCAAGGATATAAGGATGCAAAGTGCTAATTTACCTAAGACCAAGATTAAGGAATGTTGGAATGATAATGACCCTATGACCAAAGGATATGATATGCAAGTATGATGATGACCTAAGGATATGTTTTTTTTTGGGGATTTTTGGGATAATATAGGGATGTGGAGTGATAATGTAAGGATAATAATGACCTTATGACCAAAGGATATGGCATGCAAATGAATATAAATTCTAAATGATGCAAGATGGTATGGGACTAAGCTATGTTTTTCTGATTTTTTTTATTATAAGGATATGAGGATGCAAGATGATCACGCAATGATAATGATGACTTTGAGACCAAAGGATGAAGCTAAATGAAGCTAAATGAAACTAATGGATGCAAAGGATATAAAATGTGGAATAATTAATGATAAAGGATATAATAAAAAGGAGACTAAATGATGCCAAATTAATGATCATGCGTAGTGATGCAACTAAGGCTAAGGTGAAATGAAACTATGTTTTTTTGTTTTTGAGATATAATGATGCAAAGTGAAAGTGAAATTTAAGTCCAAGACTAAGGATTAATAGAATGATAATGAAGCTATGACCAAAGGGTATGATATAAATGATAATACTAAGGATATGAATTCTAAAATTTGAGACAAAGGATGAAAACCAAGCTAATGTAGGTCCAGGATAACAAACCCAAATGTCATTGACCTTTGTGATTACCAAGATGATGGATTTGACAATGTGAGTCTAAACTAGGACACAAGTTTGAGACTCAAATTTGATAAAAGTGATAATAACAAAGGTTGATAAAAATGAAGGATTAAGGTCAATGACAAAATGGATAAGAAACCAAGGATTGTCCAAAGACTTAATAGTTTTCCTATGTCTGAAATCTAGAAGGCTTGTGCAACCTAAGACCTAAGATTAATTATGCAAGGAAAAGGTGACCTAAGTGCAATCTAAAATGTAATGCAATCTTAAATTAGAATGATGGAATGGATTGGTAAAGGTCTACAAGTCTCTAGTTTGGAAATCAAGATCACAGTCAAGATGAGTTGGATCAGTTTTGGACAATGATTTTTGAAACTTTGGTGATCAGTCTTTGTGGTTTTGTTTCAATAAGTTGCGGTTCACAAAGATTTATTTTGAAAATTTGATGTTTTAGACTAGTTTTGAGTGGATTTTGACTATTTTTAATGAAATATGACTGTAAAACACAAAAATTAGTATCAAGCACTGTGCTTTGGTTTAGTTTGATGTGAAAATGTTTGATTTTTTAAGAAGATGAGAATAATCCTAAGCTTGGCAAGGACAATATTCATTGATTTCCCACTTGGATTAACCAACTGTGCTTATTCTTAGCAAATGAATTAGAAGCTTGGCCACACTGGCTCCCCTCCACAAAACTCACTTCTTCAGGTCAACCAAGCTTTGAGTTCTCATGAATCTCCCATGACGAACTCTTCATCTCTACTAAGAATCATGAGTATGTGGGACGACTTTGAAGGTTCAACCTCCTGCACCAACGAATAGAAGGATTTTGGATGCTAAAAAATAGAGGTATCTATTAAGGGCATCCAATTTAGGGGGTACTATGATAAAATCCCTCAGGAGGTCTCCCTACCCTTAGAACAATGGGTTACATATCATAAAGATATTTTGGGGAGAGCTATCATGTACCACGTCCCATTGATTGCAAAATTTCTTTGCAATCACAAATTTCTATAGTGGTTTGGAAGGACTTGGCTTTAGCCCATTACCACTTAGGGTTATCCCTTGGGGTGAGTACGTTTTCCCACCAAGGCAAGCCATTCAAATGGGTGAACAAAAAAATGGATGGGTCTAGCTTTCTGATCATCAAGTTTGCACAAGGTGAAAGCATAATACTTACCATCCTTCAAACACTAAAACAATGGTTCATTACCCCCTAATAAAATCTATGTGAGAAAGACAAGCATTAATTTTAAAGCACCAATTGAAGTGTTTTCTACACTAAAAGATAGTCGGTTGCTTTTAAACCTTGCTTATCATTTGAAAACACTTGGATTTTTTTAAGCCAATGAAATGTGATGCAAGTCAATTTTAAATCCCAAGTGAAAAATGCAGATTGTTATTCTTTTTAAACCTTATGAATGTGGAAGATGCAACTTGTTGTTCATTTTAAACTCATGAATAGAAAATGCAATTTGTTTTTCATTTTAAGCCCAATAATGAAATATGCAATTTGTTGTAAATTTTAAGACCAAGTGAATGACATATGCAAATTGTGGTTCATTTTATCCTCATGAGTGTAAATGCAATTTGTTGTTAATTTTAAAACTAATGAATGAAATGAAATTTTATCTCTTCAAAAAGTGTGTTGAAAAACACACAAAATATTTCTTATCCAAAACAAGCCAAAAATCCTGCACAACCACAAGTTAGATCTTCTTGATGAAAGCCACATGCTGAAAACAAAAAATCAGTAAACCAAAAGAAACTCGAATAAAAACAACAAACTAAAATAGTGATAACTTAAACAAAATTTTAAACTGTAAAAATCTATGGAAAACTAAGACATAGACCTTCAAAACCTGGAAATTGTTTGGCAAAATCCTGCACAACAAAAGTGTTATAAACAAAGAAAATTTGGATCTTAACAACTAAATCTTAAGAAGCTGTGAGCACTAAAACAACCATAACTTTCTCAAAACATATTGAAATTTCAAACCATTTGAAGTTCTGGAAAGCTAAAAACGAGGCCTACAAAATAGAGATAATGGTTTTTCAAGATTTCATCCACTTATTTTTTATACTTAAAATAAGATGACGATATTTTGTGCAAATTCTTGGTTGTAACCTGCAAAACAGCAAAAACAAACAAGAAAACAAACATTTTTTTCTACAAAATTGTAAGATTCGCATTAGGTTCACCAATTTAAGATGGGGAAAATAAAATAGCATAGATAAAAGTGACAGCCAGCACAAATCTAAGCTATTAACCTCATCCAAACAAGAGAATACAAACAAATGGAGAATAATAAGTTAAGAGAATACAAACAAATGGAGAATAATAAGTTAAAAGCATTCAAATCAAATACTCCCCTTTGAAGTTGCTTCACTCCCCTTGTCTTTCTTATTTCTTCTTATGCCAATATTGCCCTCATATTTTTTGTTGAAGTTGTGCAAATACCTGCAAATTGTAACCAAGAAAGTTGGAGATAATGGTTGTTGAATTGAAAATGGAGAAGAAATATTGCTTTTATAGACAACCTTTTGAATGGATGGTTGAGATTAATATTCTAGAAATATTCTAAGATTAGTGGATAAGGATTCATGAGAGGGAGGTTACGAAATGAAGGGCCAAGATGGAGTTTGTAGAAAGATTCCAAGATCAACGGCTGAAAATTGATCCAACCAGAATATGCCATGCATGGAAAAGATATGACACCAATGGCTATGACACCTGATGGCTGTGAAAAACATGCAGGAAATGACAGACATGCAGGCTATGACATAAAATAATGACAAGGGATCTTTGACCAAAATGGACGGATAAATAATTTATTTTAAATTATTTATTCGAAAATGGGTGAGAAGGACAAGTGGAAAATAAATAATATATTTCAAATAATTTATTTGGAGGAAATGAAAAAGGAGATTTAATTAAATTCATAAATTTAATTAAAGGAGGAGATAGAAATTAAGCATGGATAATTGATTTGGATCAATTATTCAAAAGATAAGAATGACACATAATTAAATAATTTTTTCAATTATTTAATTATAGAAGAATAAAAGGTCAATTAATAATTATTATCTGATTATAGACAGGTGATGAAAGATAAATAATTAAATAAATAATAATTTATTTAATTATTGAAGAAAAGGGGGGATCAGTGACACAATTAATTAATTTAATTGATTAGGATAGAATAAAGATGAGAAAGTGAATTAATTAAATAATTAAAACATATTTAACTAATAGAAGAATATGATTAAAAATAATCAAATAATTAAAATTATTTAATTATTTGGAGACGAAGACCAAGAAAAATGATGCTCACAGACTTAGGACATATTTTAGTGTCTACAGGTGGTATGTTTGGTTTTCTACATTTTGAAGGAAGTTCTAGTAGTTGGAAAGGTTAATTGGTCAACTAAAAAGCATGTTGCTCATCATATAAGAGACTACATGAGTAATCTTCAAGATATGAATGCTCACAAGGATGCCCTTGCAACCTTATTTGCAATGTTTCAAATGAGAATGAAAATGAGACAAAGAATCCTAAGAGATGTTGTAAATAAATACATAAATGACATTACCTTTTTGGTTTCTACTAGTTTTTTCATAATGGAAGTTGTTGAACCTAGAACCATTTGTTTTCTAGAAGATGAAGCTATTGGTTGCGTTGAAGTGATACTTAACAGCCCTAAAGATCCTATTAGGATAAGGTATGGAAATTATAGAGAAAATACAATGAAAACTCATAAAAAATTTAAGAAATCACAAAAGAAAAATATATAGTTACTGCATCTCTATTTGCAAGGAGATCAGTTATTGCATCTCTACTTGCAAGGAACTTATTTATTTATTGAATGAAGTGGCATGATGCCACACAAAGCATAAAGAATGCTATGAATAAAATTGGGACATAATTAAGTTACGCATCAAACACTTATGACCTAGTGCAAGATAGAGATAATCAGATGTGGACTTCTTTAGGGACCTTACATGAAGAATACTTTACCCTATAGAGCCAAAAGGAAGAAATAATAAAATAGTTTGAGAAGCTAAGCGACTTGGTGAAGATGAAGTATATACCTATCAAAAGTGTCCTTTATAGTACAAATGGGATTTCAGAGATAAATATTACTCCTAGTACTCCAAAAGAAGGAAAGGAAATGTTAGTGAAGCTTGAGTCACAATATAGAACGCTTTTCGTAGAAAAGAAGCATTGTGAAGAAGGTAAATCTACATGGAAAGTCATCTTGTAGAAGCTTCAAGGGTCAACATCTTCAAGTTGAAAATTTCTACACGTACATTTTTCAAATTTTCGCATTCTTTTTGCACAATGCGAAAGGTATAGAATTTTTTGGTTAACTCCCTAAGGGGGAGTCAACACACTCTTCAAGTTAATTTTTCTTACATATATATATATATATATAAGGGGGAGTATACAAAGTTTTTTTGTACACCATTTTCCATTGATGTTAAAGGGGCCGAGATATTGGGAAAAACACTTGGGAGAGATATTTGGGGAGAGATATGTGTAAGGGGGAGAGACAAGTTTTTGGAGAATGTTTTTTTTTGGTATGTATGTTTCCATCAATGACAAAGGGGGAGATTGTTTGAAGTAAAGGGAAGACTATTGGAAGCTTGTCATTGTTGATATTGTTTGGCAACATGAGCATGAGATGTATATATTGCATGATCTAGTATTGTCATTGATTTCAACAATGTTATGATAAGTCTAGCATGGCCTGGAAGTATTCTTGAATAAATTTGGACAAAACAAGTTGATCTAGAAAATATGGTTATACAAGAATTTAGCTAGGTATTCCTTCTAACAGTATTATGGTTCAGTGCACCAATTTTTGGTTTTGCACTCCACCACAAGTAGACATATCACTTTGTGAATTCTAACTATAGTTCTGATATGATCAGATGCATCTACATTCAATATTTTGTGACATTTTGTGAAGTATTCTAAAAGATATGAATGACAGAGTTCAACTCTATATATTGCAGGTATTCCTTGTAGAGTGTATAAGTGTAGGATATTACACATTTATTCACAGTTAATTATTTTGTTCTGTGGTGATGAGGATAAGCTATTAGATGTTGGTTGAGTGGAAATTCAAAGAGAGATTGAGTTTTTAAGTCACACATATGGTGAATTGTATGTATAAATCAAGGTTTTGTGTTTAGGTCTTATTTGGGACTAACCTAACACATTTGATGTTTTGTGGAGGATAAGCAAGTAACTTTATCTTATGTGGGATCTATATTAGGTCCATCCTGGCCTATTTTAAGGTGAATTGAATTTTGAATTATGACGCGAGATGTGGATAAAGTTTTTTGAGTATGACATGTTTAATTTTGTGTATTACTTCTAATTAGGATGACCTAATTGAAGTTACACTTGATATGGATATATATAGAGAAATGATAGAGTGAGTAGATGGTATGTGAGTAATGAGATACATATGACATGTATGGTGTTCTACCTACATGTATGTGATGTGAATATAATCAGAGTTGAGTAGAATGTGAGCAAAGCAGAGTATTGATTTAGATTTGTGTGGAAATTATTTTTGTACTTTATTGGAACTAAAATCCAACAAATGATAGATGATATTGTATCAGTTCAAATACTTTTAGTAGTCACCCCTTCTTTCTTCCTTCTGATTCTTGTGAGCAGTGAGTTCACTTAGACAGTGATTCCACTTTGCAATGAGTCTTTTTGTAATATATTATATCTAGATAAAATATATTGTGAGCTAACCCTCACTATCGTTTTCTCTTTTTTGGGTTTTCCACGTAAAAATACTAGTGTTCATGTGTTATGTGATTTTGTGAATGTTTCATGATTTCATTAATTTTTTTGTTGGATGTATGTTGGTAATTGGATGGCTTATGTTTAATTGGTTTAATGGAATACTGATTCACCCTCCCACCCCCCCCCCCCCGTCAGTATTTTGGGTGTTCAACATTATTTTGGTTACTTGCTAATAAAAAAAAAGATTCAATTCTATATTTTTTGGAATGTGACATGATGGATATTATACAATTCAATAGGATCTATGCAAGTATAATCATCATAGTCTATTGTCAATAGGATCAATAATGGACAATTTTGATAATATTAGATAGTTTTGAAAAGGTCCAGTATATAGTTTTTTTGTTTATTAATAATTATTATAAATAAATTCTTGTATATAATCATGATTGTTGAACTTTGTCATTGTAATCGATAATCAATAATTCAAAAAGTGTTAAATAATTTTGGAAATTTTGCATAGATATATTTTTTATTATTTTTAATACTTCTTATTATTAGATATCAGTATACTTATGTTAAAAATAATTTAAAAGTTCTTAAAATTTAATATTCAATAGTGATAGAAATAACATTTTAACAATAGTAAGTCAATAAAAAACATAAAATACTCAAATTGACATTCTATATTGTTGCCTAAGAAATACTTTTAATTGGAATGTTATTCAATTTAACATAATTTTTTTATATGTTGGAATGAATAAGCTTACAATGTAATTTAAATAAGTGTTAAAAACAAATTATAACATTTATGAATCTAAAATATTATGCTTTATACTTAGTCTTTACTTATTTTATGTGTACAATTCCTTTGTTGAAAGAAAATTAGGCGTCTATTCTTATTTCGTTTTAGATTTCATTTGAACAAAATAAAAAATAGAAAAAACCTAGCAATCAAAATTTGAAATTACACTTGTTCTTCACAATAAGAAATTATTTTAATTATTGACATGTTTGTTATTCTCATATGTGATATAATATTATTGTATTAGGATGAATAATAAATAATTCAATAGTGATTTTCTATATTGAATAGAAAAATGTTTGATTATATAAGAAAATTACAATTTTGTCACTAAAATTTGTATTTCATCAAAAATACTTAAATGTGAGCTATAGATTTACAACTACAAAAAAGAGGAAAAATAAGTCATATGATTCCCTTTCATAAAATCAGAGGATAGAAATGCTTGTAGCATTTAATAAGTTCAGACATTTTTGTTCAAGAAACACTTCATACCGAAAGATATGTCCTTATGTGCTACAATTGTTTACATAAATAGTGTTGAGGCGTAAAATTGCACCCTAGCACAATTTCCTACAACATCATGTTCACATTAGCCTTATAATAATGACAATGAAAAAATGCACCATCTTTACCCTTCATTCCCACATCTGCTTTTTCATTTTCATTGGTGAGCGAATTTTTTTTGTGGATGCCTATATTATGCGTAGATGTTTTCACGATGCAGTAGCATATTAATGAGATTTCTAGGTCAGTGGATGTTGGGAAATTATGATTCACTGCTACCCTATGACTATAATGCCTCCTATGAACCTTGATTGCCCAAAAACATCTCTTTTCCTCCAAAATAGCTTTTGAACTTATCCCTCTCAATTCCATTCACTACAATTCATTCCATAAACTCAATCCCATTCACTTCTTTCTCATTCACTCTACATTTTTCACTCATCTTCATTCTACACCATTGTTCTTGTTGATTCTTGCTTCTACACCATTGTTTCTCACAAGTTTTCAAGCTCCACATTATTGGAACTATCGTCTCATGCTTTCAAGGCTCTCTTCCTTCCTATCTCAGCTTCTCCTAGCATGTAGAGTGGAGGGTAACATTTATTTTATTTCATCGTCTTACTTATAGATTAGCATTTAGATTGTCTTTTCTTTCTATAAGTTTTGTATAATTATTTTTTTTATCATTTTCTCCTTATCAATGTCTATTGGCTACCCATGGAGGTGGAAACTCTGTAAGTTGGGGTTTGAATACGGAAAACTCCAAAACAAAACCCTCAACATTTTTTTGTCTCCATGTGTGTAGGTACCTTGTTCATGTTGAGCTTTCGAGAGGCTAGACCATATGTAAGTTAGATTTCTACTACTATTTTTTATTATTTTTCTATAATATATTTATCTTTCAAATTATAGTATTCTTCTTCTTGTAATTAGTTCATTTTACACATTTTATTATTTTCATTAAAACTATTGGATTAAGGATTTTGGGTCATTAGCATGCCCTATAGGTTTCTAGTTGCAAACTATATTCTTGGGTCGTATGAGATGTCAACATTTCCTTGAGACAATAGTGCATTGTGCTATCATCTAAGTTCCATGCTATCATCCTCTGGTCAATATCCAGTTAGTCTACAATTTGAGACCTTTGTGGTCTACTCAACCAATTCCTAAAATTCTCCTTCCAAAAAAGCATAAAACATAGTCCTTTTTGTCTATCATTAGCCACCCCATTCTTCTATCCTTATCATTGAGGTAATTGAGGGTAATTTTCTCCCTTTTGACTCTTTTTTGTCCTAGAGACATGGGAGTAGTAAATCCCATCCACATTTTGGTGAACTTGATGTGAACCTTCTATCTCCTTCTATTGGGTTTGAAAATTTTTCCTCTCGCATCTAGGGTGTGTTGTAGATAGTGTGTTGTCAAATTTTTATGAGATTTATGACCCAATAATGACCTCGAGATATTTTGTAAGAAGTCTTTAACACATTAGAATGGTCTCTAGAAGGTTTAGTCCCCCTCAATTTGTTCCTACTTTTAAAGAGATTGTTTCATGAGTCTCTATTGGTTTCTCTTCTCCTTTTGGTGAGGTAGTCACACATATTAAAACTCCTCCTACCTCTCCTTTGGTCTCTTCCATGGATGATAATGTTTCTCTTATGGTTCTTGTAGAGGAAATCTACTCCATAGAATTGAGACTTGAGGAGCTTGAGAGATTTATGGCACAAGATTATAACTATGCCCAAGAGGCTCATGTCATTGAGCAATTAAGAAGTATGTTGGGAAAGGATTGGAGAGGCATAGAGATTATTTAAGAAATAGATGATATTTTTGAGACACGTTCTTAAGTAACATTTATTGTTACTTAAGACTATGGCTTGAAGATCACTAGGAGACAGGTGAATGTTTTGATACTTGAGGTGTTACTCTGTATGGCTAACACGAGTCCTTATACTAATACCAACTCTATATCTCAGCTGAGAAATTTAATTACAGTGAATAAGGTTCCTTTTCATTTCATATTTTCTACACCTGAAACTCAAGGTGTTCCTATTTTTGTCTTTGGTGGTGATACCTTTATAGGTACTAGCCCTAAGGGCTCTACTAGTATGGGTTTTGGAGGTTATTTTGGAGGTCCTTCTAGTCATATTTCATCCATTGATACTATGCTCATTTCTCTATATTAAAGAACAAGAAGCACATGTAGCATCAACTGGAAATTTCCAACCTTTCCATCATCATAGTCCTCTCTTCATTTCAATTATAAACACTCCTATCCCTCAAGGTGTGGAGATTTCTAAGTTTGAAAAGTAAAAAGGCCATGGGGACCCCTTAACACACATTGCATCCTTCAATATGCTTTGTATTGATTTATTTCATCACAATGCATTGTTGGCCAATCTATTCTCATGTTCTCTCAAAGACACTACATTGGATTGGTATTCTGCTTTACCTGATAATTTTATTTTCTCCTTTGACTAGCTAATCAACCAATTTATCTAATAGTTCCAAGAAAACATCAATCCAAAGATCAACTTCAATCATCTCATTCGGAATAATTAGGGGACCCATGACAAGTTGAATGAATTTATGTCTCAGTATCATGAATTTTTTGCTCAAATTTCTTGTCCTTTTCTAGACTTCGATGTTCAAAAGGTGCTCATTGGGAACTTGTAGCCTTTTCTACAAGAGAATTTTATTTTGATGAAATATCCTTCCTTCACACATATTTTTCCCACTCTGAGAGAATAGCACCAAGCAGTTGTTTAGTACAAGGATTCATCCTCACGCTCCTACTAGGATGGTCAAATAGTTGTTCAGTCTCAAGTAAGAACAAGGTTGTGGTCAAAATGGTATTTATGCCTTCAAGTAAAAATAATATCGGCCATAACCAAAAAAATACTAAGCCAACAGAATCATACATTGATGTCCTGCAAAATATCTTAAAATATAAAGTTATAACATTACCTAAGATTTGACTATTATTCAAACTATATCCTAAATGGTACACCTCTCAACAATTATGCTAGTTTCATCAAGTTGTTGGGCATGATACCAATGATGCATCTACCTAAATCATGCAATTTAAGACCATATTCATGATAGGACCATCGACCTTGATGGAAGGAAGCATAATTCTAATAAATTTGTATCCAATCCTAACAACCAACCATAAATATACATAGATTTTTTCTCATCGTACTTGGTGAACTTGGTCACTTCTTCATCTGCTTTAGAGTCTGCTCCATCCAAGTACATGAATGTGGTCTCATTCACTCCTATTTCTCCTACAGAACATGTGGGTACTATTCCTGGTATTACTTTTACCTCACATGATCTACCCTTAAACAAGGAGCCCTCTCCATTGTATGTTCTTGCCTGGATTAATGCTAACATCATGATTGGTGTTAAGATTAATCTATTTAGCAGAGTGAATGTTATCATGGAGGAGGCCTTGTTCATTAATAATTTTCATAAGGAGAAGTATGATGAATCATAGGCAACCCTTTGTACTCATGATGGGTTTTCTACTACTCCTATGGGCTCTATCTCTTTATTTTATTTCAATTAATCCTAATTTTGTCAATGTTCCATTTTTTATGATTCTTGAATTGGACCTATTCAAAACAAGGCTAGGAATTTTATTGCTAGCCTCTATGAATTTTTTCACCTTTGTAATCCATAAATTCTTGAACTTTCCTCATGAGGGTACCATACACATTGTCTTGGACACTAGAAACAAGCCACTAGTAGCATGTAGGGGCTTCTCTCTCGACCATGTTTGGCCCACCCTAGTAAGAACCCCCTCCTAGGGGAGAACTCTTGTATCAGGATTATTGTAAGTATAAGACTGGGGGCTCAACACTGAAAGATGGTTTTCCTCCATCATCGTATGTTATGTCTTTGAAGGCTTGCTAGCATGCACTACAACATGCTTCATCCTCTATCCCTACAAATGGAAATGACAAGATTGATCTTTCCATCAATCCCCCCCTCTAGTTCCTCTATTTTATCTTTTGCACCTTTTGCATCCTCTTCTCAGCCCTTTCCAACATCCTTCATTCCTCCTTCTATGCTTACCACAAGAAAGGGAAAGGTACCTATGCTGCAAAATTTTAAGCCTTAGATCTTCCAACTTCTTGTTCTACCCACAGTACCCCGAACCACCCTATATGCGAAGGGGAAGCCTTTCCATGGGTTTGCTCCTACATATCGGTCTCTGTAGCCTTTGACTATTCTTTTGTATCGTTCTAGGGATGGGCATGGGAAGAGGCTTGGTATTAAGATTCCTCTTTCTACTTTTGTTTCTAAGTCTCTTGCTCCTCCTGCTCCTCCTAAGGAGTCTTCCCTTCCACCAATAATAGTTGTGGGCATTCCTGCTATGGTAGAGAAGGATCCCCCAATCTCTTCTCAGGCCATGTCTTCAAGTTCCCATAGCCAACGTAACCAACTTGCATATGAGCATAAGTTCCAACAAAAGGATATAGCCAAGGAGCATGCCACTTCATATAAGAGTGATTGGGAGCTTGTTTCTTTTTCTCCCTTTTCTACTTCTATGATTGATTCTTCTTCTACCCTTTCTTTCACTTCAGTTCCCATCACCTTTGTGCTTCTCCTAGCTCTATCGATGGATCTCAATGAGCCTCACCTAAAAAGGATATAATTTTTCATCACTTCTTTAGTGGAGCCTCCTCTTCTCACCTCTCTTCTAGATATTCCTCCCTTTTTGTAGATCGTTGACATGCCTCATACAAAGGTGGTGTCCTTTGTCACTCTATCTCCATCTTATTCTACTGTTTCTTCTTCACATGGAGATTTTGCATCCCTCATTGAAGTGTAAGCTTGAGGATGACCTTTATTTTCATGGGGGTTGTAAGAAGTCCTATAATGCCATCCCAAAAAAAATCAAACAAATAACTACATTTAAGAAATTAATTAATAAAATAATAAGAAGAATCACTTACTTACACTTACTTATAATTTTGTTCTTTAATGATATTACTATTATAATAACAATGAAGAAATCATCGTCTCTACAGTTGAATCAAAGAAATGTTTCTAACGGGTTAGATATCTACATTACTAAACGAGTAACTAAATTTAATTGTGTGAAATAAGAAACTGAATTGTTAACGAATATCATACTCATGATTAAAAAAAATCATAACATAGTTCAAATTTCCATTATGATATCAATATTGTTCATTCACAACAATATTCTAGCAAAATTAATATATAAAAATGTTACTTTCTATTTGCATAGTATCCCAGAGTAAAAATGTTACTTTCTACTTGCATAGTATCTACAAAATTGCATATTCTCCGTTCTAAAATATGGAGACCGATGTAATGCATGAATCCCAGAGTAACAAACATAAACATTTGTTAATAATCAGTTAGTTCGTTGTATCGACCATGGAACTATAAATGGGAAAGTTGGTAAAGTAGCAGCCAAGAAAACATGCACAGGTCGTGGGAAAAACAATGTAACGGCCAAGAGAATACACATATCACCCATTCCAGAAAATGTTACTGCTAAGATAAAGATTAAAACTATTATTCAGCATGCTTTTTTGACAAATACATATATACTTTCTAAACTTATATGAGAATTCTTTATTTAACATGAACACTGATAATAAAATATTTTTGCTATCAATATATATTGGAGTTTTCGATTTGAGACAAAGCCGATCCAACTATTGCACGAGTTTCAAGAATAAACATCTACAAAGATTGTTAATAAAGGTTTAGACGTATTTGCAACACAGGAATAAATGAAATATTGCGGACACAAGAAAGCATTAATCATGCACCTTTAAAGATGTCACTTAACGTTTAATAATTGAAATGCTGTAGAGAGAAATAAACACTGACTACGCATGTTTTATAACCACGAGTCATGAAGCTATGTAAAGATTGTAGCAGTAATGAATATACAAAACCTTATAAAATTCATCATAATGAATTTTCTATCTTAATTTCCTACATTGTGGAGGTATATTTTGAAGTCAATAGTTATTGTATTTAACAGAGTTTCTCCCTCAAGGAATAGAAATATTATTATACCGTAGCATGAGTTTTTATATAATTCAACTAAAAATCCAATAAAGATAATTAAATCTGGTGTTTTCTCAAGCATAGCAGATTGTATACTTTGATATGCAATCCTAAATAGACACATATACCAGTGTAGCAACTGTGCATTAGAATTACTGGTAATTGCATTAAATAGTATGAGTATGTTACTTGTATACAATGCCTGTTCACTGAAAGATTTCCTTTGCTTTCTACCAAGGTCTTTTGTTCAATCTGTAACACTTGACTGAGTTAAACATTCACATTGGAATCAGCAATATAAAAGAATCTTACACATATAACTTTCTCCAACAAATTTAGATCTTTCTTTAAACTTGCAACACTGAATAGAGTAGTCCAGTCTTGCTCTCCTCCCAGCCATAGGACTGATAAGTCCACCTCCGAGGGGGAGAAAAAATCCAAATGTTCAACATAGATTAAAATCGGAAAAATAAAACATAAACAATGACTCACACACAAGAATTTGGTCTCGAAACTCTTGTAAAGGGGGAGAAGGGGGATTCCCTTCCCTCTTGGAGAAAACAAACATTTATTCTCATCTTCAACATACAATTTCATTCTTCAACACACAACTACCACTATCCATATAACAACCAACCCCTTCAATCACAACAAGTTCCAACATCCAACACACTCCACACCACTATATCAAAACAATCCTTCCATTCTCCATACACTATCCAAATGAAAACTCCATATTTAACACCTTTCTTTAATCACATATCCCCAAGAGAGGCTCCATGCCCTCCTCAACCCCAATCGAAGGAGGCTCTCAACTCTTAGGCGAGATCAACTCTTTATTTACACCCATCACCCTTATTACCCAAACAAGAGTCCATGGGAAAAGATATGACAACAATCTTTTCAAAACAATAACACAACTATCAAGAATTTTAATAACAACACAAAGATTTTCAACAAAATTCATAACATACTTTGGCTGTCCAAGTTAGGATCAGCCCATAAAACCTAACCAAATTAATTGTTTCTTTTCTCAACCAATAAACATCCTACCACCAATTCATCCCATTCATCTCCATCCTCCCCCTCCCTGCAAAGAAGAAGTTAATAAATAGAAAAGGAAGAAATAAAATAACCTACAACACTCTCCTTTCCTCTCCCCAACCATTCTAATTCCTTCTTTAAAATAAAGTAACTCCCAACTCTTCAATTTCCCTCAATATAATATCCAAATAAAAAGATAATTCAATAAAAACATATTTCCATCCATTTATAAATAGACATGAAAATCAAAATACACTCAAACATTAAACCCCCTTGATAAAATTTAAAACCAATTTAATAAACATTTAGCATTTGGATTTTCTCTCCAATTCTTAAGGAACCTAGACTGGCCACCTAAAACATCTCATTAGAAATATTAGTATATTTTGAAAATTATAATCGGAACAATAAATATAAACATTAAAATTTCTATCAAATAATTATAAAATCTATCATAATAATTAATTTAAAATAATTATTTTTGTGGAAATTAAACTTATAACCATAATACTTCATATATCAAGAACATATTATTTCATTTATAAGCAAATAAATATCTAAGAATGCATATAAAAGATTTATGTCCGTAATTCCAAAATAATAATAATATCCCTAAACCAAAATATTAACATCAACCATGCCCAAAACACTAAACTACATAAATATAAAGTCAAATCAAAACCTCTAGAATAATACTAGCTTTGCCTCACATTACCTTTGTATTTTCTAGTGCAATTTTTCAATCTTCTCACAAATTTTGCTTCAACTTTTTCAAATTCATCAATTTGATCAGTAGCTTCATCTTCAAAAAATTTGTTAGCTTTGAAATCAACTTCTCTTTTTGGAATATCTTTATTAAATTCTCTCATTTCAAAGGCAATAAGAGCACCAAACATTTCATCAACAAAGTACTGATCTAAATCCTTAGATTCCCCAATAGCATACACTTTATGACTATAGGATTTAGGAAGAGATATCATAACCTTCTTCACAATCTCACCTTCTTTTACTTCTCTACCAAGACTAGTGATGCCAGAAACAACTTCATGTGCTTGGAGCATGTAACTTGCAATATCTTCATCTTCTACCATTCTTAGAGTCTCAAATCTACTTTTAAAGATCTGCATCTTAGCTTGCTTCACTTTTGTATCACCTTTATATATTTTTTTAAGCTTTCCCCGGACATACTTATCAAAATTATAGCTCATCACCTTCAAAATCTCAAAATCAGCCAATCCACATAAGAGAGCATTCTTAACCTTGGCATTGCATTCATATAGCCTTATTCCAACTAGATCTATTGGAGGAGTACAAACAGCAACATAATGATCCTTGACTAGAATTTCCACACACCAAACACTAGAGAGTTTAGGTAGTCATCCATTCTTAGTTTCTAGAAAGAATAATTAGTCCCATCAAACCTAGGAGCCTTGTATGAACCATCAAGTGTCACTTTCGATCTTTATCTCAAGTGGTCAAGCTTTCTTAAGATGAACTTGGCTCTAATACCAATTTTTGAACACACCCACAGATTAAGAGGGGGGTGAATCTGTCTACTCAAAAGATTAAGCCCTTTCAAAATTTGAACTTTTCAGCACTCAACTAAATCAAAACACTTAAATAGAATAGTAGTAGAGAAGGATATAATAGTATAAGGCTTTAGCAACTTCAGCAATCAAAGATATAGCAATTCTAACTCTAACCAGATCAGCAACAATGATAAAAGAGACAAGAACACACATCCACAAAATGGCACCAGATTTATGTAGAAAATCCAATGATGGAAAAACCATGATGAGAGTTAACTCACAATATAAAGGCTCACTACCAAAAGGGCTTGCAGAACAAGGTGCACAACCTCAACGCAAGATACAAAGGACTTACTAAACTGAAGCTAACACCACTTCAGTGGAAAGATACAAGGACTTGATGAGACTCATTTTCTCAGAGTAGGATACAAAAATTTATAGAAGAATTACAATATTTGTCAACATAACACTTTGTTGATTGAGGCATTCAAGAACTTTTGATCTTTTTTTCAAACACCTTCACACTTTTTTTGTTGGATATTCAATGTATTCCACATTCACACTTCCTTTCACTTGTTTAGACTTCCATGTACTTCTTGCAT
>CM021101.1:73422437-73690359 GCA_007115665.2 Sequoiadendron giganteum | reverse complement strand
ATCTACCTCAAAAAAATTCTCCAATGTTGACCATTAGCCGTTATACATTCAAATTTAAAATATCTCGGCAGCTAAACATTATCATGATGGAAAGGAACAAAAGGTGGCCTACATAAATCCTTAATTAGGACCTAAATAGATCACAACACACTTCAAAAAACTTCCACAATCCTCAAATGTAGTGTTAAACACAAGGTCGGCCAACACCCATGCAAAACACCATAAAAATTAAGCACACTTCCTTAGATCAAGCTGAAAGTTTTGGATAACATAATTCACTTGAAATGAATCTAGAACAATCCATGAACTACATAAGATTCATCAAATACTTCATTCAAGCTTGCATCAACAAATAATTCAACTCAAGACAACTAGTAACCCTTAATTGCAAATTGATAAATGAAACTCTCATTGTACCATATCAAATCAAGTAAATACTTGAACACAGAAAGATGAAAAACATTATAAGAAACTTCCCAAATTTGCATAACCTGAAACCAAACAATGAAGAAACATGGAGCAAATAAATTTCTCCCAAACCACAAACAAAGATCACTAAATAATTAGTTCACACATTGGTGAAAATATCTTGCACTATACAACAATCCAAAAACCCAAATTCTGAATATAGCAACATCCAAAAACCTTAAATAACCTATAAGAACCGCACAAGCATAGCATCAACACTAAAATAATGTGGAGCACAATAACAGAGCACATTATGAACATTTTCACAACATAGTTTACTCAAGTTATTAAATTTTCTCAAAAGCACTTGGAAACCAAGTACTAGAAGCATCATCTCAACTCATTACTTCATTCAAACTCATCTTGAAACTCTGCAACAAAATAATATCTCCATGTACTCACAACACTTCCTCAAGAGCTCAACTACACATGCACAACCTAGTTTCCTCTTTTCCACAATTTTCTTAATATCCTCAACATCTACATCCCATAGTTGACATCAATGACAACACCAATCAACAGACTTCGTATTGACATCAATGACAACATGGTGCAGGGCACCATAGGTTTTTATGCAAAAATGTTGCAAAATGTTAAGAATTTTGGCATTTTTGTGTTTAATTCATGATTTTGTGTGTAATAAGGTATTTTAAGACCATTTGTCATGTTTTTCGAGTCAATTTAGATTATTAGGGGGTTTGGTATGTCAAGTTGGATAAGTTGTCAAATTTTGCAAAAAGTTGCAAAAATTGTAAAAGCAACTTTGTAATTTTGAATTTTTGAGGAAGTTGAAAGGTTGGGAAGTTGAAAGTCTGTTGTATTTGGTTGGTTTGGGTTTTTAAAATCTTAAATAAGCCTTGTGAAGTTGAAGACAAGGTTATGGGGATCATTTTAAAGATTGAACATCAATAAAACACTGTTTTCTACATTTTAAAGCATAATTTGCTACTACAGTGACTTGTACGGCCTAGAAATGGTCTATATTTCATTGCATTTGATGTGGAATTGAATATTTTAATTATTTTTTTTGGTTTCATTTTATGTTTGGGAACAGGTGCCTCAACTTTTGGCTTGAACCTCGGAAAAGACTTGGCAAAATGATCATCCATTCTCGGCCTTTATCACTCTACCACTAAGAGTCTATCATAAAGGCATGGTCTGGTGGTTTATCACTTTACTATGGGCCTCTATCGGTTTGTCCATGGTTGGGCGGTGTCACCTCCATACCACAGAGTCTCCTTCCTAGGCTGGCGGTAGCATGGTTAACTGGCGACAGTTAATAAATGGTTCACTGCCATACCACGGGTATGTTTCGATGATGGCGTGGCTACGCGGTGAAGGGAGAAGGTCAGTATGATGATTACCGCCTTATCATGGGTGTCACTTAGTGAAGCCATGGTGGCTGTGGTAAACAGCTGGTGATGTGCGAAGAATGCTTACCGCCCTACCACAATGGCCTTTTGGCCATGTCGCAGTGGCGTGATAAGCTGTGGCGGTCAGTCAAAATAGTTACCTCCTTACCATGGAGGTCTTGCAGTTAGGGTGCAGTAGCACGATGGAGCCTGATGGTTGGAACAAGCAGACACCGCCATACTACGAGATGTCTCATGGGGCTCGGCGGTGGTTAGGTAAAGGTAGAAGATGGGCTGACAAGGGCTTACTACCATACTACGAGGGTGTTAAGATGGTCTCGTGGTTGGGTGGTGTCACCACTATACCATGGTAGATGCTTTTACTCGAAGAGGTGGCATAGTAACAAAAGCTCGAGGCTCAGGTGGTAGTTTTAACCCATGGTCAAAGTGATGAGAAAATGAAAGGGCGACGTGTGGCAAGAAATCAATACCTGGTTGGTTGATGTCTGGAGCGGTGAAGGCAATAAATGTTAGATGTGTTTCGACTAGTGATAGGATCCGATTAAGGCAAGGGAAATTGATGCCTGGGCGGCCCGATGTAGAGAAGATCAGTCAGAAGATCAAATTGCTTAATTTGGTGAATGATGCATCATTAAGGCCTGTGATTAGTTGGCATGATTAATGCGATGTATGACTTGTGTAGTTGATTACTTTGATATAAGTCACAAAAGGTGACGCTGAAAAAGCAGGAAGAAAGAGAGCGAGACAAAGATTGAATGAAGTGTTTTGTATTCATTGTATACTTGTAGGAGTATTGGAATAGTGAGTGCATGAATACTCAAGTCTACTGCTGTGAGCTAAATATCAGAGAGTGAGGACTGTGATCTTTGTATGTAATTTATTTTATTGTAATAAAAAGTGTCTTCTCTTGGTATGGTGGGTTTTTTTCTCGAAAGGGTTTTCCCACCTAAATTTGGTGTTATCTATGATTTCTTATTTTTGTTATCCCTTTTATTCTATATGTGATCATCTCAGTTGTTTTAAGAAGCTTTAAAACTGGTATTTTTTACTTCTCCTCTATTTTATTAGCGTTAGGAAAGTGATTCCACACCTTTTTTTTCCTTTCAAATGGTATCAAAGTTTGGCCAGTTGTGTTATCCTTGTTAGTAAAGTTGGTTTTTTGTGCTAATACTGTTCCAGTGGGAGTCTTGCAAAGTTAGAACTTAGTTCTATTTGAGATGGCGAGTACATCAGGTAGAGCAGAGATTGAAAAATTCAATGGTGAAAAATTTGAGTTATGGAAACTCAAAATGGAAGACTTGCTTGTGGATAGAGACCTTTGGGTTGTTATGTCTGGAACTATGCCACAAAGTATGAAGCAAGAAGATTGGGACCTTGCATATAGAAAAGAAAGAGGTTTGATAAGACTTAGTCTGGCCGATTCTGTACTCTTGAACATCCATGAGGAGAATTTGGTAGCTTCATTATGGAAGAATCTTGGTGGTATTTATCAGGGAAAGTCTCTGTTAAATAAGTTATTCCTAAGGAAGAAGTTGTACTCATTGAAGATGGAAGAAGGTACATCTCTTGCAAACCATCTGAACTCATTTAATATGAGTTTTGCTCAGTTGGCATTTATGGGTGTAAATATTGAGGTAGAGGATCATTGCATGCTCCTGTTATGTTTGTCACCTGACACTTGGGATCATCTTGTAATGGCTATTGGAAGTACGACCACTACTTTCAATATGGAAGACATTGTTGCCTCACTGTTGTTTAAATAGATGTGTTGAAAGTCTACAGAGATGGCCAAAGAGGCCCTTGTTGTTTGAGGTAGATCGAAAGAGAAAGGAAAGAAGAAGGATAAGAAGTCCAAATATAAATCAGTAGGGAGATCAAAGTCTCCTAGTAAAAATTCCAAGGTGAAATGTTGGAATTGTGGGCAGTCTATTCATATCTGAAAGGATTGTAAGGAGAAGAAGAAGAAAAGTAATGTTTCAAACAATGACTCTTCTCAAAGTGATGCAGATGCCTTCATTGCAGCCTTGGCAACTCAGGAATTAGATGATGTCTGGCTAGTTGACTCAGGTGCATCCTTTCACATGACGTCTCATAGAGAATAGTTCACTAAGTACGAGAAATATAATGGTGGAAAGGTGTACCTGGTGATTGATTTAACATTGGAGATTTTTGGTCTTGGAAGAGTCAAGATACAGTTCCCTAATGGTAGAATCAAAGGGATTGGTGGCGTACTACACATACCAGGTTTGGCTCATAACTTACTTTCTATCAGTAAGTTGAATGATGTTGGTGTAGAAGTTTCTTTCTCAAGTAAAGGATGTAAGATGGCTAGAGGTGCAATGGTCCTAGCTAAGGGTGTACGTACTGGCACTCTGTACAAGCTGGATGCACGTCCTGTTCAATGCAACAACACCTCTGTAAAGTCAAGCAAAGTTTTTCCTATAGAGGAAGATGAAGATAATTCTCTAGTTGCAAATGCTTTGGAGGTGAAAATCCCAGCAAAGAAGACCATGTTGTGGTATCATAGACTCAGTCACATAGGTGAGAAAGGTTTAAAAACCTTGAAGAATAAAAATCTTGTTGAAGGGCTTGATGATTGTAACCTTGAGTTCAATTTTTGCGAACACTGTATTTATGGAAAACAACATCGTGTTTCATTTTATTTGAGTCCTCATAAATATTCTAGTGTACTAGATTATGTTCATTCTGATGTGTTTGGTCCAGTTAATGTTCCTTCATTATCAAAGTCTAGATATTATGTTTCTTTTATTTATGACTATTCGAGAAGGGAATTTATATACTTTCTTAAGAGTAAACTAGAAGTGTTCAGTCAGTTTAAAGAATTCAAAACTTTGGTAGAGAATTAGACTGGAAAGAAAATTAAATGCTTGAGGACGGATAATGGTGGTGAGTTTTGTTCAGTAGAATTTGAAAGATACTGCATAGACCATGGGATAAAAGGCATAAAACTACACCTTATACTCCACAACAAAATGGAGTTGCGGAAAGTTTGAACAAAACGTTAATGGAGAGAGTGAGAATTATGTTGAGCAGTGCTGGTCTGGAGCAAAATTTTTGGGTTGAGGCTATGGCTACAACATGTTACCTGGTAAATCGCTCACCTTGTTTTTCTCTAGTTGACAAGACACCTTTAGAAGCGTGGTCTGGTAAGAAGCCCTCTCTTAGACATGTTTGTGTCTTTGGTTGTGAGGCATATGCATATGTGCCAAATGAGAAAAGATCAAATTTGGAGAACAAGGTTGTTAAATGTATCTTCATCAGCTATAGGGGTTGTGTGAAGGGATACAAGGTTTGGAATCCTGATACTAAGAAGGTTATGTATAAAAAAAGTGTTATATTTTGTGAGCTAAAACCTTCAGTAGCTGATCCACAACTCGAGACAGATAAAAGAGAAAAGAAAAATGATGTAGTTCAGATTCCTCAAACTCTAGAAAAAGAGGAACTACACAGTGTACCTAAAACTGAGGAGAGTTCAAGCAGCTCTGAGAGTTTTGAAGATGAAGAACCACAACCTCAACCAGTAAGAAGGTCTACACATTAAAAATGACAACCTGATAGGTATGGTTTCTCTACGTTAGATTCGAAATGTGCCTATGCCTTGATTACTAGCACTAATGAGCCTAGGATTGTAAAAGAAGCAATTAGTATGTGTGATTCAAATTCTTGGTTGGAAGCCATGAATGAAGAAATGGAATCATCGAAAAAAAATGAAACCTGGGATTTGGTACCTTTGCCTGAAGGGTGAAATCCTATTGGTTGTAAATGGGTATTCAAGAAGAAGACTAGTCTAGATGGTAGTGTTAAGGCAAGGTTGGTTGCAAAGGGATTTTCCTAGATAGAGGGAATTGATTATGGATAATTTTTTTCCCCCTGTAGAAAAGCTGATATCTATCAGATTTATGTTGTCATTGGCAGCAACATATGACTTAGAGGTTGAGCAGATGGATGTGAAGACAATGTTTCTCCATGGAGAGTTGGAAGAAGAAATTTATATGTCCCATCTTGAGCACTTCATTGAAAAAGGTAAACAAAGTTTGGTATGTAAATTAAAGAAATCTTTGTATGGTTTGAAGTAGTCTCCTAGAATGTGGTACCAGAAATTTGACACTTTTGTGTTGTCTATGGGATTTATGAGATCAAAATCTGATCATTGTGTTTATTATAAATCTGAAAATGATCGCGTGCTTATTATTACCTTGTATGTTGATCATATGTTATTCATAGGAAACAGTTAGTCTATGATTTCAAATCTTAAATCTCAGTTTTCTGCAAAGTTTGAAATGAAAGATCTGGGTGTAGCAAGCTATATTTTGGGGATGGATATAACCAAGAATAGAATGGGTAGAAAGCTTTGGGTAAGTCACATTAAATATGCCAATACAGTTCTGGAGATTTGGTATGAATGATTGCAAGAAGCTAGTTGTTCCAGTTATGCAGGGAATGAAACTATTTGTTGAAGACTATCCTAACTCTACTACTGAGATGGAGGACATGATCAGAGTGTTGTATGCAAGTGTTGTTGTTAGTATAATGTATGCAATGGTCTATACAAGACAAAACATTGCCCAAGAAATGGGAGTTCTCAGTCGATTTATGGAAAATCCAGGAAGGACGCATTGGGATGCTATGAAGAGAGTGTTCAGATATTTGAAGGGGACATCAGAATATGCTCTGTGTTACCATGGGAGTTCAGTTGCATCACAAAGAACACTCAGCATTCATGGATATGTTGATTCTGATTTGGCAGGGGATGTTGACAGTAGAAGATCCACCAATGGATATACTTTCATACTAAATGGTGGTGCAGTTAGTTGGATGAGCAAGCAACAAGTTGTAGTCGCTTTATCCACTACAGAGGCTGAATATACAGAAGGAACACATGCATGCAAAGAAGCAGTTTGGCTGAGTCGATTGTGCTATGATATTGGTTTCAATGTAGGGCGGATCAAAATTTTTTGTGACAGTCAGAGTGCCATTTTTTTGGCAAAGAACTCGAATTTCCATGCCAGGACAAAGCACATTGATGTGCAGTATCACTTTGTGAGGGCTATGCTGGAAGATGGAAATATTTGTTTGGAAAAGGTTGACACCTTAAAGAACATTGTAGATGTGTTAACAAAGCCAGTGACCACAGACAAGTTCAGATGGTGCACATATTCAATGGGCCTTGGAGCCTATGATCATCAATAATTTTTCAAAGTCTAGAGGAAGCCAAGAAGTCTTCGTCAAGTTGGAGCTTGTTGGGAACAAGTGCCTCAACTTCTGGCTTGAACCTCTGAAAAGACTTGGCGAAATGATCATCCATTCTTGGCCTTTACCACTCTATCACTAAGATTCTTTCATAAAGGTGCGGTCTGGCGGTTTACTGCGGGCCTCCGTTGGTCTGTCTGTGGTTGGGCGATGTCACCACCATACCGCAGAGTCTCCTTCCTAGGCTGGTGGTAGCGTGATTAATGGGTGATAGTTAAGCAATGGTTTACTACCATACTGCGGGTATGTTTTGGCGATGGTGCAATTGTGCAATGAAGGGCAGCGGTCAGTATGATGGTTACTGCCTTACCATGGATGTCGCTTAGTGAAGTCACAGTGGCTATAGTAAATAGCTAGTGGTCTATGAAGAACGCTTACCACCCTACTGCGCTGGCCTTTTGGCCATGTCACAGTGGTGTGGTAAGCCATGGATGTCACTCAAAATGGTTACCACCTTACCATAGAGGTCTTGCGGTTGGGGCATGGTAGAATGGTGGATCCCGACGGTCGGCATAGGTGGTCACTACCATACTGCAGGATGTCTTGTAAGGCTCGGTGGTGGCATGTTAAAGGTAGAAGATAGGTTGACAAGGTCTTACCACAAAACCATGAGGGTGTTAAGATGGCCTCGCGATTGGGTGGTGTCACCGCCATACCACGGTAGATGCTTTGACTCAAAGAGGTGGCATAGTAAGAGAAGCTCAAGGCTTGGGTGGTAGTTTTAACCCATGGTCAAAGCGATGAGCGAATGAAAGGGCGACGCATGGCAAGAAATCAATACCTAGTTAGTTGATGTCTAGAGTAGTGAAGGCAGTAAATGCTAGACGTGTTTCAACTAGTGACATGATCTGATTAAGGCAAGGGAAATTAATGCCTAGGCGGCCCGATACAGAGAAGATCGGTCAAAAGATCAAATTGCTTATATGGGTGGATGATGCATCATTAAGGCCTACGATTGGTTGGCATGATTAATGCGATGTATGAATTGTGTAGTTGATTACTTTGATATAAGTCACAAAAGGTGATGGTGAAAAAGCAGGAAGAAAGAGAGCAAGATAGAGACTGAATGAAGTGATTTGTATTCATTGTATACTTGTAGGAGTATTGGAACAATGAGTGCATGAATACTCAAGTTTTTTGTTGTGAGCTAACTATCAGAGAGTGAGGACTGTGATCTTTGTATGTAATTTATTTTATTGTAATACAAAGTGTCTTCTCTTGGTGTGGTGATTTTTTTCTTGAAAGGGTTTTTCCACGTAAATTCGGTGTTATCTATGTTTGCTTATTTCTCATATCTTTTTTACTCAGATGTGTTCATCTCAATTGTTTTAAGAAACTTTAAAACTGGTATTTTTCATTTCTCCTCTATTGTATTAGTGTTAGGAAAGCCATTCTCACACCTCTATTTTCCTTTCAACATCAATCCAAAGATCAACTTCAATCATCTCATTCGGAATAATTAGGGGACCCATGACAAGTTGAATGAATTTATGTCTCAGTATCATGAATTTTTTGCTCAAATTTCTTGTCCTTTTCTAGACTTCGATGTTCAAAAGGTGCTCATTGGGAACTTGTAGCCTTTTCTACAAGAGAATTTTATTTTGATGAAATATCCTTCCTTCACACATATTTTTCCCACTCTGAGAGAATAGCACCAAGCAGTTGTTTAGTACAAGGATTCATCCTCACGCTCCTACTAGGATGGTCAAATAGTTGTTCAGTCTCAAGTAAGAACAAGGTTGTGGTCAAAATGGTATTTATGCCTTCAAGTAAAAATAATATCGGCCATAACCAAAAAAATACTAAGCCAACAGAATCATACATTGATGTCCTGCAAAATATCTTAAAATATAAAGTTATAACATTACCTAAGATTTGACTATTATTCAAACTATATCCTAAATGGTACACCTCTCAACAATTATGCTAGTTTCATCAAGTTGTTGGGCATGATACCAATGATGCATCTACCTAAATCATGCAATTTAAGACCATATTCATGATAGGACCATCGACCTTGATGGAAGGAAGCATAATTCTAATAAATTTGTATCCAATCCTAACAACCAACCATAAATATACATAGATTTTTCTCATCATACTTGGTGAACTTGGTCACTCCTTCATTTTATTTTGAGTCTGCTCCATCCAAGTACATGAATGTGGTCTCATTCACTCCTATTTCTCCTACAGAACATGTGGGTACTATTCCTGGTATTACTTTTACCTCACATGATCTACCCTTAAACAAGGAGCCCTCTCCATTGTATGTTCTTGCCTGGATTAATGCTAACATCATGATTGGTGTTAAGATTAATCTATTTAGCAGAGTGAATGTTATCATGGAGGAGGCCTTGTTCATTAATAATTTTCATAAGGAGAAGTATGATGAATCATAGGCAACCCTTTGTACTCATGATGGGTTTTCTACTACTCCTATGGGCTCTATCTCTTTATTTTATTTCAATTAATCCTAATTTTGTCAATGTTCCATTTTTTATGATTCTTGAATTGGACCTATTCAAAACAAGGCTAGGAATTTTATTGCTAGCCTCTATGAATTTTTTCACCTTTGTAATCCATAAATTCTTGAACTTTCCTCATGAGGGTACCATACACATTGTCTTGGACACTAGAAACAAGCCACTAGTAGCATGTAGGGGCTTCTCTCTCGACCATGTTTGGCCCACCCTAGTAAGAACCCCCTCCTAGGGGAGAACTCTTGTATCAGGATTATTGTAAGTATAAGACTGGGGGCTCAACACTGAAAGATGGTTTTCCTCCATCATCGTATGTTATGTCTTTGAAGGCTTGCTAGCATGCACTACAACATGCTTCATCCTCTATCCCTACAAATGGAAATGACAAGATTGATCTTTCCATCAATCCCCCCCTCTAGTTCCTCTATTTTATCTTTTGCACCTTTTGCATCCTCTTCTCAGCCCTTTCCAACATCCTTCATTCCTCCTTCTATGCTTACCACAAGAAAGGGAAAGGTACCTATGCTGCAAAATTTTAAGCCTTAGATCTTCCAACTTCTTGTTCTACCCACAGTACCCCGAACCACCCTATATGCGAAGGGGAAGCCTTTCCATGGGTTTGCTCCTACATATCGGTCTCTGTAGCCTTTGACTATTCTTTTGTATCGTTCTAGGGATGGGCATGGGAAGAGGCTTGGTATTAAGATTCCTCTTTCTACTTTTGTTTCTAAGTCTCTTGCTCCTCCTGCTCCTCCTAAGGAGTCTTCCCTTCCACCAATAATAGTTGTGGGCATTCCTGCTATGGTAGAGAAGGATCCCCCAATCTCTTCTCAGGCCATGTCTTCAAGTTCCCATAGCCAACGTAACCAACTTGCATATGAGCATAAGTTCCAACAAAAGGATATAGCCAAGGAGCATGCCACTTCATATAAGAGTGATTGGGAGCTTGTTTCTTTTTCTCCCTTTTCTACTTCTATGATTGATTCTTCTTCTACCCTTTCTTTCACTTCAGTTCCCATCACCTTTGTGCTTCTCCTAGCTCTATCGATGGATCTCAATGAGCCTCACCTAAAAAGGATATAATTTTTCATCACTTCTTTAGTGGAGCCTCCTCTTCTCACCTCTCTTCTAGATATTCCTCCCTTTTTGTAGATCGTTGACATGCCTCATACAAAGGTGGTGTCCTTTGTCACTCTATCTCCATCTTATTCTACTGTTTCTTCTTCACATGGAGATTTTGCATCCCTCATTGAAGTGTAAGCTTGAGGATGACCTTTATTTTCATGGGGGTTGTAAGAAGTCCTATAATGCCATCCCAAAAAAAATCAAACAAATAACTACATTTAAGAAATTAATTAATAAAATAATAAGAAGAATCACTTACTTACACTTACTTATAATTTTGTTCTTTAATGATATTACTATTATAATAACAATGAAGAAATCATCGTCTCTACAGTTGAATCAAAGAAATGTTTCTAACGGGTTAGATATCTACATTACTAAACGAGTAACTAAATTTAATTGTGTGAAATAAGAAACTGAATTGTTAACGAATATCATACTCATGATTAAAAAAAATCATAACATAGTTCAAATTTCCATTATGATATCAATATTGTTCATTCACAACAATATTCTAGCAAAATTAATATATAAAAATGTTACTTTCTATTTGCATAGTATCCCAGAGTAAAAATGTTACTTTCTACTTGCATAGTATCTACAAAATTGCATATTCTCCGTTCTAAAATATGGAGACCGATGTAATGCATGAATCCCAGAGTAACAAACATAAACATTTGTTAATAATCAGTTAGTTCGTTGTATCGACCATGGAACTATAAATGGGAAAGTTGGTAAAGTAGCAGCCAAGAAAACATGCACAGGTCGTGGGAAAAACAATGTAACGGCCAAGAGAATACACATATCACCCATTCCAGAAAATGTTACTGCTAAGATAAAGATTAAAACTATTATTCAGCATGCTTTTTTGACAAATACATATATACTTTCTAAACTTATATGAGAATTCTTTATTTAACATGAACACTGATAATAAAATATTTTTGCTATCAATATATATTGGAGTTTTCGATTTGAGACAAAGCCGATCCAACTATTGCACGAGTTTCAAGAATAAACATCTACAAAGATTGTTAATAAAGGTTTAGACGTATTTGCAACACAGGAATAAATGAAATATTGCGGACACAAGAAAGCATTAATCATGCACCTTTAAAGATGTCACTTAACGTTTAATAATTGAAATGCTGTAGAGAGAAATAAACACTGACTACGCATGTTTTATAACCACGAGTCATGAAGCTATGTAAAGATTGTAGCAGTAATGAATATACAAAACCTTATAAAATTCATCATAATGAATTTTCTATCTTAATTTCCTACATTGTGGAGGTATATTTTGAAGTCAATAGTTATTGTATTTAACAGAGTTTCTCCCTCAAGGAATAGAAATATTATTATACCGTAGCATGAGTTTTTATATAATTCAACTAAAAATCCAATAAAGATAATTAAATCTGGTGTTTTCTCAAGCATAGCAGATTGTATACTTTGATATGCAATCCTAAATAGACACATATACCAGTGTAGCAACTGTGCATTAGAATTACTGGTAATTGCATTAAATAGTATGAGTATGTTACTTGTATACAATGCCTGTTCACTGAAAGATTTCCTTTGCTTTCTACCAAGGTCTTTTGTTCAATCTGTAACACTTGACTGAGTTAAACATTCACATTGGAATCAGCAATATAAAAGAATCTTACACATATAACTTTCTCCAACAAATTTAGATCTTTCTTTAAACTTGCAACACTGAATAGAGTAGTCCAGTCTTGCTCTCCTCCCAGCCATAGGACTGATAAGTCCACCTCCGAGGGGGAGAAAAAATCCAAATGTTCAACATAGATTAAAATCGGAAAAATAAAACATAAACAATGACTCACACACAAGAATTTGGTCTCGAAACTCTTGTAAAGGGGGAGAAGGGGGATTCCCTTCCCTCTTGGAGAAAACAAACATTTATTCTCATCTTCAACATACAATTTCATTCTTCAACACACAACTACCACTATCCATATAACAACCAACCCCTTCAATCACAACAAGTTCCAACATCCAACACACTCCACACCACTATATCAAAACAATCCTTCCATTCTCCATACACTATCCAAATGAAAACTCCATATTTAACACCTTTCTTTAATCACATATCCCCAAGAGAGGCTCCATGCCCTCCTCAACCCCAATCGAAGGAGGCTCTCAACTCTTAGGCGAGATCAACTCTTTATTTACACCCATCACCCTTATTACCCAAACAAGAGTCCATGGGAAAAGATATGACAACAATCTTTTCAAAACAATAACACAACTATCAAGAATTTTAATAACAACACAAAGATTTTCAACAAAATTCATAACATACTTTGGCTGTCCAAGTTAGGATCAGCCCATAAAACCTAACCAAATTAATTGTTTCTTTTCTCAACCAATAAACATCCTACCACCAATTCATCCCATTCATCTCCATCCTCCCCCTCCCTGCAAAGAAGAAGTTAATAAATAGAAAAGGAAGAAATAAAATAACCTACAACACTCTCCTTTCCTCTCCCCAACCATTCTAATTCCTTCTTTAAAATAAAGTAACTCCCAACTCTTCAATTTCCCTCAATATAATATCCAAATAAAAAGATAATTCAATAAAAACATATTTCCATCCATTTATAAATAGACATGAAAATCAAAATACACTCAAACATTAAACCCCCTTGATAAAATTTAAAACCAATTTAATAAACATTTAGCATTTGGATTTTCTCTCCAATTCTTAAGGAACCTAGACTGGCCACCTAAAACATCTCATTAGAAATATTAGTATATTTTGAAAATTATAATCGGAACAATAAATATAAACATTAAAATTTCTATCAAATAATTATAAAATCTATCATAATAATTAATTTAAAATAATTATTTTTGTGGAAATTAAACTTATAACCATAATACTTCATATATCAAGAACATATTATTTCATTTATAAGCAAATAAATATCTAAGAATGCATATAAAAGATTTATGTCCGTAATTCCAAAATAATAATAATATCCCTAAACCAAAATATTAACATCAACCATGCCCAAAACACTAAACTACATAAATATAAAGTCAAATCAAAACCTCTAGAATAATACTAGCTTTGCCTCACATTACCTTTGTATTTTCTAGTGCAATTTTTCAATCTTCTCACAAATTTTGCTTCAACTTTTTCAAATTCATCAATTTGATCAGTAGCTTCATCTTCAAAAAATTTGTTAGCTTTGAAATCAACTTCTCTTTTTGGAATATCTTTATTAAATTCTCTCATTTCAAAGGCAATAAGAGCACCAAACATTTCATCAACAAAGTACTGATCTAAATCCTTAGATTCCCCAATAGCATACACTTTATGACTATAGGATTTAGGAAGAGATATCATAACCTTCTTCACAATCTCACCTTCTTTTACTTCTCTACCAAGACTAGTGATGCCAGAAACAACTTCATGTGCTTGGAGCATGTAACTTGCAATATCTTCATCTTCTACCATTCTTAGAGTCTCAAATCTACTTTTAAAGATCTGCATCTTAGCTTGCTTCACTTTTGTATCACCTTTATATATTTTTTTAAGCTTTCCCCGGACATACTTATCAAAATTATAGCTCATCACCTTCAAAATCTCAAAATCAGCCAATCCACATAAGAGAGCATTCTTAACCTTGGCATTGCATTCATATAGCCTTATTCCAACTAGATCTATTGGAGGAGTACAAACAGCAACATAATGATCCTTGACTAGAATTTCCACACACCAAACACTAGAGAGTTTAGGTAGTCATCCATTCTTAGTTTCTAGAAAGAATAATTAGTCCCATCAAACCTAGGAGCCTTGTATGAACCATCAAGTGTCACTTTCGATCTTTATCTCAAGTGGTCAAGCTTTCTTAAGATGAACTTGGCTCTAATACCAATTTTTGAACACACCCACAGATTAAGAGGGGGGTGAATCTGTCTACTCAAAAGATTAAGCCCTTTCAAAATTTGAACTTTTCAGCACTCAACTAAATCAAAACACTTAAATAGAATAGTAGTAGAGAAGGATATAATAGTATAAGGCTTTAGCAACTTCAGCAATCAAAGATATAGCAATTCTAACTCTAACCAGATCAGCAACAATGATAAAAGAGACAAGAACACACATCCACAAAATGGCACCAGATTTATGTAGAAAATCCAATGATGGAAAAACCATGATGAGAGTTAACTCACAATATAAAGGCTCACTACCAAAAGGGCTTGCAGAACAAGGTGCACAACCTCAACGCAAGATACAAAGGACTTACTAAACTGAAGCTAACACCACTTCAGTGGAAAGATACAAGGACTTGATGAGACTCATTTTCTCAGAGTAGGATACAAAAATTTATAGAAGAATTACAATATTTGTCAACATAACACTTTGTTGATTGAGGCATTCAAGAACTTTTGATCTTTTTTTCAAACACCTTCACACTTTTTTTGTTGGATATTCAATGTATTCCACATTCACACTTCCTTTCACTTGTTTAGACTTCCATGTACTTCTTGCATTCAAAATGTTCTTGCATTTATATCCACCACAAGACCTTAAAACATCAATTAGGTCAGCTAGGATAGAATACAAATAATGAATTCACCAAGCCAGCCACAACAACATACTATAGCCCTATCTCAAGCATAGAGAGGATTCCAATGAGATCCAAATAAATTCACATAGTAGTGCACATCAATCTAAGTTAATACCAAGGAAACATGTAGGTGAAACTTGAAGCACATAACCAGCTAGCCCAAAAACATACTACTAATTGAATTGACTCAATGCAGTTCTAACCAAGATAGGTCAGGACCCAAAAATATCTTAACACATCTTCAATTGTTGGCACAAACCCCCGAGCACACAGCACACGCACTATCAGTCTATTCACAAATAACCCAGAAATGCAACTCAAGACATAATGCAATACCAAAGAGGCCAATCATTAATGTGCACATCACATGGAGATATTCCATGAACATCAAACAATACTTCCAAAAAATTCTTCATATTGTCATGCCACTAGCAACCATCGCAAACCAAACATGAACAAAATGCTTCATCCTAGAAACACAAAATGCTCAATCATGAGATATAACATTAACAAACCAAATTGTGGAGCACTTCAACACATTAAATTAGAACTAAGATACTATACAAACATTGAGAACACATTCACCAAGCCATAGAAGCAGAGACATCAATGCGGAGAAATGCAAAGCATTTTCTAGACTAGTCCAAACATCCAACAACATTGCCAACCTTCTACAATTCATAGAAATATCCTCGATAACACTAGTGACCTGAATAGATATGAGTATAGCACCCACATAACATTGACTTTGAATCCAAAACCGCAAGACCATATCTTCCATAGCAGAGGAATGCGGAGCATTCTCCCAAATTGACTTCAATGCAACTTCAAGGAACAGTGTTGGGAATTTGGTTGTCATTGATGTCAAAATTGTCATTGGTGTTGATGGGGAGATCAAAGATGTGGTGGATCATATTCTAAAAGACTTGGTAAAGTATAATTGAGAGAATAGAATGTTTCTACAATGTTACAAATTTTCTTAGAATATTACAAAGTTGTCAAGAAATATTGACATATTATTGCAAAGGTCTCCTCTAGAAGTTTGTAGAGGATTTTGATGGTAGATTTGATATGGGTTTTCCAAAAAAGTTCAAATGGTGTGGTTTGCATGATCAGAAGAGGAAAATTGTGCTGACAAATAATTTATTTATGTTTTTTGATCTAGTTAGGGTTTGCCAGATAAGCCCTAAGGTTTAACAGTCATGGAATTCATCAGAAATTCTATTTTTACGTTGACTATGTATAAGAGGTTGCAGGTTGCGTAAGTTATTACTTAAGCCATTTATGTCATTTGATGATCAACCCCCTTCATCCTAGTGTTTACTAGTTGATGGTTTATATGCATCGCATAAACCCTTCACATCATTGTTTGTACTCACTACGACCAAGTATTAACTGTGATATGTGATGAGTTAGTAAGGAAGATCTAACTATGTGCATTCATGGTTGAAGATCCAATGAATATCACATAGGTCCTTCACATTGTGCTTCAAATTTTATCTTGGCTTGATCCTTGTGCAATATGCGAAGAATTTTGATCAGAAACAATGATCAAACTTAATAGATTGAACAATCCCTGCTATCCTATGGAGTAAGTGGTGGGGTCCTCAACTGGCTATGCAAGATTGTCAGATGATGAAAAGTGTCCAAAGGGACCAAAAAAATGATAGACCTTGCTAGTGGAGCATCACATCAACAAAGACATGTGGCAAGATATCGCATCATTACTGGGTGATCCCACAATGTTGGTTTACAATTTCTAGGAGATTTTGATTTTTGTGAAATCATATATTTTTTGAAAATATAATGATTTAAGCCTTAAAAAATTCCATCATAAGGATTCCAATTGAAGAGAGGTTGATCAAACCACCTTATATCAAACCCCCTTGGATAGAACCATACCTATAACAGAGTCTCATTTACACCTATCAAAATGTTGATAAAAAACCACTTTTGATTTACCTTTTGGGGGATTAAATGAATTTATTTAAAAATAATTTTTTGTAAGTATGTAGTCCTTATTATAAGCTTTCCAAAAAGTATAATTTTAAATAAATTTAATTTTACTATTATATTTATTTTTTATTTCTTGTGAATGTAGGTTTTTCATCGAGAATCAAGCTCTCTATTTTGCACATGTGGAAATATAGCATATTATAAATAAAATAAAATGAGTGCACCATATATTGAAGTCCCTAATCCAACAAAAAAAATAAAATTGAATTTTGATACATACAAAAAAAGTTGTGTCATACAGTTCGCCTATGTTTGAATTGTAATTAGTTTGACTCTGAAACTTGATTAAGGAAAAACTATTCAATAAAACACTATGAAACCAATTGAAAGCACTAGATATCATAGTTATAAATCTAAATTTAAAAAAAATAGAATTTTATCCTTCATGGAAAAAAAATTGTATCTTATACGGTGAGAATCACTCCTTAAAAATGGTGTTTACTAAAAAAAAAAAACTAGTTTTCGAAGGAGATGGAAAAAGAAGTGCAATATAATTCCAAAAAAATTGAAAAAAATATATTTAGAATCTATAGAAAAAATGTCACAAATCACTAGTTTGCATCATCTTCAAATTCCTCACAGTTTAGCCACTATAGGTGTGTGAAAGTGAAGATTTAGTTAGAAAAAATTAGTTCAGTGTCCAGTTCGGCCAAAAATTGTAAACCAGTATTGTGGGATCACCCTACTTCACATCATTGTTGTGAAGTAAAAGGAAGTTGAGCGAAGAGTGATATGCAATGTTAGTGGAAGGTGGTGTCAACAAGTGAAAGATGGTTGCATCCCACAGTCTCGCTAAAGATTCAATGAGTACCTATTTAACCTTGAAAAATTGTGGGCTTGTGACACGTGTACCCTTGGGCAGATGGCAAAACAATATTGCATTATAAAGGATGTTCACGGCGCATTTAACAATCTTTGTGCGCTATAGAAACTAGCAATATGTGATGGATTGAAATAATGGGTCCACAAGATATATCAGTGATAGAGAAATAAGGTGGACAAGTGTCCCAAAGGATAGGTGCTAATAAGCGATTGCATTGTGTAGTTTATTCACATCACTGTTGTGAATAAAATAATGTTGGGAAAAGTTGTCATACGTGATGGTGTAGATCAATGGCATCAGTTAAAATGGAAACATCCAAAGATCATATTTTAAAGTTATAATTATGAATGGGGATCGAAGGATCATGGCACGAAGATCTTCGATCAACAACTCACATTTGAAGTTACACCTCTCAAATGGCCATGACAATGTGAACAAGGGTTTTCATTGAGAACTAACATTGTGCATGAATTCAATTGGTCCAACTACTCCAATGACCAATATAATTGAAGATTTGATTTGCAGAGTGGTGACATAAACTACAAAAGCGATCGAGATCAGAATCAAATTGTGTAATCAAGGGAATGCTTTTAATGATTATTAGGTTTACAATTTTTACAAGGTGCTATGTTTGGTAGATCCAACAAATTAGAATAAATGGTGTGTAGCTCGAGGAAATCACTACAATTCGGTGAAAGAGATACAAAAGTGAAAATAAGAATTTGGTTATGTTGTTGAAGTTGTTGAGATAGTGCAAGTTGTAGAGAGTGTTGTGATCTTCTTAAGGCAAATAGAGAATGGGTAAAAGCACAAAGTTGTGTCACACTTTCAACCAACATATCAGCACAACTGAATTTAAGTATTTCTAACTAAAAATCAATTTTGGTCAAACATATGACCTAGTAAGATTCATTCTAGCTAAGTTAGATACTTCAACAATTTATTCAACTAAAATTGTTGGCTAAAAATATATGGAGCACCACTTTGAGTCCAATTTACCAAAAAAAAAAATTGAAAAACTTGAAGTTTTAATAACTCATGTAAATAACATTTTTTTTAAATGTAAAAATACCCTTTTGTAGATCCATAAGTGCAGTTTTCAAAAATATATTTATTTTAATAGTTTTATTATTATTATTATTTATATTTGTATTTATACTAAAAGTAGGTTATCAACAAAAAATATTAGGTTGATTACCATGCCAAGGAAAAGTACTAAAACTTATTAAAAAATATTGAAAAAAGTATGATGCACTAGATAAAAGAATCTATTTCAAGATGGTATAATTTTTTTTCCATTTTAGATAAATATTTAATATGAATGTTGACGTCTGATGGAAACAATTTTTTTTATTCACACACATTTTAATACTTATATACAAATATATATTTATCAAAATTGGAAAAAAATATATCCATGCACTAAAGTTTCGAGTTATAAATACACACAAAAAATTTGAAAGAAAAAAAAAAATTTACTATAAAACGTTTGACGTCCTGTGCAACTTCATTTGAAATCGAGTTACAAATCTAAATTTGAAAGAATTAGAATTTTATCCTCCATGGAAAAATCGTTATGTGTTATATGGTGTGCGTCACTTTTTAAAAATGTTGTTTTCTTAAAAAAACCAGTTTTCATGGGAGATAGAAAAAGAAGTGCAATCTGATTTCAAAAATTTTGAAAATAATATTTTTAGAATCTACAAAAAAAATGTGGTGAGAATCTAGTTTTCATAATCTTCAAATTCCTCATGGTTGAGCCACTATAGGTGCCTGAATGTGAAGATTTAAACAAAAATAATAATTTCAGTGTCCAGTTTGGCTAAAAATTGTAAACCACTAGTGTAGGATCACTCATCAGAGCCTTGGTCCCTAGGAGAAGCTTAATCAGCTTGGGTAGATCTTGGAAAAAGTGAACACAATGGCCAATCAAGAAGGTTCTTCTACAAACAAGGCACCTCAGTTTGATGGATCCGATTATGCTTTCTAGAGCACTATGTTGGAGACATTTTTGGAATCATTAGGGTTTAATGTTTGGATGTCTATTAAGAATGGATATACACCACCGCGTATTGCCCCTAATAATGAACTGCAGGAAAGGACTATGATAAAAATGCAAAGGAAAAGCATTCTATTCTCTATGGCTTAACAAGCTCAGTGTTTGTCAAAGTTATGTAATGTCAAACTACAAATAATGTCTAGGACAAGCTAAAAATCATCTATGAAGGAGATGATAAAGTAAAGTTGGAATTTAAGTTACCAATTCTCAGAGCCAAGTTCAAAATTATGAAGATGGGTGAAGAAGAAAAGATTGTAGATTATCTTCTTAGAGTTTATGAAATAGTGAACTCAATCAGAGGGTTCAGAGAAGTAAAGGATATAATCATTATTCTAAAGGTGTTAGGCTCCATGACAACCAAGTATGACTCCAAGATATCTAATATTGAGGAAGGAAGATAAATTGACAAACTCACACTTGATGAACTACATGGAATATTCACTACATACATGAAATGAGGATGGAAAATGTAGAACCATCCAAAAGAGAAGTTGCATTCAAGGTGACAAACAAGGAAAAGTTTGAAATATCCAAGAAAAAAAGAGGAAACGTCTACATCCAATCATGAAGAGATTGATGAGGAAGAAGAAAACTTCATCAGGAGATTAAGGAGAGGTCTAAAAAATATAGAGGTAAGTTACCCTTCAAATATTATGATAGTGGTAAAGTAGTTCATTTTGTTGCTAAATGCCCTTACAATAAGAAGGATAATTGTGAAAAAGAAGTGGATGGTAAAATAAAGAAACCCTACTTCAATAAGAGAAAAAAATTTCCAAAAAAAAAAAAAAGAGTATGTACATTCAAGAGGATAGAGATGTATCTGATGTCAATGATAGTTCAAAGGATGAATTATATTGTTCCTTTGTGGTGAAAGAAAATGAATTGCTCTTCATGGAAAAGGAATCTAAAGGACAAAAATATGGAAAGGTTTAAAACCTTGGTGAAGAAGGTGAAGAGAAAGGAGAAGTTGACCTATAAGGAGAACTCATTTGTGCCTTAGATGAGATTTATGACTAAAGAGAGGAGATTGAAAAACTGAAAAAGGAGAATAAACATCAGAAGAAGCTTGCCCAAAAGGAGACTGAAAAGCTAAAAAAAAATCTTGATGAATCCAACCAATGGTGAGCATGAAGCTTCAAGTAGAGGAAACCAAAAGGATTGAAGAAGTAATCAAATCCAAATTGTAGTACAAAGTGGACAAATCCATGCAACATCATTTCATTAAGAAAATATTTCAAAAAGGGTAGAGAATAAGTAGAAAAAAGGCCTAAAGTTGAAGAGAGGCTCAAATATTCTTGATGGTTTGTTAAGTACACAAAATCCCTCTAATAAAGAAAAATCTGGTTTAATTCTTGAGAAAGGAAAAAGTACTTTTATCGGTGCTTCTACAAAATTGTATGATGGTTTGGAGCAAGAGAAAACCAAGTATAGATGATGAGAAAAGCTGGAAGGAGAGCACCTCTAAAGAGGAGAAGAAGACTACTGAGATAAATAAAGATGAAGAAGAAAAGAAGCCTGTTGTAGATAAGAAGAATAACCAAGCAACTCCTAATCATCAGAAGAGGAGGAAAACCATAAGAAGAACTCATGTTGATGGATTCACATGGGTGAGAGATCTGAAAAGACCAAGTTAAAGAAGACCCCCTCATACTGCACAAGGAAATACTATGACCAGGTACTCTTCATACTTTTATGGGTATCGTTATACATGTAGTCAATCTGGTCATAGGGCTAGAGAATGTAGAGTAGTTCATAAAAGGAGTACAAATTATATAAGAAAAAATCCATTTTCTCCTTTAGTAGATATAAATATAATGTGTTTCAATTATAACAAATTTGGTCATATAACTAAGAATTGTAGAATAATATTCATAATATCAAATGGATAGAATGGTAAATATAAAAACACACCACCAAGAGTAAATAAAGAGTCTAAAGATTCTAAGAAGATAGAAGAGAAGGTGGAAAAGAAATATAAGGTGTGGAAAGAAAAATAGAATATTCTCACACAATCAATGATTGCACAAACGACACTTCATGCCAAGAAAAAATCAGGGTGGTAGATAGTGGTTGCTCCAAACATATGACTGGTGACAAGAGAAAATTCATCCAACTCAAGTGTAAAGGAGGATTGGTTAGTTTGGGAGACAACACTACAGTAAATATTTGCGAGAAAGGAATACTAAGCTTAGATGGTAAAAATCCTACTTAAGATGGCTTTTATGTTGAAGGATTGAAGCAAAACTTGCTAAGTGTAAGTCAAATATGTGACAATGGTTATAAAGACATTTAATTCAAAACGATCTAAGATAAGGAAAAATGGAAAGAAAATTGCACACGGAGTAAGAACTGTCTCCAATATCTATAATCTCTATGAAGTAAAAGGTCAGAGTTGCATGATAGGTCAAGCTAATGAGATTTGGTTGTGGCACAGGAGAATGGGGCTTGCAAAATTTGATAATATGGTGAAATTAAGTTCAAGAAGTTTCGTAAGACACATGCTTAAGATAACTAAGCCTACAAATACCATTTGTAAAGAATGTCAATAGGGAAAGTAGAAAAGGGTTAAGTTTCAAAAAAAAGAGTATTCAACCACAAAATCCTTAGAATTGGTTCATACTGATTTGTGTGGTCCTATGAGGACAAGAGGACTAAAAGGTGAAAGATACTTCATTTTTCTAATTTATTATTATTCTAGAATGACATGGGTAACCTTTATAAAGGATGAGTCTCAAGAATTTCAAAGATTCAAGATATTCAGAAAGATGGTTGAGAAGGAGATTAGAAGAAGAATCAAGTGCTTAAGATCAAATAAAGGAGGATAATTCACATCAAGTGAATTCATTGAGTATTGTGAGAATCATGGTATCAAGAGGCAATACTTAGCTCCAAGAACTCCACAATAGAATGGAGTAGTTGAGAGAAGAACGGGGTAGTTAAGGATATGGCCAAAACAATGTTGAATGAGGCCAAGTTAGGAGAATTTTTTTGGAGAGAGGTAGTTCATACAACTATATATATTTTAAATAGATTTCAAATAAGATCACACACTGATAAGACACCCTATGAACTGTGGTATGGAAAATCAACATCTAGAAAGTATTTCAAATTGTTTGGTAGCAACTGCTACATCAAGAGAGAAGAGGAAAACTTGGGGAGCTTTGACTCTAGATGTGATGAAGGAATATTTCTATGATATTCCACCCAAAGATAATATTAAAAGTGTTATAACAAGAGGCTACACAAGATTGTGGAAAGCATCAATATCAAGATTAACAAGGATATAAAGCATGTCAAATATGATAATAATAATTTTCAAGAAGAATCAGAGGGTATGTGTAGGATAATGATGGACCAAAAAGTGACGATATGCAAGTGATATGATGGCCCATGTGGTTGACAACTTTTTTAAACCCAAAATTGATGAAATAAAAAGGGTTTTTAAAGGAGATTCTCATATTTCCACCAATATAAATTATGATTTACTTTGAATTTAATAAATAATTATTATTCACTTTCTATTTGAATTATGACTAAAGACTTGATTGATAGAATGATTGAAAAACATCTATAGCTTTCAAATAGTATCACATTTTTTGAATCTGAAACATGCATCACATTCTATGCTTTGCATACTATAGGATTAAAAAAAAAAATCATGAATTTTTGACCAAGTTAAGGTGGTCAGACATACGAGTTTTTATATTTTTAAAAATTTGTAATAAAAAATTCATAATTAATTATTTACTTGGAAAAAAATTACAAAAAAATATGCATCACATCAGGACATGAGTCCTCTAATTATATCTAAAATCTTATTAAAAATATTATCATTTTATTGTGGTTAGGGTGGTCAGACAAACACCTACTTATTTTTTCCCTAAAATTTAAGTAATACTGCATTGAAATTTCAAATTTTCACCAAATAGATTTTTTTTTAAAAATAAACCTAGTAGTTTAGAAACTACATTCAATTTTCTGCAGATTCTATTCTTGCATATTTTTGAAATAATATAGATAACTTATTCATTTTTTTTACATCAAGTTGCCTAACTCTGATTTTCTGAATTTTCATCGCCACTTAAGGGTCTTATTTTCCATGATGATCTTGCACATACCCGATATTTTGAGAAATATGCTTCCAATCAAGAAGAGGAATATGAAGAAGAAGTTGAAAGAGAACCTGCCAGATATGTGCAAAAGAATCACCTTGTAGATCAGATTATTGGTGATAAAAATGAAGGTGTTTAAATAAGAAGACTAGCAAAGAACAAGAAACAACTAAATTTTTCTCTCTTGTCACAATTTGAACCTAAAAGTTACATGGAGGCCATAAAGGATGAGATTTGGATAAAAGCCATGGAGGAAGAGCGCAATCAGATTGAGAAAAACAAGGCATGAGAATTGGTTCCTAGACCCCCAAGCAAAAATGTGATAGGTACTAAATGGGTGTTTAGAAACAAGATGAATGAAGATGGAGTTGTAGAAAGGAAAAAAGCAAGGGGTATGCACAAGTTAAAGGCATTGACTTTGTAAAAATATTTGCATCGGTTGCACGATTAAAAGCAATAAGAATGTTTTTTTGCATTTTTCAATTTATAAAAGGGTTTAAAGTTTATCAAATGGATGTTAAATCCACATTTCTTAATGAAACCTTGATGAAGAAGTCTACATAGAAAGACCAAAAGGGTTTCAACTATCAAAGGAAGATGATTATGTTTATAGATTGAGGTCCAAAACAAGCACCTAGAGCATGGTATTCAAGATTAGACGAGTATCTGCAACAATAAGGATTCAAGAAAGGAAGTGTAGAAATCAATGGGTATTTCAAATTTTAGGGTGAGCACATGATTATTGTTGTAGTTTATATGGATGACACCATATTTGGTGGCAGTAATGATAAGATGTGTAAAGTATTTTTTGTACAAATGCAAGATGAATTTGAGATGTTGATGCTAAGAGAGTTATCTTTTTTCCTTGGTATATGGATTACACAAACTAATGATAAGATATTTATATCTCAAACCAAATATGCTAAGGAAATGCTTAATAAGTTTGGAATGGAGGATAGCAAACCGGATAGTACCCACATGATAATTGGATGTAATTTGAGCAAGTCAGATGAATCCCTTGATGCAAATTAAAAAATGTATAGGTCAATGATTGGAAGCTTGTTGTACTTAACTACATCAAAGCTATATATTATGCAAGCACTGTGTATGGTTGCTAGGTTTCGGGTTGCTCCAAAAGATTCCCATTTCAATGCAATGAAAAGAATTCTCAGATACACCAAAATCACTATTGACTTTGGATTGTTGTATCCCAAGAGAAAATATTTCTCTAATTGCATATACAGATTTTGATTGGGCTAGAAGTGCAAATGATAGGAGAAGTTCTAGTCATATTACACATTACAACAAAGCACATATTAATCAAGTATCACTTCATTGTAGAGAAGGTTGCAGACAAGAAATTCAACATGGAATATGTACCCACCATAGAACAAGTTGCTAACATATTTACAAAGCCACTTACCAAGGAATAATTTGAATATATGAGGCATAAATTGGGAGTCATTTATCCCACATCATATCACTAAATCTTAGTGATAGGACATGAACCTAGGGAGAGCTTAATAGTTATTTCATTCATCTTTGGATATGAAGGAGAGATCAAGTCAAGTAAACTTTCTTTTACAAATTTCTAATGACTTGATGGTTGTAGATTTATGAATCTTTTATTTCTCTTTGAATGGTTGGTCAAAGGGGGAGAAAGTCAATTGCTCTAATGGAGAAAGTCTATAAATGTTAATGAAAGATATGTCTTAGGGGGAGCTATTGTGTATGATCAATCATGATAATAAGTTTTATTTTAATTGGTACAAAGCAGCATAATGGTTCATATTGGTGCAAAGTTGTTTCAACATTTAGTTTTTCCATGAATGACAAAGTAGGAGATTGTTAAAAAATTGGTTGTCATTGATCTCAAAAGTGTCATTGATGTCAATGGGGAGATCAGAGATGCAATGGATTAGATTTTGGAAGATTTGGTGAAGTGTAATGGATAAAAGAGCATGTTTCTACAATGTTGCAAAGTTGTCATGCAATATTGACATAGTGTTGCAAAGCTCTCTTCTAGACACCTATAGAGCAATCTGGTGGAAGATTTGATATGGTCTTTCCAAGAAGGTTCAAATGGTTTGGTTCACATGATCAGAAGATGAAATTTGTGCTCAGGAATGATTTATTCATGTTTTTTGATCTAGTTAGGGTTTAGCAAATAAAACCTAAGGTATAATAGTCATGGCATTCATCATAAATTATCTTTTTATGTTGACTATGTATAAGAGGTTACAGGTTGCTTAAGTTATTACTTAAGCCATTGATTTCATTTGATGTCTAGCCCCCTCATCCTAGTGTTTATCGATTTATGGTTTGTATGCATTGCATAAACCCTTCACATCACTATTTGTACTCACAGCGACCAAGTCTTAACCATGATGTGTGATGATTCAGTAAGGACAATCTAATGGTACACATTCATGGTTGAAGATCCAATGGCTATCGCATAGGGCCTTCACATCATACTTCAAATTTTATCATGGCTTGTGCCTTGTGTGATATGCAATGAAGTTTGATCAACAACAACAATCAAACTTGGTAGATTTAACGGTCCCTACTAGCCCATGGATTAAGTGGAAAAGTCCCAATTTGGCCCTACAAGATTGCAAGCTGATGAAAAGTGTCCAGTGTCCAGTGGAACCATCAAAATGACAAACCTTGCTAGTGGAGTGTGACATCAACAAAGACACATGGCGAGATATCACATCATTGCTTCACATCGTTGTTGTGAATTAAAAGGAATTTGAGTGAAGAGAAATATTTGATGTTAGTGGAAGGTGGTGTCAATAGGTGACAAATGGATGCATCCCATAGTTCCACTGAAGATTTAGTGGGTCCCTTTTTAACCCTATGAAGTTGCAAGCTTGTGACACATGTTCCCTTGGGCATATGGTAGAATAGTATTGCATTTCAAATGATTTTCACATCATAGTTAACAATATGCATGTGTTATACAAGCTAGAAATATGCAATGGATTGAAATCATGTGTCCATGAGATATATTAGTGATTGAGTGATAAGCTGGACAAGTGTCCCAAAGGAAAGGTGGTGATAAGAAATTGCATCGTATAGTTTATTCACATCACTGTTGCGAATAAAAAAATGTCGAGAAAAGTTGTGATACATGATAGTGTAGATCAATGGCGTTAGTTTAAAGGGAAACATCTAATGATCATGTTTTAAATTTATAACGATGAATGGGGATTGGTGGATCATAGCATGAAGAGATCATATCAATGGCTCACATTTAAAGTTACACCTCTCAAATGGCCATGATAGTGTGAACAATGGTTTCAATTAAGAACTAACACTATGCATTAATTCAATTGGTGTAACTACTCCAACGACCAATATAATTTAAGATTTGATTTGAAAAGCAATGTCATAGACTAAAAAAGTGATCGAGATCAGAATCAAATCGCATAATCAATGGAATGCATTTAAAGCATATTAGGTTTAGGGTTTTTATAGGGTGCTATGTTTGGAAAATCTAGTGAATCAGGGAAAAAATTATATATCTTGAGGAAATCACTATAGATCGGTGAAAGAGATACAAAAGTGAAAATAAGAATTTGGTTATGTTGTTGAAGCTACTGAGATAGTGCAAGTTGCAGAGAGTGTTGTGAGCTTCTTGGGGCAGATAGAGAAAGCAATAAAATAAAAATAGAGAATTGTAGAGTTTGTGCATGCTCATTTGAGGCTTATAGAGTATGCACTAATAGAAAAAGGAAAGTGCAAAATAGAACACAGAGGTACAAGGGAGAGAATTGAATTGCAAAGGTAGCAAGAAGGAATTGAGTAGTTACAAATTGTGTTGCAACATTGAATTGTGTTCAGTTGAACAAATTGTATAAATTTCATTGTAAATATAATTGGTGGGTGTCATCAGAAATATGGGTAGGTGCTTAGAGTAGAGAGTTGGTGCTCCTAAAACTAGGGGATTGGTGTCTCCTAAGGGTTGGTTCCCTTACAAAAAATTGTAGTGTTGAAAAATTTCATCGTGTACATTTTCACACTTAATTTGGGAATAATTAAGGTTGAAATGAAATTAAGGTCACCTTAATCTAGTGTTCTAATGTGTTATACACATCCACATTGGATTTAGGGCCTATTTAAGCTAAATAAACCTAACTCTGTCCTAATTTAGTGTTGTAAAGGGCATTTATTTCCACCTTCACATTAAAATTAGGAGGCTTGTAAACTAAATGAACCTAAATCCAGTGTTATAATGTGGTGTACACATTCACATGGTATTTTGGGCCCTTCTAAGCTAAATAGACCCAATTTTTCCTTAATTTAATGTCATAAAGTGTATTTATTTACACTTTCACATTGGAATTTGGCCCCTCTTACATTTATAACCTTAATATCAAGCCCTTAAGACCCTATATTGTGCAACCCAAGGCATATTTTAACTAAAATCCTGACATAGACCTCATATAAACTTAATTTCTTCACTGCCTAACATTCTCTCCCTTCAAAATAGGCCTTGTGGGACCCATACACCACAGATGGTGTATGAGTCCCATTTGGCCTATTTTTTAAGGTTTTGTGTGGGATATTTGGGTTTTAAGTTCAAATTTTATGAATATCGACCTATGGGATCTAATTAATGGGATATTAAATGGATTTCCTATATAAATGAGGTCTCAAATCATTATTTCATAATTCCTACATGTTAACAAGTCAAGCACTCAAGAGTTAAGCATTCCAATACTTTGCAAGATCATCAAGAGAGAATACAAGATCATTTCCAAGGCATTCAAGGGTAGTATTCTTCATCAATTGTTCTTGAAATTCAAGATCCATCATCATGTCAAGATATCAAGCATGAAGCATGTTATTGAGCTAGTGTTGTGATGTAGCATTGAAGATCCAAGATCAAGCATTGTTGTACACCTATTGTCAAGATCAAGATCTACATCATTCATGGATATTTCATGTTGAGTTGCAGATTTACAAGACATAATTCAAGGTATTATTGTCCATGATTCATGTTCTTCATTTAATGTTTCATGCCTTCATTTCATTATCTCATCATTTTGGTTCAATTACCTACAAGGAGTTTGACTAAGGCAAACCCCTATTCCCTAACAATCAACACCTTTTTATCTCTCTATTTGTGTGATTACATATCTAGGTGCTTTGAAGATTAGGATGTAAGGTTGAGAGAAGTTTTCAAGCCATCACAAGGTTTTCATTTTCACAAAAAGTCACCTGCAAGTTCGAAATCAACAATTTCAGATCATGAAACAAAGTGGAACAAAAAGAGCAGACATCGAAGACCATATTCAAACTTTGAAGTTCCAAACAACCCTAATTAGACTCATTCACCAGTCTTGGCATATGAGTCATATTTTAGGTCATTTTTCAAATTTTGGTGGTTTCGGATACCCTTTTTCAAGAAACCAGTTCTTGCACAAAAATCCTAATTTGGGACTGATTCACTCAGAATGGTGTATGAGTCCTAGTAGGCCAAAATTTTAGGATTTTTAGCATTTCCAATCTTCATTCAAACCTATACAAGTTTCCAGGTGCACACTTTTGATTTTACAACTTTTTGTTCTTATTTATATGCATTTCTAGGTCATTCATTCAAGTTTCATGCATCACTAGGTTTTGTCATTAGATCTTGAATTTTGTTTGTTTTTTCAAGCCCTATATTGGTGGTGAACACCTCATTAATCTCTAAACATACCCTAGGACAAACCCTTAGCATATATTTTTCTCCCATCATCATCATTTGATTGAGATCTCTAGGGCATCCTTGAATGTTAGTTGGAGAAAAGTGGTATTCTATGTCCTAAACCATAGAACATCAATTTTTTAACTAGTCACTTTGTAATAAGAAGATATTCATTGTGAGTTTGGATTAGGATAGTAGTTCCTACTAGCTATTCTCACTATGGTTTTTCCTGTATTGGGTTTTCCACATAAATCCTGTGCTTTGAGATGGTTTGTGTGTATGGTTATTTCTTTGCATGTCATGTTTTAATCTACACATAAAAGGTTTAAAGGACTACTTAAAGGGTATTAAGAGAGAATTATTAAGTGATCTATTGATTCACCTCTCTCAATAGATTTTTGTATTCCAACAATTGGTATCAGAGCCATGGTTCCCTAGGAGAAGCTTAATCAGCTTAGGCAAATCTTGGACAAATTGAACACAATGGCTAGTCAAGAAGGTTCTTCTACAAAAAAGGCACCTCAATTTGATGGATCAGATTATGCTTTCTAGAGCATTATGATGGAGACACATTTTGGATTATTATGATTTATTTTTTAGATTTTTGTTAACAATGGATACACACCACCAGTTACTGCCCCTACCGATGTTGCAGGAAAGAAAGACTATGAGAAGAATGCAAATGAAAAGAATTATATTCTATATGGTTTGACAAGCCCAATGTTTGTCAAAGTTATGCACTGTCAAACTGCACATAATTTTTGGGACAAGGTTAAAAGAATCTATGAAGGAGATGACAAATTAAAGTTGGAAAAGTTATAAATTTTCAAAGCCAAGTTTGAAAGTCTGAAGATGAGTGAAGAAGAAAATGTTGTGGATTATCTTCTTAGAGTTGATGAAATAGTGAACTCAATCAGAGGGTTTGAAGAAGAATTAAAAGATACGGTCATTGTTCAAAAGGTTTTAGGATCTATGACAACCAAGTATGACTCCAAGATATTTGATATTGAGGAAGGAAGAGAAATTGACAAACTCACTCTTGATGAATTGCATGGTATATTCACCTCATATGAAATGATGATGAAAAATGAAAAATTGTCCAAAAGAGAAGTTGCATTCAAGGTGGAAAATAGGGAAAAGGTTGAAATATCCAAGAAATAAATAGAGAAAATGTCTACATCCAATCATGAACAGACTGATGAGGAACAATAAAACTTCATCAGGAGATTAAGGAGAGGCTCCAAAAAATACAGAGGAAAGTTACCCTTCAAATGTTTTGGCTATGGTAAAGTAGGTCATTTTACTGCTAAATTCCCTTACAATAAGAATGATATCTTTGAAAAAGAAGTAGATGGTAAAATGTGTTAGAGTAATTGGGTATTTACTTTATTAATTAAACAATATTTGATTAATTACACAAAGTTCCCTTTTACCTCTTTTCACTTAAGCTAACATTAGGTACATAATAATTAATTACTTTATTAATTATTATTGTGCAAGCCTAGGGTTTTCCTTTTTAGGTCTTTTCATCTATATGTAGTTGAAAACTATCTTTTGTATCATTAATTCATTTAACATTTTGTGTGAATTCACGGCTCCACATTCTTGAGCATTTCCTTTGTTGCTTCTCTTTGCTTTTCCTTGTAGCAGGTTATTTGCTTGCAGAGATCTTTGGGATTTTGTGGTGTTGTATCTTCTCAACTCCAACATGGTATCAGAGCTTCAAATTTGCAGCTGCTTGTTCTTGTTTTGAGATTTTGCATTGGAAGCAAATCTAGGGCTCTAAGGTTTTTTTTTGGGTGGATTCAACCTACTCTGATTTTTAGGTTCACTTTGGGCTCAAATGGATAGTGTCATTGGATTCATAGCACCCAAAAACCCCTAAAATGACTGTCAAATCATCGATTTTGGCCACAATCAACCAGCGTTGTAAAAAAAATTTAGGGTTTGGCTATACGGCCCCCTTAGAAAAATATTCGCAAAAAAAAAAATTAAAAAATAAATAAAACCTTAGGTTTTATTTCATTTTTCGGCAACCCGTTGCATTTTTTACCGCCGCCCATTCGCCACCAAGCGGCCATCGCTCCTCCGCCCAGCTGCCGCTTTGCCCCTGTCGGCCACCGCTTCACTGGCCACTCTGTTGTCGGCATCCACTGCACCCCGAGCTGCACCGACATGGCCATGACTTGCTCCGGTCGCCACCCGAGCTCCGCCGAGCTCCTTGTGTGCTCCACCTGACTCTGTCCGAGCTCATTGGGCTGTCCACGCTCCCCGCCTGGTCGCTGCCGACTCCGCCGACACCGAACCCGCCGACATGAGCTCGCCACTAGGCTCGCCGACCTGAGTCAGCCTTGCCAGCCCCCATGGGCTTTTAACCCCCGCCGCTCGGTCACATGGGTGACCACAGGATCCGCCGTAGCACTAGCCCCCTAGTCATCCATATAGCTAGGGGCCATTTTTTTTCCCCTTTGGAGCAGCTTGCACTAAATCAAGCATAGAATGGGCATTTTTTCTCGGATTTTTGAAAACGAGATATCGTCGAAAAGTTGGTTCTGGTGCCGTTCCAATGGTATTGGTAGTTTTTCTTGATTTTGTAGTTTTGCAGTATTTTTTGCCAGTCACAGTCAGAACTTGGTTTTTTCACTCCAAGGGGCGTATCTTTTGCGTCCGAACTCCATTTTGCGCAAATGAATAGGCATTGGAAAGGTATTACAGTGCTCTTTCAAGATTCACAGTCTATTTTACAAGAATATTTGCCAACCCTTTTTTTATTCAGCTTTTTGTGTTTTTACACTTTGCTCAATTACTTGGTCATCTTGGCTCCTACATGGGGTTTGTTTGCGTTGGATGGGTTATGTTGATATGTTTTATCATTGCTGAGATAATTAGTCTCTGAAAATTTTTTTCATTTGAAGAGTTATCATGGGTTTCTCTACTCACCCTTCAGTTGTTCTTCTGGAATGGGGTAATTATGAGTCATGGGCAAAGGGTATACTTACACATTGTAGGTGGCTTAATATTTTTCCTTATCTGTATGATCTCATACCTGAACTAGCAACATTAGAGGGCGGATTAGCATGTGATATTATTAGAAATCACATTGCAGGAGTTATATTATCTAGTGTTGATCATGACACTGTGTTGGTTATATCGGACATTGATTGTCCTCACCCACTTTGGACATCTCTTTGGGAAATATATGGAGACCCTATTCTATCTCCATTCCCAGAGGATCCTGCTTCAGATTGTCTCATACCCATTGCTTGGCGAGAGAATACAGCATTTTATCATGATACTTTAGAGGAGCTTGAGTATTTAGACACCCTTAATTATTATGATGGATTAGAGGTTTTTCTCATAGTTCCTACTCTTCAAACTGAGACTTCATCAGCATCTCTTGTTGTTCTTGATTTAGTGCAGCAAGGAATCATACATCTTCCAGACATAGCTACTTTGGACTCTTATGTTGCAGACATATCTTTCTTGTTTGTTGAGTCCTATATTGCAGATTTGGAGGATTATTTTGAGGACATTCATCTCCTCTACCTTGACAGTCAGGTTATCACTATTCGCCCACCATTAACTGTGCATTCAGAGGTTGCATTTCAGTATTCTCCACATCAGTTTGGATTTGGCATTATTTGTTTCCATTCAGACAGTGAGACTCTTTAGCATCCTATCATGGCACACATCTTGAGACAGATTGGTTCATCCTTCTTCATAGGGTTTCTTCGATACAGGTCCATGGATCCATTTCTTCCCAAGGGGAGGAATATCATTTGCTGCTTCAGGATCTCCTTTTGGATTCTACATCAGGCATCTACCATTGTGATAGGAGTTTCTTCATTGTGGGGGGGCCTTCTTCTCTCTTTCTATCTCTCCTATGGAGATCATTGTACATGTACTTATATGATAGAAGTTGTCTATGGGGGGTATCATGTTATCCACCTCCTATCCTTCTTTCATTAGTGCATTGCATTCCTTCCTTGCATTCTATTTTGGGGAGGAGTTTTGTTCCCACTGGGTTTTCTCCTTTACCCCATTTCATTTAGTTTGCATTGATTTTGTACATGGGTACCTGATCTGGCCTTGTTGCTGGGACCCATTGCTTTTGCTTCTAGTAACTTCTTCTAGGTTTTAGCTTCTCCCTATGTCTATCTTAAGGGGGGGTGTTAGAGTAATTGGGTATTTACTTTATTAATTAAACAATATTTGTTTAATTACATAAAGTTCCCTTTTACCTCTTTTCACTTAAGCTAACATTAGGTACATAATAATTAATTACTTTATTAATTATTATTGTGCAAGCCTAGGGTTTTCCTTTTTAGGGTTTTTCATCTATATGTAGTTGAAAACTATCTTTTGTATCATTAATTCATTTTAAATTTTGTGTGAATTTATGGCTCCACATTCTTGAGCATTTCCTTTGTTGCTTCTCTTTGCTTCTCCTTGTAACAGGTTATTTGCTTGCAAAGATCTTTGGGCTTTTGTGGTGTTGTATCTTCTCAACTCCAACAAAATGAAGAAAAGCTACTCCCCTAAGAGAATAAATTATTAGAAAAAGAAAAAGATTTTGTACATTCAAGAGGATAGTGATGTATCTGATGTCAATGATAGTTCATAAGATGAACTAGATTGTGCCTTTTTTATGAAAGAAAATGAATTCCTCTTCATGGAAAATGAATTTTAAGGACAAGAAGATGGAAAGGTTGAAAACCTTGGTCAATAAGGTGAAGAGGAAGGATAATTTGACCTAGATGAGATTGATAACCTAAGAGTGGAGATTGAAAAACTGAAAAAGGATAATAAACATTAGAAGAAGCTTGCCCAAAAGGATAATGATAAGCTAACAAAAAATATTGATAAATCTAGCCAATTTCTGGTGAGCATGAAGCTTCAAGTAGAGGAAGCCAAAAGGATTGAAGAAGTGGTCAAATCCAAACTACAACTTGAAGTGGAAAAATGCATGCAACTAGACGCAGAAATCATTCCATTAAGAAAAGATTTGGAAAATGCTAGAGAACCAATGCTTCTAAAAAATTGTATTGCAAATTTAGAGAAAGAGAAAACCAAGTATAGATGATGAGAAAGGATGCGAGGAGAGAACCTCTAAAGAGGAGAAGAAGACTACTAAGATAAAGAAATATGAAGAAGAAATGAAGCCTGTTGTAGAAAAAAGAATAACCAATCAGCTCCTAATCATCAGAACACGAGGAAAACCATAAGAAGAATTGATGTTGATGGATTCATATGGGTGAGAGATCTAAAATGACCAAGTCAAGGAATACCCCCTCATCCTACACAAGGAAATTTTATGACTAGGTACTCTTCATAATTTTATGGGTACTATTATATATGCAATCAATTTGGTCATAGGGCAAGAGAATGTAGAGTAGTTCCTAAAAGGAGTACAAATTTTGTAAGCCAAAATCCATTTTCTCCTTTAGTAGATATGAATATAATGTGTTATAATTATAACAACTTTGGTCATATAACAAAGAATTGTAGAATAAAATTCATAAAACCAAATGGACAAAATGGTAAAAAGAAAAACACACCACCAAGAGTAAATAAAGAGTCTAAGGCTTCTGAGAATATGGAAGAGAAGGTAGAAAATAAATCAAAGAAGGTGTGGAAATAAAAAGAGCAGATTCCCACACAATCAATGATTTCAAAAATGACACTTCATGCCAAGAAGCAATACTTGTGGGTAATAGATAGTGGTTGCTCCAAACATATGACTGGTGACAAGAGAAAATTCATCCAAATCAAGAAGTGTAAAGGAGGATTAGTTAGTTTGGGAAACAACAATACACTAAAAATCTATGGGAAGGGAATATCGAGCTTAGATTGTAAAAATCCAACTAAATATGTCATTTATGTTGAAGGATTGAAGCACAACCTGGTAAGTGTAATTCAGATCTGTTACAATGGTTATAAATTCACATTTAGTTCAAAAGGATGTAAGATAAGGAAAATTGGAAAGACAATTGCAAAAGGAGTAAGAACTGACTCCAATCTCTATAATCTTTGTGAAGTAAAAGGTTAGAGTTTCCTGATACGTAAAGATAATGAGAGTTGGTTGTGGCACAAAAGAATGGGGAATGTATATTTTGATAATCTGGTGAAAGTAAGTTTAAGAGGTTTGGTAGGAAACATGCCTAAGATAACTAAGCCTACAAATACCATTTGTAAATAATGTCACCAAGGGAAGAAGATAAGGGTTAAGTTTCAAACAAAAGAGCATTCAACCACAAAACCCTTACAATTGGTTCATACTAATTCGTGTAGTCCTACGAGGACAAGAGGAACGACAAGTGAAAGATACTTCTTGTTGCTAATTGATGGTTATTCCAGAATGACATGGGTAACCTTTCTAAAGGATAATTCTCAATAATTTGAAAGATTCAAGATATTCGGAAAGATGGTTTAGGAGATTGGAAGAAGAATTAGGTGCTTAAGATTAGATAGAGGAGGAGAATTCACATCAGGTGAATTCATTAAGTATTGTAAGAATCATGGTATCAAGATCAAATACTCAACTCCAAGAACTCTACAACAGAATGGAGTAGTTGAGAGAAAGAATGGGGTAGTTAAGGATAGGGCCAAAACAATGTTGAATAAGGTCAAGTTAGCAAACATGTTTTGGAGAGAGACAGTTCATACAACTGTATATAATTTAAACAAATTTCAAATAAGATCAAGCAGTGATAACACACCCTATGAACTATGGTATGGCAAAACAACATCTATCAAGTATTTTAAAGTGTTTGGTAGCAAATGCTACATCAAGATAGAAGAGGAAAAATTGGGGAGCTTTGACTCTAGATGTGATGAAGGAAAATTTATAGGATATTCCACCCAAATAAAATCTTACAAGTGCTATATCAAGAGGATGGACAAGATTGTGAAAAGCATCAATGTCAAGATTGACGAGGATATAAAGCATGTCAAATCTGATGAGAATAATTTTGAAGAAGAATCAGATTATGAAGGATATGTTGCCAATAAAGAAGAGGAATATGAAGAAGTTGAAAGGGTACCTACTAGATATGTGCAAAAGGATCACCTTGTAGATCAGATTATTGGTGATAAAACCAAAGGTGTTCATACAAGGAGAAAAAAAAAAGAACAAGGAACAAGTAAATTTTTCTCTCTTGTCACAATTTAAACCTAAAATTTACATGGAGGTTAGCAAGGATGAGATTTGGATAAAATCCATGGAAGAAGAGCTCAATCAAATTCAGAAAAACAAGACATGGGAATTGGTTCCTAGACTTCCAAGAAAAAATGTGATAGGTACTAAATGGGTGTTTAGAAACATGTTGAATGAAGATGGAGTTGTAGTAAGGAACAAAGAAAGGTTAGTGTGCAAGGGGAATGCACAAGTTGAAGGAATTGAATTTGAAGAAGTAGAAGTATTTGTACTGATTGCAAGATTAGAAGCAATAAGAATGTTTCTTGCATTTTCAGTTTATAAAGGGTTTAAAGTTTATCAAATGGATGTTAAATCTGCATTTCTAAATGGAAACCTTGACGAAGAAGTTGACATAGAACAACTAGAAGTGTTTCAGTTATCAATAGAAGATGATTATGTTTGTAGATTGAGGAAATTATTGTATGGTCTAAAACAAGCATCTAGAGCATGGTATTCAACATTAGACCAGTATCTATAACAAAATGAATTCAAGAGAGGATGTGCAAAAAAAAATTTATATTTCAAATCCAAGGGTGAGCACATGATTATTGTTGTAGTTTATGTCGATGATATCATATTTGGTGGCAACAATGATAAGATGTGTAAAGTATTTGCTGCACAAATGCAAGATGAATTTGAGATTTCAATGCTAGGAGAGTTGTCTTTTTTCTTGGTTTATAGATTGTACAAATTGATGATGGGGTATTTATATCTAAAACTAAATATTCTAAGGAGATGATCAAGAAGTTTAGAATGGAGAATAGAAGAATGGTTAGCACCCCCATGATAATTGTATGTAAGTTGAGCAAGTTAGATGATTACCTTGATGTAAATCAGATAATGTATAGGTCAATGATTAGAATCTTGTTGTACTTAAATGCATCAAGGCCAGGTATTATGCAAGTAGTGTGTATGGTTTCTAGGCTTCAGGTTGCTCCAAAAGAGTCTCATGTTAATGCAGTAAAAAGAATTCTCAGATACATCAAAACCATTGTTGACTATGGACTATGGTATCCCAAGAGAAAATATTTCAATCTAAATGCATATACATATGTTGATTGGGATGGAAGTGCAGATTATAGGAGAAGCGCTAGTGGTGGTGTATTTTTCTTGGGAGACAAGCTTGTCTCATAGATAAGAAAAAAGAAAGAATCAGTCACCCTCTCTACGATAGAAGAAAATTATGTAGTAGCAACATCATGTTGTACTCAAGCTTTATGGATGAAGAAAACACTTAAAGATATCAAGGTTGAGTACAAAGAACCTATCTCTGTTCTTTGTGATAATTCAAGTGTAATAAATATCTCAAAGAATCCAACGATGCACTCTAGGAAAAATAAAATATCAATCAAGTATCATTTCATTAGAGAGAACGTTGCAGATAAGGAAGTCAGCATGGAATATTTACCCACCATGGAATATGTACCCACCACAGAACAAGTTGCTAACATATTTACAAAGCCTCTTACTAAGGACCGATTTGAATATCTAAGGCAGAAATTTGGAGTCATTTCTCCCACATCATATCATGAAATCCTAGTGATAGGACATGAATCCAAGGGGAGCTTAATAGTTATTTCATCCATCTCTAGATATGAAGGATAGACCAAGTTAGGTAAATTTGGTTTTACAAATTTCTAATGAATTGATGGTTGCATATTTATAAATCTTTTAGTTCTCTTTGAATGGTTGGTCAAAGGGGGAGAATATTTGTATTAATAGCACACACTAATATCAATCAAAGGAAAAGTAAGGAACCTTTTCCATTGATGTAAAAGGGGGAGAAAGTGTTTAAATGCTCATGCAATTGAGCAAGGGGGAGAAATTCAACTGCTCTAATGGAGAAAGTATGCAAATGTTGATAAAAGATGTCTAAGGGGAAGCTATTGTGTATGAGAAATCATGATAATAAGTTTTATTTTAATTGGTATAGAGAAACATAATGGTTCAAATTGGTACAAAGCTATTTGATCATTTGTTTTTTCCATCAATAACAAAGGGGGAGATTGTTGGTAATTTGGTATCCATTGATATCAAAAGTCCCATTAATTTCAATGGGGAGATTAGAGATGTAGTGGATTAGATTCTGCAAGATTTTGTGAAGTATAATAGAGAGAAGAGCATGTTTCTACAATGTTGCAAAGTTGCTCAGAATATTGTAAAGTTGTCATGCAATATTAATATATTGTTGTACAGGTCTCTTTTGGAGGTCTACAAAGGAATCTAATGGTAAATTTGATATGGTTTTTTCAAAAAGATTCAAATGGTGCATTCCACATTATCAGAAGATGTAAATTGTGCTCAAGAATGATTTATTCATGTTTTCTGATCTAGTTAGGGTTTAGCAGATAAACCCTAAGGTCTAATAGTCATGGCATTCATAAAAAAAAATATTTTTATGTTGACTATGTATATGCAGTTGTAGGTTGCTTATGTTATTACTTAAGCCATTGATGTCATTTGATGACTGGCCCTCTCATCCTATTGTTTATCAATTGATGGTTTGTATGCATTAAATAAACCTTTCACATCACTGTTTGTACTCACCATGACCAAGTCTTAACTGTGATGTACAATGAGTTAGTAAGGAAGATCTAACAATGTGTGTACATGGTTGAAAATCAAATAGCTATCACATAGGTCTTTTGCATTGTGCTTCAAATTTTATCTTGGCTTGTTCCTTTTATGATATGTGATGAATTTTTATCAATGGAAGTGATCAAAATTGGCAAATTGAACGGTCCCTGCTAGCCCATGGAGTAAGTTATGGGGTCCTCGTCTCACCCTACAAGATTACAGGTTGATGATAAGTGTCTAATGGGATCAGAAAAATTATAGACCTTGATAGTGGAGTGTGATGTCAACAAAGACATGTGGTGATATATCACATCATTGTTGTGAAGTAAAAGGAAGCTAAGCCAAGAGTGATATGCGATGTTAGTGGAAGGTGGTTTCAGTAGGTGACAGATGGCTACTATTGGGGAAGAATAAGTCAACTTAGAATGAAATATCTAAGAACAATAGTGCCTTAGTGACTTTCATTTATTCAAATCACCCCAAAAGCACTAAAAACTATGCCATAAAGAAGTGGACCCAAATATCTAAGAGCAATAGTGCCTCAGTGACTTTCATTTATTCAAATCACCCTAGAAGCACTAACAACTATGCCATAAAGTGGAAACAGGCATAGTGGTTCTCCCCCATTGATCCTTCTGAGAAAAGCACATGCAAACAAAGCCAGATTCAACACCATGAACATACAAACAAATGAACACTCAGATTTACGTGGGGGGAACCCTTTTGGGTAAAAATTCCCACACTCCAAAAGATAGATACATTGTATTATTTAGCAACTAAATGGTTACAATACAATATCAGGATCATAGCCATTACAGGAGTTACATCTTGTTCAGCTGGAGAAATATAGGCACCAACATAGATCTGCAACCTTGCACTATTATAATGTCTTCACAAGACATACAGTGAAGATTCACTTTAGCTCCTCAGCCCACTCACATAACCATCCTTTCAGCTAGCACAACCTCAAGGCCCCCTCAGTTTCATGTCTTCTCACGTTCAGTGTGTCTCAGTGTTCATGGTTACAATGCTTTGCACATATCTCTCGAGCACACACACTCTGATCTCTGACCAAGCTCACCAATCATGAAATGTCGATCCACTGATCATTCAATCTAATCTCTATCGGCTTGCTCTGCTTTCAGCTTCGGCTTACTATCAATCAGCATCCGGCCTCACCTTTCAGCTCAACATCCGTCGGCATTCCATCAGCCTCAGTCTGACCTCTCAACTTCAGGTCAAAATCTGCCTTCCACCAAATGACCATTAGGGTCTCATAATACCCCATTGACAAGCTTCACCATCTCGGGTTTCGTGCACTGCCTTTGTAGCTAACACCGATCCATCTTGTAATCAATTCTGTAATCTGATCAAACCCTCGAGAAAAGTGCCCAAGCTTTTGGCCACTAGCCATTGATTTGCAACAATGATGCAAAATCAACCAATGATATTTTGCCATGTGTCGCACTGCCATTCATCTATCGCTTGTAGATCGGTCACCCTGAGCTCCTTCGCTAACCATCTGTCAAACCTCTGAGGTTCGATGGTCAACATCTCTACCGCTAGCTGAGGGCAAAGCCCTCACGGTATGGCAGTTAGCCAAACAACCGCCAACAGCTAGCAAAAGACCGCGGTCAGGAGGTAATTGCCTTCGCAAACACCGACCACAAACTTTATCAGGTCCCACTAGGCATGTGTCAACTATTGGGGCTCCTTCAGGGAATCTCTAGCGGCGTCCGCTATATTCCCCAGGGAACTCCCGAGGCACTGACAAGTGTCCACGACTAGACAACCCTTTGTATAAAGTAACTCGGGGCCCACCATCCTTTCACTACACACACCGCTTAACTCACTACCATGCATTGAACGTACAAGAAATTCTACTCATCCAAAACTTTCTCAGTGGTACTTGCCTCAGGATGGCACGAAATGCAATGACTACCGTCAAATCAAAGCCTCCACAGTCGTCGATCAAGTTCTTCGCCGCTTGGTCCAACTTGAATCGCTAAACACATTATCAGCATATCGGTGGGACATGAAATGTCACCCACCGATATGAGAACACTATTTCAATGAAGCCAAATCTCACTGCATTGGCACATCAATAGAACAACACAAAGTCTCCTATTGATAGTGATCGCTAGCCGATAAAGCATGCTGCCAAGCCAAAACCATCGGGCCACCACCAGAACACCCCCAGGAGTCCCACCGACCATATAGAGTCTTGGCGAAAAGGAATAATTTGAACAAATGAAGTTCACAGACCAAAGCAGTACAAGCCAATGAGATTGAGGCACATATTTCCAACAATCTCCCACTTGACGAAGACTTGTTGGCTTCCTCCAAAACCATAAAAACAAGAATCTCTCCACAATGCTTTTGTGCTCCAAACAAGACACCTGCAATGACATCTGAGATGTCCACTAACATAGGCAATAGTTCCAGCCATCCTTTATAGGAAAAAGGAACAAGCCAAGGAAAAATTACACCAGCCTCCGAAACACAAGCATCATATCCTTCGAACGACAAAGGGATGAGATTGCCACCACTCCACTATGCTCACTAGCTATCTAAAAGCAACTCCAGCTTCAAATCTCTCTGATCGTGAACACAAATGTGAAGCTATTCTCCAAAACAAGATAAAACATAAGCTAGAATAGCAACCAGGAAATTGACTTCTCCCATCCAACTGATCAAACCCACATGACTGGAAATAGCACACACAGCTTGTTCTAATCCATCCAATCACCCATACCTCTAAGGTATGCACATCAGTAAACTCATGCCATCACATATTCACCCATAAACTATAGAAAACAAGCACCATGTGCCAAACATTCAAAAGACCAAACACATCCAAGTACTCCCACTGCAAGGGTACTATCCAGATGAATGTGAAGAATGGAAATGGGTGCATTTAGCGTGTCTTTTTGTTAGCATCCCAGCAAACAAGGCACCATCACAAGTGATCCAGGCACACCAAGTCCACTAATAACATCACATAGAAGAGCATAACCATGTAGTACCAAGGAACATCCACAATGATATGCAAACCTACAAACCAAACATGCCCATCTACAAACACTTATATATGCCAGTTGTCTCATGTTTGATCTACTTCACATCCCAAAGGGAAACCACTCAAAGAAGATCAAATGAGCCCATATACCTATCTCCTACCAGTTCTCAAAATCACCGAGAGATAAACTATGCTTTCCACCATTCACTATGGATCCTCCAGAAACTTAAAACAAAATTCAAGGTCCACATCATGAGACCAAGCATAAAACACATCTGAAAGATATAATGGGAAAATACCTCTCAGAAGTACTTCACTGCCGAAAAGACCAAAGGGAAAAATATGCTCCTCCAAGATATACAAGCCACCATGACTCATCTAAGAGCAATCTCCTTATCGGTCTTTTTTGAACTCGCATTTAATCAAGGTGTAGGCTGCTCAGACTTTCAACTGTAAAAAATACAACAACCTCACCTTATTCTCAATGCATCCATGAGCACTAGGAACTGATCACCTCATGCTAAAATTCAATCCTACACTACTGCACTTAATCATAAAGTTCTCAAGCATATGACCAATGTACTCAAAACACAGAGAAACACTAGACCACTATCAAAGCTCCAAACCTAGGAACAAGAACTTATCATGACACCATGATCTTACCATCCCCCCTAGGAGATACCATGCTTTAGGTGGCTCCACCACGGTCTCAAGAGCAAAGCATCATGCCAAAACTCTAAACTAGCATCACCTGTCAAGAACCACCAGCACCTCAACCAAAGACTCGTAAGAGTCCTCCATGGCTCCAAGAAGTTGCACATCTTCAAAATGTGTCCATGTAAATTTGAAAGAGCTCTTCTACAACAACAAGGTCTAAGAGCTCCACCTGAAACATCTGCAACACCAAAGAAGATCACCAATCACTGTGAAAACTCCCACTGAACGTGGCATTGAGCTTTCCAAGCATCATGACCAAACACCTGCTGATCCAAAAAAAACCTCCAAGTACAACCGACAACATGTCCATCAGCTAACAATGCCAAACAACACCAAGATCTCTAGATCACGCAGATTGCACCATCACTGTCAAAAGCTTACACTAGCTAGTGTATCAAGATCTCCATGACATCATGATACTCTTGCTATAGGTCCCCATAACTGACTATTCAGGTACTCAAACACCATTCCTCCTCGCATCTCAAAATAGCTACACCAATGCACAAGTAGCCACAAACAAGGCCAGCTTACAGATCTGCACCACCATTGAAGCAACCTCGTGGATATTGATAGTCCACTTCCAAGTTGACTCACAATAATCATGTAGGTAAAGACAGCCCATAGCATTGCACAACTCATAGATGCAACCAGTGAAAAACCCTGTAAATATATCATCGCACTGGAAACTGCAAAACTAATATCTCAAAGAAAAGCCATGTAGACAACATCACTCAAGCACCAAATCAATCTTAGATCTGATTTGCCAATCACGTCCACAACCCAAGCACCATAGTCTAGGAACCAGCAAGGAAACACCACAAGAATGTTGAGTGAAAAACACATACCAACACTCCCATGCAGAGAAGACATCACACCTCCTCAAACCATGTCAAACTGCAACTATCTCATCTAGTCACACCTCAAAGGCCAGGGTCTAGAATATAGCTTAACAACAACTCCACAAACCACAAGTTTTACTTGATTGTGCAAAACTTGCAAAACCACCGTGTTTCCAAAACACACATGCATCTCCATATTCACTGCACATCTGGATGACTCAGGAGTCTACACACAACCATCATGGTTGACCAGAACAGTGAACTGACATGAATATGCATCATAGACTTTTAAGGAAAATCTATAAAAAAACCCTTCAGAACCAAAAAACATGAATTTGAAACATGCGAGTACAAGGTATAGGTAAAAAGGAACTCCATGCCTACTCCAAATCGATTCCAAAACCACAACCATGCATAAGCATGCAAGAGAGCCAAGCTATTCAGAAGTTTCAGACCACCCAGATCAACTTCATAGCCTTCATGCAAATAGGGCAATAGCGAAAACACCTTCAGTGTTAAGTCAAAACATCCAGCACAAGCACAATACTCCATGGTTGAGAAACAACCCAACCAACTCCATAACACCAAGGGGTCTCTCACACAGACACCCAATATGAACCATGCTCTGATGCAACACAGCCAGAAGCATAAACTCACACCCCTTGCATCAGGATCATTTGCTACCAAACAGGAGCATCAGACCACAATATGATCAACTCCAAAACCTCCTATGTCTTTCATGTTGTGTGTTGAATCAAAGGAGTGGGAACTCTTACTCATCGGAAAGATCAAGTATCAGTCGATTCCCCCAGATTTCCTCAAGCTTTCCAAGCTTTGAAATATTCGCAGGAGAAATACCCACAACCCCGGTAACCAGGAGAAGGCACTGATACCACTTGTTGGTATCATGAACAAGCCTTGACCACCTTTAACCAGCTCTGATATCACTTGTTGGGGAAGGACGGGTCAATTTAGAATGAAATATCTAAGAACAATAGTACCTCAGTGACTTTCATTTCTTCAAATCACCCCAGAAGCACTAACAATTATGCCATAAAGCAAAAATAGGCACAGGGGTTCTCCCCCATTGATCCTTTTAAGAAAATAAGATGAAAACAAAGCTAGATTCAACACCATGAATAGACAAACAAATGAACACACAGATTTACGTGGGGAAAACCCTTTTAGGTAAAAAACCCCACACTCCAAAAGATAGAGCCATCGTATTATTCAACAACTAAATGGTTACAATACAATATCATGCTCATAGCCATTACAAGAGTTACATCTTGTTCATCTAGAGAAATACAAGCAACAACATAGATCTGCAACCTTGCACTATTACAATTTCTTCACAAGACATATAGTGAAGATTCCCTTCAGCTCCTTAGCCCACTCGCATAGCCACCCTTTCAGTCAACACAGCCTCAAGGCCTCCTCAGGTTCACATCTTCTTAGGTTCAGTGTGTCTCAGTGTTCATGGTTACAATGCTCTGTGCATACCACTCGAACACAAACACTTTGATCTCTGACTAAGCTCACCGATCATGAACTATCGGTCCATCGATCATTAGATCTGATCTCTATCGGTTTGCACTACTTTTAGGTTCAGTTTCTTAGCTTCAGCTTACTATCAATCAACATTTGGCCTCACCTTCTAGCTCAACATCGGTCAACATTCCATCAGCCTCAGGCTGACCTCTTAGCTTTAGGTCAAAATTTTCCTTCCACCAAACGACCATTAGGGTCTCATAATACCCCACCGACAAGCCTCACCATCTCGGGTTGCATGCACCACCTTTGCAGCTGACATTGATCCACCCTACAATCAATTCTGCACTCTGATCAAACCCTCGAGACAAGTGCCCAAGTTGTTGGCCACTAATCGCTGATTTGCAACAATGATGCAAAATCAACCAATGAGATTTCACCACGTGTCGCACTTCCATTCATTCGCCGCTTGCAGATCAGTCACTCTGAGCTCCATCGCTAACCATCTGTCAAACCTCTGAGGTTTGGTGGTCAACAACTCTACTACTAGCTGAGGGAAAAGCCCTCATGGTATGACGATTAGCCAAACAACCACCAACAGCCAGCAAAAGACTACAGTCGGGAGGTAACCGCCTTCGCAAACACTGACCACTAGCCATGTGTCATCCACTGGAGCTCCTTCGAGGAATCTCTAGCGGCATCTTCTATATTCCCCAAGGAACTCCTAAGGCACTGAAAAGTGTCCTCAACCAAACAACCCTTTGCATAAAGCAACTCGGGGCCAACCATCCTTTCATTGCGCACACCACTTAACTCACTGCCACACATCGAACGCACAATCAATTCTGCTTGGCCAAAAAAATTTCAATCCTACTTGCCTCAGGATGGCACGAAACATGACAAGCACCATTAGATTAAAGCCTCCATATCCATCGATTAGGTTCTTTTCCACTTGGTCCAACTTCAACCGCTCAACACATTATCGGCATATCGGTGGGACATGAAATTTCACCTGCCGATATGAGAACACTTTATCGATGAAGCCAAAGCTTGTTGCATCGACACAGTGGTGGAACAATGCAAAGTCTCATGCTGATAGCGATTTACAGCCGATAAAGCATGCCACCAAGCCCAACTCATCGAGCCATTGTTGGAACACCCCCCGGAGTCCCATCGACCAGACAAAGTCTCGGCGACAAGGAATAAGTTGAACACATGAATTCCTCAAACCAGAGTGGTACAAGCCAGCGACATTGAGGCACATATTTCTAATAGCTACATCTTGTAGTCTTGATAAATATTCAGTGGCTCCAATTTTAACCTTGTGAAATTGTGGGCTTGTGACATGTTTTCTCTTCGACAGATGATAGAAAAATATTGTATCACAAAGGATGTTTTGTTGAACTAGACAACTAAGAGGGGGGGTGAATCAGTTGTCCCCAAATTAAGCCCTTAAATCATTTATCAGAACAAAACCTTAATACTTCTTAAACAATTAAACATTAAGTGAAAGTGAAAATTTTGAAAACCATCACATAAACATAGTAACACTAGATTTGTGTGGAAAATCCAATGAGGGAAAAGCCACGGTGAGGATTAACTCACAATATAGAGAATATCAAAACCGATTACAAAAAGGCTCACTACCAATAGAAGGGCTCACTGTCTGGACTCATTTTCCACAGGGCTACAACTCAAAGATACAAAAGATGGCTTACTTCCAGAATATAAAAGTTATGGCTCACTACCAAATGTTGAATCCCTCTTGTGCTATTTTGTCCTTGATGACAATTTGTATTACCCCTACCATCTTGGTGGTTACTTTCTCAATTGATCTGCTTTTCTGTTTGGCACATTTACTTCATTGATTATATTATATTTGGGGGCTTTGATATCTTGGCTCCATGTGCAGATCTCGGTTGAGGTATTCTGGTAACAGGATCTTTGTCCCATTTATTCAGGTGACATCTTTCTGTTATTGATATTTTGTGCTTTAGTGTTTCACTTGATTACAAGTGTTTGGCATGTTCAGTACTTGTACAGGTTGACTAATTATGGCCTGATCAATAACAAGCATCTTGAAATTGAAACATGTTCTTGAAACACACCAAAGATATATTCCTCCATTTTCAGTCAGTGGTACGAGTATGATGAAGAGATTTTTAATGTTCTTAAAGTACTCGGTATTCAATTTTTGGCATATTACAAGGGTTGTTCAGTATTGTGTTTATGGCTTTGTGAATTTTACATGAAATCAGTCTTCATCTTTTTGGATACCTTTAATCATATTATAGCATTGGATTTCAATGTGATGGCAATTTGTTTTTAGTCAAAGGCAATCAAATTGATAATTATCTATGCACATGTTTTGAGCCTTAAAGTGGATGAAGCTTTGACATTTGAAAGCAATAGTACAAGGAATGATATAATCGACATTTGCTTATTTTTTTGTCTTGTCAAAATAATTCTGAAGTCATCTTTTAGTCGGCATTTGATGGGAAAATTAGTCAAGTCAATTTTCCTAGTACTCTAGTTGGTCAATGATTTCAAAATGACTAAAATAGTCAAATGTTATCGTGCCTATCGACATGTCCATCTTTGAACTGGCTAGAGATTTCAAACATCATTATCATGAGTTTTTTTGTCTTTTTGATGACTGTCCTTTCAGACTCCAAATTCTATCGCATTTTGCAAAGGATTGTGTTTTTCTTTGGATGGAAATTTAGGTCAAAATATTACTTCCTTGCTTAAGGGTCTCGAACCCTACTCTGGCTTCCACCATGGAATCATTCCTTTGGTCGTTTCATTGTTATCTCTAGCGTTATGATCTTGGACAGCGTATGGGGGAGGTGAGAGGACCATCACTATGGTCTTTTGGTGTGGCTGCTTCCCGTCAACTGGTGATGGGGCAAGATTGGAAGGTAGTGTGGCCATTTCTTCCTTTGCAGTACTGGTAAACTCCTTATGATAGCAACCTCATTACTTTTTTTAGGTATCCATCCTTAGTCTGCTTGCAGATCCATACTTTACAATCAAGGTTATTTCGAGCTAAGTTTTTTCTCTCTTATGCAAAATGAAAAATGAAAAACATCTATTCCTTTGAAGAGAAAAGTCTGAAATGTTTTTTTTTTTTTTTTTAAATGTCAAGCAAACATAACCTACATTCTTACAATCATAATAACTAGAGGCTTAGCCTTATTGGCTAATGCTTCTTTAGCTACTAACAGACATTCTAATTACAATCATACCTCTACCGAGGCGAAAGAAATGTAGACTCTAGACTTTCGCTTCAATTCTTCTTTGTTTTACTACTCCAGTATCTTTCTCCAAATTTTTCTCGATATTTTTCTTGATAATCAAAACAAAGAGATGGAGGATACTTATAGCAAGTGTGAGCGACAGATTCCAAAATAAGATTTTTCCATCCGAGACAGCTGGCAAACGCACTTAGGACAGTGGCGCCAAGACACAACCAAAAGCAAATGCACTAAGGGATAGTGCAGAATCAAGGACGAGATTGTGGGACACCATTATCAGCTTTAAGCGCAAGCCTTAGCAGATCGTCAGAGATTCGACAGACACAAGGGACCCAAAGCACACAAACACACAAGGTGCACTTATTACAAAACATCTTCTTTTCAAATGGCGGGAAGGGTAGACCGCATTAGTACATCTTTTCAGATAGTGGGATGTAGGACCACCAAAGAGCATCTTCTTTGTCAGAAAGCGGAGAAGAGATAGACCGCCATAGTGAAAGCTAGTGGAACTCTGATGTCATTGATGAAGTCAGAAAGTAACAATTGCATAGAAATCTGACTGTTGTTACGAGCTGGATTCCACTCACCACGCTAGCTGATGCAGCTAGCTTTCCATTTTATTTTGAAGGTTATATTTCATCTCATCGTCAAAATCTAAGTTAGCAAAGGAGCTGGCAGAGATTCGATCATCTTCAGGGATGAGCAGACGTTCATCAGAATATTCTTTTTGTTCTCATGCCCAGATGGCATGAGTTTCTTCAATGCATTGAGGACATTAATTTTGCAGAGTACCGAACTGTATACACTGGTGTGTATTTTCAAGAGGAGGAGATTGAGCTTCTTGTGAACATTGCAGACAGGAAGATTTTGAAATATCATATTGTTCACATTCATGATCTGGATCATGTGGAACTTTAGTTTGGATAGAAGCTGCAATTTGGTACCATTCTTCTGCTTGACAGGATAAGCATTTTGAAGGATAATGCTTTGTAACACAAGTATGGATAGGAACAAAGGATGCAGCATCCATTTCACTGAGCTATTGACCAGCTTCAGATAAAGGACGAAAATCCTTTTGTGTATCTGAATCAGTAACCCATGATCCATGTGTAGGAGACATGAACCATTGTTTGGCTTGAGGACTAAGGAATTGAGGAATTCCTTCTGTAACATTCCTATATAAAACTGCATCTTCAATGTTGGGAGAATGTTGAATTGCAACTATAATTCTTTCAGTGGCTACTATTCTGGTAACAGCATTACAATCTGCTTCAAGTATTCCTTTCATCTTTATGAGCATGTGGCTGCGAATGAAACTTGAAGATAGATGAGTTGCTTCAGTCCTTTGAGAGGGTTTGGTTGGTAAGTTTCTTTAAAACTTAACATAATGATATGCTAAGTGTAAACCAACTTTGTTCTATTCTTTTGAATTGGTCGAAAGCACAAACCATTCAGGTGGAGCAGTGATACATTTCATTCTGACTGGAAGAGATCTGTCTTGAAAGGCATATAATGCTCTGAAAGCATTTTGAATTACTGGAGGAAATCCTTCAAGGTCTTTTATGCTAGAAATCATAAGATTTCTAATAAAACCATTTTCAAACATCCAGAGTTTGAATTCTTAAGCACATGAGGATTTAACATCAATCCAGTTATGACCTGGAAATAGTCCTGCACAAAAAACAATGTCAGATGAAACATTAAGGCTGGGAGTGCCTTTGATGAGGTCACCATTAAAGGTGCTCCAGTTGCTCTCAATCATGGCTGACAGAGGTATTTTAGATGTCTGATCATCTTGTGGTAAATACAATCTACTGTCACTGAGATTAGGACAAGGAAAAAGTAGTTAAATATTTATCTGGTGCTTGGAAAGGCGCTGAGTTAAACTATGCTACTTATGAAAAGGAAACCTTTGCAGTCTTAAAGTCTTTCAAAAGACTTAATATGTTTCTTTATACTCATCCTATTATTGTCAGAACTAATAGCACTTATTTTAAGAGCTTTCTTAAAAATAACTTTGCTAACTGTTTACCATCGTAGAGACTGATACGTTGGCAACTTTATCTTGGACAGTATAACTATCAAGTTGAAATCATCAAAGGTAAAGATAATTCTGTCCCTGACGCTCTGACAAGAGAAATGGCTTCAAAGATGTTTAAAGTCATCTTATCTCAAGGCGAACAAGAGAAGCCTATAGCTGAAGAACAAGCTAATGACACTACTGCAGTTACTGCTAAAGCCAAAAGCTTATCTGTGTCAGAAGATGAAAGTCTTCGCAAAATGGACTATCTTCTGGGTAAAAAGATAGCTAGCCCATAGCAAACGGCTCGTGGTAAAGGCAACTCAAATCCATTGATCCCTAATACTTTGGGAAAAAGTATATCAAAGGATATGATTGACTTAAAGGGAATTTCACTCCCATTTTATCGCAATCCTATCTTTAAGACTTATCGTAAAAAGATGGGTCAAGAAAGATTACAAATCTTAAACAACTTGATGGATGCTTTCACCAAGAAAAATCAAGATCACTTTGTAGCAACTATGAAAGTACTTTCAAAGTACTTAGAAGAGGATTCAATAACCTCTAAGTTGCAGCAATAGTTGTTAGAAGAATGAGTGATTCATCCTCGTCCTAATCTCAGTGACAGTAGACTTTATTTACCACAAGATGATTAGACATCTAAAATACCTCTGTCAGCCATGACTGAGAGCAACTGGAACACCTTTAATGGTGATTTCATCAAAGGCACTCCTAGCCTTAATGTTTCATTTGACATTATTTTCTGTGCAGGACTATTTCCAGGTCATAACTGGATTGATGTTAAATCCTCATGTGCTCAAGAATTCAAACTTTGGATGTTTGAAAATGGTTTTATTAGAAATCTTATGATTTCCAGCATAAAAGACCTCGAAGGATTTCCTCCAGTAATTCAAAATGCTTTCAGAGCATTATATGCCTTTCAAGACAGATCTCTTCTAGTCAGAATGAAATGTATCACTGCTCTACCTGAATGGTTTGTGCTATCAACCAATTTGAAAGGACATAACAAAGTTGGTTTACACTTAGCATATCATTATGTTAAGTTTTACAGCAACTTACCAACCAAACCCTCTTAGAGGATTGAAGCAACTCATCTATCTTCAAGTTTCATTCACAGCCACATGCTCGTAAAGATGAAAGGAATACTTGAAGCAGATTGTAATGCTGTTACCAGAATAGCAGCCACTGAAAGAATTATAGTTGCAATTCAACATTCTCCCAGCATTGAAGATGCAGTTTTATACAAGAATGTTATAGAAGGAATTCCTCAATTCCTTAGTCCTCAAGCCAAACAATGGTTCATGTCTCCTACACATGGATCATGGGTTACTGATTCAGATACACAAAAGGATTTCGTCCTTTATCCAAAGCTAGTCAGCAGCTCAGTGAAATGGATACGGCATCCTTTGTTCCTATCCATACTTGTGTTACAAAGTATTATCCTTCAGAATGCTTATCCTATCAAGCAGAAGAATGGTACCAGATTGCAGCTTCTATCCAAACTAAAGTTCCACATGATCCAGATCATGAATGTGAACGATATGATATTTCAAAATCTTCCTGTCTGCAATGTTCACAAGAAGCTCAATCTCCTCCTCCTGAAAATACACGCCAGTGTATACAGTTCGGTACTCTGCAAAATCAATGCCCTCAATGCATTGAAGAAACTCATGCCATCTGGGCACAAGAACAAAAAGAATATTCTGATGAATGTCTGCTCATCCCTGAAGATGATCAAATCTCTGCCAGCTCCTTCGCTGACTTAGATTTTGACGATGAGATGGAATATAATCTCCGAAATAAAATGGAAAGCTAGCTGCATCAGCCAGCGTGGTGAGTGGAATCTAGCTCGTAACAACAGTCAGATTTCTGTGCAACTGTTACTTTCTGACTTCATCAATGACATCAGAGTTCCACTAGCTTTCACTATGGTGGTCTATCTCTTCTCCACTTTCTGACAAAGAAGATGCTCTTTGGTGGTCCTACATCCCACTATCTGAAAATATGTACTAATGCGGTCTACCCTGGTTGACCCAGATCACCCTAATCCTACTGAAAGGAAGATTGCTGAACTTGCTCAACAGATTCACAATCCTACTTTAGAAATCTCTGGCACTCAAGAAAAATAGAACATTATTCTAGCGAAAATATGAGTACTAGTGCTTTAGAAGATTTCCTTTTAAGAAGGTTAGCAAAAGAAAAAGTTGCTGCCAAACTTGTTGCTTACAGAAAACCTACTGATCAAATGGCAAAAAATGTCAAAATGACCTTAGAACAGCAGAATGTTCAAACTGCTATAAACTTTGAAGTTTATGATCAAGTCGTTGCTTAAAACTCCCTTATGAGAGGACGCATGTTAAAGTTGAATCTCAACTTGATGAAATCAAGAGCAACATGCTTGCTATGAAAGCCATGCTAGATCAGCAAGTCAATGATCTAAACAAAACAAATCAACTTGTTAAAAGGATTGATGGAACTGTTGGTGACATTCATAATGTCTCAACTTACAATCGTAACAAGATTGATGAAATACAAAAAGGTCAAACTAACATTTCTAGTGAAGCCAAAACTGTATCATCACAGTTAGGATCCATATCTACTGACATTCAAAAGGTAGATACTTCTGTAAAAGGATTTCATGTTCCGTCCTCAATAAAGACAGAACGTCCTTTATTTGAAACTCCTAAATCTCAAGTCTTTGTTTGGAGAACTCCTACTGATCAAGAAAAGAAAAACAAAGAAAAGATTGAGAAAGAAAAGAAGGCCATACTCGAAAAAGAAAAGGCGAAAGCTTTAGTTAAAATGAGTATGATGAAGTATTTCCAAAATCTCGGTATGCTTAAAACAAAAGGTAAAATGACCTTACAAACTCTCAATGAAGCTAAATCTGAAGATCATAAGATTCAAATAAAAGATCAAGAAGTCCCTCCTTTGAACATCAAAGAAATCTATAAGATTGGACTATCTAATCTTAATGAGTTAACGAGGTTAAGAGAAGCTTCAAACACAGTTACAGCTCTTCAAGGAACTGAACTAGATGTTTTACTCTTCACGCCTGCAATGAAGAAAGAAGCTAAATCAAAAGGTTCTAAGTTTGTTCATATTGGTGGCATTCAATGCATATTCAAATTACATGCTAGATCAAGCATTCCATGTTCGATGATGGCATGCCTCCAAGATGCTCGAATAGGAACTTTTAAGAAAAGTCTATTGGGAACTATGACTGCTGACTGCAATTCTTTTTAAGATTGAATCATGACAGTTTTAAAAGGGTCTATGATTTTTGGTTGTGGGAAAATCATAATATCCTTGAATCTCTTCAGTTTATCACTTGGGTTGATTTATAACGGTTCTTGGTTGTATTTTCTGAAGGTTATCTTATCTTTTTGGTGAAACGATGTTTGAGTTTGTGGGTCAGCTCGAATGCTTCGAAATTCTTCAGTTTCTTTCCTAGATTCGTTGGTAACTGCTATTAAATGCATTATTACTTGTTTTCAGTTGCATTGTTGTTACTGATAAGGAAAAATGGATATTATTCTTGTTTTTAAAAGCTATGTTCTTACTATTTTGTGTAAGCACTGCATGTGCAGGATGCTTGTGAAGAAAAGTTCAGTTACACCTCTATTTTTGAAAATGTTGTTCTATTCTTATCAGAAAGAAATAATCTATCTTTGTGGGACATGGTATATTCTACAACTGTTGAGTGACAGTAGTGACTCTAACCTGAAAACAACTTTGTACAATTCCTTGATAGTGAAAAAACAAGCAACAGTTGTAATTCTTCCTGAAATGTAATGATGTAAACTGTAAATGGTTGAAAATAGAGAGATGAGGGCTTAATCATTATAGGAAAACCTAAAATGAAAACAGGGCAGTTTGATTAAGTTTTATGTGAGGAAAAATTAGATGATGCTGAGAAATTGGAAAACAAAGTGTGTTGTCTGTTTTGTAGTTTTGTATCATGAAAGATTGAAAATCTAACTATGAGAAAAAGAAAGAAAGAATATATCACTGTAATGCAGTTTTGATGAGAATTTGTATTGACACTATAACTAGATTATTTTCCTCAAGCTATATCAATATTTGATAATGAATGGAATCTTGAAGAGTCATTCTTGACTCTTGAGAATTCTATGCATTGTCTGTCAAGAGGCACTTGACAGAAATAAGAGAAACAAAGAGATCCTCTATATCATTGTATGTTCTATTGAAAAATAGAAAAGGGGTTGGTGCTCCTTGAGATTGGTATCTCTAAATAGAGGGGTTGGTGCTCCTTGAGATTGGTGTCTCTAAATAGAGGGGTTGGTGCTCCTTGAGTCGGTGCTTAGAAATTATCCATTGAGGCATTGTCAAAATAATTATTGAAATGAAAGCCTAAAAAAGCAGTAGGTTTAGGAGTGGTTTTTCTACCCCAATAGGGTTTTCCACTCGGCATATCTTGTGTCTACTTTATGGTTATGTGTTTCATTTGGTTTAGTACTTTACTGCTTTAAAATGCTATGATAAACTATTCTCATTTTAGTTTATGTGATTGCATTCAAATATATGAATGATTCTATCATTGTTAAATGAGAGCATATGTATGATTCTTTTCAGTTTCAGTTAAATTTGGATAATAAGTTTAAAACACTGATTCACCCCCCTCCCCCCCCCCCTCTCAGTGTATTTTCACTCCATCACCAAAAGTGTGAACTGATGGAATACACCTTCCTTGTGTAGAATTCAATTCTAAATGAAGCTTAGTATAAGTAGTATTGCTTCTTCCAACAGTCACTCAATAATTATGTTCTAGTCTTAAATTGATAAATCATTTAGGCTTTCACCATGCTCATGCGTTCACATCACTCACATACATCTCTATCTTCTCCAAAGAGTCTCATATATATATATATATATATATATATATATAGGTATATTCCATTCATCAATTAGGTCAGCCTATTTGCATGAAAGCAAAACAATCAAAGAGGACTCTTGTTGGCATAATTATATTAAGTCAACTAAGATCTATACAAGACATCCCCAAGGTAGATTCAATCTTCTTAATACATAATATGTGTTAGGTCTACCAAGACTAGGACCCAAACATAAAAGCTTCAAACCGTCAAATAACTGTGGTGTACAGAGTTAAACTCTATCATTGATAACTTACTGTACCCAACACAAAAAATTCTAAGGATCTCGAATATAGTTGTCTGAGTGAATCATAATGACATAGTTAATATATCAAATTCATAGCTTGTCTTGCGGGAGAATCCAAACCCAAAAACTAGCACATTGATTCACTGATAAAGAACATATTTGATAGGGAATAGCTTCGGGTAAACATCTCATACATTTGGTATTATGTTGACATTAATGACAACCTATTAATATCAATGAAAACCATTTGATGCAAGCCAACTTCCAACAATCTCCCCCTTTGTCATTGATGGCAACACAAGATGTGAAAAGACAACTGTTACCAAAATTTCACCTACAACTCATTTTGGTAGAGTTGGAACAACTATGTACTTCTAAGGTGAAAGGTATGACGATAAAATTCTGCTAATCATTATCATTTGCATATGAAGTTATCAAATGAAGTTTAGTTCTTATTATGCAATGTTTCACAATAGAAAGAGATCAAAAGTTGCACGATAATTTGTAGTTTATTCATTCAGAAATGAAAATGTATACAATGTTACCGTCCTGTTCATTGAAGATCAAAAAATTGCTCAAAATTCCCACACAAGTCGTGGGAGTAATTGTATCTAAAAATATATAAAATAGCAAGTATAAATGCAAGAAAAGATATTCATAAAATTTGAGATGGGACCTGTAAATTCCTAGTGAATGATGAATCTCATTGTTGAAGATTGTGCCAACATTGTTGAGTTATCCAGGTGTAGTGCCAGGAGAAAACCTACAAGGGTGAAAGAGGATTGATGTTAGAGCTCAAGGTTCCATTCATAGTTCTATGCATATCTGATCAAGGAAACACTTGCTACCTTATAACTAATCAAATAAAAGCGAAATGAATAGTTGTATGTAGGAAACCCAAATAATCTAATGGAAATCAAAACATCGAAAGAAAATTGAACTTCATTATTTTTCTAACTTGTTTGTTCACTATGTAGGAACAAGTACATTCATCATTGCATTACTATCTTGTTCAACATTGTAGCATGTGGTGAAAAATTAACTCCCACAAGGGTCGAGCCCAATATGCATACTTCATGATGTCAAAAATATAAAAGAAATGCATACATTGATACTAGATAGCATTAAGAGCAAGTTTATCACAATATAAATGCATTTTATTCTTGAAAGTATGCACAGTCAGGTGATTGTCAACTAAATTAAGGAGTGGTCCTTAAAAGGGTGAAGCATTAACAATGAATAGAATACCAATATCAAACTCAATTGTTGCAAATACAAAGCATCTATGTGCAAATTTTAAAGTGTTGAATGACAATAATAAGCCAAAAGGAAGAGCTTATATGTGCATTTTATATGCATTATAAAGATATGGTAAAAGAAAATAAATTCCATAATGGAAGCTATCCTCTTTTCATATTTTCAAAGGCTGGGTGATATGATAAAATAGAGTTCAGTAGTAAAAGAATACTTCATGCAACATTAATTTCAAAGTGCGGCTATAAGAGAAAGGAACAATCAAATGCTTAAGATACAATCATCATGATCACAGGTAAATAATGGCAGCATTGTGGTATTATTTTCAAGTCAATGCCTCAAGGAATGCATGATAGAGCTTATTTATGTAAAGTCCAGAGAAAAGATGTTGTTTCTGTAGGTCTACATACAGTCTTTTTCCCTTCATGAGAATATAATGGAGACTATATTCAGCAATACAGTCATATGCAGATATAAGGGCGTAAAAGAGAAACATTAAGGGAGAGTTCAATCATGACCTATCATAGAGTTGTATAAAAACATTCTTCTAAGAGAAATAAAATCAAACATAAGGTGTTTTTACATCATTTACTTGCAAAATCACAGTGATACAAAGAGGTATTACTCACAGAAGAAACAAAATGAAAGTTTTATTTTGCAAAATCATAGTGATACAAAGAGATATTACTCATAGAAGAAACAAAATGAAATTTTTCTTTCTTGTATTCACTAGAGCGTGAAAATAATTAAATCGCACAAGCTCTTTGTCCTTTTGATGAGAACGTGAAAGCAGAGTGATAGCCATGATTTCAAGCTAGGAGTAAGTCAAAATGCAAGATAAGTATGATTTTCTATAACAACGGCCTAGGAGATTTTCTTCATTTCTACAATGGCCAAGCCATGAGGATTTCATATGAATAATGGTTTGCATGGGAATAATTGAATAGATATACAAAAAACTAGAGTTGAGAAGGTTGCAGCCTTGTATAAAGAAATGTCTTCTTTTATTTCCATTAAAAAGAAATTGAATATACAGGAAAGTGGATCAAAACCTCAAGCCTTTTCAAAACAAATAAGACCAAGAAGATTCAGGTTTCAAGGCATGACTTGGGGTTTTAAAACCCTCTAATATAATCATAAAGAAGCACAAAATAGAGAATGTTTTGAGATTTTGTAAAGTTTTAGAGGCACCCAGAAACTCAACAGGCCATGGCCTTTCTCAAGAGGTCTTTGCTTTTATTTCTATCAGAAAATGAACATATAGTTTCTCTTTTATTAGATTCGGGAGATAAAGAAAGCCCTCAAGCAATTTCTGAGTAAGGAAAAACATAAGCCATTTCTTCTTTCACAAGAAACTACATGGAGTTTCTTAGATTGAAACGCAAAGAAAATGAATGAAATGAAGACATAGAGGGCCGTAGCCTTAAAGAGATGCATTTTCTCTTTAAACAAACTCAATACTCCCAAGTATTTGTAGGCCATGAGAAAAGACAAAATATTCATTTATTTTGTTCACTATGAAGCTCAAATAGAGCACATTATATAGTAAATAGTAAAGGAAATGCAAGATTACATGGAGAAGATCTTACCCTTTATTTGTTGTGAAAGAAAGCTTCAAAACCAGGCTCAATAATGATGGCCTCACAATGGAGAAGGCATCGACAATGAAGACACAATAAGAATGCATCAGAATTAATGGAACCTACAACCTAAAAGCCCAATAGAATGCTTCCAAAATGGAAAGAATTCCTAAATTTGTGAAAAGAAGGGACTTACCACATATTTCTTGTGAGGTTCTTCAAGAAAATCACCCAAAAATATAGAGGAATGGTGAAATTCAAGTTCAAACCCTACCTAGTAGCATGGCGGCACAGAGTTTTCTCTAGAAAGATACAAAGTGCAAAATGAAAGAATGATTTAGGGTTTGATAGCTTTTACTCATGCCCTAATTCAAATTATGGGTATTTTGACCTTGTTTTAAAAAAATAAAATCATTTCATTCGAATAATGCCAATGGTCTTGACTTAAAGTCAATCAGCCTAATCATTTTAGGGAGCCATAAGTGTTGAAGGGTGGATTTGAGAATTAAACTTCAAAGTTTATCATTTGATTTTTGAAGTGAAGGAGTGATCGCTTGTAAATTTTGCATGGTGTTAGACAAAAATAAATAATGTAATTAAATATTAAAGGTAATATTTCACTAATTACCTTAATATTTAACATGTAATGTATAAAAAAGGAGAACTATCAAATGATAAATATTAAAATAATCATAACTGATTATCTTTAATATTTAATTAAACAGTTACCTCTTTCCAAAATCATGCAAGAAACACAAGTGAAATAGGATTGAAGTCAACATGAGTCATAGTATTGTGCTTTCTTTGACTTAGAGTCATTTTTTAGTCTTTTGGAGATCACATCAATTGAGGCCATTATTCATGGAGATTTTCGAGACATATCTTTAGTTTTACATTAATTTTAGAGGTCTTTTGATCATGCACATTGAGGGGAGGAGTTTACAACATTCTGAGTTCAGTTTGCTTCAATTGTGGGCCCTTTTTTTATGGAGTTTTTTCTTTGCTCGTGAGGAGATATTTTGGATTTATTTTTCACTTCCAGTTAGCTTCCAGTTCCACCTCTTGGCACCTTGGAGTTACCACCTCTTCTATATATTGGAAAATACTTAGACTTTATCCTTAGTTCTTGTTTTTTGCCTTTGCATTATGCAAAGAGATTATCTTGCAGCTCATTTACATTTTAATATATACAACAACTTTTACAGGTTATCATATATTGTCAATTACATATTTTTCCTTTCACCATGCAATAATGTCAAATATTTTCCTTCCAAATTTCAGGTGTCATCCTTATGTTTTATTTGATAAAAAATTCATTGTGTTTCAATCTTGAAACCTTTATTTTTTTGTCTCGCCCATAAGTGTATGTATGCAATTAAGTTTAGTTTCACAGGTTATACATTGTGCATATAACTCAGAATTATCAGGTTTGTTGTGAAAACATTATTTTCCCTTGGAAAAGGATAATTTTGTCAAAGCCTTCGTATGAAATATTTATGTGATTGAGTTGTTCAGATTTAATTGTGTAGATAGAAGCATTGAAAGGACCTTGTGAATCATATTTGCAAGTTTATCATGAGTTAGGTGCATCACCATCATTTAGGTTCAATTTTGCACTTCATTTTAAAATCCTTCTACCCCTTTTCCTGCATAAATCATTAGTCTCTTAGAAGATCAAAAGGGGAATAAAACCATTATCTAGAGATTCACTTTCATTATAAGCAACCCATAGGCTCAAAAGTGTTTCCATGTTACACGAGATTGATGAGCTTAACAAATTTGCATTCGGGTGCAATTCCTTGTGATAACACCAAGAACAACATCCTTTGCAGTTCTCCCTTTTTGATGAGTTGTAAAAATTTCCATTATTTTCACATTTTCTCTCTCCCCCTTTGACATCAATGGCAAAGAAGGAATATTTATCTCCCCTTTACTCCAAAATTTTCTACACAAAAAAAATCTTTTAAAAAAATGTTTCTTTACCTTATTCCTTCTTCTCCTAAAATATCTCTTTGTTTTTTTATTTTTATTTCAGAAGAAATGTCTTCCAAGAATCCATTGCCAATCTGATGTTCACACAAATTTTGTTGTTCATCACTATTGAATCAATTGTTTTCAGAAGATTATCTGGGACAATGATATTTTGTTCATTTTTCTTAGCTTCCACTAGGAGACTGAAAAGCTATTCCAATCTCAATTCAATTATCTCTTTGACTTTTCAAAATTCCTTCACAATACTCTCACTCTGTACTAGAATGTCTGGAAGTTCATACTATAAGGAATTGATCCTTTTATTCTACACTCCATCCCTATCATTAAGGATATTATATGTTTTTCCAATAAAATCTAGCTCAAGCTCAATAGCATCGATTTTTTCTCTATAGTTCTTGATAGCAATAGGCCACTAGAGATAATACCTATACACATTGTTTATTCTTTTGATGCATGTCTTCAATTTATTTATGCTCTCATTCAATCTCTTCTTTTCATTTCCACACCTTTCTTCCATAGCCAATTGAATCTCATCTTTTTCTTTTGTTTCCCTAGGTGACGATACCTTTAGTCTATCTTCAATATGCTCAATCAATACTTTCGGTAAAAAAATTGTCAATTTTCTCAAATAAATATCATTTTGAATTATATAAACAACTAAGGCGTCTGTGATCTCATCCTGTTCATAAGTTGGTCGAGACAACCAAACATCTCCAATCCTCTTCATTCCATCAAATTTCCCAAGAATCTTCAACACCTCTTTATTAAAATACTTATCATCATCCATTGATACTAGATCAAATGCCTTTGTAGTCTTTACTTCCTTTCCTTCTTTCTTTTCCTCTTTCTTCAACTTCTTTATTTTCGAAGGAGAACTTGAAATGATTCTTCTTGCTTTTGTCTTCCTGGAGGAAGATCCTGCCTCAGACGTCCCAACTGGACTAGAAACCATACCAAAGCTCCATGCATTTATTTTGTTTGCAAAGTATTCTTTACAAATATTTTCCTTCTATGCTAGACATTCCAGATATCGGTAGACTTGATTCCCAACCGATATAACTTACTTCCACACAACATTCTCTTTCAATGGTAATGATTTTCGAAAATAAATCATCAAACAAATAACTAGAGATCCAAAATGAAAAGGGTAATTTTCATTCTCTGTCATAGTAATGTTATCAATTAATTGATTTCTCAATAACTCACACAAGTCAAAATCCTCATTATTTTCAACCATTTGATGTGCAATGTAAACAACAATTGGCGAAGTAAAGCCTTCCCTATTTCTGAAATAAATCTTAAATGAAATGCCATATGTTGTTGGGGATACGAGATGGGTTTTTCATCATAGAACGAACGTCTAAGACAATAGTGCCTTACTTATTTTCATTTTTATCACTTCAAAGACACAAAAAACTATGCCATAAAGCGGAAATAGGCAGATTAAATCCCCTATTGATCCTTTGAGAGAAGTAAATGCAAAAATTATAATAGATTTAACACAAGCATAGATTCAAGAATACAGAAACAAGCAACATGAAAGGCAAACAAATGGACACACAGATTTATGTGGGGAAAACCCTTTCGGGTAAAAAACCCCACCCTCCAAAACACTCAGCTCAAATGTATTATTCAGCAACAAGAAGTTACAATACAATCTTAGAGCTATGCTCTTCAAGAGAATACATCTTGTCCATCTAGAGAATACAGGCAACACAACACAGACTCTTCACACAGTTACAATATCCTCCATGACATATTGTGCTGATTCATTTAAGCTTCTCAGTTGACTATCTCAGCCAGCCTCATTGCCAGCCCAGCCTCTAGGTATATCAGGTTCACATCTTAATAGATCTGAAAGTCTAAGTGTTCACGGTTAAAACTGCTCGAACACTCTTAGCCTCTCACTGTTATCACTCATCATCCTTACCTGACTACACACAAGATTACTTATAATCTTACATCATGTGCTTACCTATTCAGCCCATCCCAGCAATCAACGGTCATCAGGATAATTAATTATCCACCTACAAGACTCCATACTTCTCTAATAACATGTACCAACCTTGCAAATGCATAGAGCCACACACAACATTAAATCAGCTTCCGACACGTCTGTCAGCCTTACTTTAATAATGCAGCTCTATCGTAATCAGGAAATAGAAATTCTAGCCAATCAGATCTTAAAGATCTGCCACATGTCACCTTTTAATTTGCGTGTCGATGTTGACTGTTAGTCTAGATCGATCAAGCTCAGTCAATCGAGCTTCGAGCTCTCTCTACCTTCTACTGTGCTACTGCCGAGTCCATTCAACTAGGCCGCGGTAATGCTATGAGCTCACCCTAGCTCACCCTACCTTCTACCGTGCTACCACCGCCTAGTTCGACTCACCTCGTGATATGGCAGCAAGACCATCACCCGAGCCTGCCTTTAGACTCCATTGCACTACCATTGCACTACCTGAGTTGACTCGTAGTGTGGCGGTAGCCGCTAGCTAGACTATCAGCGGTCTCAATGCGCTACCGTAGAGACCACCAGGTCTCACCACAATAGAGCGGTGACTGCTCAGGTTGACCGCCAGTGCTCACACCATGCTACCACAGAGACCACCAGGTCTCACTGTGGTAGAGCGGTGACTGCTTAGGCAGACTGCCATGGTCAAACTGTGACCACTGCGGTGAGTGGCCCCACTGCCTGCGGTGGGGCGGTAACCGCCAGGTTAACCACAGGCGGTCTCACCGTAGCCACCACAATCGGACCCTTCACCGTCTGCGATAGGGTGGTAAATTGTCCTCTGCCAGCTCGCCACCCTTATGCCACTCATCGTGCTACCGCACCACCAATAGGCAACCTCCATGGTAAGGTGGTAAGCCTTACTCCGCCAATGCGTCGCCAACCACCCTATCGCGCCACTGCCAAGGGAACCCTGTGGTAAGGTGGTAACCACCTTCCAGATTGTCGCCACTCACTATGCCACCACCAAGCATGAAGAAGATTGTCATTGTAAGGCAATAACACCAACCAACCGCTGGACAGAGTGGCTCGTGGTAAAGCGATAAACCGTGCCACCAAAGTAAGCTTGCAGTAGTATGGCGGTAAAGGCTAGAAATAGGAAGAAAACGCCTAAGTCTTCAATGGAAAAGACCAAAAAATTGAGGCATACTTTCCCAACAATCTCCCACTTATCGAAGACTTTTAGGCTTCCTCTAAAACCCGAAGAAGGACCAAACCATGCTTTCACGCTCTGACCAAGACACATGCAATGACATCTGATAGATGTCCACCATCTCGGGCAATTTCTCCAAACATCCAACACAGGAAAAGGAACAAGCCAAGGCATATATGTGCCAGTCTCAGGAACACAAGCATCAAATCCTTCACGTGGCACAAGCACCACAACAACAACAACAAAGCACTCAAAGGCGAACACAGAATGAGAAACACTCTCTAGAACAAGATAAAACATCAGCTAGAACTGCAACCAGACAATTGACTGCAGCCGTCCAACTGATCAAACCCACACGACTGAAAATAACACAAACAACTCGTGCTAATCCATCCAATCACACATACCTCAGAGGTATGTCCATCAGTAACCTCACGCCATCACATAACCACCCATCACAGCAAAAACAAACACCATGTGTTAACTAGTCAAAAGACTAAACATGCCCAAGCACTCCCACTACAAGGGTACGATCTAGATGAATGCAAACAAAGCACCATCACACTTGATCCATGCATACCAAGTCTACCAATGCCTACACAAAGAAGAGTAACCATGTTGTTGCACAACCTGCAACCACCTACTGCAAGAATCATTTCTCTCAACAATCTTCTACAATTCTTCCAAGGTTCCATATCTGACTGAAGATGGAAGCACAAGAACCTTCATGTCATCACCCAAATGACAACACATGACCACAGAAAAGTGACCAGCATGGCTCCACATAGACATCCCACATCTAAAGTCATATGAAAAATGAACATACAAGAAGAAAAGACCATATTAGAGAGAAACTGCAAATCATAACATGTAGCGTCCTCCTACATTCATTTCTAAGTGTCGGTTGTGTCAAGAATTATCTTCTTCACATCCCAAGGGAAATGCCATAGAAACACCCAACAGTTCCATGAATGTAGACATCTCAAAGAAGAGCATTCTAACCCATATAAACATCTCCTATCAGTCCTCAAAAGCACAAGGAGATACACTATGTTGTCCACCTTTCACTATGAATCCTCCAGAATCTTAAAACAGCAACTCAAGATTCATATCATGAAAGCAAGCATAAAAGACACATCTGAAAGATATAATGGGTGAATATCTTTCAAATAAACTTCACTGTCGAGTAGACCAAGAAGAAAATAAAAGATGCTCCTCCAAGATATACTAGCCACCATGACTTACCCAAGAGCAATCTCCTTCCAAGGCTCTGTTGAACTCACATTCAACCAAGGTAAAGGCTACTCAGACTTTTAGTTGTAACTACAACATTCTCAAAAGAATTTCAAGCCTTACCTTATTCTCCATGCATTCATGAGCATTAGTAACCTGTCATCTCATGCTAAGTCCAATCTGCATTACTGCACTTAACACAAAGTCCTCCAGCATATGACCAAAGTACTCAAAACATACAGAAAACTACAAACCATTGTCAAAGCTCCAAACTAGCTGAACCAGGAGCTTATCATGACACCATGATCTGCACATCCCCATTAGGAGATACCATGCTTCAAGTGAACAAGCAATGGTCTCAAGAGCAATGCAACATGCCAAAACTCTAATGCACAAGTAAGAGTATACCATGACATAAAGAAAACAAACTCTAAACCAACATCACCTATCAAGCACCACCAGCATCTCAGCCAAAGACTACCAATGTCCTCCATGGCTCCAAGATGTTGCACATCTTCAAATAGTGACCATGCAGATACGAAAAATCTCTTCTAAAGCAACAGGATCTAAGAGTCCTCAAGAAGCATCTGCAACACCAAAGAAGATCATTCACCACCAAGTGATGAATCCAAAGTCATTGCTAAAGCTCCCACTGAACTGTGACACCGAGCTTTCCAAACATCATAACTGATCACACCATCACTATCAAAAGCTTACACTAGCTACTGTAAAAATCTCTCCATGACATCGTGATTCTCATGCTACAGGTCCTCATAAGAGACTATTTAGGTACTCAAACTTCATCCATCCTCTCATCTCAAAACAACCAAGCCAATGCACAAGTTACCATAGACAAGGTCAGCTAACATATATGCACCATCACAGAAGAAACCTCATGGATAATGATAGTCCACTTCCGAGTTATCTCACCGCAGTCAATGGGTAGCTAATCCATTAGCTGCACAACTTCGAGATCCACTTCAAAAGCCTGCAAATCTGTCATCGCACTGGAAACTGCAAAACTTAGATCATCAAAAGGAACAACTATGTAGAAAACCATGACTCAAACACCAAATCAGCAACAGATCTAATTTTTCGATCACATCCATAACTCAAGCACCATAGTCTAGGAAACCAACAAGCAACACTTCAAGAATGTTGAGTGAAAAAACGCATACCAACACTCCATTTCATAGAAGACATCACACCTCCTCAAACCATTTAGAACTGTAGCTATCTCATCCTATCACACCCCATAATCCAGGGTCTAGAAAATAGTAGAACAACAGCTCCACAAATTGTAAGTTTTCCTTGACCGTGTAAAACCTGCAAAACCACAATGTTTATAAAACATCCATGCATCTCCATATTCACTGCTCATCTGGATGACCCAAGAGTCTGCACATAACCAACATGGTTAACCAGAACAATGAAAAGAAACATGAATATGCATCATAGACTTTATAGGAAAATCTACAAAAAACCTTCAAAGCCAAAGACATGAAACTGAAACATGCTAGTGCAAGATACAGGTAAGAAGGAATAGTAAGTCCATTTCAAACCAATTCCAAAACCTTAATCATGCACAAGCATACGAGAGAGCCAAGCTATTAAGAAGTTATAGACCACTAGGATTAACTTCATAGCCTTCATGCAATCAGAGCAACAAAAAAATTGCCTTCGGTGCTAAGTCGAAACTCTAGCACAAGCTCAATACTCCATGGCTGAATAGCAGCACAACCAACTCCATACTGCCAGGTAGCCTCTCACATAGACACCTAGTATGAACACCAAGATCTATTGCAACACCACCACAAGCACATCTCATGCGCTTTGCATCAAGAACATTTGTTACCATCCAAGAGCCTCAAACAATACTGCCACAATATGATGAACTCCAAACTTCACCAGCATCTTTCAAAACTGCGTGTTGAATCAAAGAAGAAAAACACTTCCACTCATTGAAGGATCAAACACCAACCAATTTCTCCAGATTTCCTCAAGCTTGCTAGGCTAAGAAATCATCACAGGAGAAATACCCTGAACTTCAGTAACCAGGAGAAGGCTCTGACACCACTTGTTCATATCATCAAGCCTTGACCTCCCTTAACCAGCTCTGATACCACTTGTTGGGGATACAAGATGGGTCTATCATCATTGAACGGACATCTAAGACAATAGTACCTTAGTGATTTTCATTTTTATCACTTCAAAGACACAAACAACTATGCCATAAAGTGGAAACAGGCACAGTAAATCCCCCATTGATCCTCTAAGAGAAGTAAATACAAAACTTATAATAGAGTTAACACAAGCATAGATTCAAGAATATAGAATCAAGCAACATGAAAGGAAAACAAATGGACACACAGATTTACATGGGGAAAGCCCTTTCGGGTAAAAAATCCCACCCTCCAAAACACTCAGCTCAAATGTATTATTCAGCAAAAAGTAGTTACAATACAATCTCAAAGCTATCCACTTCAGGAGAATACATCTTGTCCATCTGAAGAATACAAGCAACACAACATAGAATCTTCATAGAGTTACAATATCCTCTATGACATACTGTTTAGATTAATTTCAGCTCCTCAGTTGACTATCTCAGCTAGCCTCATTGCCAACCCAACCTCTAGGCATATCAGGTTCACATCTTAACATATATGAGAATCTAAGTGTTCATGGTTAAAACTACTCGAACACTCTCAGCCTCTCACTATTATCGATCATCATCATTATCTGACTACACACAAGATTACTTATAATATTACACCATGTGCTTACCTCTTCAGCCCATCCCAGCAATCAACAGTTATCAGGATAATTAATTATCCACCTGCAAGACTCCATACTTCTCTCATAACATGCATCAACCTTGCAAATGCATTAAGCCACACACAGCATTAAATCGGCTTCAAACGCGTCCTTCAACCTTACTTTAATAATGCAGTGCTATCATAATCAGGAAATAAAACTTCTAGCCAATCAGATCTTAAAGATCTGCCACGTGTCACCTTTTGATTTTCCTATCGCTATTGACTGTCAGTCTAGCTCGATCAAGCTCGGTCAAGCTCAGTCAATCGAGTTCTGATCTCTCTCTGCCTTCTACCATGCTACTGCCGAGTCCTTTCATCTAGGCCGCGGTAATGTGGTGAGCTCACTTGAGCTCACCCTGCCTTCTACTGTGCTACCACCACCCAGTCCGACTCGCCTCGTGGTATGGCGATAACACCATCACCCTAGCCCACCTTCAGACTCCACCACACTACCGTTGCACTGTCTGAGTTGACCTACGGTGTGGCGGTAGCCGCCAGCCAGACCGTCAGTTGTCTCACCGCTGTAGAGCGGTGACTGCTCAGGCTGACCGCCAGTGGTCACACCACACTACCATGGAGACCACTAGGTCTCACCACGGTAGAGTGGTGACCGCTTAGGCAGATCGCCATGGGCACATCGTGGCCACTATAGTGAGTGGTCCCAATGCCTGTGGCGGTGCGGTAACTACTAGGTCTACCACAGGCGATCTCACCGCGGCCACTGCGGTCGGACCTTTCATCGTCTACGGTAAGGCAATAAACTATCCTTCGCCAGCTCGCCACCCCTACGCCACTCACAGCGCTACTGCACCACCAACAAGCAACCTCTGCGGTAAGGTGGTAAGCCTTACTCCGCCAATGTGCCACCAACCGTGCTACCTCACCACTTCCAAGGGAACCCTGCGGTAAGGTGGTAACCACCTTCCAGACTACCGTCGCTCACCATGCTACCGCCAAGCATGAAGAAGACCATCGTGGTAAGGCAGTAACACCACCCAACTGCCAGATAGAGTGGCCCACGATAAAGTGGTAAACTGCACAACTGCGCCACCAAAGTAAGCTTGCAGTGGTATGGAGGTAAAGGCCAAAAATAGGAAGAAAATGCCTAAGTCTTCAATGGAAAAGACCAGAAAGTTGAGGCATACTTTCCCAACATATGCCACATACCTTATCACAGGGTTGACTATAGTATGAATTTGAAGTTCCCTTTGGTTTCCTGTCACTCCAATTAGGGCTTCGACCTCTTTGTTCTTCATTGAATTCTTCATGGGAACAATTTCATCATTACATAACCTTGTAATTGCTGCAATTGCTTCCTTTGTAATCCCATAGGGTTTGTCGAAGATCATCTTATCACCTTGAATTCTACTTAGGACAAACCGAACAGTGTCTACATCTAAAAGGTATGGAAATTTTCTCTAAATGTCTAAACCCTTGTGCCCTAGACTCTTGACCTTTTGTATTTACTCAACTGAAAGTGAACCTTCAGAATTTTGAATCTTTCCATGGTTAAATTCATTGATCTGTAACTTAATTTATGCAATTCATCATTGCACGAATCAAATTTCGGATGAAAAAACCTCTATTTCGGAACCTAGTACAACAAACTCATTTCCATAATCTTTTCCTCCAAGTCATTGTGCATTTCTTGGATTCATCTAATTATTCCCTAATTTTGTATTTATTACTCTTCAGATTTTAAGATGCACTGTAAACAAAGAAGAGCTCTACAATTTTCCTAATTTGCTTCTTTTTTGCCATAATTTTCTTCAATGCCTTCAAAAAAATACTCACATCACATATCCATGTGACATCGCATGGCACCTCATATATTGGGGTCTTGTTATAATTTTTTGTGACTACTCCCCCTGAAACCACTACTGGGTTCAGTTCTTGGAAGAGGTATTTGCACCGGATGCAAATAGAGAGTTATTTGATCCATCCTTGTTCTCAGGTTCTTCCTTCTTCCTCTAAATTTTTTCCATCTCTCTCCTTACTTCTTCAAGATCTACCTTTTTCATAGGCTTGATCTTTTGTTCTAGATTATTTTTCTTCCCAACTTTGCTTCTACAAAATTTTGAGATATTTCCTAGTTTATTGCAAGTGTAGCACACAACAAATCATTGATCAAATCAATTTGCATTTATCCTTGACATGCACTAATTATCCTTCTATCCAAATATGTTTCATGTGTAATAGTAGCCTTGAAAATATTGAATCCTTCTACTAGTATTAAACATGTTCAACATCATCTGGTTTTTGCATTTTTTTGCTCTATGTCCAAACTTGTTGTAAACATAACATTGTCTAGCAAAGAATCCAACATTTTAACTCATTCTATTCTAGTTCATACTACTTCTACATTTTGTTGCTCTATATTCGAATTTAATGCATGAGAAATAAAAACCATTGAAATATGGGTACCTTTGAGCATTAATTTTTCAGATGGAAATCCTTTCGGTATTGTTCCTTCGGTTCTTGTTTTGATAAGTATTACCTTGAAATTTTCTTTGATTGTCAAATTTGTTGAAAACTGGTTTAGTCTTTAAGCTTTGTCCTTCTTCAAGTCCTAGACCACCTTTATCCTTTGCAATTTTCTAAGATGAAATCAACTCATCAAGCATTGTAGAACTTGTCTTGAACCTTTCTTCATGAGCTTTCTCTTTTTCCAAATTAGCTCTTAGGGTTACTACTTCTTGTTCAAGCTTATCACATTTTTTCTATCTTCAGATTGATAATCTTTTTCAAACATCCTTCCTCTATCTTGCCTTGTTCAATTGCCAATTTTAGATTCTCTTCCACCTTTTTTCTTTCTTCAAGTTTCATTCTTAGATTCTCAACAGTTTCCTTTTCTTCCTTTAGTTCCTGGTTAACTTCTTTATGTTTCAACTTGAACTTTTGGATCTAATTCCTTAGTTTCTGAATGCATTCATCTACTTTTTTGACATTTTATTTCAGATCTTCATTTTTAGTCTCTATTCTTAATTCATCATCCAAGTCAGATCCCTTCACCATTTTGTTCAACCTACCAAGATCTCCTTCAAGCTGTTAAACTCATTCCAAAGGACCAAGCTCTAATACCAATTGTTAAACTGGACAACTGAGAGGGGGGTAAATCATTTGTCCCCAAATTAAGCCCTTAAATCATTTACTAGAACAAAACCTTAACACTTCTTAAAAATTATTAAACATTAAGTGCAAGTGCAAAAACTAAAAACCATCACATAAACACAGTAACACTAGATTTACGTGGAAAACCCAATGAGGGAAAAACAATGGTGAGGATTAACTCACAATATAGAGAATATCAAAACCAATTACAAAAAGGCTCACTACTTGAAGCTCACTGCCAATAGAAGGACTCATTTTCCACAAGGCTACAACCTAGAGATACAAAAGATGGCTTACTACCAGAATATAAAAGTTATGGCTCACTGCCAAAAGTGTGAACTGATGGAATACACCTTCCTTGTGCAGAATTCAATTCAGAAAGAAGCTCAATATAAGTAGTACTACTTCTCCCAACAATCGCTCAACAATTTTGTTCTGGTCTTCAACTAATAAATCCTTTAAGCTCGGACCATGCTCATGCATTCGCATCATTCACAGACATCTATATCTTCTCCAGAGAGTCTCATAAATATAGGTATATTTCATTCATCAATTAGGTCGGCCTAATTGGATGAAAGAAAAATAATCAAAGAGGTATTTTTTCAGCATAAATATATTAAGTCGGCTAAGATCTATACAAAACATCCCCAAGGTAGATTCAATCTTCTTAATACATAATGTGTGTTAGGTTGGCCAAGACTGGGACTCAAACATAAAAGCTACAAACCGTCAAACAACTACAGTGTACAGAGTTAAACTCTATCATTGATAACTTACTATTTCCAACACAAAAAATTCTCAAGATCTTGAATATAGTTGTCTAAGTGAATAATAATGGCATAGTTAAGATATCAGATTCATAGCTTGTCTTGTGGTAGAATCCAGACCCAAAAACTAGCGCATCGGTTCACTAATAATGAACATATTTGAATGGGAATAACTTTCGATAAATGTCTTTGTAGACATGGAAAATATATACAGATTGATCATACACACATTATCCTGATCTTACTAACATTGTTTCTTCCTAAATCATCCTCTTTACTAATTAATTTAATTGAATAATCTTTATTTGATTAAATTCATCATATTTCATCTCTTAATTAAATAAATCAAATTTAATTAATTAAGTCATTATCTTCTATTAATTAAATAAATTATTATTTTTAATTAATCCTATAGTCTCTCTTTTAATTAAATAATTCACTTTATTTAATTAAATCTCTAAAATTCATCTCTACAAATTAAATAAATTAATCTTTATCTAATTCAATCTAACATCATCTTCTTTAATTAAATTTAATTAAACCTTAAATCATTATTCCTCTCAACTTTGATTTATTTAAATCCTAAAATCTAAGTCAAAATTATCAAATCATCTAATTTCTACTTAAATTGATCAAATCATGATTAAATTTAATCCTAATCACTCCAATCCTCTAGATTTTGCAACTTGCACCAATAAATCAATTTAATTGACTTATAATTTCATCTATTTTCCCTCAACTTGGCATCAAAAGAGAATATTCCACAAATTTAAAAATCCCTCCAAAAGGGGGATGAGTACTTCCAACAAGGCATTTAATGCCTCTTACCTATCCTTGGCCTTGAGCCAAGTGACATTAACTCCATTCTTCTCTCCCTCCAACTTGCCAACTTTCAAATTTCAAATTTGAATCTAATAGCATTTATGGGCACATTCATCAAAATGTGCTCATTCCTCCTCCAATCACATGTGGACAAGTGGCCTTCTCTCATTGGTTGGTCTTTTGTCCCGCATTCATCCAAACCCTTCAATCTTCCATTCTTTCAATATATAAATAAAGGCCTCCTCCATTGAATTGATCATCCACAATCCATGCAAGCTTATTATACTCAATTTCATCCACAACTTCATCCATCTTCATTTGAATTTCATGTTTTTATCAAGGTTATCATCACATTGCATCAAGGAATCAAGGATCTTCATCAAATCATACTAAGGAGTTGGGAAATGGCACCAATTCCCCCATGGGATTGATAGTTTGTTCATTAAAATAGGATTTACTTGCTTTCATTTGTGTTGTTTTTCATTTCTTTCCTATTTTGATGTTTCAATCTAGTTTCATGGGGAATGTTACTTCTATCTTGCATTTGGATCTAACATTGTGTTCATTTGTGTTTGTGCAAGTATAGAAACTCCATTCACATTTTGGTGCTAGAAGGAGGGCAAATCTGGAGGAATTCATCACGTTTTTCTCAAAATTTCATGATTTTTCTGATTTTTTGCTATCTACAAGAAACTCTGTCACTGCCAGTCAAGCGGTGCTATATTGCACCACTCCAAATTCCAAACTACACCACTAGAGTCTTCTCGCCCGAAAAATTTGATTTTCAAGCTCAACTGTGAGCTTTCCAAGCTCCAAACAACGTTGCTGGCAAAATAGAGCCGCAATCGCAGTCTTTTTTTTACTATAGAGTGTCGCTCTCAATCATCAACCGCACTATATTATGTCACTGACCTTCTCAAACTACGTTGCACTCGTCAATTGTACTGCTAGAGTTTGGTAAAAATTAGATCTTAGTTTATTTCAACATGTGTTTTTTTCACTTTGGTTGTTTTTGACTTCTAATTGGTTTTTGGCCTCTATTTTACAGTATTAACTAGTTTTTGTGATGCAAGGACTTTTGAAGGTCATAAATTTTGACTCAGATGTTCGTTTGGGCTGATTTTATAGGCAATTTCATTATGAGGTGGCATGTGGATTGCCAACCGACCTTGAGTCGGTTGGTGGCCATTTTGGCACTTTTTCGGGGCTTGAAACTTTCGTCTTGGCCCTCAAAATGGCAATTTAGTGTTTTTTCTAGTTTTTTTGAAGTTGTTTTTGTTAATAACCCGAAACCCATGTTTCAAATTTAGGATGTTAGTTGGAAATTCATCTCATCTTAGTTTTAAGAATTTTTTGGGAAAAAACAGGACTCTCAAAGTTATGCATGCAAAATTACCAAAAATGGCAAAATCTGATAATTGTTGAAAACTGCCAAAAAAAGGTTGACTTGATCAAAGAGGAGGAAGGAAACGAAGACCAAGCATTTTCTATGTTGTCATTATCTCATTGTATCAAGTTTTTTAAACACTTTGGGGAGAAATTATAATCCCTCTTCTAAGGAGTTACTACATTCTTGGTTTTAGGACTTACTAAATTTCGTTTGGGTCTAAAAAGAACAAGACAAAAGGATAAAAAGAATCATAAGCAAAATCACTAGATTTTTTTTGGGGGATTTAATCAATGAACAAAAAACTATCACACTTCCAAATTGGTGCTTAAAAATAATTCATACTATTGCTTTGTGGTTACAACAAACTTGTGTTTTTCATGTTTTAAAATCTTTTTTACAAAATAATATCATCAAAAAGACGTATGCACTTCTCTCACACTTTATAGAAATCTTGAGAATCAAAATTCCTTTTTGTGATATTAGGTTGTATAAGTGATTACCTCCACATTTCAAATTGGGTTCCTAAAATTGAACAAATCTTACAAGTGTGAGTGGAGGATATTGCAAGTGTTCTCTCTTTGTTTCTCAAAAAAATTCGATCAAACTATGGATATGCTTGCTCACTTTTTTTTATCTTAGAGGGCCTGTCTTGGTGGGAAAAAGTACTCACCCCAAGGGACCCAACCGGTAACACGCTAGACGCCAAGTGACTTCTAGCCGGTATATAAGTGTGGGTACTCGAGGAAAGTTTGAGTATCACAAGGGTCATTCCTACAAGAAGGGAAGCAATGGTCCCTTGTCACATGAATGGTCCCCCATTAATGAAATGCTTGCATTAAAACCCTTTTTTAGAAAGGCCAAAATCCTTAACTATTTTTTGGTGCAAGAATGGTCATTCTGAAGCCAACCCACATTCTTACGACTTTTAGTAGAGATGAGAAGTATGCCATGGGAGATTCATGGGTATCGGTGCTTGGTTGACCCGAGAAGTGAGTGTACTATAAGGGGGAGTCTATGTGGTAAAGCATCTAATCATCCACTAAGAGTAGGCGTAGCTAGATAAATCTAAGTGGGAACTCAACAAATATTGTCTCTTCATTATCCATAGGGTCGTGCATATTCTTGGAATCGAAAACACTTTGCTTGGATCCTAAACATTGGAAAAGCATGCATTCAACATGATCATCAAATTTCAAACCCTTTAGAGGAAGCAAATACCTTTGACAAAATCCAAGTGCTATTGCTTGCCCTAGGGATTTTATCCTTAGAGGTTTTTAAGTATTTGGATTTACATCTTAATTTTCTCTCACTAAAGTCAACATTAGGGAAATTTTGCCTTGATTTCTTTGATTTCCACATAATGGACTTTGTGGGATGAAAACAAGTTAGGACATTAGACATTTAGTTTGAAAATCTAATCAAGAGATTTTTTGTGGTAAAAATAACTCATTAAGCAAAGTTAATAACAATTGAACCCCACGCATGTGCTTGTCATATTTTAGTCATATGGTTTTGCATCCAAACATTGGTCTTTTGGTTTGAAATACTCTTAGGGAAAAGCCTGTTCTTCACTACCTTGGTCCTGTAAACAAAGTCCTCTTAGGTTCATCTAGGATCAAATCAAACACTTCACCCATCCCAAAACATCAATCAAATCCCATTTCACAAATAACTTTTGAACCATTGGAAAAATCATTCATATTAGACTTTTGGTAAATCCTTCAATCAAAATCAAAATCACCTTGTTTTACTAAGTGTGTGTGGATGAATCCTTCCTCATACACCTAGTTAAATTATCATCCTTGTGGACAAGTTTATTCCAAGATAACATCCAAAATCTTGGGATTTATAAGTCCATTATCTAAATAAAACCTAATCCAAAATCCTAAAGTATAACATTGATCCAAAGTTCTCAAAAGTTCAAACACCCATATCACTCACCCTTTCATCTTTCATCTCATCATTGGTCCTAAACACCTTAGAGGTTCACTTTGGCAACAAGGTCAAAACACAAGAAAAAATGGAATATAAACTTGATTCATACATCATGAGTAATCCAATTCAACCAAACTATCCAAGTCTCGCAATGCCAATTGATTATCAAAACTCACATTTATGCAATCCATACATGGCATCATTATCTCCTCCAAACATCAATGATACAAATGTGAGTTTCCCAATCTGAATTTTGGACCACCTTTTCCTATGGTAGATTTAAATAAAAAACAAAGCTTACAAATCTATCAACCAAATAGTCAATCCATGAATCTTCCTCAAAACAACATTATCCCACCAAATCCATACATGTCGAACATGACTATACCAAGTACAATTTTATTGAACATGAACATTTCAAATCCATAGTTGGTAAATTTTGGGATAGATATGTTTGCAAATCGTACAATTTTTTTTCAAAATCCAAGAAATATATTGAAAAATCCATGTATCAATCCAAGTCAAGGTAACACCATGCAAAATCAAAGTTACCCAAATCAAAGAAATATGTTTCCAAACCAAAACAATGTTCAATTTCAACCTATAATGCCAAATCTAAACATAATCCCAAATCAAAACTTTGTTCAAGATCAATCCATCCATGATCCCATGAAAACACCACAAGTATACATTCCAAATATGCTTGCTCAACAACCACATCAAGAACAATATCTCCAATGTCAAAAAGTTTGGATATCAAGATCAACAACATCAACAACAAACCCATTCATCGCATCTCAAAGATCAATCACCAAATATCTAAAATCAATCACCACGAGGTCAATTTGAAGTACGAATCCCAAAAGGTAACAAACAAAAATACACACCACTTGGGGAACCGATTGAGTTTGTCTTGCAATGGCTAGTCCAAGAAAATCTCATTGAAATCCCCATTTATGAGAATTATCAAGAGCCTCAAGTTAAACCACTAGGGTATAATGAGAAGCACCTTTGTGATTTTCACCAAATAAAGGGACACACAACATCAAATTGTATTCAACTTAAAAATCTTGTCCAAGACCTTATTGATCAAAAAATAATAACTATTGTGGATAATGATTAGGATTCAACCACTAGTGATAGCATTAAAAATATCCCCACCACAATTGTTGAAAATAATGATCAAGATCTATCCATCGATGAACACCTTGATGATGTTTCCACCTCATCCGATGAGAAAATCAACATACATCAAGAGCCATTTTTTAGTCATGATCAAGACCCCTCCTACAATGATCTATTTCAAGATGTGTTGATGTTATTTAATCCTATTGACATAATCCAAGATCCATCCACCAATGATCATGTTGAAAATGTCTTTACATCACCTAACGAGTTAGAGGACATATCTCAATAATTTATTCCAAAGCACAATCAACATGTAGATCACCAAGGTCTAGCAATGGTCCTTCCCAAGATATATTGAAATCCTTTGACCTCATGGTTACATATACTAAAGGGATCCTCAACTCAACACTTGATCAAAATCCACTTAAATATCAAGAGGATGTTAAGCCACTTCCCATGGCTAAGGACGATGCCCAAGAATCCTTTATAAGCAATTCATCCTATGAAATTGACCCATGTCAAGAACTTGATCCAAAGCATGTCGAAATCAATTCCAACATTAATCAAGAATTTGTATCTCCAAGATACTACAATGATCTAATGGACACTCTCCTATCTATACAAGATGTCACAAATTATGATCATATCCATACAGCGCACACTCCTCGATCAACCCATGAGATGCTTTCTTTGGATGTACATGTAGATTATCTTCATTCAAAACAAGAGTTTCATACTCTTGATATCATTACCAAGGAACAAGAGTCTCCTACTCTTAACATTTATACACATGATCAAGATATAGAGAAATCTAGAGACATATCAAAAATGGGTCATGAAGAAGGCTCCTACAGAAGTGGTGAATCAGAAACATCCTGTGAAAGCATATCAAAATTGAATCATAAGGAAGACTTTAATGTGGACAGTGAATCATCAATACCTCTTGAAGAAGCATTAAAATCTGATTTTTCACAAGATCAAGCCAAAGATATCAATCATGAAGTTATCCCACAGATGGAGGATCATATCACTTATAAACTTGGATCACTCACCTTTTTAAGGGAAAATTATCTTATCAATGAAGAAGCTATCACCTTTGAAGATCCATGACAGAGCAAAGAAGGATTAGCACCCTGCTTCCAGGATAAATTATATCTTATTGTATTTAAACTATTTCAACAGATGAATTATCAAAGGCAGAGGATTAGGCCTACATGAACAGGGTATCCTAGAACCAGTGCATATTGTTGGAAATCCTAAACATCAAGGTTTTGGTTATTCAGTACTGGGGACAACTTCATCTCAAGCAAACATCAACATAGGGAGCACAGAGAATATTTATGATGAAACTAGTGCCAATACTACAACCTGCCACATCACAAATCTTCATCCACCCATCACCCCATCCATGAAGTGGGACCAACATCAAAAGAAAGATTTGAATTGAAGCACGAAAAATGACATTAAAAAAAAAGAGGTAGCGAAGCATGAAGGACAGATCAAATACAAGTGGATACCAAAGAATACAAAGAAAAATTATCCCTATCAAACTCCATTAGTCAAAGAAACTATGGGGAAAAATAAAAAAGGGAAAAGTATCCATCAAAGATATCCACAAAAGAAAAAGTAGGCTTCCCAAGAAACATACAAAGTGTATCAAGCTATTGGTCCTAATTCCATGCACACTTTTTGTATTCACCCATCATTGTTCATCTTCCCAAGTTTGGAGAGTCAAAGGTTCCAAACTATCAACCAATTCATCTCCTATTCCTAAACAAATAACACCATCCATACCTTCACGCAATGTATCCAATTCTTGCATTGACCATGTGTTGGCAATGACCCTTCATCATAAGGATTCAAAAGGAACTCTATCACGATGTATGCACAGTGACAAAGTTAACTCTGGTATCAACAAAGCAGATCAGGAATCTCAAAAGTTGCATTCAAGTGCACGTATCTTGGAAAATCAACTTTTTCAAGAAGGATATCAGTGGCACATTATGAAAGAGGCATCTACATCAGCACCACCAGGTGATTCAACATGAGCCTAAAATCTTTTAGCAAAAAATCCAAAAAAGTCAAAAAATATAAAAAATCAAAAAATCATGAAAATAGTAAAGATAAAAAATCATCCTCCAATGAAAACTACTACATTGGCACTTTGGGAAGGTACCATGATGAAAAAATGGCAAACAGGAATCATGTGTAGAATTGAGCATCTATGGGCGCCAATTCAATTGGAAGCATCTCATCCCATCCATAATAAATTCAACATTCCCTCCATCTTATCCATAATAAATCCATTCATCTATGAACCATTTATCCAACCCATTGCCATCTATCTACCTTATCTTGATCTTAATGAAAGTTTGGTGCACACTTTACACTTGTTTATGGTAAACATCTTGACATGGGTCATTTTCATTGATCTTATCCTACCCAACGTTATCTGAGCCATGAAGCACTATCCAAGTAAGCATCATTTGTTCAAACACCTTATCTTATCACAAGATAATCCTTGGCATCCTTTTCATGCTTACCATATCCATCCATCCATCCATTTATCCATCCATCCAACCATGGCCTTTCAAACATTGCTAGACACTAGGGGAAGATATTTACATCTTGCTTCGGGAATAAATCTTGATCTATATCCTCCAACTCATGTGGTGATCTGAACATTGGAAAACATGAAGTCAAATTGGTCAAAGCATTTGTGAGCCAAAATCAAAAAATAGGTCAAAAAAAATCAAAAAACATCAAAAACAGAGATGTTATTCGAACTACATCATCTCTGAGCTTAAATGTAGGCAAGGATAATCTTTGATTGGCCCCTGAGACACAAAATCCAAAAACATTCATAAAATCTCATTAAAAACCAAAAAAAATGGAAAATTTGAAAATCAAACCATTTGAAAAATCTCAAAATCCCAAAAATAGCCTCAAAACATTCAAAAAACACCAAAAACATCTAAATATTTGAAAAACCCAAAATGGTCCATCCATCTCATCTCACTCTCACCCGAAATAAGCATCACTCATAATAAGTCATCATCATATTCATCCTTTGGTAAGTCAGTCAGAAACAAGTCTAGTAGGTTCGAAAGTGAAAGCTCAATCGTCAAAGTCTCAAGTCTAAATCAGTAAGTCAGCAAGTTAGTCAACTCAGAGTATCAATAGCTTCTCATCCAGTCAATCCCATATCACCCAATTACAACATGTCCTAGGATGCATCCTTCCTACAATGGACATCAACATCAGACACCACTGTAGTCTAGTCTTGGCTAGCGGTATGAAAATATTAGCTTATTTGTTTACTTTATCTTGGTCTTTTTGACTTATCTTATTTTGCGCTCATTCTAATGACCTCTCAATGATGCCTAATCAAAACGATTTAGAGAGAAAGGAATGGGGCAATGATCATTATTTTTGTATCTATTGTGCTTGCTGGATATTCTTGTAAAATAACTTGGTTATGCATGCTTTGTTTAGTTTGTAGGGAAGGTGTTTTAGATGTCTTGTTGACCACATAGGAAGGCTTGCTTTCCTATGTTTTGGCCTGATATGTTTAGAATATCTAAACTACATCCTAAATAAGGTTCCATATGTCAAGTGTGAATAGGAATACTCCTATCTGATTGTCAAGTCAAATTTCATCACACTAGGTACAACGCCATCCTGGTTCTTAATACCTTGATGTATCATACCTAAGTGTGTTATCAAACATAAGGTAAATGGCCCTTTTAAAATCCCAATTCCTGATAAGCAAATAATCGTCATCATCATCATCATTAATAATGTAGGCTTGTGGATCCTCCTTTCATCATCTTATTCTTCTTATTCTTCTATCTTTACTAACATTTCTATCTAAAGTAGGTGTGATATCTCAAAATATACATGAGGCTACCCATGGCCGATGACTATTTATACATCATCAAATTTGTCTACATCAAAAATGAACTGAACCTTTATCACGAGATTGACCCTCAAATCCAAATTTTCGTCTGATCTCTCGAGGGGGCAATATACCAACATAATCCTTCTCGTTGGGGCAGCAGTGGGGCATCTGAAGAAATCAATTTTTTTTTAATTTCGATCCTAGCAGCTTATTTCTTTGAACCAACGCAATAGGTGCATTGCTTCAAAGAGGGCCAAAATGTAGACATGGGAAATATACAGATTGATCCTACACACCTGATCCTGATCTTACTAACATCATTTCTTCCTAAATCATCCCCTTTACTAATTAATTTAGTTGAATAATCTTTATTTGATTAAATTCATCATATTTCCTCTCTTAATTAAATAAATCAAATTTAATTAATTAAGTCATTCTCTTCCATTAATTAAATAAATTATTTTGTTTAATTAATCCTATAGTCTCTCTTTTAATTAAATAATTCACTTTATTTAATTAAATCTCTAAAAGTCATCTCTTCAAATTAATTAAATCAATTTTTATTTGATTCAATCTAACATCATCTTCTTTAATTAAATTTAATTAAACCTTAAATCATTATTCCTCTCAACTTTGATTTATTTAAATCCTAAAATCTAACTCAAAATTGTCAAATCATCTAATTTCTACTTAAATTGATCAAATCATGATTAAATTTAATCCTAATCACTCCAATCCTCTAGATTTTGCAATTTGCACCAATAAATCAATTTAATTGATTTATAAATTTATCTATTTTCCCTCAACTTGGCATTAAAAAGGAATATTCCACAAATTTGAAAATCCCTCCAAAAGGGGAATGAGTACTTCCAACAAGGCATTTAATACCTCTTACCTATCCTTGGCCTTGAGCCAAGTGACATTAACTCCATTCTTCTCTCTCTCCAACTTGCCAACTTTCAAATTTCAAATTTGAATCTAATAGCATTTATGGGCACATTCATCAAAATGTGCTCATTCCTCCTCCAATCACATGTGGAGAAGTTGCCTTCTCTCAGTAGTTGGTCTTTTGTCCCACATTCATCCAAATCCTTCAATATTCCATTCTTCAAATCTATAAATAGAGGCCTCCTCTATTGAATTGATCATCCACAATCCATGCAAGCTTATTATACTCAATTTCATCCACAACTTCATCCATCTTCATTTGAATTTCATAGTTTTATCAAGGTTATCATCACATTGCATCAAGGAATCAAGGATCTTCATCAAATCATACTAAGGAGTTGGGAAATGGCACCAATTCCCCCATGGGATTGATAGTTTGTTCATTAAAATAGGATTTACTTTCTTTCATTTGTGTTGTTTTTCATTTCTTTCCTATTTTGATGTTTCAATCTAATTTCATGGGGAATGTTGTTTCTATCATGCATTTGGATCTAATATTGTGTTTGTTGTTTGTGTTTATGCAAGTATAGAAACTCCATTCACAGTCTCATACATTTTGTATTGTGTTGACATCAATGACAACCTATCGATATCAATGGTCGATATCAATGACAACCTGTTGACATTAATGACAACCATTTGATGCAAACCAAATTCCAACATGTTCACATCACATTTAACAATCTTCATGCGTTATGTAAACTAGCAATATGTGATGGATTGAAATGATGAGTCCATAGGATATATCATCAATGGAGTGATAAGGTGGACAAGTATCACAAAGGCCATGTGGTGATAAGTGATTGCATCATCTAGTTTATTCACGTCGCTATTGTGAATAAAATAGTGTCGGGAAAAGTTGTGATACGTGATGGTGTAGATCAATGGTGTCAATTAAAAAAGAAACATCCAATGATCGTGTTTTAAAGTTATAACGATGAACATGGATCAGTGGATCATGGAACGAAGATCTCAAATCAATAGCTCACATTTGAAATTACACCTCTCAAATAGTCAATGACATTGTAAACAAGGGTTTCGATTGAGAACCAACACAATGCATGAATTCAATTGCTCCACCTACTCCAGCAACCAATATAATTGAAGATTTGATTTATAGAGCAGTGGTGTAGACTGCAAAAGTGATCAGGATTAGAATCAAATCATGTACTCAATGGAATGCATTTAATGTATATTATTTTTAGGATTTTACAGGGTGCTATGTTTGGAAGATCCAATGAATCCGAACTAGTGATGTGTAGCTCAAGGAAATCATTGCAGGTCGGTGAAAGAGATACAAAAGTGAAAATAAGAAATTGGTTATGTTTCCGAAGCTGCTAAGATAGTGCAAGTTGCAAAGATTTTTGTGAGCTTCTTGAGGTGGATAGAGGAGGCACTAAAATAAAAATAGAGAATTGTAACTTATGTGTGCATGGTCTTTTGAGGCAAAAAACATATGCACTAATAGAAAATGGAAGGTGCAGAACATAATAGAGAGGTGCAAGGAAGAGAATTGAGTTGCAAAGGTAGGAACAAGGAATTGAACAGTTGCAAATTGAACTATGTTCAGTTGAAAAAATTGTAATACATTACATTGTAAATTTGAAATTGGTAGATGCCATTAGATATCTGGGTAGGTGCTACAAGTAGGGAGTTGGTGCTTCCTTGGAGTGGGTGCTCCTAAAACTAGGTGATTGGTGTCTCCTTAGGGGTAGTTCCCTTAAACTTTGTACTCAGAAGATATTCATTGTAAGGCTGGATTAGGATAGTAGTTCCTAGCAACTATTCTCATCGTGGTTTTTCCCATCTTGGATTTTCAATGTACATCCTATGTTTTGTGAGGTTTTGTGTGTATGGTTATTTCTCTGCATGTCATGTTTTAATCTGCACATAAAAGACTAAAAGGAATTAATCTTCTTAAAGGTATTAAGATAAAAATTTTAAGTGATCTATTAATTCACCCCCCTCTCAGTAGATTGTTGTGTTCCAATAAACATAACCTTTCAACAACTTGCAGAGGCCAGTATTTTCTTTCAATAATGCACGCTTCATTAGAAACATTAGAAGAAAACATAATACATGCTACAAACCTTCAACAACATCTCTCCACTATTAACAACACTTCTAATCCTTATCTTAATATACATTGTTATGAAACCAACTCTGTTGACAACAAAAATACTTAATACTCCTTTGATTGACATGAGACAAGGCATGACATCTAATCATGAACTTTAGTAACACAATCATACATCAATGTTATCCCAAATTGAATATTGTCAACAATGACAACCAATGCCAAGCAACAATTAATGCAAGTATCTCCCTTACTTCTCAAGTGATGACATAAATGACAACAAGCTCATCAATGACAACCACTTTCAGATACATAACAATCTCCATCAAGTGTTGACATCAACAACTACCATCAATCTCACAAACATATGACAACCAACAATCAATGTTGACATCAATGACAACCACTACCAACCATCCTACATAATTCTCCTCAAGTGTTGACACTAATGACAACAACTGCCAACATATCCAGCTAAGCATACCAAGCTCTAAGAGCTTGCTTGAGTCTGTACACCATGTCCAGATATTAAGATAGCTAGAAACCATCTAGTTTCTCAATGTAGACCGAGCTTCCTCTAAATCACCATTCAAGAAGGGTGACTTGACATCCATCTGATAAACCTTGAAATTCTTGTGAGAACCAAAGGCAAGAAACATCTTGATTCCCTTCATTGTGGCCACCAAAGCAAAAGTCTCCTCAAAATCAATACCTTCAACTTGTGAGTGACCCTTACACACCAATCTCTCTTTATTCCTCATAACTTCACCATCTTTATTACACTTGTTTCGAAACACCCACTTTGTTCCTATAACATTCTTATTAGCTAGTTTGGGAGTCAATTCCCATGTTTAATTCTTGTCTATTTGATTTCAATTCTTATTACATTTCCTTCATCCATCCTTCATCTTTTCTAGCATCAACAAAGGTCTTGGGCTCTACCTTTTATAGTAAGCACAAATTCACTTGCTTTTGCAAGCCTTGTCCTGTTCTACACACCTTCATTCTTATCTCCAATGATTTGATCTAGTGAATGGTTCCTCTAAACATATTTTGTTGGAGTCTTAGGGGCCTTTTCTAATTATTTTTCCTTCCCTTCTTTTACTTCTTCTTCTTCAATGCAAGGAGGTATATTAGATCTACAAACCTCTGGTTCTTGTGAGATCTGACACAAATCTTCATCTACCTTAATATTTGTGCTTTGAGTCATATTTCCCAATCTCTTGGTGTAGCATATATAGGCCTTGATTCTGATTGAGTAACCAAGGAATATCCCTTCATCACACATTGAATCAAACTTTCCAAGGCCTTCATCTCTCTTGATGTAGCATAATTTGCTACCAAAGATCATAAAATATCTGAAAATGGGAGGTCTTCCATACCATAGCTCATAAGGGACTGTCTTAGTGTTATTGACCCTCAATTGTACTCTATTAAGCAAGTATACAATAGTGTGAAGTACTTCCTTCCAATATATATCAAACAAATCTACATCTTTCAACATTTCCCTATCTATCTCTTTTACAATCTTATTCCTCCTCTCTACTACCCCATTTTACTGAGGGGTTCTAGGAGCAGACAAATGTCTCCTAATACAATGACGTTCACAAAAGATTTCAAATTCATTTGAAGTAAATTCACCTCCTCTATCAGATCTTAAGCGTTTGATCTTAGCATTCATTTCATTCTCAAATTTTTCTTTGAAATAAAAATCTTAAACTTATCAAAAAAAAGTAGTTTTTCTCTTAAAAATGTAACCCAAGTCATTCTAGAGTAATCATCAATAAGCAACATGAAATACCTTTTATCTTGTTGACTCTTTGTTCTTGTAGGTCCACATAGATCAATGTGAATCGGCTTCAATGGCATTGGAGAAGAACACTCCTTTCTCTTGGAACTTGTCTTTGTTTACTTTCCCATTTGACACTCCTTGCATAAATTTTTTGCAGGATTGGTTATCTTAGGCATATCTCTCATCGCATGCGTAGATCTGATCTTCACCATATTGTCAAATTTGGTGTGTTCCATCTTCTTGTGCCATGGCCAACACCCACTAGATTGAGCCAATAAACAAGTTCTTCCATTTTCCTCCTTTAGATGATAGACACTTCCATTTGTTCTAGTACCTTTTGTAACTAATGTTTTGGACCCTGCTTTCCTGATCTCACAACCTTTGGCATGAAATATAATGTTGTATCCTTTACTGCATATTTTATTAGCACTAAGGAGATTATGCTTCAACCCTTTGACATAGAGGACATCCTCAGTCTTGTTCTTTCCATAAATAGTTATAGCACCCTTTACACAAATTTGTGCTAACTCATCACCACCAAATTTGATAGCTCCACAATTTGACTTCTTAAGGTTGATGAGCCTCCCCTTGTCACAAGTCATGTGCTTAGAGCAACCACTTTCAATCACCCAAACATTTGCTTCTTCCTTTATATGAAAGGTAGTCCACACAACCATTGAATTTTCATTCTTTGTCAACCTACAAGGTGCCAAACTTCTTAAACATTTTTTAGTATCACTCTTTTTGTCACCAACTTTCAAGGCCGTGAAGATTGTTCCATCATTTGAATCATCATGATCCTCATCTTCTGAGGAACAACTGCTCTCCTTGGAATAAAGACTCATTTTTAACTTCTCTCATTTTTTACTATTCTATGATTCTTTAAAAGGACATTTAGAGGCAATATAACCAATTCTCCCACAAATAAAGCACTATATAATAAATATATAAAATTCATTATTAAATTAACCTAACAAATAAAATTACAAACCTTGAATAAATGCATTAAAATGTGAACAAATATAGTAAATAAAATAAATAAAAATAAAAATGAGCTAGTCTTAATATAAAAATATATCATTGGTTATTAGTCGATAGGCTATATTATGTTGGCATTTTCCCTAGATTTAGTATTTCTAGTGTCAGAAAATTTTTCCAAGCTATAGTGTTAAATTGACCCATATCTCTTCTAACAACTACTGATAAATATTGGCTAAACGAGTGACTATGATTAATATTTCATTCTACTATTGTCATGTGAGTAGTAGGAAGCATGAATGCACTATTTGATTATCAGAATATGTGAAGCATGAGCAAGATCTACTTTTCAATTGAAGGCTATACAAATATTTTCTTCAGCCCAAGAATCTAATAGCTCTAAAACCCTGATATTTATAGATCTATTTTTTGGTTATTGCGAATAGATTTCAAAGTAGTAGCTATAGGGATATTGGTCTTAGTTCACCTATTTTTATAAATTTTTGATTTGGTGGGATTTCATTATGTTTTTCCTAGAAATTTTGCTCAATTTTTCTCATCGGCATCATTGAAAACATAATAGAATTTGTGCATAATCTTGGGCTAAGTCACTTGCCATGGTTTTAGTGATTTTTTTGGGGAACCTCTGTGTGGTCAAATTATTTTTGGTTATTTTTATTTCATCTGAAAATAATTATGTTTTTATATGTTAAATAAATGGTATTGGTTATGTTTTTTTTATCTTTGATATATAAAGTTTCAAATTATTAAATTCAAATTTTATTGTGATTCAATTTTCGGGTGACTTGAAATCATAATAATCGTGCTTTCATCTATAAAGCATTTTTTCTAGCTTAAAATGATTCCATCTTTGTGTTTCATAAAACCTTTCATTTTGGTTGTGATCTTATTAGCTTCTCTAAGGATCTTAAATATTTCATAAATATGGCTATGGACTTTGTGTAAAATGGTCCCCTCCACTTTGTCCATAGTTGTGATGAGTGATAGTTGAAAGAGACATCTAAGAGGAAGCCTACAAATTATAGAAGCTAGTGGAAGTTGATTGTACAGAGGACTTATGAGGAGGCTCCCCATGACCCCCAGCCTCTACTATTGAGTGGGATGAGAGGGAGAATACAAGACAACTATTATTATTGCTATTATTCATGGATTTCACTACCAACTAAACCTTGTAGTTGAGATTTTATCACGGGCCTCCTAAATTTCAATACCAACATATAAGAAAATAGCCAAAGTGCATATGATTTTCAAGGTATTAATGTTGAACAATGCCCCGTCATACCCAATGAGTGTGTTGAAAATGATTTCTCAATTGTTTTTTCACCTTTTGACAATTGTTTGAAAATCGATTAACATTTTTCTTTTAAAACACATTTTCCTTCTATATAATTGTTGCACGAACTATCCTACAAAAGCAGCATTTCAGATCTTAAGACATTCTCTTTAGACCTGTCGACATCTCTTCTTGTTCTCATGCCTGTTGTTTGATTTCATATGTTTGTTCACCAATAATTTACAACATAATCTCAAATTTATGTAGAGATATTTTGAAGAATTTGATTTATTTGATGGTTTTAAATTTATGTTTATTTTGATACCCACATGATGGCAGAATTCTTGTCAATAAAAGCAAGGTATGTCTATTTGCATAGTAGGCATGCTCCTGATGGGCAACGACAACCTGAGAAAATTTCTTCATCAAACTTTCACCATAGTTGCTAATATCCCTCTACCTTCCCTCACCCAAGACCGAGACCCAAGTCAGGGAAGGATGGAAATTTAAAACGAGAAAATAATGGGGTGAGAGAGGCTCAATGTATCTTTGAGACCTACGTGCTAGCCAACTGCGCCACTACCCCTCTGAGTATATTTCGATGTTATGTTGTACATCCTTCTATGCTACTGGGTTTCTATCTCGATCTTGATCAACGGATTATTTGAATGGATCAACCAGCCCTACCTTCGCTTCTGTTGCCTTAGCTATGCGCTCTATTTCTGTTGCTTTCACTCAATCTACTGAATCTACTGTTGTTGTTCGTCAGTCACAAGTTTCCTAAATTAGTAACAATAAATGTGGTGATTTTATTTGCTCAGCTTATCTTCGCTTGTTTATTATTTAAAGATTTTTGCATGTTAAACAGTATTGCAAAAAAGATAGCACACATTATATATGATTGCATAATTACTTCATAATAGAGTGCATTGGTGCAACATGCAAAATTGAAAAACCAAAGGAATCCATTACTGATAACTATATCTGATATCAGAAGTAAGTTTCGATCCTAGGACCTGTGGGTTATGAGCCCACCACGCTTCGTCGCGTCACTCCATTGAAGATTTATTGATTTTCTTTTTATAACGTTTTATAAAGTGCGTCATTTATCCTTTTCCGGAAACAATCCTGAAACGCTTGCAATGAAAAGCGCTTCTTTCGGAAGCTTTATTTAGAGTTTGAGTAGAGTAGAGACAGAAATAGAAAAGCTAACAATTACTTCTGGCTTGTTATACTAATAAAAACTGTATGTGAATCAAATCTAAAAGCAGCTCTACCACCTCATGCGGATAATATTAGTTGTTACCAGGAAACAAACGCTTTTGCTTTTCCTTGTTTAGTTGTAACGATAGCGTTTGTACTAAGTGAGTTGCCCGAATTCCCAGCCAAATTTGGAAGGCAGTACACTAAATTACAGGGCCCTTTCTGTGCCAAACTATAGGGAGTGTCCATTCTCGTAATAAAATGTATTATTTATATTATGTATATATTTACTAGTAATCACATGCACAGGCATGCAACAATCAGTCGATAGGGGTCCACCACAGATGACTATCCAACGAGAAAGGAGGAGGAAACTTTTTTTTGGAATGCAATGTGAAATATAAACAATCAATAATATTTGCAATTATTTCATTGAGTTGAGAAAGGGATAGTGTGCTACCAAGTCAATATGAAATAACGTGAGGTTAGTTCATATCTCACAGACTATGGGTGTGAAATTATGAACAATTTGCACAAAAAGACGAATCAATCATTGTGTTCCGGCATAGAAAAATTTTAGTTGAAAATTGATTATGAATATGTAAAATAAAATTGCAGGTCATGTTGAACGAATCTTATTAGTTACAATGTATCCATTAATTTTAATTTTAAGAAGTAATCATCAATAAATTCTTTTTTATTAATATGTAATATTTAATAATTTTAGTTAGAATAGTTATTTAAAATTGATTGTGATTAATAATCTTAAGAATATAATAAATTAATTCTCAACAAATAATTTTTTTAATAAATTTATTCTTAAAAAATGACAATTGAAAAAATTTCTCTCTAAAATTTAAGGTATGAGATAATTTTATCTCTATTTTAGTTTTATATTTATTAGACCTAGAAGCACATCTATATTTGATTTTTTTGTCTAAGTTAATCAATCAATTGATTGATTGTTATTTAATTATTTTAAGATACATATGCATACAAAGACATGGTAGAGTTGAAGTTGTGGATTAAATAATATTTATGAAAAGTATGGAACATTAAACAATTCTACATTTTTAAAGATTATTACCGATGCCTTTAATTAGGAATATGTAATAAGAAAGTATTATTTAAAAAAGATAGTTAATAACTTTGGGTATGGCATATTTTTGAAGAAAGAAAGATGTTTAATATTCAATACTTTTTATAATTAGTATTTAGTCCATAATTTTTTAAATAAAAACACTAGTATGCATGTGATTTATTGGTTACTAGTAGTAAAATAAAATGGAGACAAGTAGAAAGGATTCAAAAGTAGTCAATTACAAGGAAATTGGAAATAAAAATATTAGTTCTTTATGAATTGCTTCATAGTGCTATTGAAGACTGAGTCACACCATCTTTGATCCAAAACAAATAAACAAGCCTCATGAAAAGAAGAATCTAATGACACAATACACATATTTTGCATTGTTAGAATAAATGAAGAAAAGATATGGCTTTTTTTGCGGTGACATCACCAAAGTCTCAAGTGCTTCCGCAACACTTGCTATCACATGAGAAGCATGTTATTGTAGACTATTTTTGTGGAAGCCAAGTGTATATAAGGATTTGTGTACACATATATCTATGTGAGATGAAATATATGGCGTTAAAAGAAAAAGCACAAAACCCATGCTCGTTATCCTCCCTACCATTTTTGGCATCATGGAGCATCTTGGACTCTAGCCAAACTCCCTAGCAAGAAAAGTAGGAAATGTCCATGGGAAATTACATGGAGTTCCATCATACATCAAACAATAACAAAGATGGGGAAAATTTGGTGTTTTCATATTTGATGTATCATATTGTAGTGTTTTCTCTATTGTGGTAGCTTTGTAAAAAATAGGTATCGTGATTTTCAAATTCTTTTGCATGGTTTAGCCTAGTTCCTGCAAATAGAAGACAAGGACCATATGTTAGTGGACGGGCAAGAAAAATTAGAAAGGAAGCATAAAAAGTGATTAAGTATATGGGTAAAATCAATATAGAGAATCTGAAATTGAAAATAATCAGTAATATTTACAATTGCTTCATCGAATCTATATATTGATAATGAAAAAGTTGTGTACTTACATTGATGGTGTTTAACAAGCGTGAGTAGCATTGGATCGAGTTGTTGGAGCATTAAAGAATTTGAAATAGACAATCTACAATACAGTAATTTTTTTGGATGTCTATTGTATTTGTGTAGCATTATAAAGGAAATAATAGAGATCTACAATAGAAGAGGTTAGCATTATCTATTGTAAATAGGAAGAGATAAAATTGAACATTTTGAATACATGGTGGAATATATAGTAGAGTGTATAATAACTAAAATGGTGCATCTAACTTCACAAACATATATATCGGTATAGATTTTCTTTTACAAGTGCTTATATTTGCATTGCATGGCTAAGATGTATATGCAAAGATGTGTTTGTGAAGCATGGTGACATTTAACAACCAATAACTAGAAAGGAAAAAATTGTATGCATGCATGAAATGAATAACAGGCCAACCATGACATTGCAAATGGTTTAGTTGAATGGAGCAACATTCACCATTGTCATGTGCTTATAGGGATAAATAATACAATGCAAACAAGAAATTGTTTGCCCTCTCACAAGCACATGGAAATGGTGTGTGGTTGTCCTCTAGAATCACATAAACCACAGGGTGATCCCACATACTGGTTTACAATTTTTGGCCAAACTGGACACTGAACTATTTTTTTCTAACTAAATCTTCACTTTCGAGCACCTATAGAGGCTAAACCGTGAGGAATTTGAAGATGATGCAAACTAGTGATTTGCGACATTTTGTTTGTAGATTCTAAATATATTTTTTTCAAAAAATTTGGAATCAAATTGCACTTCTTTTTCCATCTCCTTCGAAAACTAGTTTGTTTCAGTAAACACCATTTTTAAGGAGTGATGCTCACCGTATACAACATAATTTTTTTTCCATGAAGGATAAAATTCTATTTTTTTCGAATTTAGATTTTTAACTATGATATCTAGTGCTTTCATTTGGTTTCATAGTGTTTTATTAATTTTTTTTTCCATAATCAAGTTTCGAAGTCAAACCAATTACAATTCAGACATAGGCGGACTTTATACAACATGACTTTTTTTGTATGTATCAAAATTCAATTTTTTTTTGTTGGATCAAGGATTTTAATATCTAGTGCACTGATATTTTTCAAAAAAAAAATTTGATAATCTACTATTTTTTCACATGTGCAGAACAGAAAGCTTGATTTTTGATGAAAAACCTACATTCACAAGAAATAAAAAATAAATATAATAATTAAATTAAATTTATTTAAATTTATACTTTTTGGGAAGCTTATAATAAGGACTACATACTTACAAAAAATAAATTTTAAATGAATTCATTTGATCCCCCAAAAAGTAAATCAAAAGTGGTTTTTTATCAGCATTTTGATAGGTGTAAAGGAGACTCTGTTATAGGTATGGTTTAAAACTAGTGGGGTTCTATCCAAGGGAGTTTGATCTAAGGTGGTTTGATCAAACCTTCTTCAATTGAAATCCTTAAAATATAATTTTTTAAGGCTTAAATTAGTATATTTTCTAAAAATATGTGATTTCAGCAAAAATTAGAATCTCCCAGAAATTGTAAACCAACATTGTGGGATCACCCCACAATCTACAATGGCTATGAAAGGGTGAATCTTAAATGGAATTTTTTTTGTGGGAAGACAATCATACATTTGACTTGAGAAAAGATAGTCTACTCTACCCATTGCATTTTTTGCATGTGTGTACAATTATCTTTTCAGTTTATTTAAGGGACTATTTACATACAGTTGTTTATGAAGATAGGAATTTTCCCTAAAGTTATAACATTTATATTATGCAGTTCTAAATACATTTATATAAAAAATACAATTGCAATCTAAGGAAGCATATAGTAAAATTGGTAATTGAATTGACAAGCCAACTATTAAATAGTCTAGCAATTGTTACATAATGGACAACTTGATTTGTGGAACTGAGAAAAAGAATATCATAAAACATATTGATACAAGAAAAGCAATCTATGTAATAGTTGATTTGTCAATTCAAAATTCAAGCTACATTATTTGGCACTAAATATTAGAGGAAAAACAAACAAATTGTGAAAGAACTATTAGGAAAACACTTAAGAATCATAGGTGAATGCCAATTGTTACATAGATTGCTTGTCTTGTATCAATATGTTTCATGATATTCTCTTTTTCTCATCTATTTAAATGTGCTTGTAACAAGTTGTTCATTGTTGTAGTTTATGTCTTGTATTGTTCATATCTTCACCCAAGAATTTTTTGTCGGTTCTTTTTGGTAGCCCAGCCATGAATAGGATTTACAGGCGCCGAAAGCCAATAATCGTTGATGGACAACAGTGAGTTTCCCATGGTTGTCTATGACGATGTGGATTTTGCTAATTGTGTGGTGTTAATTTGTATCCTAGCAACGGGAGGGAGTAAATTTAATATTCAATGTTGTAGTGTGGGAAAGTATACTATTTTTGGTTGAATTCATGAACGAGACACTGTGGTATTGGTTTGATAGTAGATTATTGGAAAAATCATCGCCTATGTCTGCGTTTGATAGTAGGTTGGAGGGTTCTAACACTGATGTGCTCTGAAATGTGCAAGAAAATATATTGATTAAGTTGCATTGTCAAAAGAGCCTTTATTGTCTTGGTTTCATAGCAGACTATACTAAAAATTGTTTCCTTCAGCTTGGTTCTCATTTTGTACATGGCTACATTTTTTTTCTTTCTGGTTATTGGTTGTTATATGTGCCCATGTTTCAGAAAGAAATTTTTGCATATAGTTCTTAGTCATGCAATGCAAAGATAAGCAATTGCAAAACAAAATCTATACTGATATAACTATTCATGAAGTTAGATGCATCTTTTTATTTATTACATAGTCTTCTATAGTGTGTGAAATCAAGCTTTGTGGATGGGTCTCTAGTTCAAATAGATGAGAAAAAAAATATCATGAAACATATTGATAGAAGATTCGAGCTACATTCTTTGGTAATAAATATTTAAGACAAGTAGAGAAATTGTATAAGAGGTGTTAGAATGATTAATTTATTGTTCATGTCTTTCATTCTCTACTTATTATTCCTTGTTATATGTTTGTATCTTTGGTGTTATACCCGTTTTTGAGACTTCGAAGAGATTATGGTTGTGTATTCATGGAGAAATTACAGTTAAATCTTCTTTCTTTCATCAAAAAATATCATCAGGGTTAGTAATTTTTTCGTCCTTCATTTATTGTTTGTAGTTATCTCTATGCATCTCTGGCATTATATCCATTAACATAGGAGCAATTATAGATTAAGATACGAGTAATTGCATATATATTTATGCAAAGGGTTTGTATGAAAGCATAAACATTTTGGAGATAAAAATAGTTTAGTGGTTGTTAAGTGTTTTGATTAATAGGGGGAAAATAGGTTTTGAAGGGACCCCGAAACCCTTTTCAATAAAAGACATAAAATTTTGTCTCAAAGGATAATCAGAACAAACCACCAGCAACAACCCATCAGCCAAAAAATGCCAAACGGCGTGTGCAGAACAAAGATAAAACAAAAGGAAACCAACAACACCCAATATCCAACTAACAGCAAAATAGAATCTAACCTACACCCCAACCCAAACAGAAAGCAACAAGAAAAAAACTAACTCGGGCCACCAAAAGTATTGTCCATCTCCAACTGCTAGTTCTTATGCTTTTCAACCATATCCAGCAGTTCCTTTTTCTCAACATCAAAGGTTTTCTTCCACTCAGTCAATCCTCTAGTCGCAAGTCCCTTATCATCATCTTTAAGAGTCTTCTTACCCTTGCCATTTGTCGCACATTCCTTCTCCATAAGCTCAGAGAAGTAAACCTGATCTTCTCTCAATTCATTGATTTTCATAAATAGGATTTCTAAAGACTCTACACTGTTCTTTACAAAAATATGGCATGCCTGCATAAGTTTTTTGATGTCCACATTAATTCTAGACACTTTGGCTTCTAGAGAAAAAAAAAATCTTCGCAAAGAGACTTAAAGTCATGGTAGGACCCTTCAAGGTCCACCATCCTATCAATTAGGATGTTCGGCACAACACCTTTAGGGACACTATTAAGATTTTCCTTTAAGCCTTTGATTTTAATGTTTATCTTATTGAATTCCTATAAATACCATTTAACTAGATTGAAAGTACTTGTAGCCCCAGCTCTGGCCATGTCTAATAGATTAAACATGGAGGTCGCATCCTCATCCATATAAGAAAAATCCTTAGAAAGGGGATCCACTTTCCAAGGCTCATTGCTTCTAGTTTTTCTACGTCCTCCTCCTCCTCCTCCTCAGGCACCTCCTATGGAAGGGAGTCCATAATGGTCACCATCTTGTCACTCACACTCTTGTCCTCACTAGCCTCCTCAGGCTCCTTGGTCATAAACTCTAGAGCTTTACTCCTCAAATTTGCAATGTGCAAAGAAATTCTCCTCGGTTTAATAGCTCCTACCTCTTTAACCTAGGACCCCACCTCACCACCAACACCAACAACATCTTTACCGTGCCCACCACCTCCTTCGGTTTGGGAGAGGAATCATCAGACCCCACATCTATCTCATCACTCCCAGAGCAGGCAATCCTTTTTGCAAACCTGTTACTCTTCGCACAACCTCCCTTACTTTTCTTCGAAGAAGTAGCCACAACAACCAAGGAGAAATCCTCCTCCTCACCATTCCATTCCTCATCCTCCTCCTCAAAGAATCCTCACTCGCCGACCCAAAATCATTAGATAAACTCTTCTCCTTGCCTTTGATGGCAGGGGTCAGGAGAAGGGTCTTAATATGTTCCATTATTAGAAGAATTAGCCCCCCTCATGGAGGACTGGGACCTTTCTATTTTTAAGGTGCGCATACATGGAAACCTCTAGCGAGGATAAAAGAAAAAATGGAAAAAAGATAAACAGACCATGCCTGAAATGATTAAGGAGCATGAAATGATGACCAAGGATGGCCTTAAATCTCCCTTCCAGGGTTACATACCTGATCATCACCTCAGCAACATTTTCCCAAATCTTCTTCAAAGACGTTCATTCATAACCCCAGATTTCTAGCTTGATTAACACTTTCCTCTTGTCATATTTGAAGAGTTGATTCATCGTCTCTTCATTACTTTTCTTATCCTTAAAAAAATTACTACCAATAGTCAGTGAACCAATAACCAAGGCAATCAAATCCTCATTCACTTCCCCCTCTAGACCTTTAACCCTAACCTTCTAGTTAAGCTAGAATGAAACAAATTGAGGTGAGGCATTAGGATCATGCTCGTGCAATCTCTCCAAGTATGGAGTAAAATTCCCATACCGCAAAATAGACCAGAGATTCTCCTTACATCGTATGTCACCACATGAATGTGGTTTGATTCGGCTCCTTTCTCCACCCATGTTAACCAGCACACAATTCTCAGAGACCTTGCAAAATGCACACAACAGAAGTCTAGAAAGTAGTAAAGCACCCACAAAGTGTGCAAAATAGAGGAAAGTACCATGCCATAAATGTCACCACACTTCATCCCACACCATCATTCCACAATAATCTTGTATCTTCCTCAGGAATGATCGCACCTTCCTCCCACAAACAAAATTCATTGAGCCTGACAGCCTCGTTAGCAAAGAAATCCGCCAATGAGTTACCTTCTTGATAAACGTGTGATATATGAGTCTCATCACAAGATTGCAGCATCATTATAGTATCCCTTATTAGATGATCAACACTGCAACTCAGATACTGAGTTCCATAGAGATAGTTAATGATGTTCATGGAATCTCCTTCCACCCACAACTTGGAGTAACCTTTGTTGATGGCATACTTAACACTAATAAACATAGCCTCCGCCTTCGCACGATGATTGTTATGAGTTCCCAATGGGAGTGCCACCACAAACAGGGTGGTTGTTAAGTTTTATTCTAATAGCTCTTTTACAATTTCTCTATTTGTCTATAATATTTAGTTGCAAGTAATGTACCTTGAATTTTCAATTAAGTCTATGGTGTTATACCCATTTTGCATAGGTTATTGCTAGCCATTGGCTTTATGAGTTCTATTTAATGTGGGTTCATTGGCAAAGAATGTAGCTCAAATTTTTAGTTGACAAGTCAACTCTTACATAGACTACTTATCTTGTATTAATATGTTTAATGTGGGTTTTCTATCATCTATCATTTACCTGTGATTCTTAAGTGTTTTTCCAATAGTTCTTTTACAATTTCTCTATTTTGTCTATAATATTTGGTGCCAAATAATGTAGCTTGAATTTTTAATTGACAAGCCAACTATTACATAGATTTCTTTTGTTGTATCAATATCCACTTGCCCATAATAGGTAATGTGCAGGATCATGATGGGCCAAAAAGTGGCGATATGTAAGCCATATGATGGCCCATGTGGCTGACGACTTTTTTTTTACCCAAAATTGATGAAACGAAAAGGGTTTTTAGAGGAGATTCTCAGCTTTCCAACAATATAAATTATGCTTTACTTTTAATTTAATAAATAATTATTATTCATTTTCTATTAGAATTACGAATAAAGTCCTGATTGATAGGTTGATTGAAAAACATCTATAACTTTCAAACGGTATCACATTTATTGAATCCGAAACATGCGTCACATTCTATGCTTCACAAACTATAGGATTAAAAAAAAAAAAAATTATTTCATGAATTTTTGACCAAGTTAAGGTGGTTAGACAGACGAAATTTTATGTTTTTTAAAATTTGTAATAAACAATTCATAATTAATTATTTACTTGGAAAAAAATTATAAAAAAATATGCATCACATCGAGACATGAGTCCTCTACTTATATCTAAAATATTATAAAAAAAATATTATCATTTTATTGTGGTTAGAGTGGTCAGACAGACACCTACTTCTTATTTTTACCCTGAAATTTAAATACTATTACATTGAAAATTCAAATTTTCACCATTTGAATAGATTTTTTTTTTTAAAATAAAGGTCTAGTAGTTTAGAAACTACATTCAATTTGCTACAGATTCTATTTTTACATTTTTTGGAAATAATATAGATAACTTATTCAATTTTTTACATCAAGTTGTCTAACTCCGATTTTTTGTCTTTTTATTGCCACTTAAGGGCCTATTTTTTCCATGATGATCTTGCACATACCCAACAAACTGATCAATATTGTAGTTTAGCTCTTCTATTTTGCATGTTCTTAAGTTCTATTTAATGTGGGTTTTCGATCATCTGTCATTTTCCTGTGATTATTAAGTGTCTTTCTAATTATATAAGAGGTATTTGAATGACACTTATTTTCCACTAAATATTAAAGAGAAAAAGAACATTGAATAGAACTTTAAAATATGCAGTATAGAAGAGGCAAACCATGACAATGAACAGTTTTTTATGGGGAACTGAAAAAAAAATACCACATGAAGAACAATTTATTATCAGGAACTTCAAACAGATGATGGAAAATAAATATCATGAAATATATTTATAGAAGACATATAACATGTTCCATCCAAAAAAAATAACCATGACAATTAACAGTTTGTTATAAGGGGCTTCAAATAGATGAGGGAAAAGGAGTATCATGAAACATATTGGTACAAGACAAGCAGTCTATGTAACAGTTGCAAGATGTATTAGAATAACACTTTAGAATCACACGTAAATGACAAATCAACAAAAACCTTTCACCTGCTTTCATTTTTTTTGGGTTGTGTATGTTTTCCTACCTCTCTTAAAGTTCTATTTAATGCGGGTTTTTGATCATCTATCATTTACTTGTGATTCTCAAGTGTTTTTGTAACAACTATTTTACAATTTCTCAAATGGCAAATAATCTAAAACACATTTTAAATGGAACTTTGACATATGGAGAATAGGTGTAAACCACAACTATGAACAGTTTCCTGTACAAAGCTTATGTTGTAGAAAATGTGTATAGCACCAAAGATGAACAAAGATAACAAGGAACAATAACCAGAGGTTGAAAAACATACGCGGGTCAAAAAAATAGAAGTCAGTCGAAAGGTATAGGTCAATGTTATGTTTGATGATGAATACAAGAGCTAAAATATGACAATGAACAACTTGTTATAGGCAACTTCAAAGAGATGAGAAAAAGAGAATATCATGAAACATATTAATACAAAACAACCAATGTATGTAACAGTTGGAGTTTACCTATCGGCTATTTGTTTGAAATTTCCATCAGTGCAGCCGTGAATAGAATTTATTGGTGCCTCTAGATAAGTTTTTTGATAAGCTAAAAAGGTAACTATAGAAACATGGACAAATGTAATGTGTAAAATAGACAATGTTTATTGTAGTCAAGTCCATGTAAGAATTAGTGCATACATGTATATATATAGCAACAAATATATGGAGTCTATCTAGCCATGGAGGAAGAAAAGGGTTGAATGTATTACTCAAAAAAATATAAATTTATAAAAAAAACCAAGTGTTTATGCTTACAGCTATGGTCATATTTTAGGTACCAATTGTCTGATAGATGGGCTTCATATCTCCTTGTCCATCTATTCTTGCATTGAGCCCAACATGATATTACCTGCAAAGCAACATTTTATTTGAATATATCAAAATATATGTCTCTGGTTAGATGTGTATGGAATGAAAAAAGGACATTACAAAATAACTTACAGCAACAACAGGAGCACAAATGTTGTAGATTGTAGAGCACAACAATTGTAAAACTCTCCAATCTAGTATGTAACGGAAGTGGATGGCAAGTTTTTTCAATAGTCTGCTATCAAAGCAACACCAAGGTGCCTCATTTCACTATGGAAGAAAAATAGTATACATCCTCATACTATAATAGTGAATGTTGCATTTACTCCCTTCTGTGCCATCACGTAACAATGCTAGGATGCATCAACCCTCACATGAGAAAAAACTTACCATTATATTTTCGTTGATCGAAGCAACTGGCTCCACCACCGCCAACCCATGCGGTCAACAAACCCCACCATCGTTGTAAACAGGTCTAGCAACCCATCACAAATTGCATGGATTTTTATCATATATTAGACCAAAAATGCAATGTAGACAAGGCTATATATTTTTGAATTCAATATACAGGAAGAGTGAAACAGTGAAATGTTGAAAAGAGAATTTTGTAGATCAACATTTGCTAGTTATTTGTATCAAATAAAACTAATGAAGAAGCTAACAAGTTCACATATAAGAATATGTGGAAGGAAATCATGGAGGACAAATGACAAAACTCGAGGTATATAGGCACAAAAAATGCAAAAACAGAACATGGTTGTAGAATTTTAAAATTATTAGTCAAATGGAACACAATTTATTTGAAAATGTTTCTACAGTATGTGCATATATAGTCTAATATACTAGAATGTTCAAAACACATGTTACTGAATTAGAGAACTTTTGGCCTCTACTTATTGTTGGTTGGTATCTTTGTGCATCTTTGACACTTAATGTTGTTTGTATGTGCATATGTATCAATTTGTAACAGTTGCAATTGTATGTTTAGAATACTGCATGTTAAAATTGGTTGAAAGAGAATTGTAGGTATCCTGATAAAGAATTGACATCATGGAATTTAAAAACACTTGGAAAAACATGGATAGGTGCAATATATAGAACAATGTATTCTTCTAAATGTCATATACAAAAAGTATGAAACAACGAAATGTTGAAACGAGAAGTGGGAAAATTAATATTTATGGGTGCATATTTGCATACTAAATATAACATAAACAATATTGTTGAAGGTACAAAAGATAGTAAACAGGAAGAAAATTATCTTTAATGTGCAAGGCTAAAGAGGATGGAAAGCATTGAATAAATGGGGGAAATTTAATCTGGTAGTAAAACATAGAGTATATAGGAACAGAAAATGGAAAAAAGAGCATAGGTGCATAATTTAAAACTAGTCAGTCAAATACAACACAATATTCTTGAAAAAAAATTTGGCATAGTTGAATATATATTTTAATAGACTGGAATGATCAAAACATGCCATTTACTTGTACAATTTTTTCCCTCTGCTTATTGTTCCCTAGTGTCTCTGTGCATCTTTGGCATTATACCTATTTTTTAAACGTTATTACTTGATATGTTTCAGTAAAATTTAACTTAAAATCCTTGAAAAGAGGATGGTATATGGTCTGCAGCCTATGTGAGAATAAATATTTCAGAGAATTTTTATAATCTGGAGCACAAAGTGGGGGCAGAAGCATTTGGCAGGGGCTGGAGTTGTTGCAAACGCGTCTCTTCGTTGTGACACCGAGCAGTGTATTTTTTGTTGCTTAGTCTAGAGTATGTCTCAAATGAGAATGTTGGATCAATATGAATTCTTTCAATTGATTTAACATGAGAAACAACTATAAAATTCAACCCCTACCTTTCTTTGTTGCCAATGTTTATCGTTGCTTTGTCTAATGTTAAGCAAGTTATGCATTATGTATTGTGATTGCCCATGCCATGGTGAGTGGAATTTGTGTTTGACTACCTCGAGTTATAGTTGGGATGGGGATGTCTCTTGGTTTTTGTGGGTCCCATGGTGGGCCAATGTAATTTTGGAAGCGGACAACAACATAGTCAGGCGTATATGGCGGTTTGCAATGTGCATTGTACATAATAGTTGTAACAAGACTAGGGGATCCATTGACTAGTCCATCTTGAATTCAGAAATTTTTTGTTAGCGTCAATTATTCACCAACACAAAGCAGTAATTCTGGAAAAATTTGGTCATCATCTCCATAATCAGATGTTTATTGCTACACTACTCAAGCAACGCTAATGGTTATGGGCAGGTTTAACTATTTGATCATTTTTTTTATTGTGGAATGCGACTAAGTAATTTATGGCAAACAAATGTGTTGCAACATCAAATTGTTCTCTTTCTATGGCTGAGAGCATTTTATTTGTTTGTTTCATAAAATGTTTCTAGTCATTGTGGACAACTTCACCATTTCTTATATGGAGAAGGATTGCCCAAAACTTTGGCTAGGCAGGACTATCTCCTTGCTAGTGGAAAATAGTGTCCAATATTAAGTTGAGATTGTGAAAGCATGCCATAGGGCTATAGCTGATGAGCATGAAGCCTACATAGGAGTATCTATGACAGGTGGAAAATGGGAAATATCACCAACAAGGATGATAGAAACACCACTGAATGGTTGAATTTGGTTATGGGGGAATACTTGGCGTAATCATCTATCTATTTTCAGCAGCAACTTTGGGCCTAGGAAACTCATTTCATCTATCAAAATGTATTGAATATATCTAAATTGTTCTTGGAATATTGTCAATGGTTGGCCTTGCAAAGGATTCATATCCTTTATGGGAATTCAGAGGGTTGTATAGATTGTGGAGGGGCATATGTTGTAGGTAGCAACACCTATAGGGGACAATGTGAGTAGCAGGCTATTGAATCCAATAGTAGAGGATTTTATTTGTTGTCTTATACAATTTATCAAAAATTATTTTCTTGTGCCAGTTGTTCCTTGAATGATCATGCGAAGAGGGGCTTTGGGGAAGGCTGCATGCAATGGGATTTGATGATTTGAAGAGCTAGTTGTTGTTTTGGTGAAATTTGATGAGCTGATGTATTTACAAGAAAAAAATGTATCATAGCTTGCTCGCATTGTGCCTTGGCTGATGGGATGAACGGCAAAGCAATATTATGAAGTTGTTTAGGAACATGGTTTGTATTCCATGAATGGTTCATATCGAATTCTCGCCTACCCAATAGTTGGAGTTGATTTATACTAAAGTTAGTAGTAACACTAAGCCGAGAGAAAACTTCGCATTCATATTCATCCATAGAAGGTTGATGATTCAAATCGTCACTATCACTGCCATGTTGTTCTTCAATCGTGGATGCAACTGGAATTATATTAACACGCCAAGGATGATAACCAGTTGTTTTTAAAAAATTCCAATTTTGTATTATGTCTTGTTTGGCAAGACCTATATCAGTCAGTATGTTTTGGAAAGGTTTGTATAACATAAGTTCATTCCAACAAAATGTCTCAAATATTTTTGTATCTTCTTGAAAGGGGAATAATCTTGAACAATGGGTACACAAGGACAATTTCAGGTTGGTGTCTCGATTTCCATTTGTCCTTTTTGTGCTACTCTAAATGTGTATATAAGTGAACCGAGTCAATCAGGGATACACAACCCAACTCTGGAGGCCTTTGCATATATATCAATGAATATAATTTTTTGGTAGGCCTTCATTAGCATCATATTTATTTATATGGAACCATGCCTTTTTGTCAACATTCAAACAAACATATTGTCAACTTGAAGTGACAAAGGGAAATTTTTGTAACATATGGCATGTTTCCTATGTAGAGATGTCACACTCCACAAGAATTTTCATCATGAATTTTTAATATGCAAGCAGTTCTATATCCTCAACTATATTTGTATTTGTAAGTCTTTTCAACATATCAAGGTAATTTTTTGATTTCTTCTTAGATTTAGCTGCATATTTAGAGATATAATTTAATACAATTTGTCTAGAAACAACTGGTTGGCAGTCAACATTAGCATGCCACATTGCAAGGATGGGTGGGCTATGAATATTTAGGCAACCATCATTTCTTTTTGGCTTGTAGGATTTATTAGACTCAACATCAGATGTCAATGTATAGGTAAGTTGTTGCTGCCAAGGTACTTTATACTAACATTATAATTGCTCAATCCCTTTTTCCTTAAACAAGAATATTCAAAGCATTTTGTGTTCCTTTGAATTGTATTTAGAAACTCTTCATAATCCATGATTAGATCAATGGAAAGAATCTGGCTCATGGAAAGTAAGCACTGATTTTCTTTAGAACAATGATACATTTTGAGCAATCTTTGTGCAAGGCAACTTGGATTCCAAGCTTAAACATATCTATCAAAAAAGTGCCTTGCCATGGTAACATCATGTTGATTGGATCAATCAAGAGTTTCCATGTTTGGGGCTTATGGTTCAAGCTATAAAAAACCATGCACATGTGTAGAGCCTCGATGTTGCCATTCATATTTGTACCAATAATCTTTTGAGTGAAAAAGCTTTTCAATCACCTCTTCACAAAAAATTGAGAATCTATGATGCATATATAAAGATGTTAGATGTGAATATTGAATAACACTATCTATCAGCATCTTTGTTGAATGCTCCATCACCAAACGAGCCACAGAAGAGAAAATATTTTACAAATCAACCCATTTTGTGTCTGCACAGCTCAAAGTGAAAAAAAGGGTAGGTATCCCAAGTTGTTCGATCATTGCAGATAGTTGGGCCCAAAAAATTTCCAAAAAGATCGAGTCTCGTGCAACGATGCACCAAAATGCATCAGTTGCTCTGTTATTTGGTCATCAGGATCAACTTGAAGTCGTTCATGCAATGCTACCAATGACTTCGAGATTTTTCCTTCCAGATCCGCTTTGAAAAAGTCATAAATAGTTTGTTGAATACGATGTCTCATTATCAAGTTGTAGAGGAAATACCTAAACCTAACATGTTTTCCAAATCCATGGTCAAAATATCTCATTAAGTGGAGGGCATATTCATGCAAGTGAATTTGATGATTCCTCAGTTGAAGGGGAAGTGTTGCTCTAGTGGGGAACAATGTTGGGAAATCCATTGTAAATAAACCTTCAATGTTGTATTCATTAACAGGAGAAGAGCTAATTTTAGGCCAACACAAAATATTTTGCTCCTTATTTTCAATTTGTAATGCCTTTTTGATTGTGTGGAGCTCTCATGTAGCATTTGGAAAGGAAGGGATAAATGATGAAAAGGTTGAAGAGCCATTTTCATGTTGAGCAACATTTGATGAATTGGTTGATGGCATCATCAATTCATCAGAAACTTTCTCTATTGTATGCAATAAATTGAAGACATCAACAGCAACATCATGTAACATATTCAGAGCCTCAACATCAATCTCAACATCATTATAGTATTTGTCATATTGAACTTTATATTTCAATGCATCCATGACATGATGTTTATTAACATTGCAGTCGTAATTTCCACCTTCAATGGTGGTCCATTGTACGATGACAACCTCAAGGTCATCGGCACGGAAATTTTTTTCCAATACTCGAGATATCTTGAGGGAATCTTATCGTGTGACCACTATATTTAAACTAAAGAATGGTTGTGGTTCTGGGTCCATGCCATTTGCAGCGTTGAAGCGATGAGAGCCTTTTTCAGAATAACATCTAGCACACATGGTTGTTGAACTGGATACATGAGTGTGCATCCCAATGTAGCTTTATTTGCATATCTAACAAACAACAAGGTTTGACAATGCATCTGCGCAACGTCGAAACTGTTTCACCATTGAAAGGTAGCAATCATTGAACATTTCTTTCAGGTGTTGTTGGTGTGTTGGTGTAGCAGGGGGATTGATTTGAGATTGTAAATTGAACATTTCTTGTCACGTTGATATTGGCATGCTCCTACCCAAACCACCATCCACAAATTGGTAGCCTAGGCAAATAATACTATCCAGGGCAAAAGGAGTGGCATCTACCATTGCCAATGGGGGCTACAAGGGAATATTGTCAGCAAGCGGACCTGTAGGTGTGCTTGCTGCAATTAGCCTTTGTTGCAAGTATTTTGTATGGTGCTTCACACAGATTTCATCTCTATGTTGTCTATAGTACAAATGGTTACGTTGTTGTTTTTTAGCCTTTTTTTTAATTCAACAATTGATTCGACTATTGAACTTGAATGTATTGGCACAACCTAGGAATATACACACAAGCTCAACCATATTAGCATATATGAATATACATGTATAACCATAGATATATTTAAAGTATTAATTACACATAAACATATAACAAAATATATGTGTATCCATGTGTATATAAATGTATATCTATGGATGATCACAAAAGGAATAGCATGGTTTGAACATTGGAATATATATACAAGGATTCTATAGAGTTTTGTGTTAACCATTTCCACTATTTCACTATTGTTATATCACACATTTAGAACAATACAATATTGGATGCACACAACTAGTCCAAAGTTATGTTTGCAGAAGCCAAGTGTATATAAGGATTTGTGTAGACATGTATCTATGTAACAAGAAATATATGGCGTTAAAAGAAAAAGCACAAAAGCCAGGTTCATTGGCCTCCCTACCATTTTGGAATCATGGAGCGTCATGGACTATAGCCAAACCCCGAGCAAGAAAAGTATGAAATGTCTCTGGGAAATTTCATGCAATTCCATCATACATCACACAATAAAAAAATTGGTAAAAATCTGGTGTTTTCATATCTGATCTATTATATTATAGTTTTTTTTTTGCATCCTTCTCAACTTTACATATACATATACATACATATACATATACATATATATATGCATATGCATATGCATATACATATACATACCCATACACATACATACACATATACATATACATATACATACACATACACATATACATATACATATACATATATACATATACATATGTACATATACATATACATATACATATATACACATATACATACACATATGTACATATACATATACATATACATATATACACATATACATATACATATACATCAAAGGGATGTTTTTATATGCTAGAAAATATCAATGTGTATCTACTTCCACATCTATATTCTTTGCTAGGTTCAGCCATGTGTATGTACACCTTAAAGGCAAAGAAACTCTAAACATAAACATGAAAGGGTATGTGGTCTGCATTTCTATATTTGAGAATAATAAAAATAAAGAAATTGAAAGGCAATGTTCAAGTTGAATACAAAAGAGGAAGGAAATAATAACAACAAATTTGCAATAGTTATAACAAAAAGGAAACATATACTTATAGAATTATGATTTGAAGGTTGGTGGTTTGCACCCTTAGAGCCATACTCTGTAGCGGAACCCATGGGGGATGTCAACAAATCAATCTTATGGGGCTCTGTAGACCCGTCCACAAAGCCCAATTCCGTAGACAAAGTTCTGGGAACTTTTGTAGGTAGAATTATGTTGTAATTTGAGTTGACTAATTGTGAGTTCTATTTCACAATAAAAATAAAAGATCAATGTATTTCAATGTCCAATGGAGACTGGTAGACAACTTAGAAATATCGATAATCTATTAGCCATTTTACTAGTTTGATTAAATGAAAATGGGTATAACCATTCCACTTTTAATATTGTCCAAACAATGGGAGATACAAGAAAAAGAATAAAAATGCACTTTTAATACTATCCAAATAGCAGGAGATACAACAACAAGAATAAAAATCATAAATGCAAATGTATATATCCCTATATGTATTTGTTTATCTTTGAAGTTGCTTATTTATGTATGGATGCAGTTTTTACTATATTTCTACATATACCTATATGCAGATATTTGTATATGTTGCTAGTTCGTCCCTTCATCCTTTCTTATCCAAACAATAGGGTATACAACAATAAAAATAGAAATGATTAAGTACATATATGCATTGAATTTCCCCTTTGTCTCCACATTTAAAAAAACACGTACATATAACCAGATATATATATCCATATGTACACATGTATATATCTATTTATATATACATTGTTATATCTAAATAGATGTGTATACTATATTTTTTCCTGACTATGTACTCATTGACATGCCAACCAAGGACCTCCGTAAAAATGGGCATAATGTCAAAGTTGCACAATGACAAGAAGGAACAATAAGAAAAGCATGAAAGTTGTGCAAGTTAGCAACATGTTTTAAACATTGCATCCTATTAAAATATATATGCAACAGGGGGAATCCTGGCCACCTTTGAACACAAAATAAAAATGGTAAATGCTTGATCACAGTGCTAGACAATGGCAGTCAAGATGGCGGGACCAAGCAAATGCAATATTCAATGTTTGCAGCCTCAAAAAATTACATTGTTACTCACTTGAGCTATAGTTTTGTGCACTTTTTTTTGGTGTTTTTCAATGTATTCAATTTCAATAGGCACATTCACTGACATCCATAAAAATGGGCATAATTTCAAAGCTTCATAGCAGCAAGAAGGATCAATAACAAAGGGTGAAATTTTCACAAGTCAGCAACATGTTTTAAACATTGCAACTTATTAAAATATATATACAATAGGGGGCCTCTTGGCCACCTTTGAACATAAAAGAAGAATGGTAAATGGTTTCTCATGGTGTTGGACAATGACAATCAACATGGCGGGACCAAGCAAATGCAATATTCAATATTTGCAGCCTCAAAAAATTACATTGTTGCTCGCTTGAACTATAGTTTTGTGCATTATTTTTGGTGTTTTCCAATGTATTCAGTTTCAAATGCCGCATTCACTACCAAAGCACAATCAATTTTACAGCTTTGTTGTGAACACGTTACACATACTACACCATTAAATGCTATTTTATTAACAGCATCTCAATAATATATCATTGAATGCTATGGTTGTATTGTAGAGATTTTCTCAGAAGCTAAATAATACTTGCATATGCTATTTTTAACTCTTTTTAAATAAAAGTCTACATAAATACAAATAAAGATAGCATACACAACTATTTAGATATACATGTGTATATATAAATTCATGTTGCATTCTCAAACGAGCCATAGTGGTCTTGGTTTGTATATATGGATATATATTTCTGCCTATATGTGAGTAAACCCACAAAAGTGGTTTACAATTCGAATGAGGAAGGAAAAATTCAAAAAAATGCCCCCTTTTCCCACCTTCCCACCCTCCGACACAAAAAAACTCCAGATTTTTTCCCTTCGAAGCTCGGGTTGAGGATGAAAATGGAGGAGACTTCACAGACCCAACTGGAAGATGGTAGTCCTCAGAATGAGATATCCAACGAATATAATTTTAATATGTTTTTGTTTTATTATGTATGTGTTTTTTTAGTTTTATTAAACATAGGTTTTTCACCGAAAATCAAGCTCTTTGTTCTTCACATGTGGAAAAATAGAAGATTATCAAAATAAAATTTTGAAAAATATGTTCAAGCTGGGTATTGATGTCTTTGATCCATTAAAAAAAAATTGAATTTTGATACAGACAGAAAAAAATTATGTTGTATACAGTCCGCCTATGTTTGAATTGTAATTGGTTTGACTTCAAAACTTGATTAAGGAAAAAATATTTAATAAAACACTATGAAACCAAATGAAAGTGCTAGATATCGTAGTTACAAATCTAAATTCGAAAAAATTAGAATTTAATCTTTCATGCAAAAAAAATTATGTTGTATACGGTAAAAAAATTATGTTGTATACGGTGAGCGTCACTCCTTAAAACTGTTGTTTTTTAAAAAAAGCTAGTTTTCGAAGGAGATGGAAAAAGAAGTGCAATCTGATTCCAAATTTTTTAAAAATATATATTTATAATCTATAGACAAAACATCACAAATCACTAGTTTGCATCATCTTCAAATTCCTCATGATTTAGCCGCTATAAGAGCCCGAAAGTGAAGATTTAGTTTATAAAAATCAGTTTAGTGTCCAATTTGCCCAAAAATTGTAAACCAGTATTATGGGATCACCCATGTATATTTTTAAATATGAAACGGGGAATTCAATACATATATATACGCATATATGTATCTGTTGATGTTTCGAGCAATTCAATACAATTTTCCTTTTTTGTCAAATAATATTTAGTAGCAAATAATTGTTATTCTAATGCCTCTTACATAATTTCTCTATTTGTCTTCAATATGTATTACCAAAGAACATAGCTTGAATCTTGTATCAATATGTTTCATGATATTCTTTTTTTCTCATCAGCTTAAAGCTCCCTGCAACAAACTGCTCGGGCTAGTTTATGAAAACAGTGGAGCTTGCTAATTACGTGGGATGGCAGTGTCTTATATCAATATGTTTCATGATATTATTTTTTCCTCATTTATTTCAAGTTCCTCATAACAAACTGTTCTTCATGATATTATTTTTTTCAGTTCCCCATAACAAACTGTTCATTATCGTAGTTTACCTCTTCTATTCGATCCATATTTTAAAGTTCCATTTAATGTGGGTTTTCGAACATCTATCATTTTAAAGATATCAAGTTTCCACAATCCATCAATTATCTGAATGTGTTTTCTGGATTAGATTGTGTTGTTAATTTTTATCATTTTGATGATAAAAATTAACAACACAATCTAATCCAGAAAACAAATTCAGATAATCTATCATTTTCCTGTGATTCTTAAGTGTTTTTCTAATACCTCTTTTCTAATTTCGGTTTTTGTCTTGTATCAATATGTTTCATGATATTCTTTTTTTCTCAACTATTTGAAGTTCCCCATAACAAACTATTCTTCATGATATTCTTTTTATAGTTCCCATAGCAAAGTGTTCATTATCATAGTCTGCCTCTTCTATTCTCCATATTTTAAAGTTCTATTTAATGAGGGTTTTCGAGCATCTATCATTTTCCTATGATTGTTAAGTGTTTTTCTAATAGCTCTTTTCCAATTTCCCTTGACCAAAAAATTTTATATGTGGACATTCAAAATTCAAATAGAAAAACAACAAATTCTATGTAATAGTTAGCTTGTCAATTCAAAATTCAAGCTACATTATTTGCCACTAAATATTATAGACAAAATAGGGAAATTGTAAAAGAACTATTAGAAAAACACTTAAGAATCACAGGTAAATCATAGATGATCCAAAACCCACACTAAACATATTGATACAAGACAAGCAGACTATGTAAAATTTGGGTTGTCAATTCAAAATTTGAGCTACATTGTCTAGCACTAAATATTATAGACAAATAGACAAATTGTAAAAGAGCTATTAGACGACAAATCCTATTCACGGCTGGGCTAACGAAAATCCCAACGGAAACTTCAAACAAATAGCCTATCTACTAAAAATATAAAATGAATAAATAAAAGAGCTATTAGAATAACACTTAACAACCACTAAACTAATTTTATCTCCAATATGTTTATGCTTTCATACTAACCCTCTGCATATATATATAATGCAATCACTCCTATGTTAATCTACAATTTCTCCTATGTTAATGGGTATAACAACAAAGATTCACAGAGATAACTAAAACAATAAATGAAGCCCGATAAAATTACTAACCCTAACCATATCTTTTGACAAAAGAAAGAATATTTAACTACAATTTCTCCTATGGTAATGGGTATAACGCCAAAGATGCACAACTCGATAACTACAAACAATAAATGAGGAACGAAAAAATTACTAACCCTAACCATATTTTTTGATGAAAGAAAGAAGATTTAACTATAATTTCTCCATCCATACAGAGGTATAATCTCTTTGAAGACTCCAAAATGGGCAAAAACGCCAAACATACAAACATATAATAAGAACACATGAACACAAATTAATGATTTATGCAAAATACCCATGCAAAATGACTTATAGATTATAGAGAACAACAATTTTAAAACCCTCCAGTCTGCTATAAAATAGAGCCAAAGTCGACACTTTTTACAATAGTCTGCTATCAAACCAATCATGGACCCAAAGGCGATAATTTTTAGAATAGTCTACTATCAAACCACCACCATAATGGCTCTTTCAACAATGCAACTTAATCAATAACACAAATTAATGATTTATGAAAAATACCCATGCAAAATGACTTACAGATTACAGAGAACAATTAAAAACGAAGCCAAAGCCAACGCTTTTTACAATAGTCTGCTATCAAACTGGCCACGGAGCTGAAGGCGATGATTTTTAGAATAGTCTGCTATCAAACCACCACCACAATGGCTCTTTTGACAATGCAACTTAATCAATATATTTTTTGGCACATTTCGGAGTATACTTTCCCACACTGCAACATTGAATATTGCATTTACTTCCTCCTGCACCATCGTACAAGAATGGCAAGATGCATTAACCCTCGTGCGAGCAAACACTTAGCATTTTTCTTCTACGTATCGAGGCGACCAACTCCACGACCACCAACCCACGTAATTAGCAAGCTCCACCTCGTCCTAAAATACCCTAGGGAAGTTGTCACCGGCTAGGAGATCTCTAACGCCGGTAAATCCTTTTCATAGCTGGGCTGACAAAAATCCTAGTGGAAACTTCAAACAAATAGCCTATCGGCTAATAATGGTGAGTGTCAAAGAAAATTTTTATTTCTAAAATAAATGTGAGTTATCTTTTAGTATGGTTGTTTACATATAATACATAATGATATATTTAAAAAATATTAAATGTACTTTTAAGTGATAAGATAGACATGATGGTCATAATTAAAAATTGTATAGAGAATAGTCATTTCTATTGGAGTAATTGGATATTTACTTTATTAATTAAACAATATTTTTTTAATTACTTAAAGTTCCCTTTTACCTCTTTTTCACTTAAGCTAACATTAGGTGCATAATTATTAATTATTATTGTGCAAGCCTAGGGTTTTCCTTTTTAGGGTTTTTATCTATATATGGTTGAAAACTATCTTTTGTATCATTATTCATTTTACATTTTGGGTGAATACATTGCTCCACATTCTTGAGCATTTTCTTTGTTGCTTCTCTTTGCTTCTCCTTGTAATAGGTGTTATTGCTTGCAGAGGTCACTAGGCTCCTATGAAGTTGTATCTTCTCAACTCCAACAATTTCTTAATTTATATAACATTTAACAGTACCAACCACTTTATAGATGATTCATCGACTAATTTATATTTTTTATATGTACTATCTAAGTCAACTAAGAGAAATTTGTTTGAAATTCTTAGTATCAAAGAGCATAAAAATCTACCCTAAAAGTAGAACTCACTATGGTTGTGTTAAAAGGGAGAACAAACATGGTGAAGAATGTTGGTATTATTTTATGGCCATTTAATTTATCCATCATCTAGCTTTTTGTTAACTATTTTGGTTTGATTAATGGAATCAAAATGTTCTAACAATGCTATATTAGTATTCTTGAATGATATGTATATGCATACAAATATTGACGTAAATTTGTATGTTGAAAATAATAACAATGCTCATATTATTTGATCACAGTAACAATAATGATGTTATTGAATATTGTATTGCTAGAAATTATATATATCACAAAAATGACATAATGCTACTAATTAATAATCATAAGATTAATAATTAGTGAATCTTCTATTATATAAAAAAGTTTCATTATTTTCATGCTTTTGAGACCCACTACCCTTTTGTGACCTAGGTGTTCATGATATTTGGCTTGTTATCATTTCAGACACCTTATATTATTGCTCATGTTTCTATGATTTTGGATTTTTTTTTTAATATTAGACTTTGTTTTGATGATGATTTACATGCACAGAATAATTTGTATTACATGTATGATGGTGTTGTTGTGATTGATGATTAATTAGGTTATTGGATTTCCTATGTGGTTAACATGAGTTTCTTAATTAATTATTTGAATACCTAAGATGAATTAGGTTATGGTGTGATTATTAATTATTGAATATTGAATTGATGAATGTTTATATTTGCATGTCCTAAGAATTATGTTTAAATGGAATTCAAATATTATCAAATGTGATTATTATGTTTGAATGAATTATCTGGTAAGTGTGATTATTAATGAAATGTTTGAGCATGAATGCATTATCATATTTCTTCAAATATTATCATTATTATGTATTAACATGTATAATTGAGTGCATAGTTAATTTCCATGGCCAATAGAAATTTGAAGGCCTCCTATAAACCCTAATGTGTTTAACCCAATTATGCTTAGATATAGTCCATATGGAGAGACTATGGTATGTATATGTTAATTAATGCAATGTGATATGTGGGTGTTGTTTCTTATGTTTGAAGTGTAGTAGGGATGATTAGGTTGAGTTTTGAATTAAATTCTCATCCTAATTGTTAAATTTTGGATGATTTATTAATTAGGCTTTAAAAGGGTCATAAAATATCTATTTTTACCTTCTTATAGTGTTTTTGTTCTAATTTATATAACTATGGTTTAGGTGCATTTTGGGTTATGTATCTTAATTTTTAGCTACGTTTTAATACCTTTTACATGTCTTTGAGTGAACGTGACAAATTTCAAATTTAAGATTTGGGATGGGTGATGTGTCATCATCCCATTTCATCCTCCAAGTTCTTGATAGGGGTTTTTAAGCTTTCTATGTCTCACCCATAAGTGAGGAAACATGGAAGCTCCTCATGAGGGAGAATATCCAAGCAACATGACTCACACATATGTGAGAACACTTGGAAGCTCCTCTTGAGGAAGAGTGACCAAGGAGTTATCTCACACATGTGTGATCAAGATGATATGAATTCTCATGGAGATTAAATGTGAAGGTGACAACTGTCATAGTCATATTAAAATATTTTGAGATTGAGCTTTCTATTTATCCTCCTTTTTTGAATGTGAGAAAGATTTTTGTTCATTTTGATTTTTTCTTGAGTATTGAGAGCGTTGGGGAGGATCTTGGAGAGATTGTCTTATGGAGAGAATTCTTGGAGAGAGTTTTATTTTTTATCTTCATCAACATTCATCAAGATATTTGGAAGCTTAGAGAGGTAGGCTTCCTTTCTTTTCTTATTTTAGCTATGTTTTGAATGTGTTGAGTGAATGTTTGGTAATGGATTTTTATGAGTGTAAATGTCTTGTGTAATGTTTTTCCTTTCTTGTGTTTTTTATTTGGCATGGGTTGTAATGGGATAGGTTATCCCTCCTGATGAGAGCTTACCAAGTGAGTAGTAAAGATAGGATAGGACCCTCTATGGGAAAATCTTGGGTATGAGTACTCTTATTATTGTGATGATTTTGAAGAGTGAATGGTGTAGTTGTATGTTGTTGTGAAGATGGGATGGATTTATAGTAGTGGTAAATTATAGAGAATTAATGTTTGGGAGTTGGAAAAATATTGTACATTCTTACTATATTTTTCCCATTTGATTTTTTTTCTAATCTCCCCCCCAATATGATTCTTGAGAAAAATTATTGTGATGTGTATTATCTTGGGTTAAATATGGGATTTATATTGTGAATCTTGGTTTGAATAAGTTTGTTTTCATATGTATTGTTAAATTTGTGTTTATATTTGATCCTAGTTCCCCAAAGAACTCCTACCTCAAGGTGGGTTGTGAGCAACCCTACAGTTAGGAGGTGAGCTTCCATTGGCATATGGAAAAAAAAAAAATTATGTGTGTCTTGGTTGATGAATTCGTTTGGGGCACTCCTTGCCAATGGCATTCTTCACCTTATAATTGTGTTCATGAATGGAGGAATTTTTTGTGAAAATACCCTTGAAGGGTTTTTTGAAAAGAATTCATTACAAGTTTGTAAATTCTTTTATAGTAATGTACTATAATTTTGTTGTAAGAATTTATTTTATGTATATGTTTATAAGAAAGTTTTAGTGATTAGGTTGTAAATGAGAATAATTTCATATTAAATCTCTTTAAGAGTATTGACCAAATGAGTGTAGTTGAATCTTATTACAAGAGATATTTGTTATGACTTTTAAATACATGAGTTATAGAAGAATATTATAAATTACCTTGTGAGTTATTTCATTGCAAAATGAATAGTATAGTTAAAATTTACTTTATAAATAATGCTTGATCAAACTAATCTATATTTACTTTCTTATTAGAAAAATAAAAGAGATCCTTTAGTTTTTTAGATGTGTTTACAATAAAATATTTTAATGAAATATAGTCAAATATATTATTGTTATTGCATGAAAAATAGACTCCCTATTTATATGTTTTCACAAAAATGATTTCCTTTAAATTATATGTCCTCTCTTGTAGTGTGTATATAAACATTTTTGTTAAATTTATGCTTTTGATTTAGGGTAAGTGCATGGAAATGGGGGACCAAAGGGGATCTTAAGTGGCCACTTTTTTCTGCAATTAGGAAAATTTGATCTTGGATGAGAAATTAAAGATAGTTACATTCAAAATTTGAAGACTAAAAGAGAACAAGAGTTGAAGTTCTCTAAATCTACTTTGTAAAATAACAACTTGTTTCAAAAATGGTGAATATTAAAGGGTTCAAATAGGGGGAACACACAAAGTTCTCCTTTTTTTTTAAAAAAGACATAACATAGTGTTTGGTGTGCTCCCCCTAAATTGTTAAATTTTTTTAATATTTCAAAAAGTGTTTTAGTGAAAAATTAATTAACACGGGATGTAGTATATGCCCTTTTTTTTTGTTAAATTTTTAATGAATATATGATTTTTTACTAGTTTTCAAAGTTGACACATCTTAGAAAATAAAAAATTAAGTGTGATCCCCCTTAATTATTTTGAAAACTAATCAAAAATCAGTTTTTCAATGTGTATATAATAGAGTATAAAATATAAAAATTGAATTTGTTTCATTTTTTATAAATGGATAAAAAATAAAACCAAAAATACTATATATAGGCTTTTGATGAAAAAGTAAGACACTAGCAAAAGAAATTAAAGATCAAAACCTTAACATATTTAAAATGTTCAAAAAATTATATGGTTAGAAAGGTAAATGAGAGCTTGACATTATTGCAATATTTTTTGAACTCAACATTGAGAGACATATAAACCTAATGGAGAGCATGCTCGAGATTCAATTATTTTTAAAATTTATAAAAGAACACCTTTGTGTGTTGACATGCAAATCCAATATTTTTGGGTTGGATTCCCAAGGAAAATCCAACCCTAAGAGTTGGAAATACCCAAATTCTATATATAAATGTGAGCACATCATAACACGTAAAAAAATAATTGCATGTTATCAAATTCAAACACAAAACACATTAATTGTCATTCCAAATTTTAAAAACATAAAAATAATAGTTCACACTATCAAATTCAATATAATAGCACATAATTTGATTCTTCTACATTGAGAAAACAAGAAACAATGATGGCATTATTAAATAATGACTAATATTTTATCAATATCATGAAATGTGTGGTTGTATATCATATAATGTGTAGATTGTAGGGTAAAATTGGTCATATGGGTCCTCAATCATAGGTCCCACATGTCTTTTTACCTTTTTTATATTTTTTTTGTTCTCAACAAATGTGCTAGCATTATAATGTGAGCATGTTATAATATGCTCGTATATATACCTTCTTTGAGTATTCTAGTATAGAGAGAGGGAGAGAGATGGAGAGATAGGGGTAGAAAGAGAGAGAGGGGGAGAAAGAAAGAGAGATGGGAGAGAGAAAAAGAGAGAAAGGAGGGAGAGAAAGGGAGGATGAGGGGGGAGAGGGAGAGCGAGTGGGAGAGGAAGCAAGGGAGAGATGGAGAGAGGAATATAGAGGGAGAGATGAAGAATACCTAATAAATATAGAGAGAGAGGGAGAGGGAGAGGGAGAGATAAAGATAGAGAGATATAGGGAGGTAGGAATAGAAAGAGAGAGGGAGATAGAGAGGAAGAGAGAGATGTAGAGGAAAAGGGAGAGATAGAGATAGAGAGAGATATAGAGGATATGATAAAGGGTGAGACAGAGAAATAAAGATAGAGAAATGATGAACACTATGGGAAGGTATAATAGTGTAAGTGAGTATATAACTAAAGATGGAGGGGAGGTAGATGCACTTAACAAAGGGTAGATGAAGAAAATTTAAATCACTAAAGTTTCATAAGACCTTTAAGCCATGTGGACATTGGTCTACCTTTAAATTGTAAACAAAGGGTGTAAATATTGGCTAGTTTAAATATTTTAGAACATTGGGCCTAGAGATTAAATAATTTAACAAAACTAATAATGATAAAATTGAAATTTTATGTGATAAAATTGAAATTTTATGTGGGAAAATTAAATGTGAGTGGATAGGGCACTTACCTTATAGAATAGTGATGAAGAGCAGTGTCAATGTTGTGTAGAATTGCTTCACCAATATTCAAAAACTTATCCTTGCAAGATGTGCACTCTCTTGTAATTAAAACAATTTTACATTTCTTTATAGATCAAATCCAAACTCCTTGGGTTGAACCTTGTTGCTACCAAAATGTTTTGATATATAAAGTTTTCTTGTAACCTACAATAGATAAATATAGTTTATTATGGACTTCTAAAACTAAATTCACCATGACCTTTGATATTTGGATCTACATAAGGATGGGTTGCATTAAAAAATATCTTAGGGGAAACTAATGAATCATGAGGGTAAAATTCTCCTCAATCAACCCCTTGTTAAACCAACTTTATGGCCTTGGAAAAATGTTATAAGGCAACAAATAAATGTGCAATGACTTATATGTTAATTATCATATAGATACATTTATTTTAAGCTTGGAATTGAAATGTTCCTAGAATGAATGGTCTTCTCTATAAATTTAAGATGATTTTAAAAAAAAATCACATACGACTTATACAAACATATACCAAATAAAATAAATACATTAAATATAATAAATAAAATAAATTCATTTACGACATAAATATATAAATCTCAAACAAAAACATCAAAATATAAACAAATATATAAAATGCACTATAATATTATCCTAAGAAATAAAATTACAAACCCTCGATAAATGCATTAAAATGTGAACAAATAATAAGATGTAATAAATAAAATAAATAAAAATAAAAAAGAGCCAATCTTAATATAAAAATATATCACTGGTTGTTAGGCGAATAGGCTATATTGTGTTGGCATTTCCTGAAATTCAGTATTTCTGGTGTCGGAGAGTTTTCCCAAGCTACAGTGTTAAACTGACACCTACCTCTTTTGACAACTACTGACTGCAATTAATATTTCATTTTATTTTAGTATTGTGGCATGAACAGTAGGAATCGGGAATGCATGCATTGCCCAGTGATCAGAATAAGTGAAGCATGAGCAAAATCTACTTTTCAATTTAAGGCTACAGAAATCTACTACCTCTTAAAACCCTCATATTTTTATATTTTAAAGCACCTTTTCCTTCTACAGTTGCTAGCAGCATTTCAGATCTTAAGACATTCGAACAAACATTCTCAAAAACTTCATCTTTTTAGACTTGTCAGCGGCTTTTCTTTCTCTCATATCTATTGTTTTATTTCACCTGTGTACACTCAAATGATGATCTATTACAGAATCTCAAAGTCACAGAAATATTTTAAACGGTGAAATAAATTTTCTATTTGTTTGATAGTTTTAATTTTCTAATGTTTATTTTGACACCTGCACATGATGCCAGAGTTCTTGGTCAACAAAAGCACTTGATATCTCTACAAAAAATATTATCTCTATTTACATAGTAGGCATGCTCTTATTTCTGCACAGAATAATAGCAGTAATGACCAGTGAGTTTCAATCCATAATTGTTGGTGACTGCAAAGAATAATAGTAAACAAAGTCTTTGATGGGCAACAACAACCTGAAAATTTATTTATCAAACTTTCACCATAGGCTTGAGCCAGGACCATAGTTGCTAATATCCCTTTAGCTTCTCCCATTCCAAGACCGCTGTTATTACTAACATTAATATTATACATCTATATAAAATAAAATCCACTTAACAATTGCATGCAAGTGTTAATTAAACAATTATTATATTCCCAAAACAAAGTGGGAATTGGCATGGCATGGAAATTTCAACAGTACCTTATGAAAGGTCCAAGTCAGGAAAGGATGCAAATTTTCAGTCAGGTTTGAATGGGAATTTAGACTTGGATGGAAATTTTCAGTTAGGTTAGAATGGGAATTTAAAACATAAAAATCAATGATGGGGTGAGAGAGGCTCGAACTCTCGACCTCAGGATATCTCAACGATAGCTATGAGACCTACGCGCTAGCCAACTGCGCCACCACCCCAATGAGCATAATTCCTTTTTATGTTATGCATGTTCTATGTTACTGGGTTTCTATCTGGATCTTCATCAACGGTTTCTATCTCGCTCTGCTTCTTGCTTTCACTCAGTCTACTGTCGTTTGTCAATCGCAATTTTGCATAAAGTAGGAATAATAAATGTGGTGATTTGATTTGTTTAGCCTACCTTATATTCACTTGTTAGTACTATACCAGGCAGAGTTACATTTCAAGGATTTCGCCTGTCAAACACCGTTGGAAAAAGATAGCGCACATTAAATACATAAATACCTCATAAAAGAGTACAACCTGCAAAGATAAATTTTAACGGAAGCCACATCCGAACGCTGATTTTGATATCAGAGCCAGGTTTCGATCCTGGGACCTGTGGGTTATGGGCCCACCACGCTTCCGCTGCGCCACTCTGATTGGTTGTGCGATTTCCAATAGTCATTTAATAGATTTTTTAAAATTGTCCTCCATCGTTTTCCAAAAACAGTCCCGCAACGCTTACAATGAAAAGCGCTACTTTCAGGGAACTTTATTTAGAGTTTGAGTAGAGCAGAGATAGAAACAGAAGTGAGTGATAACTACTTTCCAGCTTGTTTTACTAATAAAATCTCATCTAAAAGAAGCTCTATTACCTCATTTACATAATATTACTCGTTACCAGAAAACAATTGCTTTTGCTTGTTTGATTGCAATGAAGGGTAACACGAAGTAGTGTACAAATTTACCTACCCGAATTACTAGACAAATATGGAGGGTAGTTAGCTAAATTAAATGTATTATTTATATCATGTATATATTTATAATGGTGATTGCAAAAAAAAATCTTGCTTTTAAAATAAATGTGAATTATTGTTTAGTAAATAAATAATGATATATTTAAAAATATTAAATATTTTTAAGTGATAAGATTGTTATTATGTTCATAAATACAAATTGTATGGAGAATAGTCATTTTCTAATTTATATATTATTTAATAGTACTAATCACTTTATAGACTTTACACTTGCCTTGGTGAATGAGAAATATTCTCTAATTCTTCAAGAGCTAATAGTAATTCATATTATTTTGTAGATCTCATTAATTTATGATATTTTAATTTTTTACTAATATGTTATAATTCTAGTTATAATTCTTATTTTCTAGACTCAATCTATTTGATGATGCTCTCACATGGTAATTTTATTGTTCTACCAACCTCCAAGTGAAAGTATAAAATGGTGTGAATAAGAAGTACAATTTTATTCTACTTTTTATCATGAATAAAGTGTAATGTAATGGTGTTATAGTAAACAAATATGATTTCATAATGTACAATAATACACAAGTGAGTTTTGGAAGAATATATTGTCTATTTGGAAAACAATGTCATGGACCATGAGGTGTTCATGAAATGAATAGGAAGATTTGGAAACCTTAAGTGTTGTGTTTTGATGGCCAAACAACAAGAAATAGATAAATCCTTTGGATAATCATATTGCTATTTTTTTTACAAGGAAATGAGCACTTCAGACACTCAAAAAAAATGGTAAAGGACAACAATATGGCAATGACAAAGGAAATAGTAAGGCCAAGTGGAAAAACAATAAGAATCCCACTATAGTCATTAGTACAAAGGGAAATAATAAGGCTAATTTCCATTGCACTCATTTTAAAGTTATAATAATACAAATATGGATGAAAGGTGTTGGAAGTTGCAACAAGAGTTGAAACATTCATGGAAGGAAAAAATGACAAGAATATCATCTACATGACGAAAGGGAAAAATAAATATTATAGTTTCAAAATTAACTAGAGGTTGCCATGTTCCTTGGTTCATAAGGGTTCATGCATGGTGAGTGATGGGTCTCTAGATGAAGTTAAATTCAACAATCTCTTCCACATTAAAATCCAAGTGAAAGGGAAAATGGTAGCTAGTATTTTAGATGCACACTCTTGAGAAAATATGATATCAAAATCTAGTTGGTGAACTTGGTTTGAAGATTGAAAACTTCTTGCATCAATATTTTTTGGGTTGGTTGAAGTAAGGAGTGGATAAATTGGCGACTATTCAATATACCAACAATTTGGACTCAACCAAGAATTTAGAGATGGTGTGGTTGTAGATGTGATATTTGAGAGTCCTTAACTCTATTTATAAGATGTCATTCTCTTCAATCTAGGAAGAACTAATATAGACTTTTTTTGAATGACAAGGACTTCATTCTTAGGGTTTGTGCATGCAAATAGAGGGAAAAACAATGGTAAAAAATGTGACTTCAGTCAAAACATTATCACGCTTGTAAGAAGTGCAATCATATTGTAGATCATAATTACTTAACCATAACACAATCATTTTATTCAACATGATTGCATTATATCTTAGTTATTATTGAGGTAGAATATTATCATGTTATAATGTGACCACATTACCCTGACACAACAAAAAAAAAGGTAATAATCCCTGGGTGATCCCACAATACTGGTTTACAATTTTTGGGAGATCCTAATTTTTGTTGAAATCACATTTAAAGGATTCCAATTGAAAAGGATTTGATTGAACCACCTTAGATCAAACCTCCTTGGATAGAACCTTGCTAGTTTTAAACCATACCTATAAATGAGTCTCCTTTACACCTATCAAAATACTAATAAAAAAACACTTTTGATTTACCTTCTAGGGGATCAAATGAATTCTTTTAAAATTTATTTTTTGTAGATATGTAGTTCTTTTTATAAGGTTCCCAAAACGTATAATTTAAAATAAATTTAATTTAATTATTATATTTATTTTTTATTTCTTGTGAATGTAGTTTTTAACCGAAAATCAAGCTCTCTATTCTACACATGTGGAAAAATAGTAGATTATCAAAAAAAAATGAAAAATATCAGTGCACTAGATATTGAAGTCCTTGATCCACAAAAAAAAATTGAATTTCAATACATACAAAAAAAGTTATGTTATATACAGTTTGCCTATGTCTGAATTGTAATTGGCTTGACTTTGAAACTTGATTAAGGAAAGAATATTTAATAAAAAACTATAAAACCAAATGAAAGTGCTAGATATCATAGCTACAAATCTAAGTTTAAAAATAATAGAATTTTATCCTTCATGAAAAAAAGTTATGTTGTATACGATGAGCATCACTCCTTAAAAATGGTGTTTACTTAAAAAAACTAGTTTTTGAAGGAGATGGAAAAAGAATTGCAATTTGATTCCAAAATTTTTGAAAAAAATATATTTAGAATCTACAAAAAAAAATGTCACAAATAACTAGTTTGCATCATCTTCAAATTCCTCACAATTTAGTCGCTATAGGTGCTCGAAAGTGAAGATTTAGTTAGAAAAAATCAATTTGGTGTTCAGTTTGGCCAAAAATTGTAAACCAGTATTGTGGAATCACCCCCCCACACGTCATTTTGTTTCAACCAAAAGATCAATCACATAAAAATACAAGTAGGGTTTGTGAAAAGAAACCTTCTTGAGCTTCCCAACTTCTCTAGATCAATGATGGTGCACCCACATGATTAACCCATGATAATGGAATGATCATTTTCATGTAGAGATTGAATATTTGGATGTGGGGTGCAATATATATAGTATATTGAAAAATGTATAGAAATAGATAAGATATAATCCAATAAATGAGAATGTATATAAATGAAGACAATAAAAGGTTTGGGAATGAATTTAGTTTCTTATAATTTATTATACAATTTATCAATATATTTACATTTAAAACTCTCAAAATAAATATAAAACTAATTAAAACTTCACAATAATTATATAAATGTCACCATTACAATAATATTATTTTAAAAACTTTTGAAATGGTTTCCCACTGCACAAACCCTACCTTGTGCCACTACAAGGAGAAGTTTCACCTTGGCAATGTCTGCTCTCAGGTGGCATGGGGCTATGATTCCTTTGCCTATCACAATAGGGGTCGAGTGTCTCAGCCACCCAAAACCATTTTCAATGCTTCTCACAACAACACTAATCCTAACAGGAGGTGGCAATGGTGGCTTTGTTTTTAAAAGGTGTGGTAAGGTGCACAACCCTTTCATTCTCTATCAATTGACACATATACCAAAGATATGCATTGATGGATCCATCCATGATAGGGAGGAATTTTTATAAAGTCACACCCTTATCTACAGATTTGTGAAAACATGGCCAAATATTTGTGACCGACATGCTTGGATCACAACAATATGAAAATATGGTACATGGAGGAAGATCTTTGCATTTACCCTTGTACCATGGGTTTCTTTATCCTTGAGTTTGATTCCTTCAAAGACAAAGAGAAGGTGCTAAAAAATGGTCTATGAGATTTCCAAGGAGATTTCCTATGCATGAAACCCTAATTTCCATCTTTTGATCCTCACACAAACTTTCGCTTATGCATACCTTTGGGTTCATTTAACATATCTCCCCTTGCAATTTTGGGAATTAGAAAGTGTGCAAGTTGTTGGAGATGGTCTAAGTAAGTATTATTGTGCTTTAGATGATATAGTCAACTATACAAGCTCCATATGTGCATGCTTATGTGTTGAATTGGATCTTTCCAAATTTTTCCCTATTCAGATTTCTTTGAAAGTGGGCAATATCTATGTTGGAGGCAACTAGTTGATTATGAAAGAAATGTTTTCAAGTGCGAGAAATTCTTCTCAACAGACCACTGTACCCTTCAATGTTCAAAAATAAAAAGCTCATAATAGTGGAAATCAGGCCTTATGGGACAAGCCCACCTAGTGGAAGGGGGTTTCAAGCCCCATCAGATGCCTAGATGGAATCAAATCCCTCTAAATTTTCTCCACTGGCCAACCCAAAATCAATTATGCCCTCTTCTCTTAAGCTGCAAGACACAATGATGGAATCTCCATTGTTAGATTAATAATTTATTAGCTAATAATTAATCAATTTTTAATTAATTATTAGGTTAATTTTACTTTATGCACTTAAGATAAACATTTTTATTTTATTAGTTTGGGATAATATTAGATCATTTTGTCTCATCACATGTGATATTGACACTTGTCATTGATCTAATTTATTTCTTATTTAGGGTTTTCTCTTATAATCACTCTCCTTCATTGTATTATCAAGTTCAATGAAAGCTCCTCAATTTTCTAAGTTTTTCTTTTTGAGGAAATAGCATATTCTTCTTTGAAATTCTCATACATGGAAGGTATTCTTGTTTTCTGTTTGACCTTGCCTTTTGTGTGTTTTCACAATTCTAACATCCACATGGGGTTTTCATTAACAAAGACACTTTAGAGGCTTGAATAATTTCATAGGAGAAATTAGATCCCAAGATTATAGATAAAGCAGCGGCACCTCTTGTGTTTATGGTATCCCTAGCAATCAATGGTCACAATGATGACAACACAAAAGGAAAATTTTGAGCAAAACAAAGAGATACATTCTTAGTTAGAACAAGAATGGACAAAAGTTAAGAGGAAGAAGTCCCCCCTCTAAAACCAACACATCAAATGATGCTAAGATCTTCTAAGAAAGGGGAAATTTTTTAGAATTTTTGAAAGCTCTCTTTCAAGAACTGTTCTGACTATTGGTAAAATGTAATAGTGATAATTTAGTATTTTTTGCATTCACCATTTTAGGTGGATTGAACGAAAGTAGAGATCATTATGCACCCATGTGTCTAGGACATGCACTATATCAATTTTATTTTCCAATAAATTTTATGGGGTATGACTCCCTTAAACCTAACTAATCAAGCAACACAAAACATTATTTAAAAAACTTAAAAGAATCATCTATTGACAAAGAGGATTTGGTGAATCTTTTCCACTCATAAATGCATGTGTAAAGGGCTAAACATAGTTTCTACTATTAAATAGTATATAAATTACCACATGGAGCTCTACAATTTAGTGTATGACCTTCCTCATTTGTCAAGGAATTATTAAGGAGAAAATCAAACGAGTAAAAGCGTTTGTCATTTGATAATGAGTAATATTAGGTAGGGGAAAAGATCAATTAGTGGAACATGCTTCAATAGTTGTGATAGTATTTGTTGATTTAATGTCCAACATTTTTAATAATATAACACTAATAGTTGACTTTAAAAGTTGTGTGTTGATCATGAGTACTCATAATTAAGTAAAATGTATTTCTTATATTTTAAAAGCAACAAATCATGTGATTCTACATGAGTGCACCAATAGAATATGATTTAGTTCACAACTACCAGTCTAACTTTTTTGAGATCTTGTTTTAACACTCCAATAAAAAACATGATGACGTGACATCATATTTGATGATGCAATCTTCAAACCCTAATTATAAACAAGATACTTGACAAATAAACTACATAAAAGATTAAGAATGATTTGAAATTGCAGCAAAGAATGATTTGAAATTGCAGCAAAAATTGGAGGAGTTGTCAATGGACATGGAAATGGATTCACATGCAGATTTTATTAGTCAAACGAATCAGAAAGTAATTGTTATTACTCACTTCTATTTTTGTCTCTGCTCTACTCAAAACTCGAAATTCGTGCAAGGTCTCCTTAAAGAATGCGCTTTTCATTGCAAGAGTTGCAGGACTCTTTGTGGGAAATGATAAAGAATAGACTATATAAAACCAGATAGATTCTTAATGGCCAACTCTTCAACACATCAAAGTGGCGCAGCGGAAGCGTGGTGGGCCCATAACCCACAGGTCCCAGGATCGAAACCTGGCTTTGATATCAGACAGTGATCAGTAGAGGTTCCGTTTATCTTTTTCATTTTAATAGTTTGTACGCTATTTTAAAGTAATTATGCAACTGTATTTAACAGGCAAAATCCTTCAAATTTAAGCCTGCTTAGTGTATGGGGTGGGGCAAAAGCGTGGGAGTGATAAAGAAGGAAAAGAGGCATACATAACGTAGGATATAGTCACACCATATTTAGATTTCCTACTTTATTCAAAACTATGATTGACTAAATAGAAATAAACGTATGCAACGCCTATTTCTCATACGAATTGTAGTTCAAAATTTAAGAATATGTACTTCTCAACCATAGGAGTCTGTACCGGGTGGTGGTATAATTGGTAGCATGTTGTCTCATTAACTTATAGTTGAGAGTTCCAGCCTCTCCCACACCATTCTTTTCTCGTTTTAAACTGTTCTTCCTTCCTATCCTTCCCTGGCTGGTCCGTTCTTGTAAATGCTGGAGATAACACAATGTTTTAGGGCTATAAATTGCAATCTTGTATGTTGGGAGGAAGGTGGAATTTTTTGAGATAACACAATGTTTATCTCCAATGTTTTAGGGCTATAAATTGCAATCTTGTATGTTGGGAGGAAGGTGGAATTTTTTGAGATAACACAATGTTTTAGGGCAATGAATTGCAATCTTGTATGTTGGGAGGAAGGTGGAATTTTTTTTCAGGAAGATATCTTCCTTGTTTACAAGGTTACAGGTGGGAGACCCAACCAATAAACATTCAATTTAAATGCTAGAAGAGTCTAAAGCTTATTAGTTCATCTTGGCAATAGAGTTATTATTCATTCCTTTCAATGTTGATGCAATTTTAGATAGAGAATTCAATAAAAAAGAGTTCAATGAAAGAACATGTAATACAAGTATAGATAAATAAAGTGTTTATAAAATATATTTAAAAAACATATAGAAGATAAATGAGATGTCACAATTCAACGATTTTTGTAGATATCTAAATTTGATCACTTATATTAGTCAAATTTATCTTTTTTCGTCTAAATATCTTCTACCCACATTAATTAAGTAATATTAACATTATTTAATTAATACCCCTAAAGTATTTAATTTACCTTCTATTTTTTTTATCTCACAAGTTAAATAAATAATTTCTATTTATTTAATTTACTCCCTCAAATGTCACATCCTCCATTACATTTTTTTAATCCTAACTCATCTCATAATCTCATTATGCACATCTTCCAACTTTTGCAAATTGGCTCATAATCATCATTACTCACCTAACTCTCTTCTAGTCCTTCATCAACTAATTTAATCAACCCCCTTTAATCAACTCTCCCCATCCTCCAAGAAATTTTTAATTCTTTTTTATCTTTTCAAAGTCATTTTGAGGAATTTTTAATTCCTCTCTCATTCCCAAAGAATATTAAATTCTTTTTATCTTCCCAAAGAATATTCAATTTCTTTTATCTTTTTCATGCATCATTAAAAATGAATTTTTAATTCTTTTCAAGGTCAACTTGTGATCTCAACCATTGATCATTTCCCAAGAATCTATCCCCGCCATCTATTTCACTCTCCTTTGCTAAATGACTAAAACACTTAGTCATTTTTCATAGATTTATTCACATTGGAGCTCTCATCATCTCAATCTCTCAAGTCTTCAATCACCATAGTCATCTTGACATCCAAATCAAGCTGCAACAAGTCATTATGCTACTGAAATCGATCTAGGAACACACAAATCAAATTATCAACAAAGACCAATCAACCGATCAACTTGGACAAGGTATAACACTCATTTTATCTTTTATTTTGTTTAAGTTCAAGTAGGCCAATCTTGAGGTGTTGTTTGTGTTTTTCTTTGCTTGCATTTCATTTCATTTTGTATTTTAGACTAAAAAAATTCACCTGCACACATTTCTAGCATGTCTGGTGCATTTTATGCTTGTTGTTGTTTGAGTTTTGTGGGTCTGGGTTTACACACAAGGGCGAATCTGCCCTGAAGGGGAAATTTTGCACATTCCAGGAGTGAATTTGCACCAGGAAACAAACGAACTTGACAAGATAGGAAAATTTGCCAGCTATAGAGGTGAATTTGCACTCAACTGAGACAAAGCAAATTTTCCTTTTCCAAGAAAAGAGGCAAAATTGAAATTTTAGGTGAAGCTGATCCTAAGGATAGGTGAATTTGACTTGAGGGGCGAATTTTCTTTTTAGTTTGGGCGAATTTGCTTAGTGGAAGGGAAAATTTGCTTAATGGAGGGGTGAATTTGCTTAGTGAAGGGGCAAATTTGCTTGTGACAAAGGCCAATTTGCTCGTCATGAGGGGCAAATTTGCTTCACACAGAGGTGGATCCAAGATAAATTTGACTTATTTTTTCTAGTTTTTGACATCGTTTGGTTTCAGTTTCGCATATTGATCTGCTAACTCATTTGTTTGTGAGTGTGTTTGTTTTCGCTAATGATTTGTGATGATGTCTCTTGTTTGTCCAAGACTGGTGGTTGGAAACTACTAATGCATTTTCTATAGAACAATTGGTCCAAGAACAGTTAGTTAGTTAGTTAGTTGTTTTTCATGCTAGCGAGGCACATGTAGCTTTAATTAAAGGGTCAATTTACACTTGTTTTACATGCTTTTGAGTGGGTTGTTGACGTATCCAATCCCCTTGCGCCACTTGGTGATCCTAGGTGACAAGAAATCACAATTCACTTTAGTCCAATTAAGTCCACCTAGGAGGTGGTAGTGCATCTAAGCTCTCCCCTTGTGCTATGTGTGAGCCTGGGGACCAACTAAAACATCTAGTATCTTCTTCCTTTAGTACGACTTTCTTGGGATTTCATCACTTCGGGGACGATCCCAACCATGTGTTATCGGTGGGGTATATAAAGAGGGGAGAGTGAAAGTTGTACCTCAATCCAATCACATTGTGTCTAGCGGAGTGTCGAAGCTAGGGTGATACCTAGATAAGACATGAAGAGTTGGTCTGAGTTTCCAGTACCTCGCTAGGGATCCCGACTCATGCTTGTGATGGGTTGGTGTTCACGGTTGTGCCCCACATACCGTGTGTATATCAAAGACTCACGAGATAGCCTTGTTCAGCCTAGATAGAGACTCATGTTTTAGTCATGGCTTGGTGTAGTGCAAGGATTGCGTATGACACCCCGAAGTTACTCACCACGTGCTCCCTTGGTTTGAGATAGAAATCCTCGTGGTGGACTATGACAATCGTCAAGTGAGAGTGTGAAGGTGAGCCTGTGGCATCTATTGATGACCCTATGCCACTGAAATGCTAGTTATCTACCTTCATAAGAAAGGGTGATCCAGAGAACCACCCCGGTATCATAGTATTAACCTTGAGTTTTCTGCTTAAGGTGGTGGGCCTACATCGAGTTTGTAAACCCTTATCACTAATTTTAGGATTGTGTTGCCTAACGTGTCTTCTTTGTGTGATACCGGTAATTTCATTTTTCAGTTGAGTCAGTCTGACCTCTTGTTTATCATTTGTTGTGTCTTCAGTCCTTTTCCACAATCAACCCCTTGCCTTCAAAGGCAAATTTGTCCCTTACAAAGGAAAATTTGCAATGCAAATAGGTGAATTTTCCTTGCAAAAGGGGTGATTCTACGTCTCAGTCCAGTCCGCGTCCATCTGTTAGGCGAATCCACCTATCCTTATTGTCAAATTCACCTGTCCTCTAAGTTTGGGTGAATTTTCTCTAACTTTAGGTTAATTTTCTTTCTATATAGGCGAATTTTCCTCTAGTTTGGGAGAATTTGATTCTAGTTTAGGCGAATTTGTAGCCTATTTGGGCGAATTTGATTCTAGTTTAGGCGAATTTGTAGCCTGTCTAGGCGAATTTTCTCTTCAAACGGGTGAACCCACTTGATGTTTTTTTGTCTCTTGCCTATGTCTTCAATCATCAAATTTGCATGTTCTCTAGTCTAGGTGAATTTGATCCTTGGTTTAGGTGAATTTTCTCCTTATAGGGGTGAACACATCTTCCATCTGACTCCTCGTCCATCCGATTCCAAGTTTAAGTTGGTCCATTTGTCCATCAAGCAATCTCGTTTTTAGGCAAATATGTTCTCGTCTGTACCATTCAAGAAAGAGGCGAAGTTGTTATCCCATAAGGCGATCTTAGCAGTCAAATCCGCTTGTTCCCTAGTGATTTCCAAGGCTTGGGCGAATTTGCTTCCTCGAATAGGTGAATCAGACTACTATTTAGGTGAACTAGACTGTTGTTTAAGCAAACCAGACTACTGTTTAGGCAAACCTGCCAACTATTTAGGTGAACCTACTAGCTGTTTGGGAAAATTTACAACTATTTGGGAAAATTTGATTTATGTTTGGGTGAATCTACTAGGGTTTGGGTGAATTTGTAGCTGTTTGGGTGAATTTGATCTATGTTTTTGTGAATTTACTAGGTTTTGGGTGAATTTGCAGTTGTTTGGGTGAATTTGATTTATGTTTGGGCGAATCTGCTAGGGTTTAGGTGAATTTGATAGCCATTCGAGCAAATTTGATAGTTGTTTTGAGTGAATTTTCTAGGTTTTGGGTGAATTTGATAACTACTTGGGTGAATTTTCTTCTCCGATTAGGTGAACCTGATTGGAAAATTTGCCTATTTCTTGGGTCACCTCAGTTTTGGGTGAATTTGATCACTCTAAATGGGTGACTTTTCTTCACATAGAGGCGATTCCACTTCCCATACAAATTTCAGAACGTGAATCCTTTTGGCCACTGAAAGCCTGCTATTTTTTGAGTCATTTTTCACGATCAAATTTTTTTTTATCACCGTTCATCTTCCTGTAATCGTCATTTTCATCCATATGCAATTTCTAAAGATCATCGTTTCATCAATCAAATCATCTAGGAGCATCTTAGAATACCCTTAGATTGCATATCCATCACTAGTTCATCAATTTGAATCCCCTAAACTTCGTTTTAGAAGTTTTCATCCAAGTTGGCTTAGGTGTCTTATCCCGATCACCATCATCTGTACTTGCTTAGGATTGCATCCGTCTTGAGTTAGTAAATCATCCTTGACCAAATCAATCTACTTCTATCCCAAGTTAGATTTGGTTTCGTAATCATCTATCTTTCACTTTTATTTGATCAGTCAACACCTTACGTCATCTAATAAAACTTCTAAACTTGATTTTAGACTTGATTTTACCGATTCAATCCAATCGATCATCTAATTCAATCAATCACATCATCCTATTGATTAATTTAATGTAATCCAATCCAATTGTATCATTTATCCTTCATCCAACTTAATCAATCAATCCCTCATCCAATCCAACCAATCCTTCATTCATCACTTAGGCTCATTTTGCACTTTCATGATCGTTACCCAATTGCAAGCAAAGAAACTGATGGCCGATCAACAAGGTCAAGGAGCTCAACCCAAAATTCCTTAAGATCCTAACAACGGATGTTCATCACAATCCAACACTGAGGTCCAAACCACATCACCTCCTGCTGACGAAAGCATCGTCAATCAACTCAAAGTCACAGTTGAGGAATATCTTAATAATCTCATTAATCTTTAGATGACAAATCATCTTCATAATGAGCGTGGGGATAAAATCCTCGCTATGTTTCTCTTGAAGGGAATCAAGCCACAATCGGGATTCAAGCTATCAAATTTTGTCAATACATCACCTCTTGTGCCTCCTACGCCTCAAGATCCCCAAAACTCATAGAATCCTCCAGGGAATACTTATGTTCCTTAGGTTCCTCCCGCTGATAATTTGTACCAAACGAGGTACAACAATGTTGTACTATATCTGGTCACACATCCCCCTCAAGTTCAGATCATGGTAGTAAGAGCATCACCTGATCTGAACGATCCCCTTGCATACGGTATGCCACAAAACCTTCCTCCATCACCATCTCTAAATTTTGCTCAAGGGTAGACCCCACCACCTACTCAATTTGGTCAACCTCCCATCAATGTTGGGGGTAATCCTTTTGTTGTATTACTGCCACTTCCAGGATCGATACCCACTTTGAATCTACCACAACCTCCATTTATTCCTCAACAATCACCTCAAAGAAGTGTGCCACCTTCTCAGTCGCTGCAAGCTAATCCCCAACAAGCATCACAACAAACACCCCAACATATGCCAATCCAGCCTCATCCAATTCAACAACAACCCTCACAACAAAATATCCCCATCCCTTGAAAACCACAACAACCACTCTTTCAGAAATAGTAGGGCAATCCATCACAACCCCCTCATCAGCCTCAAGGTCCTCCACATCAACAAATCTCTCAGCAAAATCCACCTTTCCACCAACCACAATGGCAACCTCAAATCCCTACTCGACCTATCTATAATCAACCCCTTCAACAACCGTAAGTCCAAACATAGCCTCAGCCACCACACCATTCCTTTTTCCAACAACATGGCCCATTATTTGTACCATCTGCAAAGAACATTCTATATGCAAACTCCTACATCAAAGCCCAATCCTGGTTATGTGCAGCATACTCCACAACAAATTATTCCCCATCAGTGGCCCAATACGCAAAAACCTTCACATGCATCCCAACAATATACCACCTATAATTATCAAACCAATCCATACTATACTTCACAACAACATCCATCATACCAACAACCATCATACCAACTAGGTGCTTCCACTTCATACTATCAAGCAACTCCATCATACTAGCAAGGGGGTCCTTTGTATCATCAAAATCCGCCATCTTACCATCAAATCTACACCAATTCGCCATCACAATCTACATAAACCAATCAATATTAGTTGAATCCATCATATACACCTCCACCACCTTATGATCAAACTACATTCGCTCCATCCACATCTTACCAAAAATATGCTCCCTATAATCAATCCAATCTATCTAATCCATCTTCATCAATGCCTATTAATAAGGAGTTGGACGAAGTAAAGGCTGCATTGAAATACTTACAAATAGGCAATTCTAGAAAGTCTTTCAAATTTGAAGAAATTTGTCCTTATCCATTTGATCCCTCAATTTCATTCATTCCTTTCCCTAAACATTTCAAAATTCCAAAATTCGACAAGTACAATGGAACAAAAGATCCTAAGAATCATCTCCAAGAGTTTTATTCACGTTGCTTGGAAGTCCTCCACAATGATAATTATCTCCTATAGTTATTCCTTAGGAGTTTAATGGGGGCAACTCTTGACTAGTTTATGGGTCTTCAAAAGGGGTCCATCTCTTCTTTCATGGATCTTTCAAAAAAAAAAATTCTCACACTTCTCCTTCAATTTGGAGAAGGGTATTAATACATTAGACCTTCTTAAAGAAGCCCAACGTGAGGGTGAAAAATTTGCTAGCTACCTACAGAGGTGGCATGCCTTGGCTAGCCAAATGAAATCTCCGCTCAGTGAGAAAGACCTTGTGACTTTATTTGTGGCCAATGATCATCCAAAAATGAGACATAACCTTAATCTTCATTGTGTCTCAACCTTTGCGGATGTTATTGAAAAGGGTCCCATCATCAAGAGAGAGATCTCAACACCAAGGGGCGAGTTAAAATTTATAATCCTGATAAAGAGAAGCCATCTAGAGACAAATCTCGCTACTAGAACAAAAACAAAAATGCAGTCAATGATGGTGTCACAGATACCAAGCATGTTCAAGTAGCACACACCTCACAACAACCTTAATATGCCCATCCACCACAACCAATGCCAAATCCCATATATGTGCCACAAGCAGTACCTTGTCCTCCCCAACAATCCAATCAAAAAAATCAGGGGAATAATAAATGCTCTTTCACTACTTTGCGAGAGCCCTTAAGTGTCGTGTTCAATAGGATTTTACAAGAAAATTATCCGATTACCTATCCAGTGACAAAGCATTTTGACAATATCAAGCCAAAACCTACCTGGTATAGGGAAAACAAGTATTGTGAGTTTCACAAGATCAAAGGTCATTCCATCAACAAGTGGTAAGGGCTCAAGAAGTATGTCCAAGATCTTATAGATCATGGGGATATATAGGTAGGTAACAACCAGACATCTTCGTCCAATGCTCAATTAAAGATATATCATAATGTTTTCCCTAACCATAACCAAGGAGCCACTACGTCTAATGCCAATCCTAGGTCGAGCAACAATAATAGTCAAAATAACAACACTAATAATGTTAGCTACAAAAATGTACCCTATAACTATGACGACATATTTATGTGCATTATCCAAGTAGAGCCTTGTATCTCTATGACTCGCGTCAAAGGAAAAGATCCTCAGTGTGTTGTTACAACTCATCACACCTATCTTTCAGCCCCTGGTCCTTCCACATCAACCCAATTTGCTTCTATACACACAGTATAATATTCTTGACCACTCAAATATCCATTTTGGATCTGCTTAAGTCTTCTCTTGTACATCAATAAATCTTAACTAAGGCCTTACAAGATACCCATGTGCCAAATGACATAAACCCCACTCATTTCCAAGCCTTAGTTGGACACTTGTCATCATCTTATCAGTTGGGTTTTAGCCAAAATGGCATGCCTTCCATAAACCCTGATCACAACCGCCCTCTTCATATTGAAGTCCTTGTGGCCTGACATAAAGTAAAAAGGGTCTTGGTAGATAATAGCTTGACCCTCAATCTTTGTACACGAAAGTTCATAAAATAGGTTGGATACACCCCAACTAACTTGAACAATCATTTTATTATCATAAAGGCATATGACAATTCTGAGAGGGATTTTGAAGGCACCATTTGTCTTCCCATTCAGGTTGGACTTATTGTGCAGTACACCATGTGTCATGTTCTTGACCTTGACCTCCCCTACAATCTCCTCCTCAACTTCCCATGGATTCATTCTATGCAAGATGTTCCATCCACTTATCATCAATGTATGAAGTTTCCTTTCCAAGGAATGGAAGTGACCATACAAGCTGATCCTCAGCCATTTGAGTATTGCCACACTTTGGAAACTTCCTTCCCCCATTCTCATTATTGTCCCAGAGTTGAAATGGGGGCACCTCAGACATCATCATCCAATCCATCTCATAATCCATCAACCAACACCACATCCACCATATCCACCAATTATGATTCCACCATCACCAAGGTCAAGATCATTGACAAGGGCTATGGAGAATACAAAATGAAAATTGCACTTAATGTGGCCACTATTCCACCCTCTCCTCACTCGTTTGGCCAACCTTCTCAACCATCATTAAGTTGAGAATAAAAGACACTCACACTCACTGCCAAGAACATGGGCTCGACAAAATTTAGGGATTTGGGTACACTTGAAGATTAGATGGAAGATGTTATCAACCAATGGGTTTACCGAGAAGAACTTAAGCCATCACCTCCTCTCATGGAATATTTCTAGGATACTTATGCTCATGCATCCAAGCTAGCTGAAAAATATAACTAAGAGGAACAAGGACGATGCCAACCTATAGAACTAGTTGTGTGGCCTAGAAGAATAGGCCTAGGCTATGATACAAAGAAAAAGGGTCATGCGATATCAACTAGTACTTCTAACAATGTTAATGTGGAAAAAAATCTCCTTGAAAACATACTTGAAGAAGAGTCCATCATACTTGTGTACAATGATGTGGATCTCTCTTCCATGTTCGATTGCCCATCCATCTGCACTATTGACCTTGCCCTTTTCTATCCTAATGTCATTGATTGGGACCTACGTAGTAGTGCACCCATTGACACATTTCCCTCGGTGGATGATTATGTAAATCTTATGGGATTGGGGGAGGAAGAATGCCCTAATTGCAAAAATAAAAAGAGAAAAAATCAAAACGGGTCATTTGGTGAAAACCTCCTTGAGACGCTTTTTTACTCAAAAAAATTAATATCAAAGGGTGTATCTGATAGTGAAAACCTCAATTAGGCACTAGAATATGGGGACATTCATCTTCCCCTTGTGGGAGCTCAATTATCTAAAATATATTCTATTCTAATTGAAGAAACATGGGAAGTCAATTTGGGAACAAAAGAAAATCCAAAAATCACTTATGTAGCCAAATCCTTATCTAAAGAAGAGCACTCCACCATTGTCCAACTTCTCAAAGATGGAATCATTAATTTTGTGTGGGCCTATTCTGATATGATAGGCCTAGATCCTTCTCTAGTTGTGCATCATTTGGATGTCCACCTGGATGCTAAACCCATCAAGCAAAAGTTGAGAAAAATGCATCCTCAAGTAGCCTTGTTAGTCAAGAAAGAGTTGGAGAAACTACTAGAAGCTGGATTCATTAAACCCATTGACTACTCAGATTGGATATCCAACACTGGTGCCTGTTGCCAAGCCAAATGGAAGTATTAGAATCTACACTAATTTTTGGGATCTCAATAAGGCCTATCCTAAGGATGATTTTCCCTTGCCAAACATCGATATGTTGGTTGATCTAACTACTAGAAATGAGATGCTATCCCTCATGGATTGTTTCTTTAGTTATAATCAAATTAAAATTGCACCTGAGGATCAACACAAGACTGCCTTCACTAGTCCTTGGGGTATGTTTTGTTACAATGTCCTTCCTTATAGCCTTAAGAATGTGAGGCCAACATACTAGTGTGCCATGGAAGTCATCTTCCATGATCTCATTCACATCATAATGGAAGATTATGTTGATGATTTTTTGGGGAAGTCAAAAACAAGAGAAGAACATCCTGTAGTCCTAAAAAAGATCTTTGAATGGTCAGAGCATTATAAACTATGGTTGAATCCGAAGAAGTGTGTCTTTGGGGTCACATCAGGAAAGCTACTAGGTTTCATTATCTCCAGAAGGGGCATAGAGGTAGATCCTACCAAAGTCAAAGAAATAATGGAAATTCCCCTACCATGCAATCTTAAACAATTAAGGAGCCTTCAAGGTAAGTTACAGTCCATCAGGCGATTTATAGCTCAGTTGGCTAATAAGTGAAAATTGTTCTTCCATATGCTGTAGAAAGATACCACCTTCAAGTTGGATTCAAAGTGTTAGATCAGTTTCGACAAGATCAAAGAATACTTGGATCATCCCCCTGTCCTTATGCCTCCAATTCCAAGAAAGCCCGTCCTATTGTACATCTCAACTACTTCAGTTACACTGAGGGCATTATTGGCCCAACATGATGAGTCTTCAAAAGAATGTGCAATCTACCGTATCAGTCGAACATAAGTGGGATATGAGCTTAATTATTCTCTGATGGAAAAAGCTTGCTTAGTTGTGGTCTTCTACTCACAAAATCTCTACCATTATATGCATAGTCGTCCAGTAAAGTTGATATCCAAAGTTGATCCACTCAAATATTTGTTATCTAGAATGGATTTAACTAGGCAAATGGCTAAGTGGATCATGCTACTAAGTAATTTTGGAATAGAATATGTGGAAAGAAAGGCCACTAAAGGGTAAGTAATAGCATATCAATTGGAAGATGCTCCTTTGTCAGATGCTTATCCTTTGGTTATAGAGTTTCTTGATGAAGAGGTTCTTAGAGTCACAGAAATATCTACCTGGACACTCTACTTTGATTGTTCATACACTCACAAAAGATCCGGGGAAGGTATCTTTTTTGTCACCCCACAAGGTGATTGCATCCCAAAATCATTCAGGTTAGCCTTTCCATGTACAAACAACATAGCAGAGTATGAAGATCTCATCACAGGTGTCAAATCACCACACAATGGAACATCACTCACTTACGAGTTTTTAGCAATTCTTAATTGGTCATTAAACAGGTAAATGATGAGTTTCAAACTAAGGATGAAAAGTTGTTACCTTATAAGTGCATGGTGGTTGATTTCAAAAAGTATTCCACCTTTATCCAATTTGAGCAAATCCCACGAATCCAGAATAAAGTAGTTGATGCAATGGCTACAATTGGTTCCTTAATTGATATGCCAAAACATTGAACATACTGCAAGTTCCTAGTTGAACAACTCTTAATCCCAACTTATGATATCCTTGAGAGCGATATGGTGTGTGATATCATAGGTCTTGAGTCACCATGGTATCATGATATTTACACCTACCTCCATGATAACATCCTTCCCCCCAATCTTACACACAATCAACACAGATCCTTCATCCAACCCACCTTGCATTATACCATAGTTGGAGATACTCTCTATCATCTTGGGTATGGTGGAACCCTTCTTAGGTGTTTGAACGATGTCAAAGCTCACACTGCATTAGTAGAAGTACATAGTGGTATCTGTGGGGCCCATTCTAATGGTATGGCCTTGGCTAAGAGAATTCTCATAGCGATATATTATTGGCCTAATATGGAACATGATTCTTGTGAGTTTGTAAAGAGGTAATTTCATTGTCAGCAACACGTGGATCTGACTCATGCTCTCGCAAAAGATCTACAACCCATCATAGCAGCATGGCCATTTTCACAATGGAGTTTTGATTTGATCGGAAAGATCTACCCTCCATCTTCTGATGGTCACACCTTCATCATCACCCCTACCGAATACTTTACTAAGTGGGTGGAAGCAATTCAACTCACTCAAATCACTGGTATTCAGATTTCCAAGTTCATCCTCTTCCATATCCTCTACAAGTACGAAATTCCCTCCACCATCATCACAGATAATGGGAAGACATTTAAGAATAATGCCATGAAAATCCTTTGTGATACCTATCATATCCAACACCATTGGTCCACTCCATATTACCTCCAGGGTAATGGTCAAGCAAAGGAAACCAATAAGACCGCAATCAAAATCCTGAAAAAAGGTTGTTAACAACACTGGTCGAGATTGGCATCTCCATATCCATCCTAGGGCTTACTGCACTTCCATCCACACTCCCACTGGTGCCACTCCATACTCCCTCATTTATGGTGTCAAAGCTATCTTGTCGATCAAGGTTGAGATCCCATCACTTCACATATCTCTGAAGAATCTAATAAGTGATGAAGACACTCAGGTTGCACGTCTAGCTCAATTAGAACTCCTGGATGAAAAATGGATAAAAGCATACAATCTTTTGTAAGCATATCAATATCGTCTTAGGAGAAGCTACAATAAAAAGGTTCAGCCTCATCAATTTAATGTTGGTGATCTAGTCCTTAAAGAAAACTAGCAAAATCTGCAAGAGTGAGACAAGAAAGGAAAATTTGAAGCAAATTGGCTAGGTCCATATGCCATCACAACAAAGTATGGTTCTGGTGCATATAGGATTGCTACTCTTTAAGGAGAACCTTTGGAAGAGCCCATCAATATTATGCATCTGAAAAAAAATTATGCCTAAGTTAGCTAGGTTATCCTTTCCTAAGAAAATATAAAAAAAAAAGTAAAAATTTGTCAAAATACAAAAAAATAATAAAAGTAAAAAAATCAAAAAATGGTAAAGACAACTCATTCATCCTATGGTGAAAACCACTCTTCGTGGCACCTTGGATAAGTACATTTGGTGAAAAATTGGTAACAGGCACCATTCGTAGAGGGATTAATCAATATGTATCTTGCGTCCTAGTTATTTTATCCTTCCATCCATTTTATCCTCATATCATATCTTATCATCCAATCGGTCATATCCCTCCATCAACATCTCATCATTTGTCGCATGGTATTTGTTGATTGAGCATTGGACGATCCATATCAGCTATCCAAAATCCTAAGCTTTTTAATCCTTTGTCTAAGATTTTTATCGCATGTAAATCATGTCTCATCGTCAGTCTTGCGTCGTCATTTAGGTTCATCCATTATGTCGCTTGTCATTTAGATCTCGTCTTGTCTTGGTATTTTTTGAACTACGTTTCTCCTATGCTTTCACATAGGCAAGGCCGATCATTTGATCCACCATTGGGGTATTTTTCCATCCATCTTTGTCCTCCATCATGGTCTCTATCATCCTCTTTCACTTTTATCCATGGTCTTTTATCAAACTATGAGGGCTCTATGCTTTCATGTAGGCAAGGCTGATCTTGGATCAACCCTCAAGCCCCTAGGTCTTTAAGGTGTGTATGTATTATGTCTTGTGTCTTGTTGTCTCATCTTTTTGTCAAGTACGTCCCTATCCTAGTCGGTCCTTAAAAACAAAGGTCACTAGTATCATGGGTTTCAATCGGTTTCGAATACCTTGCATCATGTCAATCACTTAGTTTAGTCTCCATCTTTGGTCTCAACAAGATGCATCCTTCCTAATAGACTACATCAATCCCATCCACCCTTTTGATCCTGTGACAAACGATATTTGAAATTGATTTTTATCTTTTGATTTTTTCTATATTTTTTTAATCATTTATGCCTCTTGTTATACCTCATTAGGGTCATTGCGATCCACCATATCATGGCACGCTTTGATTGGTAAACATAGGGGCATAACTTGAAATTTTTGTCTTCTTATGTCTTCTTGGTTGTCCCATGTTGTACCCACCAAGATCCTTGTGGTCTTGTGTTACACTGGGGCATCCTTTGTGTTTGTGGTTTTCCAACATGAGGACCAACCAAAGCCCCTGTGACTTTGGGATGTTGGACTAACATTTTTTTTGTTGTATCAGTCCTATGCATGTGATACGAAGTCACCTTGGTTCCTCATAGCCTAGTGCATAGTATCTCATGCTATATCAAATTAAGTTCCCATTACATGACAACATAATGTGTAACCATTAACTTGCTTGATTTGGTCACTATCCATTCATCTCCCCATCTCCCATTCCCGCATCTATCCAAATCCCCCTGTCCATTTACCCTAAATCTTTCTAATCCATTCATCCTTCATCACTCTCCCCCGTCTATCTATCTTATTTGTTTTCATCACTCCACTATCTTCATGCTCATTATATCGTCCTCTTTTCACTCTACTTAGGCTAATATAGATTTGTTAGTCTAAGCATATTTTCATCCATCCTTCTCATCATCTAATCATCTCTTCAATCTTCTTAGGATAATAGAGATTTGTTATTCTAAGCCTCTCTTCTTCCATTATTTTCATTCATCTCAACAATCTCACATCTCAATCCAATCCTAATCCATTCAATCTAACACAAATCATCTAATTGCATCCTTGGTCTTGTTCCTAGCCTTGCTAAAAGCCTTGATCCACTCATCATAATCATCATCATCATCATCATCATCATCGGGATGTATCCTTCCATATCCTTTTGTGTTGTTTTGGGATTTATCCTTCCATCATCAAAAATAATCTCTTCATAATCATTGGGATGTATCTTTCCCTTTTCTTTTGTGTTGTTTTGGGATGTATCCTACCCTCATCAAAAACACTCATTGTCATCATTATTTGGATGTATCCTTCCCTATCATTTTGTGTTGTTTTGGGATGTATCCTTCCCTATCCTTGTTTTATTCTAGGATATCTCAATCCCTCATCAACAACACTCCATCCATCATCAATCCATCTTGGCTTGTAGCTTGACCGGGGCAACATCACCTTTGTCCTTGAATCCATTTGTGCTTTTTGGTATCCCTTCATCTCTCTCATCCTCTCTTATCCATCCTTTTGTATAATCTTCCCCATCTACCTTTGCATCATCTCATCCATTTTGAGAGCACACTTGTGTTCTCTTGAACCTACATGTCCTCCCGAGGGGGCATCCTCAATCCCTGATCTTCATTTTCACTCCCATCATCTTTCCTCCCAATCACTCCTTTGGATGACTGAGACATCTTTCCCAATCTAACCATTTTCGTCATGGTGCTATCTTTTAATCTTCTTTTAAATGATGCTACTTCACAACACCATCTCAAAGAGGGGAAAAATGTAGACATCTAAATTTGACCACTTATATCTAGTCAAATTTATCCCTTTTTGTCTAAATATCCTCCTACCCACATTAATTAAGTAATTTTAACATTATTTAATTAATACCCCTAAAGTCCTATAAATCCCTAAGGTATTTAATTTAATTAAATACTTTACCATCTATCCTTTCTATCCCATAAATTAAATAAATAATTTCTATTTATTTAATTTACTCCCTCAAATGTCACATCCTCCATTATTTTTTCTTAATCCTGACTCATCTCCTAATCCCATCATTAAGGATGTGTCACATCCTCCAAATTTTTTAAGTTGGCTCATAATCATCATTAACCACCTAACTCTCTTTTAATCCTTCATCAACTAATCTAATCAACCCCCTTTAGTCAACTCTCCCCATCACCTAAGGAATTTTTAATTCTTTTTTGTCTTTTCAAGGTCACTTTGAGGAATTTTTAATTCTTCTCTCATTCCCCAAGGAATACTAAATTCATTTTCTCTTCCCAAGGAATATTTAATTCCTTTTGTCCTCCCCATGCATCACTAAAAAGGAATTTTTAATTCCTTTGGTAAACTTGTGATCTCAACCATTGACCCTTTCCCAAGAATCAATCCCCACCATCCATTTCACTCTCCTTTTCTAAATGACTAAAACACAATCATTTTTCATAGATTCATTCACATTGGAGCTCTCATCATCTCAATCTCTCAAGCCTTCAATCACCATATCCATCCTTGCATCCAAATCAGGCTACAACAAGTCGTTATGCTGCCAAAATCAATCTAGGAGCACACAAATCAAACAATCAACAAAGGTCAATAAACCGATCAACTTGGACAAGGTATAACACTCCTTTTATCTTTTACTTTGTTCAAGTTCAACTAGTCCAATCTTGAGGTGTTGTTTTTGTTTTTCCTTGCCTATATTTCTTTTCATTTTGCATTTTAGACTAGGAAAATTCACCTGCACACAATATTATTATCATATAATATATTTTTTCAGAACATACATATCACAATTAAATATGAAAACAAATTTCAGCTTTAAAATAAGAATGATTAATATAATTGAACATGAGGGTATTATCTCCATATATTTATTATAAACAACTAAGGAAGTCATGTTTTTAGTAAAAAATGTTTATTCTTTCTAATGGTTATATAGTCACAAATAGAGAATCTAATTATGTTATACTCCTAACCCTATAGTTTTTATTGGGTTATGAGTATTCAACTTGTGGCTACCTTAAATTTTCAATGTTTTATAATCATATATTGGTAGTTAGGTCATCCTAGGGATTATAATTAAGTAGCTAATTCAGTTTAGGTGACAACCATGCCATAATTAGGTATATATAGGAGTTGGTAGATAATTATTATAAGCATGTTGAGTATTGTGTTCTTATTAAAGACTATTGGAAGTATCCTCTTTGAAGTGGATAAGGAGATTTCCCCCTCGAAGCGGTATATTATTATCAAGTATTTGCAACATATTTACTAAATAATATAATTCTTCTATTGTTCACGTTGTTTTGATAGAAATGAAAGGCTACCTATTCATGCAACCCAAAGATAGATAATTAAAGTGCACGTAAAATACAAACAAAAAAATGTAGAAAATAGATGGGATGCCACAACTTAATGATGTTATAAGCATATGGAAAACTTGTTCAAAACATACATGCGACTAAAATTAAGTGTGCAATAACTTTTCAACTTCAAAATAAGAATTCTTGATATAATTGAACATGAAGGTATTATCTCCATATGTTTTTTTTTTTTTAAATATAAAGGGTAAAAACTTTATTGAAAATCAGAAAAGAGCATTACAACAAAGCAAAGGGCCTAAACCCCAGGAAAGCAAAGATACAATAAAACAAAGCAAGAATCAACATCATCCATCACCAATCCCATCGCCATCCTTTGCAATAATCTTGTTCAACTCATGGCGAAGTTCTTGGGAAATCTGATCCCACCCCTCAATCCTCCAACCATCAAGATGCGCCGAAGCCCATTTCGCCAAGCAATCCGCTGCTTTATTCCACTCCCTCAGAATATGGACAAAAGAAACCTCCTCCATCAAGGAGCTAATCTGCAAAATCTGTTGCACCATCCTAGCTAACTGCCAACTGACATCAGCCACCTTCTGATCTTTAAGCAAATTAACCAAAAACTGTGAGTCAGACTCATAGATAACTTTTCTCCACCCCAAAGCATAAGCTAGTTCAAGGGTGGAGAATATCGCCAGACCTTCCATAAGGTTGACGGTCTTCGTCCCCTCGAAAGTAGAGAAGAAGAAGACCACTGATCCTTTAGAATCTCTACCAACTCCACCAATTCCAGCCAGCCCAGGATTCCCTTTTGAGGAACCATCAGTATTAATCTTCAAAATTCCAACAGGAGGGGGAAACCATTTACCCACTCTCATAACTTTCATTTTTGCTTGCCTTCCCTTTCAGACACAAGTTGAAGCCAAAGACAACTCCTAAAGTCCCAATCTCTCCATCTTATTAGCATCCTCTTTCTCCAAGGGAAAACCTACCTCACACTTTGCTCTCACAGTCTCCCGAACCATACCCATAATTCTCTGCCAAACTTGTTGAATAACCAACTTTTCACCTCGGAAGGCTCTACGATTCCGCTCCAGCCAAATCTGCCAGAGAAGGAAAGTAGGCCTCACATACCACACATCCTATAAGAAAAATGCGGTAGTAGGAGGTCTACCTAGACTACGCCAAAAATCCACCAGAGAGGAAGCATGAACACAAGGAACTCTCCAAACTTCCCATCACAAGTGCCATAGCCTCAGAGCAAAGGGGCAACGAAAAAACAAGTGAGCAGAATCCTCCTCTCCATTCCCACACAACACACACATGGATGGTCCCTGAAATCCCCTCTTCTGAATATTATCCCAGGTCAAACACTTGTTCCAGGCCAAAGTCCAAATGAAGCAATTACACTTCGGACAAGAAAACTTGTTCCAAACACTCTTCCACCATTGAACCTCCACCCCATCTAGTTTGTGAGATAACAACACCTGATAACCAGAGGAAACAATATAAACACCCTTAGGGTTGGGAGACCAAGATAAAACATCTCCATTTGGAAGGCAACTACAAGTCCTGCTAGAGAGGATGCTTTGCAATTCTGCACATTCCTCCTCCATTCCAACCACTGGCCACTCCTCAGGATTCTTCCATCTAGCCATCATTAATTGACCTTGAGAAGAAACAGACTTAAATTCTCTCACCTTGTCCCAACCAGCCTCGATGAATCTTTGACAAAGGGGCAAAAGGTTAGGAAACTAAGAAACAATGGGAGGAAAACCATCCCAAGCATCCAACCAAAATTGAGCCTCAAACCCACTTTTGCAGATCCAAAATAAGCCATCCTTAACTAGAGCAGCCCCTTTCTTAAGCGTACCCCAAATAATCAATCCTTTCCCCACTAAGGGGTAGCGAGGAATATCCATCTGAGGGATCCCTGGAAAATATTTATGAAGTAAAATCTTGGCCCAGGTCTGATCCTGCTCCACACACCACCTCCAGTATAGTTTGGCAGCAAGCATCACCCCAGACAAAGATGACTACCTTAATCCAAGACCTCCATATTGCCTCGGGCTACAAACAAGTTCCCATCTAACCAAGCTCCATTTGGATGACGATAAATTACCTGCCCATAAAAGTTGTCTAGCTAAAGCATCAAGTTCTTGAAGAAAACCAACTGGGGCCACCTGGAGCATGCATCTGTAAATGGGAAGATCTTGAACCACAGATTTGATCAACTGAACATGACCAGCAAAGGATAACCATCTATGGATCCAATGGTTAACCTTCATCCGAAACTTTTCCAGAATATTCTGCCATGAATCCCTGGGCATCCTTTTGTCAGAAATAGGAATTCCAAGATAGATCAAAAGGAGGGACCCAGTCCAAAACCTTAAAATATTGGCAATCCTCCTTTGAATCGGACCAGGAGTATTGAAGAAGAAGATGGAGGATTTACCTTCATTAATCATTTGACCAGAGGTGGTCAGATAAACATCCAACACCGCACGCAAGTTTGTAGCCTCCCTAATTGCAGCCATACCCATCAAAGCAGTATCATCCACAAACTGCAAATGAGACTGTGGGGGAATATTACCACCCCAACGTGATCCCTGAATGAGACCCCTCTCCACATTCCTTCTCAACAATCGACCCAAACCTTCAACAAAGAGCAAAAAAAAATACGGAGATAATGGATCACCTTGACGCAATCCCCGAGAGGCTCCAAAAAGCTCTGAGGGTTCACCATTAATTAAAACAGAGAAGGAAACATAAGTCACACAACTCTTGACCCACCGAATCCAACCATCCCCAAAACCAAAAGCACCAAGGATCTTCCAAAGGAAGGACCATCGAACTTTGTCATATGCCTTTGCCATGTCCAACTTGATGAACATTGCCTTATCAGTGGAGTTAGCCATAGAATGAATGGACTTCGTAGCAATAACCACCCCATCCAGAATTTGCTTTCCCGCAACAAAACCACTCTGCTCCTCGAAAATTAATACTCTAAGCCAAGTTTACAGCCTATCCGCAATTACTTTAGAGATGATTTTGTAAATCACATTACAAAGAGAGATGGGTCTAAATTGGCTTAACTTGTTTGCTCCATCAGATTTGGGGATGAGAGCAAGGAAGGTGGAATTCAAAGCCCGTAACATCTGCTTATTCGTCTGAGATTCCTGGACAATAGCCAATAAGTCAAGCTTAATAATATCCCATAATTCTTGAAAGAACTCCACCGGAAAGCCATTAGGGCCAGGAGCTTTCCCTTTCTTCATTTGGAACACCGTTCTCTCAAGCTCTTCTATAGAAATATCCCCCATGATGCATTCATTCATCTCCATAGTAACCAGAGAAGGGATACAAGATAGAACTTGAGCCTCCTCCTTAGAAACCCCCTGCGAATCCTCCCTAAATAAGGCAACAAAGTACTGCATGGCTTCACATGAAATATCCTTGAAAGAGGATAGATGCTCACCAGTGTCATTCACCAAAACAGAAATTAAATTCCCATGTCACTTGGCTTTGACCGAATTGAAGAAGAAGGCCGTATTTTTATCTCCCTCCTGAAGCCATTCAACCCTTGCCTTGTGTTTCCAATATATTTCCTCCCGCAGTTCACACTCCTCCAACACTTTCCATGCCCTGGCCTCCTCTTGAAGTAAATCAGCAGTCACACCTTCCTCCCTGATCACTCTTGTAATGCTATCCAACTCCACCTATGCAGCAACCTTTGCATGGAAAATGTTCCCAAAGCACTGCCGATTCCAATGCTTAAGCTGATATTTAATAAATTGGAGAAGCTTAGCAAAAGTGTACATTACTATACCATAAGCGGGTCTACCCTTTCTCCACCATTCAGCCACATAGTCATGAAGATAGGGTTCATGAAGCCACATAATCTGGAACTTAAAAGGGGGTGACCGAGGCACATGAACTGAAGAAACTACAAGCTTGATAGGCTAATGGTCAAACCTCCTCCAATCCAAAATTTCTGAGCTAGAAGACCATAATCCACCAACCCAAAAATAGGAAACCAAGAACCGGTCAAGTCTTTCAGAGATGCAATTATCCCCAATCCTTCGATTATTCCAAGTGAATAAAGCATTATTAGGCTTGACATCAACAAGATTCAAAGCAGAGATATTATCCTAAAGAAGCATCACAGAAGGCTCCAACCTAGCAATAACCCCCTGCTTTTCAGCTAGCTCAAAAATAGCATTAAAGTCCCCAGCCATAATCCATGGATGAAAAGGCACCATGCTCCGAACAAATCCAATATGAGACCACATAATTTGCTTACCTTGAAACTCGATAGGTGCATAGATATTAGAGAGGAGGATAGACTCCCCAGTCTCAAAACAGGAAGCGATCATCGAGATAGAAGACTTGCTGGCCATCCACCAGAGAGGGCGGATCCTCCGAGGATTCCAAAGGCAAGCCACTCCACCCACAGACCCTTGATCACCAACACACTAACATTCGCCACTGCCCACAACTTAGGGGATAAACCAAGCATGCATTCCACAAATAACTTAGTCTTCTGTAGGAACAAAACATCAAGAGATTGACTTCTAACCAACTCACGAAAAGCCTTTTGTCTAGGGTCGCTGTTTAGGCCCCTTACATTCCATGAAAGAACAATCATTTCAAAGAGCTCGAGAAGTGTGAATCCAAAGTCTTAACCGACCCTAACTCCACCAAAGTTTCCCCAGCTAACTTAATCTTTTCCATATCCTTCTTCCTGCCAAGCTTTGAGGATTTCTCCCCCAACCCTTTTTTAATATCCTTTTGATGAAGACCCAAAGGAGAAGGAGAAGACCTGATATTCCTCACTACATCTACTCCTGTATGTAAAGCCACAATAGGACCATCTCCCCCATCCTTCTTCATTTTCATAGTAGGAGCTGACTCCACCTGGACATCCATTTGAAGGTCGGTCACCATTTGCAAAGCACCAATAACTTGTGCATCCTGAGTATCCCCAAATAGAGAACCCTCCTACCCAGAACACACAATACCTTGATCCAAATTCACCAAACCCGGGTTCACTTCTTGCTGACCCAGATCATCCAAAACCTCAAATCTATTGAAAGAGTCTTCATCTTGTCTTTCCTTCAAGGTCCTCTTTTGGCCTCGATTTCTGTTATGATTCTTAACAGGGGTGAAGCCATCAGAACCATCCCCATCCCCAGGAATGGGGTTCTTTCCCTTATCCTCCCTAGGTGGGTTGCGGGTAGGCTGAGAAATTGGAGGCTCTACAGGCCTAGCCCTTGGACATCTTCGTTGCAAGTGACCATATTCATGGCATAGACGACATCGTAATGGAAGCGTTTCATAGTCCAATGACTGTACCCAAGAGTAAGGACCCGCAAACATATCCAAAGAATCTGGTAAAGGTTTACTAAGATCAATTTCCACACAAATGCGAGCAAAAGTTATTACCTTTTTAAACTAAGTCTGTAGTGAGGAACCAACCGACTTCCCAAGCATCAACCCCAACAGATGTAAAACATCATCCCGCCAGCATTCCACAGGAAACCGTGGAAGCTGAACCCACACCGGGACACGAGTTGGAAGCTCCTGAATAGGGTTAAAACCAGCATGCCACGGTTTAAGAAATAGACCAACCTGATTATAAAAATAGGGGCCTCCTTCGAAGACCTTATTTTGACCCGCCATGTAGTCAAAGGTAACCATGAAATAATTATTTTCCAGAAGCTTTATATCCATCTCACCCTCCGGCATCCAAGTCCGTCGGGCCCAGGACTCCAAAAATTGCATCGATATCCTCATACCCAAAAACTTACAATAAAAAGAGTGCCTTGAATAATATTCAATATCCTCCACAACCATTTCCAAAGGAATAACCAGTTTCGGCCTCTCCTTGCAATGTTCCAAGCAACCATTCATTTTCGTGATCCGAGCTCCACTAGACGAGCCCACTCCATCTAGCCCCGATTCCGACACGAACAAATTATTATTGAAGACTTTCAAAGCGTGTTGAGGAGACTTCGCACCAAGCACTGAACGAAAGTCCATTATAGGGTTAGCACCCGAGGTCTCCTCGGGAGACATAATACCCAACTTACAGCGAGCATGCAAAACCCCCGAGAAATAAAAATCCAAAACAAGGGTTTCAAAGCCCCACCCAAAGCTCACCACTATCTGTTGGAAAAAGAACAGGAAGCACCACTGATAAGAGGCCTCACAAAAACCAGGCACCAAAGGCCCACTCCGCACTGCACACCTGTGGCTCGCAACGACACCTCACTCGCTGATCAACGCCAAAGAATTTCCCACACATAGGAAAAAAATGGATAGAATCCACCGTAGTAGCCACACACAACTCCTCACCCCCAAACGCAGACAACAACCCCCCTCCCAAGCACAAATCCAAGCATGAACAGGAATCGAGCTAGGGCACGAACGCCCTAGCTCGGCAGACTGCAGATGAACGCCATCCTCCAAAACCTAAGATCCAAGTTGTTCAAATTCTGGAGGATTTTAAGCAAAAAATAAAAATAAAAATAAATTAAAATTAAAATAAAAAAATAAAAATAAAAATAAAAATAAATTAAAAATTAAAAAATTAAAAATTAAAAAATTAAAAAAAATTAAAAAAATAAAAAATAAAAATTAAAAAATTAAAAAAATAAAAAATAAAAAATAAAAAAATCTCCATATGTTTATTGTTAATAGCTAAGGAACTCATGAATTTAGATAAAAATATTTGTTTCTTTAAATGTTGATATAGTCACAAATAGAGAATCTAATGAAAGATTTATGTAATATTTGAACTACGTTCCCCCAAATAAAACATTTGAATGATTTATTTTCTACTTAAAATGTCACAAAAGGGTGTGTGTGTGATAGATCTTCCCATTATTAATAATGACAAGCTCACTAGGGCACTATTACAAATTTAATTTTCCAAGGGTAAATATCTTCCCATCACAACCATGTGTTCCATAATGTTACTTCTCTAACTATTGGTGATGCAAGTATGACTTGTAATTTAGGGGGCTTCCATTCCACTTGTCTCCTTTAGGGAAGAGGGAAGATCTTCATATCAAATTTTTTGGGCATGTGGAAAATGAAACTCCATTCAAAAGAGTTTGCTTCATCCTAAAGAGTGTTCCTTCTCAATAAAACCAAGGGTTCCACATAGTTTTGAAGTGGTAGACTATGGGAACAATATCTTAGACTTAGCCAATTTATAGATCACATGTTTTGTGTGAAGGATTCAAGCCTATGAATCTTGATACTCTATAATAGTAGCAAACAAACTATCTAAATTTGTGTTTATATTTTCTACTAAGGTGTCTTCTATTATGACTAAGCCAAGCCTATAAAAACTTCGCATCATTAACCTAGACTCTTCCACAATGTTCTTGTAGTGGCTCTTCATATGCTTGAAATTTTCATTTTATTTCTTCTCCCAATATATTGTGTTCAAACTAATACAAATTCTAGGGTATATTTGTAGAATTATGCTAAACTTAGCCTTCTAGGGCTTACACCCTCAAACCTAGCAATTCACTTTCTCATGGGTTTGTTATTTTATTTGTATTTCCTTCTTGACTTTTCTAGCTTATTACATATTTTAATTCATTTCTTCAAGGCCTTCATAAATGTTAATTCACCACCCCCTTAGTCCTAGCTATCTAGGATTGGACTTTTTATTCGCATGTGTTATTAAAACACTTAAATCCATTCTTATATGTCCACTATCTAGTGGTTCCCACCATGGTCTTAGCTATCATCCACATGTCAAGTTTTCATTGTGTCACACTTCTTTAGTCCATCATGGTTTTAAAGTCTGCAAGCTTTGAAAAATTGCGGTCACACACTCTTGTGACATGTGACACTAGCATGCCAATTTCTTATTGTGTCACATGGCTTCTTTAAATTAGAATTTATTACTAGCAAGACCACCTAAAGATCATGTTCTAGTGCTATGCTGACGTGTTTCCTCCACTAACGTAAGTGGGCCCATTCTCATAGAGGTTTATAGGTGGTGTGATGTTATTGTGTCACATGACCATAATGATATGATGTTGTGTGTCCTCGAGAGGTTATTTTAGGTTATGGCTCTTGGCCCCACCAATCAAAAAAGGAAGAATTCTTATTAGATCACATCCTCTTGTTTTGTTAGGGGCTCATGTGTTGTTTTTGGGTCCTTTAGGCTTCTTTGGCCTCATGGATGTCATTAAAATATTTCATTTCATTTCATCCCTGCAAAGGTGACTTGGAGTTGTGTGTCAACTCTCTATTGAATCACAAATTTTATTCACATTGCAACTTCACTAAAGGGAATTCAAATGGTATTTGTGATGAGCGAGAGAAATGTGATGGTCATTGATCATTTGCGTTAAATAAAATCTATAGTTTGAATTAAAAATTCAACAAACAGGTAGTTACAAACACTCCTTGCACTCGTGTTCACCTTTTCTTGAATGCAATAATAAATTTATACCACAATAATAAAGGATTTTGATCAAGGGAAATTAAATTCATTAGCTTCCAATTAATCATTGCGTAGAGTAAATATGAGAATTCAAGGCGTTCTAAAGAGCTTGTAGGAACAAATTAGGGTTTCAAACAACCAATCATGGGTAAGTCAAAATTTTCTCATAGAAATATTGAAATTTTTATTCATATTATAAAGAAGTATTGCTAGGCTTGTAAAATTGTTTCTAAAAAATTGCTAAGATGTGAGTCCTAGAATATTTTCAAAATTTGTAAAAATCTAGTTGTCCTAGAAAACCCTAAAATAAGTCTATATGGAAAGTAAAGGTGCGGAAACACCTTCCTAATGCTAATTCTAAGAGGAATAGTGGAGACTACAGGTTCAAAAACAATTACAATTCATTAAAATTGCACATTACTAGAAACAAAATAGACAATTAAAGAATACACAAAATTGGACACCAGTATTTAATGTGGGAAAACCCTTACGAGAGAAAAACCCACCAAACCAAGAAAAAAAATTGTATTACAGTAAATAAAAATTACATACAAAGTTGCAGTTCCCCTTTGCAAATATAAATTTCACAACAACAACATTTCCCTGATCAACCTTGTACAAATCAAATCCTAATTACAATTCTATGAGTCACTATTACAATGCTTATACATCATACAATGAAGAAAAAAAACTGTCAAAATGTTCTGAAGCTTTCATTGCTCTCACAAAGACCTTTTGATCTCCAAGAATTTCTATCCAAACCAATTTAGTTCGTTCAATTGTCAAGGAAGTCCAACCATCGACCATTCTAAATTTCAGGGATTACATTATCCCACATTTTTGGATGATAGAAATGGTCAATAGTTTAAATCCAAAATCCCAATGACTTTACGTGTCCATGAGTTAGCCTTTTGTTATTTACCCATTTGAACATCTATGGCCTCAATACACCCATCAACATAGCTCCACCGATATGAAAACCCATCAGTATAGGTCCCTTATTCGATATAGTATTTCCACTTTCTTTCAACTTGCTAAGTTACATCGACATAACCTCAAAATTATCAATAAGATCAATATGGAAATTGAACTCTCTATCAATGTAACATCTTTGGGTTACACCGATGTTCAATAGCCATTGACAAGACCACTAAAATCTATATAACATTATCAGGTCCAACCGAAGGCCAATTTTACCCTGATGCCACTAAGATCGGCAAGAGTCTCCCCAATGGAACACTTTGGCTAGACTTCCATCCTTGACGAGAATTAGAAGACTCGCGCTAATATTACAAGGCTAAACACCGATGAATTTCCTTAGATCAGCAAGAGTCTCCCCAACATAACACTTTGGCCAGACTTCTAACATTGATGAGAGATAGAACTCTCGCACCGATCATTTAGGTCACACCAACAATGATTGTCAACAATACCGACCACATATCCCACCGATATTTCTCTTTCAGGAGGTTTAGGTTAGAAGATTGAGGCACATGATTCCAAAAAACTCCCACTTGATGAAGATTTTCTAACACCTCCAGAGCATTCAAGAACTACTGAGATTCATGGGCTCCAAGGCTCATCGAACTAGTAGACCACTTGTACTTGTCTATGCTCATTGGTTTTGTCAATGCATCTACAAAATTTTCTAGAGTATCCAATTTTTCTAAACAAACCTTTCCATCCTCCACCACATCTCGTACAAAGTGATACTGCACATCAATATGTTTCATCCTAGCATGGAAAGTTGGTTTTTTTACAAAAAAAAAATAGCGCTTTGACTATCGAAAGAAATTTTAATTTTCCCTACAATGAACCTAATATCAAAACACAAATTTCTAAACCAAACATTTTCTTTGAAGGCATGAGTTTCTGCCATGTACTCTACTTCAATAGTGGATAAAGTGACTACAGCCTACTGCTTACTCATCCAACTAACTGCACCACCATTTTACTTGAAAATATATCCACTTGTGGACCTTCTACTCCCAATATCCCCTACCTAATTAGAATCCACATAACCTTGAACGCTGAGTGATCTCTTTGAACTAACCAAGTTGCAATGATAGCACAAAGCATACTAAGAGGTACCTTTTAAATATATAAAATCTCTTTTCATAACATCCCAATGTAGCCTTCCTGGATTCGCCATAAACCAGCTAAGAACTCCCACTACTTGGGAAATGTTTGGCCTTTTACAGACCATTGCATACATTAAACTGCCAACTACACTTGCATAAGGCACTTTGGTCATGTCCTCCATCTCAGTAGGATATTTTGGATAATCTTCAACAAATAGCTTTGCTCCCTGCAAAACTAGAACAATTAGCTGCTTGCAACCGTTCATACAAAATCTCTCTAGAATAATGTTAATATACTTACTCTAGCCCAGCCAAAGCTTTCTATTTTTTTGTCCTTGGATATTTCCATCCCCAAAATGTACCTTGCTGCACCAAGATCCTTCGTTTCAAACTTTGCAGACAACTGAGATTTTAGACTAGAAATCATAGTCTTACTATTTCCTATGAACAACATATCATCAACATATAGGGAAATAATAAGAATACGATCATTTTTAGTTTTGAAATACACACAATGATCTGATTTCAATCCTAAAAATCTCAATGACAAAAAAAATGTGTCAAATTTTTGGTACCACATTCTAGGCGACTATTTCAAACCATACACATATTTCTTTAACTTGCAAACTAGATTTTCTTTATCTTTTTCCACAAAATGCTCAGGCTAGGACATATAGATTTCTTCTTCAATATCTCCATGAAGAAACACTATCTTCACATCCATTTATTCAATTTCTAACTCATACGCTACTACAAGTGACAAAAGAAATCTGATAGATGTCAGCTTAGCTACAGAAGAAAATATTTCTCCATAATCAATTCCCTCTACCTGGGAATATCCCTTTGCAACCAAACTCACTTTATGTTTTTCAACAATGCCAACTAGACTGTTTTTCTTTTTAAATAGCCATTTACAACCAACATATTTCCTACCTTCAAGCAAGGGCACCAAACTCTGAGTTTCATTCTTCTCTAATTATGCCATTTCTTCCTTCATGGCTTCCAACCAAGAGTTTGAGTCAAGCATTCCAATTGCCTCTTTTACAGTCCTAGGCTCATTTGTGCTAGTAATTAAGGCATAAGAATAGTTTGCATCCAACATGGAAAAACCATACCTTTCAGGTTGTCGCTTCTCACATGTAGACCTTCTCATAGATTGAGATTGAGGTTGTGGTTCTTCTTCAGAACTCTCAGAGCTGCTTGAACTCTCCTCAGATTCAAGTACATTGTCAATTTTTTGTTCCTCTTTTTCAAGTGTTAGAGGAATCTCAACAACGTCATTTTCCTCCTTGAATTCCTTCATCCCTAACTACAAATCCATTGAAGAAGGTTTCATCTCACGAAAAATAACACTTCTACTGTACACAACATTTTCAATCACAGGATTCCAAAGCTTGTATCGTTTCAAACCAATATCATAGTCAATGAAGATACACTTAACATCTTTGTTCTCCAATTTAAATATTTTTATATTACACATAAGAATATGCCTCATAGCCAAAGACTTGAATATGTCTTAGAGAGGGCTTCTTACCAGACCAAGCTTCCATAGGAATTTTTTTCAAAAAGTGCTAAAGAGGGAGATCAATTTACCAAGTAACATGTTGTAGCCATAGCCTTAGCCTAGAAATTCTACTCCAGACCAACATTTCTCAACATACTTCTTGCTTTCTCCATCATCGTCCTCTTCAACCTTTCAAGAACTCCATTTTTTTTTGGAGTGTAAGGTGCTGTCTTCTGACTTTTGATACCATGGTCCTTACAGTACAAATCAAACTCACTACCATTGTCTATGCTCAAGCATTTTATTTTCTTTCCATTATGATTTTCAACCATATTCTTAAACTCTTTAAACCAACTAGACACTTCTGATTTACTTTTCAAAAAATATACAAATGCCCTTCTCGAATAATCATCAATGAAAGATACATAATATTTTGAATTCAACAATGAAGGAACATTTACCGGACCAAAAACATCAAAGTGAATATAATCCAAAACACTACAAGATTTGTGAGGACTAGACTAAAATAAACACGATGATGTTTTTCATATATACAATGTTCACAAAATTCAAATTCTAGGTTACAATCACCAAGCCCCTCAACCAGGTTTTTATTTTTCAAGTCTTTTAAACCTTTCTCATGAATGTGACTAAGCCTTTGATGCTAGAGCATAGTCTTCTCCACTAGAAGTTTAACTTCCAAAGAGTTTTCACTAACACGAATGTTTTCCTCCTCTTCATGAACAACTTTTTGTGACTTTTTAGAGACATTGTTACATTGAACAACAAGTTTTTCCAACTTGTACAAAGTATCAATTCAAGCACCCCTAGCCAACACCATTGAGCCTCTAGTCATTTTGGATCCATTGCTTGAGAACAAGACTTGCACTCCAACATCATTCAACTTGCTTACAAAATATAAATTCTAAGTCAAACCTAGTATATACATTATGCCATCAATTCCTTTGATTCTTCCATTAGGGAATTGAATTCTAACTCTTCCACGACAAACTATTTCCAGAGATGAATTTCTTGCCAAATAAACCTTTCCACCATCATATTTTTCATAATTTGTGAACCAGTCTCTATGAGATGTGATGTGGAAAGATGCTCCAGAATCAATCATCCAGACATCATCTAATACCTGAGTTGCCAAGGCTGCATTAAAGGCATCTACATCGCTCTAAGAAGAATCATTGTTTGAAGAGTTGTTTTTGTTCTTCTTTTTCTCCTCTTTACAATTCTTATGGACATGGCCAGGCTTCCACAGTTCTAGCATTTCACCTTGGACTTCTTTCCAGGAGACTTTGATCTCCCTCCTGATTTCGATTTGGGCTTCTTAGCCTTCTTCTTACCTTTTTCTTTCGATCTGCCACAAACAAGAGCCTCCTTTGCCATCTCAAAAAAATTTCTTCTCATTTCTTCTGATAACAAAGAAGCAACCACATCTTCCATCTTGATTTTTGTTTTTGTGCTCCCAATCGCCATCACTAAATGATCCCAAGTGTCAGGAAAAGAACATAATAGAAGCATACAACAATCTTCATCATCAATTTTCACACTCACAGATGTTAACTGAGAAATCATCATGTTAAATGTATTCAAGTGATCAGAAACAAACACTCCTTCCTCCATCTTTAAGGAATAAAATTTCTTCCTTAAGAACAACTTATTCACCAAGGACTTGTCCTGATAAATTTCTCCAAGCCTCTTCCACAAAGAATATGCAAATTTATCTTCATGAACGTTCAGGAGAATATAGTCTACTAAACAAAACCTTATTAGCCCTTTTTCTTTTTGATCTACTAGATCTCATTATTCTTGCTTCATGCTAGAAGGTTTTGTTCCAAAAACAAAAACCCAAAGATCACGATCCACTAACAGATCTCCATTTTAAGTTTCCACAACTCAAAATTGTTGCCATTGAACTTTTCAATTTCTAGTCTTCTAGATGTTCTTGCCATTTTAATCTGCAATTTCAATTACAAGACCTCTACAAGACTCCCACTTCAGAATTGACACAAAAAACCAACCCTACTCACAAGGATAACACAAGTGGCTAGGCTCTGATACCATTTGTAAGGAAAGAAAAGGTGTGGAAATTCCTTCCTAATGCTAATTCTAAGAGGAATAGTACAAAATACAAGTTCAAAAACAATTACAGTTCATTAAAATTGCACATTACTAGAAACATAATAGACAGTTAAAGCATACACAAAATTGGACACTAGTATTTAACATGGGAAAACCCTTATGGGAGAAAAACCCACCACACCAAGAAAAACACTTTGTATTATAGTAAATGACAATTACATACAAAGTTCCAGTTCTTTTTTGCAAATATCAATTTCACAATAGCAACATTTCCTTGATCAACCTTGTACAAATTAAATCTTGATTATAGTTCTATGACTCACTATTGCAATGCTTATACATCATACAATGAAGAACACAAACTATCAAAATGTTTTGAACCTTTCACTGTTCTCACAAAGATCTTTTGATCTCCAAGAATCTTTGTCCAAACCTATTCAGTTCGTTCAACTATCAAGGAAGTCCAACTGCCAACAATTTTGAATTTTTTGGATTACATTATCCCACATTTTTGCATGATTGAAATGGTTAATAGTTTAAATCTAAAATCCTAATGACTTTACGTGTCCATGAGCTATCCTTTTTTTATTTACCCATTCAAACATTTGTGGCCTCAATACACCCATCGACATAGCTCCACCTCTATGAAAACCCATCAGAATAGGTCCCTTCTTTGACATAGTATTTCCACGTTCTTCCAACTTGCTAAGTTACACTGATAGAAAAATCATCAGAATAACTATAGTTAGGTTACATCGAACTGATAAATAAGATCAATATGGAAATTGAAATCTTTATCAATGTAACATCCTTAGGTTACATCGATGTTCAATAGCTATCGACAAGACCACTGAAATCAATATAACATTCTCAGGTCCAACCAAAGGCCAATGTTGCCTTCATGCCAGTGAGATCAGAAAGAGTCTCCCACATAGAACACTTCAACTAGACTTCCATCATTGATGAGAGTTAGAAAAGTCACATCGATAGTACAAGGTCACACTGATGACTTTTGCTCGGATCAACAAGACTCTCCCCGATGGAAAACTCCAGCCAAAATTCTAACATCAATGAGAGATCAAACACTCGCACTGATATTTTAGGTCACACTGATAGCTATCATCGGCAAGACTGACCACATGTCTCACTGATCTTGCTCTTTCAGGAGGTTCAGGTCAGAAGTTTGAGGCACATGTTTCCAATAGAGTCAATCCTCTAATCAACCTAATAAAATGAAATGAGGCCTAGAGGACATTCTAGCCTAATTACCAAGCCCATCCAAGAGGGAAAATCATGCCCAGGGAACTAGAATAATTTCAGATAGGTTAATTGACAAGGTTGATAGCATAAGATATGCAACACTTCTTGTGTAAGAGTGGGAATTATTTGAATATTATTATAGGAGTATTAATGTTGGTTTTCTTGTCTAAAACATATGGAACCTAGATTTAGGAAGGTCGGTAGTTCCAAATGTGTTCATTAATGTGGAATTATTCAAAGTAGTGGCTAAAATATATGATGAAGGGTCAAGAACAATCTTGAGTGATTCACGAAAAATTCAAATGAGCTTGGGCAAATTATATATCTATGAGGTGTTTGACTTAAACAAGTCTTCCAATATTCTTATTGACTTCATATCATTGTGAAAAGAGTATGGGAGAGATAAACACAACTACATAATCTTTTGGCTCCCACATCATAGGGTTAAAGGTCCCAACTAAAGCCTATTAAAAAATTTCAAGGCATGAGGTTGAGCCATTTGATGTAGACTTATTTGAGGAATATTTCATTAAAATGTATTTTGCTCTTTCCCAAGTATTAGGAGTGGATGTAAAAGCACAAATGTTAGTGCATTTTATGATGGTGGAAAAAAACATACAACACAAGGATTTGACTATAAGCTTTCATTATGCTTCTTTCATTTCAGATGATATTCATAAGGATTTGGTGACCACTAAGAAGGATAATAGAATAATATGCTCCATGTGTACTCCTTGTTATGTCATATGTTATTACATAGCTGACAAAATAATTGGAATCCAACAATGTAGCTAAAATTTTATGATGCTCAAGGAGATCCATTACCAGTTCAAGGGTGGACCCACATATGGGACATGCATTTCTAGACCTCTAATTATGTGATAATTGAAGAAATTTTTGTTCAAGTAGTCATGAAGAACCTAGGATTCTAGGTTGACAGATTTTCTAATGAAGTGAAAATGTTTTTAAGGCCTAAGGACTTGGATCTAGCAAAGGGAATTGACCAAAATTGAGGAGATTGGTTCTTGCATATAACTACTACTATCATCAGAGTATATGGTGTTCCTATAAAGCCACATGTTCTACCCAGAAGTGTTCCTGATAGGATTTCTTTCATTGAGGTTATGTGGCAAATAAATGAGTCTGATAAGTACCATTTTTGGTCACATAAGAAGGGGTCCTTGCTACCATTCTCCTTAATTTTATTTTATTTTCAAACCACATCAAAATAAGGATTAGAATTGCTATATCCTCTATTGCAAGTGTATAGAATGAAAGTGGATGTTCATAGGGATTATGACCTATAACATTTCATTGATCAAGTAAGGGTAAAAAAAAAGAGGTCAAACTTATCCTACAAGTTTGATATAGTGGAGGACGTGAATTTTGATAAGGTGAAGCATGTGATTAGAAATTGTAGCACAAATAAAGAATTAAAGGTGAGAAAATAAAATTGGCACGAAATAATGAAAGTAGAGAAACAAAGAAAGCAACTCAACCCCAAATACTAGGGAGCATTCAGGGAGATATATCATCCTATTGTTCGGATACAAACCATGCTAAGAAATTTTGCCACATTAGCTCTTGGAGGCTCTTTTCCCATTCAAAGTAAAATCATAGTACCACAAGAAGAAACGGTAGACCAAATTATACCCCAAATGGATGTGCCAAAAAAATAAACTTCTCCTCAAGTGGTTTTAAAACCTTGGTTGATTATTCAATTGATTATATAGAGATGAAGGAAATGAGAGAAAATGCATTAAAAATTGAGTAGTTGAATCAATTTTTCTCCTCCCCACCTAGGGTTCACATTGAAGAGGCCCCATAGAGTAGAAAAATGATAAATATTAAAATTGGGGTAGATGTAGTAAATGATATCAGAACCCTAGCCTGCACATAATTTATTTCTAATTCAATAGATTTGTTAAATATAAAGAATTTAAGGATTTTTTGATGAAAAATCAAATCAATAAATTAATTAGGGGAATTATTAATGAAAAAAAAACTATTTCATCTCAAGATAATGAGGAGATGACCAGAAAATATTTTTAAAATGTTGATTCTTACATCAACAAAATAACTCTTGAGGAGGCAAGAAAAATAGTCCAAGACAATGGGTGCTTGTTGCTACCAAACTAGGACATTGCTTCTATTATTGCTCTGGATACAATAGGAAGATAAGAAATAGATCAATATGTGTTGAAATTAGAATCACACACACATGATCTATATTTTGGACTAGGATTTAGCACCAAACATGAAAATATATCAATATGGGTAGTAGCTACAAAAACTTAAAAACCTTAGGTTCCTAGTAATTTTAGTGAGCTCATTGGAAAATTTATTGTTAGGATGCTTGTTCGCACCACTACTCCACAAGCATCATCCCTAGTGGTCAATACAATCATTTTTAGTGAAGCTACAATAAAGAAGTTGCAAGATAGTTACAATAAATTGGAGAAAAATCACATTAAGCTTTTGAAAGAATATAAATAATTATTTTCATAGATGCCTCCTCCATAAAGTAACATTACCCTTTCCATTACACCCCAATTAGAATTAGGTGACACATCAAGCCAAGTCATGGAAGTATTATCATCAAGAATACATGAATTGAAGGAATAACTAGCTCAAAGCAAGGATGTAGAAAAATTAGTCAAAGAAAGAGATAGGAAGAGGATAATTAACATGGTAGATGGCTTGCTTGATCATACAATTTCCTGTATATTGCATATAATAGATGATACTTGGGTAGGGTACAATAATCTAAGGAATTCATACATCAAATATATGAAGTAGGATGCCAGTATGAAGGAAAATTTGAGTGTATGGATTCCTAGAACAACAATAATGATAAATTCACACAAGTTGACAAGGTTTGATTCCAATGCACCTAAGGAGGTAGCAGGTACATGTGATGTGTTAGAATTACTTGGAGATATTTCAACTTATCAATAAAATTTGAAACTACAATCAAAGGGAAAGTTGAAATCCTTTGAGGTATTAGAGGATAAGTTAGTGCCCAAAATTTTGAATATGAATGGAATCATCAAACCTTTTGATCAATGAAAAGTGGAATTCAACACCATTTTTTCCATCATTATGTTCCTTCATTTTTGCTAGTGGTGAGGTAGATCCAACCTTATTAAATAGTACCATGGATGATATTATAAAATTGGAATTAAGCTTGGGAAATTTTAATAAGGAGACCAAAGCAGTTTTTGATGCAAGATATAATTCCCATATTAATAAAATTGCTAAGTTTCTTGAATTTAATTGGCCATCAAATGAGACCTATGCTTCCTGGGTAGAAAAGTATCAAGAATAATTCATATTGCCAGCTCGGTAGGGTCAACATTTTTTTCTTCATCAATTTTCTCTAAGGTTATAAGTGGTTGCAAAGGTGTCAACCTTATACTTTTGTCTTCATCAACATGTTCATGGAATTTTTTTTCTTCAACAACTTCAAGATTTTCTTTATGTTCTTTGAGGATGAAATGTAGAAAAAGGGAATCCTTAAGTTTTAATGTCCAAAACCTAAGGTTAATTCCATCATTTTCTAGGATCTCATTAGGATACAAATCCACAGGGCAATTACATTGACTTGTGACCATAAAGGTGAGTCAACCAGACTTGGATTTTTTCCTTTTGAGTTTTGGAAATTTATTGGAATTAAATTACCTTGAATAACCATGTTAAACTATGTTCCCTAGACTAAAAATGCAAGAGTCTGAAAACTAGAAAATTGTAATAGAAATTTCAACTATATATATGACAAAAGCACGGTTCTATGCACCTATCTTGCAAATTTGGGGTTGAAAATGGAGGACACGAATGCCTAGGGTTTGAGTGTCCTTGTATAATTTTTTAGATCCATTTTTTTAGGGTTCACTGATGCCGGATATGAGCTTTGAATTAAATCTTACAAATCTATCAAAATTGTTGAACACACCTAGATATTGAGAGGGCAGTGAATAGGTATCTTCAAAAACTTAAACCCTTCTAGATCATAAACCCCTCAACATTATACAAATTCAAACTCTTAGCAAGATCAACAACTCATTCGAAAATCGTAAACAATTAATATAATCAAAGATAAGGAAATTAACACACATACACAAGATAACACCAAATTTACATGAACAACCCAAGAAGGGAAAAAATATAGAGATAAATATCTCAATATAGAAGCTTAGCGCTTGCCAAAAATACAATTATAAGGCTCGCTACCTATGGATTTGTAGACTAAGGCACACAACCTTAGGGAAAGATACAAGGGACTTGTAGTATTGATGTACACAACCCCAATGCAATATAAAAATTACAAGGACTTGATGAGATTCACTATCTCAAAGTAGGATACATGAAGGATTAGGAATTACAACATATGTCAACAATACACTCTAGTAACTGAGGTGTTAAAGCTCATTTCTCTTCTCTTTTTTGTACCTCACTAATTCATTCCATTCTTTCACATCACCACCTCCACTCACATCTTGCAACTAAAATTTTCTTGCATTTATATCCTTTGAAATATCTCAAAACATTAATTAGGTTGTCTAGAAAGAATATAAATAATGATTTCACCAAGTTGGCCACAAAAACATAGTGCGGTCCTATCCAAAAGATATAGAGGACCAAAAATAATATTATTACATCTTCCAATGTAATCCAACTAACACATACGCTACTGCACATCAACCCAAGTTGGTAACAAGGAAACATGTAGCACATAACTAGTGGACCCAAAAATATACTTTTCAACTAAATTCACTCAATACAACTCACAACAAGATAGATCAGGACCCAAATACATCCTAACACAATCTCAAATGTTGGCACTAACCCCCAATCACATAGCATAAGCAAGAACTGTTGGCTAGACATCCATAAATCTCCCAAAAAACTAACTCAAAACAATATGCGACACCAAAGAGATCAAACTTATAGTGCAAAAAAAATAGAGGTGTTCTATAAACTCCCAACAACACTTCTAGATACTTAATTCACACTGTCATGCCACAAATATCCACTGCAACCCAAAAAATATAGAATACTTCATCCTAGAAATGCATAAGATGCCACCAAGAGATAGAAAACTAAAAAAAAACTTGAAAAAATATTATCACATGAAAAATAAACTAAGACATTGCACAAGAACTGAGATCATGTCCACCAAGCCGCATGAGTAGAAATATCAATGCAGATAAATATGAAACATTTTTTTCACCAGTCAAGACAACCAACAAAACTGTCAATTACACTATAAATACTAGAAACCTCCTTGACAACACTGGTTAGGCTCACTACAGGTAAGGCTCATTGACCAACTTTTGCAGCCAAAAGTAAAAAGGCTCACTGCGAGAATAAAAGGTCTCGCTACCAAAAGAATGATGAAATGGAATCCACTGCTGAAAAATAACTATCACCAAAAGTCACACTAGAAGAACCTCATTGTCTGTTGCCTCTAGTCATATACTTTCACATACTTCACAATATCTAGATTTTTGGATTTTCATTCACCACAATTGCTTTTATCAAACATAATCAACTTTTACTCATACCATTCCATTCCTTCATAATCCCCTAAGTTGGCTAAACACAGTTTGAATTAGGTCACCACAAAAAAAATTCATGATGGAAAGGAATGAAACATGGACCATACAAAACCTCCTCACTCAAATCAACATGCTACATATTAACTAGGATATCCATAATCAAATTATAGAATACACATTACAATACAAACACTATTCCGAGGCATGTTAACCAATTTCCAGATTGGTCCAAATCCATAGGAGTGTATCTCATTATGTTGCAAAATGAATGGGACTAGGAAAATCATGACCAAAGATAGATCATCACAACACAACATTTGGAGCACACCAATCCATATCACCAAAGCATCAAAACCGAACCTTAATCAATCAACCAAGATATGTTGACTTCAATGACAACCATTAATAACAATAATCAAAACATTACATTCCAACAATATCTCCCTTTGTCATTGATGGAAAAATTCATCAACAATAAACCAAACAACTCCATGTCAGCATCAACAACATCAAGGACCTTCTTTTCTTCTCCCCCTTTGATGTCAAAGATAAAGGGAAAAAAATCTCCTTGAAAAAAGCTTACTTCACTCCCCCTATGAGGAAGCTACCAAGAATTGATCCAAATAAAAGTGATCATATAATACCCTTGACCAATGCACACCCTGGTGGAAATTATTGTAGACTAGGAGGAGGCAGAACCCATAACTTTTGTCGGAGATACTTAAAAGTATCTTTTCTCAACAATTTTCTGAAAATGTCTACAATCTCCTCTTTTGTAGGTACCTACTCAAGTCTTATCTTATTTTCCAATACCTTCTCTCTCAAGAAGTGATATCTAATGGATATATGTTTTTTTTTCTAGAGTGTTGTACCAGATTCTTGGAAATGCTTATTGCACTGGTATTATCACACATAATTGAGATTGGTTCAACAAATGATATGCCAATGTCTTCTAATATTTTTTTCATCCACAATACCTGAGTGAAACATGAGGATGTTGCAATGTATTCAACTTCAACAGTAGATAAAGATACAAAATATTATTTCTTGTCTGACCAAGCAACCAACCGAGAACCAAGGAAATAAGCTCCACCACTTGTGATCCACTTGTTATCAACACACCCAGCCCAATCAACATTAGTATAAGTTTTCAAAGTGAAATATGAACCCTTTGGATACCATAACTTGATATCCTATGTACCCTTAAAAAATCTAAAGATCTTTTTTACTGCAACATTTGATTCCTTTGGTTCTTGCTGAAATCTAGCTACTAAACAAATAACATACATAATTTCTAGTCTGGTAGCAGTCAAATATAACAATCTTCCAATCATTGACCTATACATACTTGCATCAAATTTAGGTGAATCATCTTCTTAATTTTGTAAACTTACATTCGATAACAATAGGTGTACAAAACGGTTTGGAGTTCTCCAAGCCAAACTTCTTCAATAATTCTTTGGTATAATTGGACTAAGAGATGAAAATTCCTTGGTTGTTCTAATTTACTTGTAATTCAAGGAAGAAATTTAACTCACCTATTAGACACATTTTGAATTCCTTCTTCATTTCATCTATAAATTTTCTACACAAATCATCATTTCCTCCAAATATTATGTCATCAACATAAACCACAACAATCAACATTTGATCTAAGAAAGTTTTGTAGTATAAATTACCATCAGCAAATCCATTCTGAAATTATTGTCCAATCAAATACTTGTCTAATCTACCATACCATGCTCTAGGTGTCTGCTTCAATCTGTATAAATATTTATTCAACCTGAAAACAACATCTGGGTCATTTCTGGACTTCAATCCCTTTGGTTTCTCAATGTACACTTCTTCCTTTAGTTCTCCATTTAAGAATGCTAATTTTACATCCATTTGATAGACTTTGAAATCTTTAAAAGCTACAAAAGCTAAGAATACCTAGATCACTTCCATTTAGGCAATAGGGGCATATGTCTCTTCAAAATCAATACCTTTCATCTAAGTGTAACCTTTGCAAACTAATCTTGCCTTGTTTCTTATTAATTTTTTGTTTTCATCCATCTTGTTCTAGAATACCCACTTTGTTCCAATTACATTTTTGTATGCCAGTCTCGGAACAAGTTCCCAAGTCTAATTTTTCTCTATCTGATCAAGCTCTTCTTTCATTGCATGATTCTTCCACATTATTTGGCTCAGTTTCTGAGAGTAAACACAGTAATACTTGTTATTGAGTTTCTTTTCTTTTTATGATGATTCCTTTATTCTTATCTCCAATAATCTGATTTTCTGAGTGGTTTCTCTATACATACCTTAAGGTTTTATTTGGAGATTTCAAAGCATCCTTTGTCTCTTCTTCTTTCTTATCCTTCTTTTCTTTGTCATCTGAGCCATCTGATTCATATTCAATATGCTTGTCAGGATTTATTTAAACATCTTCATCCCTTTTCACATTCACACTTTCACCTATCTTGTCCCGTCTCTTGTTGTAACACCGGTATACTTTGCTTCTTGTAGAGTAAACCAAAAATATTCCTTCATCGGCTCTACTGTCAAACTTTATAAGACTGTCCTCATCTCTCCAGATGTAGCATTTACTTCCTAAAATTTTGAAGTACTTTACTATGGGATCTCTTCAATGTCGTAGCTCATATGATGTTTTTCCATACCTCCTCTAGAGCAGTACTCTATTAAGAGTGTAAAATATTGTGTGTATCGCTTCTCTCTAGTAGACCTCTGCTAAACTTGCTTCCTTGATCATTGTTCTAGCTACTTCTTGAACTATTTAGTTCATTTTTTCCACTACACCATTCTGTTGTGGTATTATAGGGGCACATAGTTGTCTTTTAATGTCGTATTTCTCACATAAATTGTTGAATTCATCAAAAGTAAACTCTCCTCTATCAGATCTTAAACACTTGATTCTCAACTCTTACCTTGAAAATTTTGATTTTTTCTAAAGCCTTTGATTTTTCTCTTAAAAATGTAACCCAAGTTAGTCTAGAATAATCATCTATTAAAAGCATGAAATATCTCTCACCTTGTAAGCTTCTTGTTCTGGTTGGACCACATAGGTCAATGTGTACTAGGTCTAACAATCTGGTAGATGATTATTCTTTTCCTCATAATGTTTCTCTAGTCTATTTTCCTTCTTGAAATCCTTTGTAGATTATGATGTCTGGTTCGGTCATTCTTGGCAAGTCTCTAATTGTTCTAGTTGAAATTATCCTACCAAATTGTCAAATTTGATGTGATACATCCTTTGGTGCCATATCCAACTATCATTACATTGAGATAATAAACATCTATTTGTACCTTCTTCCAGTTGATACATATTCCCACATCTTATTTTTCCTTTTTCAATAATAGTTTTGGAACTCTTCCATATCTCACAACCATCATCCTGAAATACAACATTATAGCCTTTCTCGCACATCTGTCCAACACTCAAAAGATTATAATATAAACCCTTCACATAGTAAACATTGTCAGTGTTATGTTCTCCATCAAAGGTAATAGAACCAATTCCAACAATCTATGTCATTTTATCATCTCCAAATCTAACAAAACCTCCATCATATTTTTCAAGCTTCACTAGTTTACTTTTATCACTGGTCATATGATTCAAACATCCATTATCAACCAACCATTCATCTCTATTTATTTTAACATATAATGCAGCTTCAGTGTTATCATTAGATTCTAAACAAATATTAGAGATATCAAATCTAGGTTCATCCTTTTCCACCAAAAACAAACAATCCTCTTGATCTAATTCATCATCTAAAATACTAGCATTTTCATTAACATAATAGGCCTTCTTATTGATTCTCTTAAACCTTTTTCTTGCTCCTTTTTTCAGAAACCTAGTTGCTAAATGGCCAATCTCTCCATATCTAAAATATTTAAAAGGTGACATACCTTTGTACTTTCCAATACCTTTCTTACGTTTTCTTGTGAAGTTTTCTTCCAACTCATCTGAACTTTCACTATTTGGATCTTCTTCTATTTTTGTGGCTTTGAAGGCTGTTTTAGATTTCTCCTTTTCTTTTCCAAATTTCCTCATCTCAAACACGGTCAAGGTGCCAAATAGTTACTCTCGATTGAATTTTCTTTGGATCGTAAACTTCCTCAATAGCTGAGATATTGTCACTGTAGCTCTCCAATAGGGTCATCAGAATCTTCTTCATAACATCTTCATCTATTAGAGTGCCTCCTTGATTTTTGAATTCATTTATTGCACTGTCAACTCTCCGAAAGTAGCTTGCTATATCTTCACCTTCTTCCATCCCCAATCTTTCATATCTACACTTAGTTTTCAAATTCTTTGATAATTTGACTATGATTTACTTCATATATTTCTTTCAAATTTTCCCAAACTTCATAAGCGGTGCTCAATGAAACAACTTTTGTTAACGTAGCCTTAGACAAAGTACTATAGATTGCATACCTTGCTTTTCCATTTTCTTCATAGGCTGAAATCTCATCCACAGTATTAGGACCATTTGTCAGTACAACATATTTTGTCTCAATAACTTTCTAAGTATTGTAGCCTAGAGAAATCAGGTAACCTCTCATTTGCACTTTCCATAAATTGTAGTCAGATCCATCAAAAATAGGGATTGTCAGTTTGTACACCATCGAATCTACCTCAAGCGGTTAAGATCTTCTTTGAGGAACCAAGGCTCTAATACCAATTGTTAAAAAATTTAAATAATTGAGAGGGAATGAATCAATTACCATAAAACAATTTTCTTGACTTTAATTAATCTAGAGCAATCTTAAATTAATCAGATAATAACTAAAATATATATGAACATGAAAGCACATAACACCACCATGCACAATGAACACAAAAATTTATGTGGAAACCCAAGATGGGGAAAACCATGAAGAATGCTAATTCTCAATTATAAAACACCGGTTAAGGTGATTTTTACAAGGGCTCACTACAAAAATGCTCACTACAGGTAAGGCTCACTACCCAACTATTACAACCAAAATTAAAAAGGCTCACTGCCAAAAGAAAAAGGCTCACTGCCAGAAGAATGATGAAATGAAACCCACCGCTGAAAATAACTATCACCAACAGCCACACCAGAAGAAACTCAATGTTTGTTTCCTCCAATTGTATACTTTCACATGCTTCACAATATCTGGATTTTTAGATTCGCATTAACCACACTTGCTTTCATTGAACAAAATCAACTTTTCCTTATATCATTCCATGCCTTCATAATCTCCTAAGTTGGAAAAACACAATTATAATTAGGTCACCACAAAACATTCTCATGGTGGAAAGGAATGAAACATGGACCATACAAAACTTTCTCCCTCAAATAAAAACACTACATATTAACCATGATATCTAGAACCAAAGAATAGAATATACATTTACAATGCAAACAAAGTTCTAGGGCATGTTAACCAATTTACAAATTGGTCCCGACCCATAAGAGTGTAGCTCATTATGTTGCAAAATGAATGGGACCAGTACAAGCACAACCAAAGATAGATCATCACAACATAACATCAAGAGCACACCAATTTGGATCACCAAATCATCAAAAATGAACCTTAATCAATTGACCAAGATATGTTGACATCAATGACAACCACTAATGACAACAATCAATATCATCACATTCCAACATTAGTAAAAATGGGAATCATATCGTACTTATAAGAAATGTCAATGATCTTTTCTTTTCTTTTTCTTTACATTTTAAATCAAGCTCATCTTGCCTCTTCCCATAAGAATTGTTACCCTTTGTTTAGTTGTAAATTCTTTGCTATAGACTTGGGCCAATGTGACCTTGTCAGCATCAAATAAGGAGAAGCCAATTTTCTCAAAAACATCTGATCTAATCTTATCTTCTTTTTCTATTGCCTCTTTTCTCCTCTCCATCAAAATGTTCCACACATCATTTGGAACCTCCTTTATGTTATCTATATTCACTTCAATGATGATGATGCACTTCATTATTGCTCAATTATGGTGGCTTTGTCTACCTCATTTGTATTTATGTATAAATCCATTATTTCTCCCAAAATTTCATGATGCAAAATACCTTTAAATAATGTGTCCAACTTCATTGGACTACGAGGTCTTTCTAGAGTTGTCTTCATATTCTTCTTCTTCTTGTACTCTAGATCATCTATTTTCTTATTTTCCTTCTTTTCTTTCATCTTCTTGTGCATGTATATTCCAAAGGTTTTTTTCCTTCTCAATTTCCTCTTCATCAGAGGTATCCACTATATCTATCCTTTGTTTCTTTGTGCCAATGCTTCTTCTCAAGATCAATGGGGCTCCTTCATCCTCTTCTTCTTCTTCAAATAGTACACTTAGGTTTTTCTCTCACATATTTCTACTTTCTTCTTTTTAATGTAGTGTTAGTAGTGGTGGATACCAAAGTAGCTTTATTTCTTTTCTCAAGCCTTGTGGCTTTCTCCACCTAAGGTTCTTCCAACCCCAGAGCACTAGTCTCCTTCATTTAAGTTTTGATGGCAGTGGATGACGATCTAAAGTGCTTTTAGATACTAGGGGGAGTGGTGGAAGTTCTTCCAGATCTTCTAGGTTTTGTGGACCCACTTTTTGTGCTTGCTTCTCCCTCTTCTATTGCCTTTTCCTCCCGCACTTGTTCTTCTATGAACCCCTTGATTTTTGCATACTCATTCACCATTTTCTCCACCTTTTTCTTTATCTCTAGCTTCTTCAACTCCATGTGAACTTCTATGGATTTCTCTTCATACATCCCATATATTTCTTGTATAGTATCTTTATGGATCTTCAACAATATATCAAAATAACCATTGACTTCATCTTCATTGGTTTCATAACAAAGTGGTAGAATCTGTTAGAGTAATAAGTTATTATGCTTAATTAATTATATCACACTGGTTAATTAATTAAGTCACTTATTCCTCTAGTTGCTTAAGCTAAACTTAGGCACATTAATAATTAATTATTAATTATTAAGTGTGCATATTTAGGGTTTCTTTATCTCCTTCATAAGGATTGATCTCTTTGTAATATTTGAGATTCTAATAATGCATTTTACACTTTGAGGTTTACGGATCTTCTCTGGTTCTGAATGTCTTTTGCATGTGAGAGGTGATCGCATGCAAGTGATCTTGGATTTTAACATGGTATTAGAACTCCAGACTTGCCACTTCCTATTCGTGATCTGAAGATATGGCTTCTCAGTGAATTTCAAGTGCAAGGGTTTCCACAGGCATCTTTTTTGCAAGATCTAGGGGTACGAATTTTTGGGACACTATGGGCTCAAACGGACGTCGCCATCGCATTTGCAGCGCCCCAAAACCCTAAAAATGCCTGTCAAATCATCCATTTTTGAGCAGTTGGTTTTTGAGGCAAAAATTTTTTGCTTCCTTCACGATGCACAAAAATTGAAAAAAAAATGCAAAACAGAGCATTTTTCAGGATCCACGCCGGCTCCTCCAGTTCAGAAATCCCTGTCGTCGCCGCACCACCAGGCGGCGACCCAGCAACCACCGCCGTCGGTGCACAATTAATAATTAATAATTGATTAATTATTAATTGTGCACACTAGGGTTTCCTTTTAGGTCAACTTTAGGGTTGCATACTTTGCTTTTATAAAGCAAATCATCTCATTGTAATATTGAAATTCCTAAATATATCATTTTGCACATTCGCATGCAAAGCTCTGCTTTTTTATGTTTTCTCTTTTTTGGAAGGTGTTTAGGTTTGCATGTCTGATCTAGGGTTTCCAACATGGTATCAGAGCTCCAGACCTGCAGTTGCCTATTCGTGATCTGAAGATATGGCTTCTCAGTGAGTTTCAAATGCAAGGGTTTCCACAGGCATCTTTTCTAAAAGATCTGGGGGTAGCTAATTTTTTGGCACACTATGGGCTCAAACGGACGTCGCCACCACATTCGCAGTGCCTCAAAACCCTAGGAACACCTGTCGTTTGGTTGATTTTGGTGAACTTGATCTGGGAGGCAAATTTTTTTTGACCCAGCACACATTCTGAGGTCAAAAATGGCACAAAAACCGAAAAAACGTGTTTTTTTCGGGGTCTATGCATATGCCTCCAGTTATAAACAATCTCGCCACCCGGTGGCCACCGGCCCGCCACCACTGCCAGTGGCTCCACCACCCTGCATCGCTAGCCTTCTCAGCCCCCACAGGCCTACACAATCAGCCACTGGTCCTATGGGGGGCTAGGCGCCTAGCGCCTAGCCCCCAGCCGGCCTCCTCAGCCCCAGCACGATCATATGGCGACCAAGGGCTCCGACCAAAAGTTTTTATGCAGGGATGTTTTTTGCAGCGATGGCCTCCAGGCTGTCAAATTTATGCTCCTGAGCTGCTAACGTCAGCATGACGTCAGCGTCTGTATGGCGGTGTTTGTCCCCTCCTAGCCCTAATTTTCCTTCAAGGAGCAGTTTGTTTGTTTTTGGCATAACTTGGGCATACGGTATCAAAATCGGGAAAATGAGATATCGCCGGAAAGCTAGTTCTCAGGACTATCCTATGGTGTGGTTTATTTTCCAGTATTTTCCTGTTTTACTGCATTTATTGCTGTTTGAAGTCAAGTGTATGTTTTATGCTTCTGAGCTCATAACTCTTTGCCACGATCTCCAATTTTCACTATCTTTGCGGCGTTGGAAAGGTATTGAGGAGCTTTATGTTGCTGTCCATGCACTTTTTTATGTATCTATCCTAGGTTTTTTGTTATTCCAGATTTGACCCGATGGGTGTTTTGGAGATTACTTGGATATTTTAGCAGTTGGGAGAGTGCATCTTGCATCTTTGCACTTCATTTTCAGTGATACATCATTCAATAATTGACTGCTACTTCATAGATTCCAGCGTTGTTCCCATTTGGAGTTTTTGAGTGTTCCGTGGCATCGGGTCTACTATTGCATCATTATGATTCTGATATGGTTTCTTGTAGACAAAAGTATCTTTCCTTGCTTGCCAGGTTGTGGTTCCAGTGTTACTCTACAATGTTCTTCCAGTGCTTCTTTGCAGCATGTCATATCATTGTAGGGGGGTTTTGTTCCACTGGGTTTTCCTCCTCTACCTCTTTCTTGCATTTGTAAATGGGTAGCTGATCAGGCCTAGTTGTCGGGACCCATCTTTGCTTGCATGCATCTTATTCTAGTGTTTTAGCTTCTTCCTAAGTTCATCTTAAGGGGGGGTGTTAGAGTAATAAGTTATTATGCTTAATTAATTATATCATACTAGTTAATTAATTAAGTCACTTATTCCTCTAGTTGCTTAAGCTAAACTTAGACACATTAATAATTATTTATTAATTATTAAGTGTGCACATTTAGGGTTTCCCTTTTAGGGTTTCTTGATCTCCTTCATAAGGATTGATCTCTTTGTAATATTTGAGATTCTAATAATGCATTTTACACTTTGAGGTTTACATATCTTCTCTGGTTCTGAATGTCTTTTGCATGTGACAGGTGATTGCATGCAGGTGATCTTGGATTTTAACAAAATCTAGATAGTTCCAGGTTTTGCAGCCTCAATGATGTATTCATCAATTGTAACCAAAAATGTGATATCTTCTCATATTTTTCTACCATTGACTTAGGGATCTCCTTTCCCTTTCATGTATTATATTTTCAAACACTACAAAGAATGTAGTAAGTGCTTCATCCTATTCTTTCATGTTACCAATGTTGTGTAGGTATTCCAAGATTTGATGAGCTATTGGTCTGCTCTTATCCCATATAATATTGTTTCTTCCCAAAATATCCTTCAGAAAGTAAAATAGAAAACAAAAATCCAAGGAACCAAACAAGGGGTATTCCTTCTCTCAAGTTCTCAAAGATTTTTTGCCAAAGCAACTAACACAAATCATAATCCTTTCCTTTCTCCACCATCTCATAGGTCACATTAATTGTGGTGGCTAACACATAATTCTCTTTGTTTGTGTAGTATATATTATACCCTATGACCATGATATCATATCTCACGATAAGATTCTAGATGGTTTTTACAGTGAGAACTCTTTGATTGAATATGGCTCCAATCAATTTCATCACATCCTTGTTCTTGACAGATTTCAATATCGGTACAGGTCTAGAGGAACAATGTCCAGTAACATACCTTATAACTTCCTTTGTAACTAAAATAGGAATGTTAGCGCATATTAACTTATCATCAAGTCTACTCAATGCCATTATTACAAACTTAGTCTCATCATTATACTAGAAACATGAAACCCTTTACCAAACATCCATTTTCTTCTTCACAATGTTTTCATACTCTGGCTTAATTTGGTAATCATCTCTAACTAATTGGTTTTTCCACAGGTTGGTAAATATGATTTGGTTGTATTCCTCCAATTTCTCATGGATATAATCCCTGGCATATTTTTTAGGAAGAACCCTATTTGGAATGCTTGAAAAAGTCTCCAAATGGGTCATTCTCAAACATTTTCATGGGGCATTTCATAAACTTTGGTTGAGACATCTCACTAACATTTACTATAGTAGGTGTTGCCATCTCTTGTCAAATTCAAATACTCAAAAAAAACCTTTACACCAAATTTAGACAACGGTAAATACCTTTCTCTTGCTTAGTCAGAACTAGGGTTTTGATTCTCTACTTCACAAATTGCCTTTGATCTCTTGAATTTGTTAGGACAAATTTGATTTTAGAAAAAAAATTCATAATGCCAAAACTCAGAGAAGGAAAGAGATATGCCTAAGTTTGAGTTTTACTATTTAAAGTTCATTAAGACACACATGGAAGAAATAACAAAACAGAGAAATAACTCAAACACATTTGACACTAGATTTATGTGGGAAAACCCTTACGGGAGAAAAACCCATCACACCAAAGAAGATCACTTATATTATAGTAAATTAATTACATACCTATTACAGAATCTTCTTTTAGATGCCAATTTACAACAACATTTCCCAGATTAGTCTCATATAGAATAACACTGTTACAATGCTCTTATTCAAGCATACAATGATATTCACAGAGTAGATTGCCCGATTTAAAAATCCATCGAACTCTAGAAATTTCCTGTACATTGCAATGTATAGCAACAACAATCAATAATTCATTCATTCTTTGTGCAACTGGTTTTGTCCAACTTCCCTTGCAGACCAACTGTCGAAACTTCCAGTCAGCCAAACATCCACCTGCCAAGTCAACAACAACAAGTTTAAGCATTCTTGTCCTCTTCATATCACACTACCATTGTGCATTCAACACTCTCCCGTAGTATGGTAGTTTACCTCGCTACTTGTCAACAACCAAGACTATCTCATGGTATGGCAGTAATACCCCACATTACCAATACACTATTCAAAGCCACCAGTGGTATGGCTGTGTCCACTACTCTACTGCTCCATCATTCCAAGTCACTAGTGGTATGATGGTGAACTATTGAATAGATTTCCAAGGCTCACTGCATCACTGCCACCAATAGAATGACCACTCATAGTATGGTGGTAACCATTCTACCTTGCCATAAGTTGACCACCCTTGTGGTATGGCGGTTCCACCGCTTTACTGCTGTGACCAACAAAAGGCTCTGCGGTATGGCGGTAAGCTGCCCATCCAATAGACTAAAAAATTTCATTGCGCTACCATGAATTGATCTAAAAAACCTAGTGGTATGTTTTTTCTACCATGCTACCGTAGAGCAGGTTGAGAGCTCCTTCAGTATAGCGATAATCGTGCTACTACACCATTGTAAAAGCTCACCCACAGTTCAAAGGTAAATGACTTAAATGGAACACTTAAGAACTTTTGTTGTTCGGTGACAGAACCAAGGTCTCTTAAGTGAGTTTGAGGCATGTATTCTCAAGAATCTCCCTCTTGACGAAGAAGTCACTGAACCCTCTTCAATACCTGAAGTCATTGAACATTCTGGACCCCAAGGCCCATCAAACTCGCACACCATCTGAACTTGTTCATGCTTACTGGATTTGGAAATGCATCAACAACATTCTTCAGAGTATCCACCTTATCTAAACAGACCTTTCCATCCTCCACCATATCTTGAACTTAGAGATACTATACATCAATATGTTTCATCCTGGCATGGAAAGTTGGATTTTTTCCCAAACAAATAACACTCTGGCTATCACAATTAATAACAATCTACCTTGCATAAAAACCAATATCAAAACACAGTCTTCTAAGCCAAATGGCTTCCTTATAGCCATGAGTTGCTACCATGTACTCAACCTATATAGTAGATAAAGTGACTACAGCTTGCCACTTGCTCATCCAACTGACTGCACCACCATTCATCAGGAAACAATATCCACTAGTGGATCTTCTACTGTCAATGTCCCCTACCCAATCAAAATCTACATATCCATGAATGTTGAAAGTCCTATATGATCCAACCAAATTTCCATGGTAACACAAAGCATATCTCGAAGTGCCCCTCAGATATCTAAACACTCTTTTCATAGCATCCCAATGTGTCCTTCCTAGATTCGCCATAAATCTGCTAAGAACTCCCACTGCTTGGGCAATGTATGGCCTTGTATAGACCATTGCATACATTAAACTACCAACCACACTAGCATAAGGCACTCTAGTCATGTCCTCCATCTCAGTAGGATATTTCAGACACTCTTCAACAAATAGCTTTGTTCCCTACAAAACTGGAACAACTAGCTGCTTGCAATCATTCATACCAAATATCTCCAAAACAATGTTAACATACTTACTCTGGCTAAGCCACATCTTTCTTCTCTTTCTGTCCCTAGTTATTTCCATCCCTAGAATATATCTAGCTGCACCAAGATCTTTCATTTCAAACTTTGCAGACAACTGAGATTTTAGATTAGAAATCATTAACTTACTATTTTGTATGAACAACATATCATCAACATAAAAGGAAATAATTAGAACTTGATCATTTTCAGTCTTATAGTAAAAACAATGATCTAATTTTGATCTTACAAATCCCAATGACAAAACAAATGTGTCAAATTTCTGGTACCACATTCTAGGTGATTGCTTCAAACCATACAGACATTTTTTCAACTTACAAACAAGAATTGCTTTCCCTTTTTTCACAAAGTGGTCAGGCTAGGACATATAAATTTATTCTTCATGATCACCATGAAGAAATGTTGTCTTCACATCCATCTGTTCAATCTCCAAATCATATGTTGTTGCAAGTGACAAAAGAAATATAATAGATGTCATCTTTGCTACTAGAGAAAAAATTTCCCCATATTCAATTCCCTCTACCTAGGAATATCCCTTTGCAACCAATCTCGCTTTATACTTCTCAATACTACCATCAGGACCAATTTTCTTTTTAAACACCCATTTGCACCCCACATGCTTTCTATCTTTAGGCAAAGGAATCAGATCCCAAGTTTCATTTTTCCTTAATCACGCCATTTCTTCATTCATGGCTTCCAACTAGGAATTTGAACCAGACATTTCAACTACCTCTTTTACAGTCCTAGGCTCATCGGTATTAGTAAGCAAAGCACATGCACAGCTAGAATCTAACATAGAGAGTCCATACCAGTCTGGTTGTTTCTTTTCACGTGTGGACCTCCTCGTAGGCTAAGGTTGAGGTTGTAATTTTGCTTCTTGTTTAGAACTCTTAGAGCTTCTCAAACTCTCCTTAGATTCAAGTACACTTTCAATGTTTTGTTCCTCTTTTTCTAGAGTTAGAGGTATCTCAACAACATCATTCTTGTTTTATTTTTCTTTCATCTCCGACTTCAAATCCTCTAAAGAAGGTTTCAACTCCCAAAATATTATACTTCTATTGTACAATACCTTCTTAGTCACACAATTCCAAAGTTTGTATCATTTCACACCAAGTCCATACCCAATGAAGATACATTTTTCAGCTTTGTTGTCCAACTTACATCATTTTACATCCGACACATAAACATATGCTTTGCAGCAAAAGACATGAATATGTCTTAGAGAGGCCTTCTTACTAGACCAAGCTTCCATAGGCATTTTATCAACAAGTGCTAACAAAGGAGACTGATTTAACAAGTAACATGTTGTAGCCACAGCCATAGCCTCAGCCCAGAACTTCTGCTCTAGACCAGCATTGCTCAACATACTTCTAGCCCTCTCCATCAACATCATGTTCAACCTTTCAGCAACTCCATTTTGGTGCATAGTGTGAGGTATTGTTTAATGCCTCTTAATCCTATGGTCTTTGTAGTACCTTTCAAACTCATCAAAACAAAACTCACCACCATTGTCAGTCCTTAGACACTTTATTTTTCTTCTAGTCTAATTTTCCATAAGGTTTTTAAATTCTTTAAAAAGATTGAACACTTCTCATTTACTTTTTAAGAAATTCACAAATGCCCTTCTCAAATAATCATCAATAAAGGAAACATAATATTTAGACATCGATAATGAAGGAACATCCACTGGACCACACACATCAGAATGAATATAATCTAGAACACCAGAATATTTATGAGGACTAGAGTAGAATGAAGCAAGGTGATGTTTACGATATATACAATGTTCACAGAATTCAAATTTAAGGTTACAATCATCAAGCCCCTCAACCAGGCTTTTAAACCTTTCTCACCAATGTGACCGAGCCTCTGATGCTGGAGCATAGTATTTTATGTAGGAAGTTTAACTTCCAAGGAATTTGCTCCAATAGGAACATTTCCATTCTTCTCTTCATGAACAACCTTTTGTGACTTTGCAGAGACACTATTGCATTCAACAACCAGTGCATCCAACTTGAACAAAGTACCAATTTGGGTACCCCTAGCCAACACCAACGAGCCTCTATTCATTTTACAACCATTGCTAGAGAATGAGACTTGCACTCCAACATCGTTCAACTTGCTTATAGAAACTAAATTTTGAGCCAGACCTGGTATATACTTTATGCCATAAATTCCCTTAATTCCTCCATCAAGAAATTGAATTCTGACTCTTCCACAACCAGCTATTTCCAGAGATGAATTTCTTGTGAGATACACCTTTTCACCATCACATTCTTCATACTTTGTAAGTCAATCTCTATGAGATTTCATATTGAAAGATTCTCTAGAATCAATCAGCCAAACATCATCTAATGCCTAAGTCGCCAAGGCTGCAATAAAGGATTTTGCATCACTCTGAGAAGAATCATTGGTAGAAGAATTCTTCCTCCAGTTCTTTTTCTCCTCTTTGCAATCCTTTCAGACATGACCAATCTTCCCATAGTTCCAGCACTTCACCTTGGACTTCTTACCAAGAGACTTTGATCTCCCTTCTTATTTCAATTTGGAATTCTTGTCCTTTTTCTTGCCTTTTTCTTTTGATATTCCTCAAACAACAAGAGCCTCCTTCACCATCTCAGAATATTTCCTTGTCATCTCTTCTGATAACAAATAAGCAACCACATGCTCCATCTTGAAAGTGGTTGTCGTGCTCCCAATATCCATCACCAAGTGATCCCAAGAATCTAGCAAAGAACATAAAAAGAGCATACAACAACTTCTTCTTCAATCTTCACACCTATAGATGTTAACTAAGAAATCAACATGTTAAAGGTATTTAAATGATCAGCAATAGATGTTCCTCCCTCCATCTTCAACGAGTACAACTTATTTCTTAATAACAACTTATTTACCAAGGGCTTGCCTGATAAATACCTCCCAGTCTTTTCCACAATGAAGAGGCAGTCTTTTCTTCATGAACATTCAGGAGAACAAAGTCTGCCAAACAAAGTCTTATCAACCCTTTTTTTTCTTTTTGATCTGTGAGGTCCCAATCTTCTTGCTTCATGGCTATAGGTTTCATTGCAGATATAGCAATCCAAAGATCACAATCCACCAATAGGTCTTCCATTTTTAGTTTCCACAATTCAAAATTGTTTACATTCTCAATTTTAATCCTTCCAGACATAGTTGTTGTTGCCATCTCAATCTATAACTAGAAAAATTCAAGACTTCTACGAAACGCCCAATGAAATTTTTTTTTAACAAAAAACCAACCTACCCACAACGGTAACACAACTGGCCAAGCTCCAATACCACTTGTTAAAAAAAATTCGATTGCAGAACAAATTTTCCTAATGCCAAAACTCGGAGAAGAAAAGAGATATGTCTTTCAAGTTTTACTATTTACGATTCATTAAGACACACATGGAAGAAATAACAAAATAGAGAAATAAATCAAACACATTTGACACAAGATTTACGTGGGAAAACCCTTACAGGAGAAAATCCCACCACACCAAAGAAGATCACTTATATTATAGTAAATGAATTACATACACGTTATCGAATCTTCTTTTAGATGCTAATTTACAGTAGAATTTCCCAGATTAGTCTCATATAGAATAACATTTTTACAATGCTCTTATTCAAGCATACAATGATATTCACATAACATACCACCCAATTAACAAAACCATCGAACTCTACAAAGTTCCTGTACATTGCAATGTATAGAAATGAAAATCACTAATTCATTCATTCTTTGTGCAACTAGTTCTATTCAACTTCCCTTGCAGACCAACTGTCAAAACTTCTAGTCAGCCCAAGGACCACCTACCAAGTAAACAACAACAAGTCTGAGCATTCTTCTTCTCTTCATACCATGCTACTGTTGCACATTTAACACACCCCTGTAATGTGGCAGTTTACCTTGCTACCGCTCGAGAGCCAAGACTATCCCGTGATATGGTGGTAATGCCCTACACTAGCCCTACATTGTTCAAAGCCACCAATAGTATGGTAGTGTCCACTGCTCTACCACTCCATTGTTCTAAGTCACAGTGGTATGATGATGAACTATCGAACAGACTGCCAAGGCTCATCGTGTCACCACCGCCGACAGAATGAATGCTCACGATATGGCGGTAACTTCTCTACCTCACCATAAGCTGACCACCCTCGTGGTATGTCAGTTCCACTACTTTACCACTACGACCAAAGAAAGGCTTTGTGGTATAGAAATAAGCTACCCATCCACCAGACTGAAAGAGGTCACCGCACTATCGTGAACTGATCTGAACATCCCAGCGGTATGGTGGTTCTACCATGCTACCATGGATCAGGTTGAGAGCTCCTACAATATAGCACTAACCATGCTACCGCACCATAGTAAAATTTCACCCATGGTTTAGAGCTAAATGGCTTAAATGAAACACTTAAGAACTTTTGTTGCTTGGTGATAGAACCAAGGTCCCTTCAGTGAGTTTGAGGAACGTATTCTCAACAGAATTTTCTTCCACTCTCTCTACTTGCTCCAAATGATTAAAAGTGAATTAAATTGACTAACTTTAGATACTTATAACCCTTTGATTGGCCCTAATTAAAATTCAATTAGTAAATCTGGTAAAACCCTTCTCTATGCAACATTAAACCCTAGATCACTCTGTAAATCTTTGTAATTGCATATTTTCTTTTGGTATCTTCTCCAAAAGATCAAAAATGTTCACCTCTCTCACATGTCTTTGTTCCAATCCATGACACCTTAAATCAATCAAGCATTTTTTAATTATCTATTATTGCTTCTCCCAAGCCAATGCTTAGTTTTAATTCCTAGAGGAGTTGTCTACACCAGATGAGGGCACAAATTCATTTGTAGTTTCTTATTCTTCCTTATTCTTAGTCTCCTCTTTCTTTCTCTTGATCTTTTCCATTTCCTTATTTACTTCAACCAAATCAATATTTTTAATTGGTTCATCTCTCTTTACCGGATTGTCCTTCCTTGTGTTTCTACTTCTACAAAACTTATCAATATGTCTACGTCTATTGCAATTGTGACATAGACCATCCTTTTCAATATCATTCCTTCCATTTATTCTAGATCTGCATTGATTATCCTTGTGTCCAAATCCATAGAATTCATAATAGTAACCATTGAAAGGATGAATCATTGTACCATTGTTATATACATTCATTATTTGACTTGTGCGTTCATTTGCTCTATGTCCAAATTTCTTGCATGTAAAGCATTGACAAATAAAGAATGGAACATTTTGATTCATTTTTATTCTACATTCCATTCCCCTATGTCCATATTTATTGTAAGAATAAAAAATACCATTGAAATATGGGTGCCTTTGAGCATTTGGTTCTCTAACCAGGGGTCTTCTAGCATTGTTTCTTTGATTCTAGATCTTTTCATTGTTCTTCTTGTCTCTAGTCTTCTCTAGTTTATTAATCTTCTTTTTTGTATTACGCGTCTGATGTGATTTTGAGCTTTCACCTTTTTCAAGTTCCAAACCACCATTGTCTTTGGATGATTTATGACCTGCAATCAACTCATCAAGCATTGTAGAACTTGTCTTGAATTTATCTTCATGAATTATTTCTTTCTCCAGATCTTATCTCATATTTACCACTTCTTTTTCAAGCCTCATGCATTCATCAAATTTCCCTTTTACCATTGCATTCAAACATTCCTCTATGTAACTCATATTTTTTGGAGGTTAGATGCTAAAGCTGCACAAATTAAAAATATCAATTCTAATCTAACAAATAATCTAAATAAAACAACAAATAACAAAACAAGTAAGCATGATTTAAACTAAACAAATAAACTGGAAATCTCTCACCGAATATGCATCTACTTCCTCGATTTATCTCGATTTTCCTTCTCCATTTTGTTGTATCATTATTCTTGCCCTCATATTTCTATGTTTAAATGCAAGCATAACTTCATCAAGTGTCTAAGCAAAATATCGAAGATTGTTTCTTCTCAAAAGTATTGATTTCGGGAGAGGGAATAATGATAATGATAGGCCTTTTTATAGATTTTGGGTTTGTGAACGATCGGCTTAGATTCGAAAGATAGATCAACGATCAAGATTAATGAATGCCATGTGATGCCAGTTCTATGTCAGTCAGAACGTGAGTTAGGAATTCTGTGGGATAGAGATTAAATTAGAACGATAACTTAATCTTCAATTAAGAATCTTCGAAAATAGAAGAAATAGACTTTGAATGGAAAAGAAAAATTTGGAACTCAACCTTGAATGCACACACGAATTAATTAATTAAATAAAGATATTTAATTAATAAATACATTCATGCATTAAGTTAGAACTAGTTAACTAACTGATTGTGACAGAGAGTCCTCTCACAGAGATGATTAGATATCGAACCCGAAGATCATTGGCGGATTAAAATAGATCTTGAGTCAGAAGGTGAATGAATGATTGGTCAACTGAATGGCAGAAGAATGTGACATAAATAATAAATTATGAATTAAATGTTAATTTAATTCAACATTCGAAAATAAAATATTTAGATTAAATAAATAAAGATAATTTATTTAATTTGACTGTTGAAAAGGTGGAATTGAATAATTAAATAATAAATATTTAATTATAGTTGAAAAGGCTAAAGGGGTAATTAAATATAATAAATATTTAATTATGGATAAAGGGGGTTTAATTAAATAATAAATATTTAATTTAGAAAGAGGAATTAATCAGTTAATGACATAGTTAAATAAAAATGATTTATTTAATTAATCAAAGTTTGATAAATGAATTAATGAATTAATTAAAAAGGTGTATTTAATTAATAGAAGAAATATGCATTAGAAAGGGGTGATTAAATAATTAACATTATTTAATCATGACCATGGATATTAGAAAATTATGTCGAAGGTTGTACTCGCAAGCTTAGACCAATTTTCGGTGTCTACAGTTTGCCCCTCTTTGATACAATGTCATTTATTGCGTTGTGTCAAAGAAATTGAAAAAGGATATGCCCTAGTGAAAGGGAGAATGATGAGGAGCCCCCTCGAGAGGATGGGCGAGTTAAAAGAACACGAGTGTTCTCTCGAAATGGATGAGAAAACTAGAAGATGAAGGATAAAAATGATAGAGGAACATAGATAGTGGTGGTGAAGATGCAGAAAAGAAGAAATGTTAGCGTAGATAATTCAAAATATTAGTAAGAAACAACGTAGGTTGATTGAAAGACATATGATCTTCGATATTTTTCCATATATGCTAAGCTTGCAATTTTTCATCATTGGGCGGGACTGACACAAATGGATAGTACACTCCATGATATGAGATAGACCATAGCATACAAAGTCATCCATTTACAAAAAATAGACAGTCATAGACAAGGAGTGTCTAAACTCATACTAAGGATAGGATTGCCCTCGTCGTTTTATCCAGAAAAAACCATAGAGAACAAAATAATAAAAGACGAGTCATGAGATGTCACCGCTCCTCTAAATCCTTGATGGGAGATCCTTGAGGAAACTAGTAACATGACTCAAAATTCAAAGTTTTGTAAAAAGACAGTTGACAGACAATAGTCAAAGAAAAAGATTCCTAAGACATCCTTGCTCCTCTACATCCTTGAGAAAGCTAGTAATTAGAATCATTCACAAATCGATAAAAAGATAAGACAAAATAAAATATAAAGTCATAAAGCCAAATAAATGTATTCACCAAAACTTGATCTTGTGGGATTTTTTGATATTTGACATAGCTTAATGTGAAAGATGACACATACCACATAAGACGTTGAGTCTAGTTTCGACTTCATGACTATCTATATAAGGCATGGCAAAGCCTGTTTTCAGAAAGACACATGACGTATAAGACATTTGAGCCTGATGACGATGCGACAAGCTACATGAGGCTATGACAATTTGACAATGTCTATTGACAAGAAAGACATATCTTGCTTAAGACATAAGTTGATCATCTTGACAATGTGTGTGATTTTGACTTCATAATAGTTTTGAGATACTTGCCTTATTGATGCTTGACTTGTGTTGATTGCTTGACTAAGATGACTACGTGTGTGTAGTGATGGTGGATGACTTGAGATAGTGAATGTGATAAACCATATTGGACTGACCTAGTGTGGTCTCAAGGGCTCATCGATTGATTAGCCTTGCCTACATTGTACACACAGAGACCTCGTAGTTTGACACAACCAATGATTTTGAATGTACAAAGAGTCATGATTTAATGTGTGTGAGACGTGAGACACCTAGACAAATAGACCTAATACCTCGGGGCACATTGACAGATGGCCTTTCCTACGTCTAGTCACAGAGGCAACGTAGTTCGACTATGTCTACGAATGACTTGACTTTATTTTTGGGGTTTTCTGAATATTTTTTATTTTCTTAGATTTTTGATGTTTTCTAATGTTTTTGGATTTTTTCAGGATAGTTTTCAATGTTGCAACACTATGTACAAGGTCCATATGACACAGAATAAGGAATTTCCCCCAGTCGAGAATAAGGCATTCAGGATGGAGTGGGGAATGTGACAAAGTGAACTTGATGTCGATCGTTCCAAGGAATGGATAAGACAACCATTTATTATGAGTGATAGTGAAAAGTTTGATGGGAATGATGGTAGATGAAAGAGCAAAATTGACTACACATGGCACCTATTTGCCAAGTTTTCACCATGGTACTTATCCATAGCGCCACCGAAGTGGTTTTAACTATTGGATGGGTTATTTCTCTTTACTATTTTATTGATTTTTCAATTTTTTTGGTGTTACAAAGACGTCTGTTTGCTAGGTTTTCGTCAAGGCAACCATTTTTCTATTTTTCTATTTTTTTTGTATTTCTCTGGCTAAGGCACAGATTCTCAAAAGCTACTCATAGAACCTCTTCAGATGAAGGCTATTGATTCGTGACATAAGTGGTTTTCCTTCAGGGGTAGAGAGTTGATATGCACCCGATCCAAATGCTTCTGTGACTATATAGGGTCCTAACCAATTAGGTTTAAACTTAGCTGGCTTTTCTTGTTTAGCTTGATTCTTAGGGTTCTCCATTAAGACTAGGTCTCCAATGTCAAAGTGTCTATTTAGAACTTTCCTATTGTAGCTATGATGAAGACGATTCTGATATCCTCGAAAATGGTCTAAGGCCTTCTGTCTTCGTTCATCTAGCAACTCTAACTCTTGTAATTTGGATACACGGTATTCTTCATCATTAATATGACCTTTCAAGGATACCCTCAGGGAAGGAATTTCAACCTTAATAGGTAAGATAGCTTCAGATCCGAATACTAGGGAGTATGGAGTGGCTTCGGTAGGAGTACAAATACTAGTATGGAAAGCCCATAAGGTAGGGTTAAGTTGTAAGTGCCAATCACGACCAACGTCATTGACAGTCTTCTTGAGGATTCTGACAATGGTTTTATTAGATGCTTGGGCTTGGCCATTACCTTGTGGGTAATATGGTGTGGAAAATTATATTGGATGTGGAACTCTTCGCATAGGTGGTAGACTTCTTGGTTTTTGAATGGATGGCCATTATCTATGATAATGGATTAAGGTACACCATACCGACAAATGATATAGTTTAGGATAAACTTGGATATTTGGGTGCCAGTGATGTAGGTCATGGGAATGGATTCAATCCATTTGGAAAAGTATTCGGTGGCGGTTATGATGAACTTATGGCCATTGGATGATGGAGGGTGTATCTTACCTATGAGGTCAAGTCCCCATTGGGCAAAGGGCCATGGTGAAGTAATTAGACGAAGCTCCTGTGTTGGTGCTCTTATCAAATATCCATGTATCTGACATTGTCTACATTTCTTAACAAATATGTACGAGTCTTTTTCCATTGTAGGCCAATAATAACCTAATCTCACAATCTTATGGGCTAGAGTAGGACCACTAGAATGGGAGCCACATATACCCTCGTGCACTACTCGCAAGGTTGTTTGTGCTTGTTCAAAATCGAGACATCTCATTAGGGCATTATCTAAGGTACGTCTATACAGGGTATCTACAATGATGGTATACTTAGCTAACTTACAAACAAAGGTTCTACGTTGGTTATTGGGCAGGTCTATAGGTAAGGTTTCAGAATTTAGATAGTTGTATACATCCATGTACCAAGGGGAAGCAGGACAAACAATTATACACACCATCACAAAATCGAGGATATCATAGGCAGGGACCAACAGTTGTTCGACCAAAAACTCAAACTTTAGCACATTGCTCAGAATATCTAATAAGGAACCCACAATTGCCATAGCATCTACTGCCCTGTTTTGAATAATTGGTATCTGTTGAAAGGTGATCTCATCAAAGTACTATTTGAAACTATCGTCCATGCACTTGTAGGGGCAAGTTTCTCATCCTTAGTCTCATAATCATCATTTACATGCCGGACTACTAGCTAAGAATCCTCATACACATTTAGGTTCTTAATTTTCCACTAGCTACCATTTTTAATACTATCACTAAGGCTTCATACTTTGCTATGTTTTTGGTGCAAGGGAGAGAAAATCTGAATGATTTTGGAATCGTATCGCCCTGAGGTGTGACAAATAGTATACTTGCTCCTGACCCATGATTTGTATGTGATCCGTCAAAGTATAATTTCCAATGGGTTCTAGTGTCAACATGGAAGATAAATTTATCTGGAAGATCTGCCACTAAGGGATGGTTTGCCTTCATGGGTGCATCTGCTAACTGATCTATAATCACTTGTCCTTTTATAGCCTTCCTCTCCAAATATTGGATGCCGTATTCACTAAGTATCATAATCCATTTAGCCAATCAGCCTATTAATGTTGCCTTACTTAGGAGATATTTGAGGGGATCAATCTTTGCAACCAAGATGGTTTGGTGGTTCAGCATATATTGTTGAATTTTACGACTAGCGAAGACTACTGCAAGACAGGCACGTTCTATGTTGCTATAGTTCAATTCATATCCTAATTAATCAAAGTTGGATAAATGAATTAATGAATTAATTAAAAAGGGGTATTTAATTAATAGAAGAAATATGAATTAAAAAGGGGTAGTTAAATAATTAACATTATTTAATCATGACCATGGATATTAGAAAATTATGTCGAAGGTTGTACTCGCAGGCCTAGACCAATTTTCGGTGTCTACACTCAATACTTTTATTTTCTTCCACTTGTACTTTTAGTCTGGTGATGTCTCCATTTGCTTGCTTCAATTGTTCATTAACCTCCTTATGCCTTTCTTTCATCTTCTTGATTTTCCCTCTCAATTTTCTAATGTATTCATTTGCTTCTTTAACATTTTCCTTTAGATCTTTATTTTCACCTTCCATTTTGTTAAGATCTTCAAGAATAACTTTAAGATCTTGATCTTTGTCTAGCATGCAATATTATTTTGTGTATTCAATAACAAGAATCTCTTTCAAAGGAATAGGAAACTTTCTATCAACCATGTTTTCAATCTCCATGATCTTCCCAAATCGGTCAAGATCCTTCCATGAATCCAAGCTCTAATACCAATTTTTCAACACTTGTAATATTGAGAGGGGGGGTGAATCAGTATTCTATTAAACTATTCCAACATAAGTCATCCAATTACCAAATCATATTTAAATTTTATTAAGGAATGAAAGCATGAAAAAATCCACAACATCACATAACACATGAACACGAATATTTTTACATGGAAAAACCACAGCGAGGATTAGCTCACAATATATTATAACCAGTTATAAGATATTACAAAAAGGCTCATTTCCAGGTGGACTCGCTATCCAAGTGAACTCACTTCATGGAGAAAAAAGAGAGAGAAATAAGTGGATACATAGCTAAGATTTGAACTAATACATGCATCTACCATATGCTAGATTCAGTTCCTTTGAAGCTCAAAACACTGACATAATACACTCCATCTAGCTCATATAGCAAATCTCTTCTCTGCTTTACATTTATGCACCTCTTCTCAACTTTCACAACTTAGTCACTCATCTCTGCATATTTTTGCGTCACTTCTTGTATTTAGATCATGTAGAGACAATCAAAATCTATATCCATAATCTCAAAACAACCTTTTATATATATCAAACTAATCACAATGATCAATTAGGTTAGCCTAATTAGATATAGCCCAAAACATACAAAATGAGCCTTGTTAGCACCTAAATCAAATCAAAATGCCTTTGCACCCAAAAAAACATGTGAAAAGTGTAATATAGGTTAGAATGGACCTATAATAGCTTCCTCTTGCATTCACATCACATATTTAATCTTCACGACCCTTTACAAACATTAGGTCAGCTAGGCATAGGACCTAAAATAAAAATACTCCAACTGTTCATCATCGTAGGACATGTGGACCTCAAAATGTCACACCATCTGGAAAACACATTGCTTTGACACTTGTTAAATTTTTTGCAAAAGTGCAAGGTCTAACTCAAATGCATAGAGGAGTGTGAATCGGATAAGTCATACCCATTACATAGAAAATTGTCAAACCTTATATGTCGATCTTTCGTTACTTGCATCTTTCAAACCACTTATCCAAATCAAGTGGAATTTTGAATGAGTAGACTATTGAAAAGTATAAAATTGTATTAGAACCACATAATTAAATATCTAAGGGTGAATGAATGTGGACCAAAATACCAAAGGGCTTTGTGTACTAAATCTATCGATGTAGACTGTTAGGACTCAAAAATGTAGGTTTAAACCACAAGAGGTTTCCAAATAGTAAATTTGAACCTTGTACTCTTTAGGTTATGTCAGACCTAGGCAGGTGTACCTATGTGAATGTGAAGATTGGAGCTGTGTGTTTCTCCTAAACAATCTATCCACAATGGCAATTTGGAAGTGGATAGATACAAACTTATTTGGTATGAATTGTATATATATAGTTCAATATGTTTAGTTAACATATGTGGAATTCTGAAAAAATGATTTAATGGAACTAAGTGAATTAAAAATGGGTGAGACTAGTGCCCTATTAGGTATATGGAGTCTAATGAAGACTTAGAAAATGTGACCCATAATGGCAATAACTCAAACTCTTTGGCACACTGATATGAGTTTATAACTTGTATAAACATGCAAGTAAATAGTTGACAAACTCTACTTGAGATAGATTGACATCTCTAATTATACGGTTCTTCTTATCGATCCAATTAACACTTCTAAATTACTATGATTGACTATAAGGATTTAATCTTTATTGGAAAGAACCAATTAATCATATCTCAAAAATACAACAAATGTGCATCGAAAAAATGCATATAAACTTGATATACCAGTTTAAATCAGGGAAAACTTTAGTGGTGAATATTTGCAATCGAGACCTCAAAAAATGGCGAATAATACAAGCTAGAAAGGATGTCGAATCGCCAGGTTTTTACAAAAAATAAATTTGTCTTGATTAATTCGCCAATGCATTATTCTTTAAACGATGTGTCATTGGAACTAATTCGTCAGTATTTTATGTTGTAATTATAAATATTACTTATATTCGCCAGTAATTTTATATTCTTACAATTAATTTCTGGGAAATATCGCCACTAATAATAATTTACCATTTCATTTTAGGCATATTTTAGCCATGAAAAGGTTTTTTATTTATTACAATCGATTAGCTTTTTAATTGAATGGCTGCAAGTGAATTTCATAACTTTATATGCACGTGCCTTTTAAAAAGGTTGTTGAGGCCCAAAATTTGTTTTGGGCCACACGATTAGATTTGATCATGTGGCCCAAAACAAATTTTGGGCCTCAACAACCTTTTTAAAAGGCACGTGCATATAAAGTCACAAAATTCACTTGTAGCCATTTGATTAAAAAGCTAATTGATGCTAATAATTTCACTTTTCATATAATCTTTTTTTAAAGTGAAATTTTTAAAAAATGCTTAATCCTTGTGTGCTCCAATTTTGTCCTTGGACCCTGCGAGGGAGCATTTCCCCCTCGACCCCCATAAGGGGGCTCTGCCCTCTTGACCCCACTGATGGATGTCGCCCCCATGCCCCTACTTCAATATTATATATATATATATATAAATATATATATATATATATATGGGGGAACTACGCCAACCAACTATGCAAATTTTTAAAGGAGAGATTCGCCATTGTAATTAATCATTTTAGTGATTATTCACTAGGATTTTCCACTATGATTTTTTTTTTTTATCAATTATTCATTAAGATTCACCAGGATTTTACAAATTTTTTTATAATGTGCATAAGATTCGCTAGGGAAAATTAATACTTTTTTCAAATAAAAGGAAAGATTTCCCAGGATTTTACACCTTCGCTGAGGAGGGGTTTCTTAAATTTATCCTTTGTTTAAATAATAGAGAAGCATTAAAATGGAGACAACTAAATAATCAAATAATTCTGACAAACAGTTGATACCAAAATTAAGCAACAAAATCAAACATCTTCATTGAATTCTTCAAAATTCATACATGCATCATGGTCTCTAATCTGTAAAACATTATGGAATATTTTTTTATGTCTAACTAACCAACCCCTATTCATTATCTATCTCCCCCTTTTATACATTTCAGAAAAAAATTCCGTGCCTTTTGGTTTTGGTTTGTTCGTATTCTCATGATAGGCAAAAATTCGTGTTGTTTGATAATGAAAAATAAAATATAATTGAATAGTATAAATAATAACCGTCACAACAGCAACAACTACTTCACCACGTTACCTTGTGCCATCCTTCATCTCACCTTTATACCACAATGTACTTTGATTTTCCTTTGTTAGCTTATCGCTCTACTATGCAAAATGTTTTGTATTGCAATGGTGTCATGGTGTACCTATTCTATCTTTGCTTTCTTTACCGCTCCACCATGTTCTACCTTTCTACTCCCTCTGGTTATGTGGTGTTAACTTCCTTCATTGTCATCTCTATCGCTCTAACGCATTCTACATTTCTAACCCCTAGCGATATAACAATCTCCTTTTATTGTCGCTCCTCTACATACCACTTTACCTTGGGCCGCTTGTTCACCCTCCACGGTATGGTGGTGTCTTCCTTATCTCCTTTACCACCTCCCTACTATGGTCTAACATTTCTTTCCATGCGGTATAGCAGTATTGACCTGTCAATCTATCCAAGTCTACCACTCAACCACGGGTTGTGTTCCATTCCTTCACAGTGTAGCGGTTTGGTCTTCGGTGCCTTTTCTCACTGCTCTACCGCAGGTGTAGAATTAATCATGCACAATGTAGTAGTAAAAGGGGATAGAGTTCACTATTTTGACCATGATACGATGAGTTTTTTTACAAAGGGCTGTGGTAAAGAGGTATGTGGTGGAGGTTATAAAAGGTGATAAATATGGTAGCGGTATGGTAGTAAAAGACACTTTTGGCTTTTTGGATGGCGGTAGAATGATTTTAAATGAAAAAGATAGCATAAAATTGGGTTCTAATGGATAAAAGCCCCTAGAATTTATTTGGAAATTATGTTTCTAACAGCAGCTCCTATTGGGGATGAGTGATTTTCCAATCACTGCAAGAATCTAGAATATCATTGGGAGAGGAGACCAAGGCACCAAAGGATATGAAAAAATGAAGGAGGTGGAAAATGGTGGATGGAAAATAGAGGATGGAAATGACCCTACACTACTATACATGGAAATAAAACTTCCTTTTCAATCAAGGAATTCTGGAATTGTCCATGTACTAGCAAGTCCCAGCCTCTTTTGAATTCCTAAACTATTGTGCATGGAAAATAATATTTTAAAGAGGCATGCTAAGAATTGTCCATGCACTAGCAATCCTTAATCCTCTAGTACTCCTTAAGAGAAGAAATGCTTTAGGAACTGCCCATGTACAGGAAACTCCTACTCCTGTCTAGACATATTCTGCAAATAATAAGAGTCCTCCCCTCCTTTTCCAATGATCATAAAAGGACCCAACTACAAAGCTTCAAACTTTCCATGCTTTCCCTTCTCCTGACATCGGGCATTCCACATCAATACTAGATCATTTTCCTCAAATTTTTTTATCTTTTGGCCTTTTTATCAAAAAAGTATTTTATCTATGATTGCAGCTTCACATTTTGCTTCTAGGCCATTCTCCTTTTTTCATCAAGTATTGCAAGTTGCTCCATTCTTTCCTCCATTGGTTCAAAAACATCAAAATCCTCTTGTAGAATAAAGTTATAAACTAGTAAAAGGTTTTGTAGTGGCATCCTAGCTTGTGTCCCATTTACCAGTTCAAATGGAGAGTTTCCAATTGCCTTTTTTACTGAAATCCTATATGCCCACATAGCCATTCTCAACTTTGAGTCCCATGCCATTTTATTTGTATCTAGCATCCTCTTTATTATCTTTTAAATACTTTTATTACTTGATTATGCCTGACCATTCGCTTGTGGGTGATAAGGGGTAGCCTAGGAAATATCAATGCCATATGTATTTCAGAAGTATTTGAATTCATTAGATATAAAACACATCCCATTATCTGTGATCACTCTTACCAGTGTACCAAATCTATTTATGATATTCTCCATTAGAAAATTCATCACCACCTTGCTTGTTGCTTGTTTAGTTGGGATTGCCTCCACCCACTTAGTAAAATAATTTGTAGCTACTAATATCCATCTATGTCCTCCACTTGACTTTTCTTGTATTTCTCCAATGAAGTTAATTCCCTATTGGTGAAAATGGGTTTCTACTTGCAAAGGTCTAAGCAGTAAGGCTCCTTGATATTTCAATTTCCCTAAAAATTTCTAACAAGCCTCACATTTCCTTACATGTGCAAAAGAGTCATTAAAATATTTAGGCTAGTAATAGCCAGCCCTGAGAATCTTATGTGCAATGATTTTGGCAGAATCTCCCTCAAGATATGTTTCGCTTGTGATTCATCTAGACACAACAGTAGCACCCCATCCCTATTCTTCCAAAATAGGTCCCCTTTTACAAATACATACTTAGATGCTTGCAATTTCAAAGTTCTCTTTTGATTATCATTTAACCCCTTAGGGCATTCATGTGCCTAAGATAATACATTATGCGTGTATACCAAGAAGTATGTTCAATACTTGCAACTGCATTCTCCTCACCTTCTATATTGCATATTTGGTTTGCTTCAACATTTGTTTTTGCCATTAGCCTGGCCAAACCCCGTCCTCTTACCAACTTGGTAATCTGAATTTCCATATTGAACTCTTGGATTTTATTAATCCATCTACATATTTTCCATGTCACCTTTGTCTATACCAGGATATCTTTCATAGCTGCATGTGGGACATAAGAAATTACTTTAGCTCCAACAAGACAAGTTCTAGAAGCTTTTTCTACTTTGAGCAATGCAAAGGCTTGCTTTTTCCATAATATCATATTTCAATTCTGACCCCTGTAAAGATTTTCTCAGGGACTTTAGGATGGGAGCTTCTTTGATAGCTCTTTTTATAGAGATAAAGGCTTCCGTGGCTTCAGCAATCTAGTCTAGCTTCTCTCCTTTTTTCAGCATCTTGGATATAGGTTTAAAAATCTCACCAAAATTGAATACAAATGTCCTAACAAAGTTAATTTGACCAAAAAATGATTGGATTGCTTTGATAGTTTTAAGAATGGGGATTTTATCTATAGCTTCTACTCTCTCAGGGTCTATTCTAATCCCATATTTTGATACAATATGTCCCAAAATTTTACCCTTTGTAACAAAAAAAAAAACATTTTTTAGGATTAAGAATAATACCATATTTTAAAGCCTTGATGAATATCTTCTCCAAGTGCCCCACATGATCCTCTACCTTTTTGGAATAAGCAGTAAGATCATCTTGGTACACCACCATTATAGCATTAATTAGATCTACAAATGCCACATCCATGGCCCTTTGAAAAGTGCCCCTGCATTCATGACACCAAATGGAATTCTAACATAAACATATGTCCCCCATGGTGTAGTAAACATTGTATTGTATTGCTCAGACTCTTTGACTTAACTTGGTTATATCCAGAAAACCCATCCATCATTGATAGTAGCTCACATCCTGTTACTTTGTACAATATTGTCTTCATATTTTGGAGAGGATAATTATCTTCAAGGGAAGAAACATTCATATTTCTGAAATCTACACATAATCGAATATCCCTATTTTTTATTTTTTACTGGAACCAAGTTTGAGACCCATGTTGAATGTCTAATGGGTTTAATAATACCTCCATCCCTGAGTTTTTCCATTTCCTCCTACATCTTATGTTCCAAAGTTGGGTTAATAGGCGTTTTCTTTTTTCTGAATGGCTTTGTATCTAGTTTAAGTGGAATCTCATGCTAGAAAAGATGTTCTTTTTATTCCTTGAGATCCTCATAAGACCAAGCAAACACAAGTTTGTATTTTCTCAAAATTCCCTTGATGGTTGGACTTATCTTCTTTCCAATGTAGACCCTTTTTGGTGCTAACTCAGTTCCTAAATTTATTTCTTCAATATCTTCTCCCTTAACTGATATCTACTTCATGAGAGAGAGATCACTCCCATCATACACTCTTTCTAATGTCGCAAGCCCTTTGGGGAGCTTGTTGGTTTTAAGCTACAAGACTTCCTTCCCAAATACAGTGTGTTTCCCATCCACCTCTTCCACAAAAGCTTTGAAGTCAATCTCTTGAGCCTCGTACTAATCTATACAATGAAAAAACTTTAAAAGATAAGTATCATCATTGAAAACCTGCCAACTGTATATATTGTCAGGGATAGAAGGTCTTGTTTTGAATTCAACCTGAGATATTCCAGCCAAGGTGATATCATCTCTTTTCAAGGCTACATTAGCCAGAAAATCTGCCATCAAATTTTCTGATTTGTCTATCCAATACAACATTTATATATTGTTTCAATCTCTTATTATTTGCAGCATATCTTGATCTGATTTGTGAGACAACTCGCTCAGAATCTCCCAAGATAGTTAGCAATTTGATCGTGTGCTTTATAGCCATATTCAAACCAATCAACAAGGCCTCATATTATGCCACATTGTTTGTACACTCAAAGGTTAACAAAAATGAATACTTGAATGTAATACCTTCAAGTGATATGAAAACTACTCTAGCTCCATTGCCTTCTTGGTTGCACGCTCCATCAAAATACAATTTCTACACACCCTGTTGATCTTTAGAAACATGCGTATCAATTGGGTCAGTAGTTTCTAATTTTGGATGAGATGGTTCCACTCTCAAACTCCCTAAATCCACATCACAAAATCAATTGAGTTGTCCTTGAGGAACATACTCAACAATCTGATTCATCCTTGGTTCTCTATACAACTTAACTTCTTCACCATTAACCGGTATTGTGGCATATGATAAATCAAACTGCACATTGCCTCCAACTGTTGCATTCCATTATCTTGACCAAATCATTCCAAACTGAGGAGGTGTGTCAATCACAGTTATATCAATATTATAAGTCACTTGTGGGTAAGTAGCCAATTTCATTTCCACATCTTTCATAATTCCCACAACCAAGATAGGTCTACTATCCATGGCATAACATTTACCACCTTCAACATCTACCCACATACCAATTTGTTTCATCACCCCTACTGACATAATGTTCATAGAAGCACATGAATCTATTATGCAATTTATTACCAGCTTGCCATTTATGAGTGGGGGTAGTAAAGAATGGATCAATTTGTGGTGTATTCATCAATGCATCACTTAGAAAAACCTCTAGAACTTTCATATTTTCCTTCCTATTACTAATTAATCTCCTTATTTTCCAAGTTTGTATTTTTATTACCTCCAATAGACATTAATTGAATATCACTTTCCCTATACTGTTTAATCTTCATCATTTCAAGTAATGGGACTGACATCTTTACCTGGGAAAAAACTTGCATGAAATCAAAAGAGGCACCTTTTATATTGATTATCGTCTTTTTCTCTATTGACTCTCCTTTGTTCTCCTCTTTCTCCTTTTTATTTGTTTGATCTGACTTTTGTTTGTCCTTGGGAAATTCTTTGATTTCTTCCTTATGGACATACTTTTTTTCTCTTTTATCAAACTACTTATCATCTATCCTTTTTGAAGCTTCCTGGAGCATTTTTTTATTCTTCGAAAACTATTCCTCTTGGAACACCTTCATTCTCATTTACTGTTCTATTTCTCAACCAATATTTGCTTTTGGCCTACTCCACTACTACAATGGTTAATCTTTTAATTTCCTTCTCAGTCGGTCTCCTTAAATTGCACCTATTTGTTTGATATGATGTACTAGGAGGACATTGCTCATTATCACTTTCTCCGTGATTAGAAAAAACTTGTTGTTCTGCCATATGGGCATTGTACTTTTGGTCATCAACATCATATTCATACCCTCCTTCTTCTAAAGATGAATATCCCTGATCAACAGAGTGAAGAGTGTGGGAAGTTAAATAGATATTATGGTCCTCTTCATTGTTGTCTTCTGGTATGTCTTTCCCGAGTATCGATTGGGCTACAATACAATGATCTTGGGAATGTGGCAAGTCACAAACTAAGCACCAAGGACTGCTATCTACCATATGTGCCCCTCTTTTCTTTAAAGGATCAAGTGTCTCTTTGTTCCTTGGCCTATCCATCACTGGCTTTACATCCTTCCAATTTGTATTATATGGCATGTCATGCAACCTTGGCCTTTCATTTTTGCATGAATTTTCCTACCTATTTGGAGGATCATATTAGGGAACCCTAGGATTATCCCTCTTGCCAATCATTCCTGTAGCTTTCCTATTATTTTAAATAGTTAGTGCTATCTTTTGAGCTTTAGCTAAATTCCTAGGATACTTGTTCCTAAGCTCATATCCTGTCTTAGGATCAAAATCTTTTAAATAGATACTTAATGCAGCAGGATCAACTAATTTAGATCCAAAGCTATCTTATTATGTAATTTAGAAAACCTCTGGTTGAAGTCATAAGCTAGCTCATTCTAATGCTTTTGGATAGTTACCAATTCATGCAGGGAAAACTCTGGTGCACATTGATTCCCATACTGCTCAAGGAGCTATTCATAAAACTCCTGAATGGAGTCAATAGAAGTTGTTGGAAAACTATTGAACCAATATCTAGCATATTAAATCAATGATATCATAAAAAATCTCATTTTCACATCCTCATATTGCATATGCAAGTCTTGAAAAAATGCATTAAATCTCCTTAGGTGTTCTTCAGTTGTGGTTGCACTACTTCCTGTCAATTTTTGGACAAGGCTTCTCCAATTGTTCTCCATGGGATAAGGATATACTTGAAATCTAGCCAAATCAAACTATCTGATCATGGTTGTGTATGGTGGAGGAGGTGGATTATGAGGATACTGGTACTGGTACAATGGATTGTTGTGAGGTAGTGGTGCATATTGCTGACCTTGTGGGGTCCTGTGTTGTTGACCATGTGGAGGCATATAATGCTGGTGAGGGTGTGGGTGAGCATTTTGATGTTGAGGTGGAGAATTTGGAGGTCTATATTGATTCCCTGGTTGATTTTGTTGTACTCTTGGATGATTTTAAGGTCTTGCATTATTATTCCCCTACCTATGAGGTGGAACATATTTAGGTAAGTTAGCCATCTGAGCATTTATCTGAGCTTTCTATAACTTTAATTCTTGAAGCTCTTTTATCACTTGGAGCCTCTGCTCATACTCTATTCTTGCTCTTTCCACTTCCTGTCTTTCATATTCCCATCGTGCATTTATCTCATCATGATCCATGCGTTCATAGTTCTCTTCAGAGGCTTCTTCATAGCCAAGTCCATCTTGATTCTCTTCAAGTAATTTCATTTTATGATCATATTCATGTTGTCTCCTTTTCCTTTCAGCCTCAAGTCCAGCCATGAACTCCTCAAATTTCTTGGGGTCTGACTGATAGAAGGGATTCCTCTTTTCCTTAGGAGTGTGAGGTTCTCTAGATGGGTTGTTTTTAGTTGCTAGTGTACCATAGGAATCATATGTCTCCTGGTGTTCTTTTGATGTTTTGTCTTTACTTGTTGGGCCCATGTCATTAGACATCTTCTTGCCCTTAATCATTCTTTTCAGTCCATTTACTTTTGTCATTATTAGGATCCTCCTTATACAAAGATCTTCTGCCATGCATGTTGTGAGTAATTTTAATAGTTTGAACACTAGGATGATTCCTTTCTTATGTATATTTCACTTTATCAGATTCAATGCACTTGTTCATTCAAAGTCACCACTCACTTTCTAAAAGAGAGAAAAATTTGTAGTTCGTTGTTCCAAGCAGAGTCTCCTGCAAGGTACTGACTCTATGATGAAGGCTTGGGTTCAGTTTAACTCTCCCCAGTAGAGTCACCAAACTATTAGGACTCAAAAATGAAGGTTTAAACAATGAGAGGTTGCCAAGCTCTCACAATTTTTTTGGCCAATGTACAAGGCCAAATAGTAAATTTGAACCATCTACTCTTTAGGTTTTGTCAGACCTAGCTGGGTGTACCTATGTGAATGTGCAAATTTGAAATGTGTGTTTCTCCTTAAAAATATATCCACAATGGAAATTTTAAAGTGGATAGATACAAACTTATTTGGTATGAATTGTATATATATAATTCAATATGTTTAGTTAACAGATGTGGAATTCTGAAAAAATGATTTAATGAAACTACGTAAATTAAAAATGGGTGAGATCAGTGCCCTATTGGTATATGGACCAATGAAGACTTAGAAAATGTGACCCACAATGGCAATCACTCAAACTATTTGGCACACTGATATGAGTTTATAAATTGTATAAACATGCAAGTAAATAGTTGAAAAACTCTACTTGAGACAGATTGACAACTCTAATTATACGGTTCTTCTTATCTATCCAATTAACACTTCTAAATTACTATGATTGACTATAAGGATTTAATCTTTACTAGAAAGAACCAATTAATCATATCACACAAATACAACAAATGTGCATCGAAAAACTGCATATATACTTGATATACCAGTTTAAATAATAGAGAAGCATTAAAATGGAGATAACCAAATAATCGAATAATTCTGAGAAATAGTTGATAAAAAAATTAAGCAACAAAATCAAACATCTTCATTGACTTCTTCAAAATTCATATATGCATTATGGTCTCTACACCTTTTGGTTTTTGTCTATTCATATTCTCATGATAGGCAAAAATTCACGTCGTTTGATAATGAAAAATAAAACATAACTAAATAGTAACAATAATAACTGTCACAACAACGACGACTACTTCACTATGTTACCTTGCGCCATCCTTCATCTCATCCTTGTACCGCGGTGTACTTTGATTTTCCTTTGTTAGCTTACCACTCTAATGTGCAAAATGTTTTGTATTGCCACAGTGTCATGGTGTACCTATTCTATCTTTGCTTTCTTTACCGCTCCACTGTGGTTTCATGGTCTTAACTGCCTTCACTATCATCTCTACTGCTCTACCGCGGTCTACATTTCTGACCCCTAGTGGTATAATGGTCTCCTTTTATTTTTGATCCTCTATATACTGCTCTATCGTGTGCCACTTGTTGACCCTCCATGATATGGCACTGTCTTCCTTATCACCTTCACCACCGCCCTACCACAGTTTAACATTTCTTTCCATGCGGTATGGTGGTATCAACTTGTCATTGTCTCCAAGTCTACCGCTCAACTGTAGGTTAAGTTGCATTCCTTCACGGTGTAGCTATATTTTCTTCGATGCCTTTTCTCACCGCTCTATCATGGGTGTAGACTTAACTATGTGCGGTGTAGTGGTAAAAGGGGATAGCGTTCATTGTTTTGACCGCGATACAACAAGTTGTTTTTTAAAAGGCTATGGTAAAGAGGTATGAGGCGAGGGTTATAAAGGGTGAAAAATATGGTAGTGGTATGATGGTAAAAGACACTTTTGGCTTTGTGGATGGCGGTAGAATTATTTTTAATGAAAAGATAGCATAAAATTGGGTTCTAATGGATAAAAGCCCCTAGACTTTATCTCAAAATTCTAGTTCTAATTGTAGACACTTAGCAAAAATACTTAGTTGTTTTTGCGTGTGGATCAAACCCTCTTGCAAATGTCTCTTTTACAATCATCCTCAATATAATGTTGACATCAATGACAAATAATTAATGAAAACCTTGTTCTTTATTTCAATAGAGGACGGCCTTATTGATATTCTTTCCATCAATTGTTAATGTACACTTTCCACAAATCAGAGTTGAATCATCACCTCCAAACTTAACAACTCCACAAATCAGTCAGTTGAATCACCAAATCATCTAACCAAACTTTCATTAAACTACACAGCATCACCCTTTTTTCCTTTCATATCCATGGATAGGGTTTCATCATTTGAATCATTATCCTCATCTTTTGAAGAAAAACTACTCTCGTTGGAATAAAAACTCTTATTGAACTTCTCTCTATTGTTTCCATCTTTTGATTCTTTATAGGGACATTTAGATGCAAATGACCAATCCTTCCCTAATTGAAACACTTGAAAGGTAACTTACCTTTGTATCTACCAATTCCTTTCTTCAATCTTCTCACAAATTTTGGTTCTACCTCATCAAAGTCATCATTATGATATGTTGGATCATCTTCTACCTTTTGATTGACTTTTAATGTTGCTTCCTTATTTTTTAACATCCTTTTCAAATTCTCTCATTTAAAAGGCAGTGAGAGCACCAAACTTTTCATCTACTAAATACTTATCCAATTTTGTAGACTCTTAAATAGTAGATAGCTTATGACTATAACCTTTAGGGAGAGAAAATCCTCCTTAACAATATTTTCATCTTTCACTTCTCTACCAAGACTTTTGATGCCAGTAACTACTTCATCCACCTGGAGCATATAACTAGTAATATCTTCATCTTCTTTCATTCTTAGGGTTTCAAATATCCTCTTGAAGATTTAAATCTTGGCTTGCTTCACTTTATTATCTCCTTCATATATGCTACTTAGATTTTATCATACATCATTAGAAAAACTACAACTCATCACCTCCAAAATTTCTAAATCAGCTAACCCACACATGATAAAATTATTTTCCTTGGAATTATTCTTATACAACCTAATATCAGCTAGATTTTTTGGAGGATTCAAAGGTGCAACATAACCATCCTTGACATATTTTCAAACACCAAACCATAGATATTTTAGATGGCCTTCCATTATTAATTTCCAATAGGTGTAATTTGTCCCATCAAACCCAGGAGCTTTGTAAGCTCCATATTTTTTCATCTTGAACCTTTCCTCAAGTGATTAAGATTCTTCTTAGGAACTTTAATTTGACACCAATTATTCAACACACCTGGATATTGAGGAGGGTGAATCAATATCTTCAAAAACTTAAACCATTCAACATATAAATTCAGACTCTTAGTAGTATCAACAACTCATTCAGAGATCATAATAATTAATATAATAAACATCAATTAAATATAAGGCAATGACCACACATACACAAGAAAACACCATATTTACATGGAAAACTAAAGAAGGGAAAAACCATGAAGAGAAATCTCTCAATATAGAAGCCCACTGCTTAGAAAATTATAATTTTAAGGCTCACTACCTATGGACTTGCAGACTAAGGGTCACAACCTTAGGGAAAGATATAAGGGACTTGTAGTATTGAGGAACATAAACCAAAGGAAAGATACAAATTATAAGGACCTAATGAGATTCACTATCTCAGAGTAGGATACATGAAAGATTAAGAATTAAAATGTATGTCAACAATACACTATGTTGACTAAGGCATTAAAGCTCTTTTATCTTCCCTATTTTACAACTCACTGCTTCTTTCAATTCTCGTGCATCACCACCTCCACTCATAGCTTTCAATTGAAATTCTATTTCATTTATATCCTCCACAAGATCTCAAAACATTAATTAGGTTAGGGAAAAATAATATGAACAATGATTTCAACATGTCAGCCATAAAAACATAATGTGGTCCTATCCATAAGATAAAGAGGACCAAAAATAATCTTAGTACATCCTCCAATGCAATCCAACCAAAACACACATTGGCACACATCAACCCAAGTCAACAACAAGGAAACATGTAGATGAAACATGTAACACATAACTAAACAACCCAAAAATATAATTTACAATTGAATTTACTCAATACAGTTCACAACAAGATAGGTTAGGACTCAAATACATCCTAACACAACCTCAAATGCTTATGCAAACTCCCAAGCACATAATGCAAACAAGAAACCAATCCTTGTCAAATAGACATCTACAAATTTCCCAAATATCTAACTCAAAACAATATGTGACACCAAAGAGATCAAACATTGTAGTGAAAACCATTTAGAAATGTTCTATGAACATCCAACAACAATTCTAGATACTTATTTCACACTACCATACCATAAATGACCACCTCAACCCAAACAAATACAAAATACTTCATCCTAGAAAAAAAAAAGATGGCTCCAAGAGATAGAACACTAACCAACTTGCAAAAAAAATCATCACATGAAAACTAAATTGAGATAGTGCACAAGCATTGAGAGCATGCCCACCAAGCCGTAGGAGTAGAAACAAAAACTGTCAATTACACTATAAGTACTAGAAACCTCCTTGACAAAACTAGTGACTTGAAAAGATAAGAGTACAACATCCATAGGGCATAAACACTAAATCCCAAATTGCAAGACCATATGTTCAACAACAGAGGAATATGAAGCATTCTCCCAAATAACCTTCAAATCAACTTCTTGAGACAAATTTTTTTACCAACTTACGTAGACCAAAACTTCCTTGTAGAAATACATACTTCCTCAAGAACAATAGGAAAGAGCATAAAACATGCTAGATATCATCAAAAAAACTTCTCCATAATCAAAACTCCTTCTAATCCTCATCTTAATATATCATCATGATATTATCTCTTCTGACAACAACCATACTCAATACTAGTTTACTTGATATGAACTAAGGAATGACAAACAATCATGAACATCAACAACTCCAATGTTAGCACAAAATCAATGACAACCCTAATTAGGTGTAGGAAATAATAAATGAAAATCAATTCCAAACAAAAATCTCACATATGTGCAAAAATATCCCAAAGTGTTGAAATCAATGACAACAAATGCCAACATAAATATTGTTGGATATTTCTATAATTGAGTTTTAGTGGGTTGATAAGATGTAGGTATTCAAATGCACCAATGAATAATTTATCTGCAAACTCCTTTCCACGTTCTTCAAACCTGAGATTTGCACATTCATAAAGAGAGGAAATGTTGGTTCGTTTATGGGCTTGCCTTAGTCAAAACCCATGTATGTGTTTCCACTTCCACAATGGAAATGTCAATGATAAATGGATAATGAATAGGAAGGAATAATGAAATAACAAAGTTTTGTAACTCACCACCCTTCAATGGCTTCCTTGAAGGTTTGAAGTCATACACATCACTTCAAGGACTTGGATCTTGTTTTTCTTTATTTTCTTGGATGCTTGAATTTCCTTGGAGACCTAGAAAAGTGTTAGCCTTCACAAATCAATGATGACATGAACACACATAAACTCACATAAACTAAATGACATGATGTTAGGATCTTGAATTTTTGCAATAAAGTTCTGAAATGTTTCTCTTGACTTTCTCTTGAATTCTCTTGAACATAAGTTTTCCAATAGATTTGAAATGATGCAATAACTAGGTATTTATAGGAATTTATTCAATTTCCTAAAAATTAAATCAGAAATGGCTGACTTTGGACACTTGAAATTCAAATATTTAATTTCCACAACTGACATTATTCAATTTGGAGGGAAAATAGGACACTCACACCTAGGGTGTGAGCATCCTAGACTTTTTTTTTAGGACAATTAGTGTCGGGGGCAAAGTATTTTTTTAAAGGAAATCGAATCCCGCTTGCTATCCCTCAAAAATGATCAAAAATGGGTCATAGAATGCATAATTTAGGAAATTAAATACTCAATTAGGTTCAATAATTAAAGACAGGATCAAACATAAGGTGAAATTTTCATGGGTGACAATTTATGACAGTAGATTCAACCCCCACTTTAGTGAGATTATGAACTTATGCTCAGACTCAGACTAAAGTAGAAAATATATGTCAATAGACATTGAAGGGATGGGATGAATAAAGATCAGGGGGAGTACAAAATCCACCAAGATCTAAGATCCCATGGAGAACCAAAATGAGTACAAAGGAACACACATATATACGAAATGTAGCAAGACAACATACATGTTAGAAAACACAAAGAGTACATCAAAATATGAAATGGATAGGGGTAATATATGCCACCCCTTAAAATGTCAACATACTTTTTATGTTGGTATTTTAAGGAGATAGAGGGGATCCTTGACAAAAATGCATGCCTACCAAAACTATTTATCCTTTCCCCCCAATCATAGAGAAAAGGAAAACCACACCAAGGACTATCATGTTTTTGCTATGAAAATATGTTTTCACTTAAGATTGTACCACCATGAGTGACAATGAGAAAAATACATAAAGCTAAAAATTCCACATAGTGATGACCAACATGATATGATGATCATTATTGATTAGAGGAATTAAGTACATCAACAAAAGGAAGAGCACCACAATCATTAATTTGTATTTTATTATTCATGTCCTGGCATTCATTGGTAGAATGACCATGCACTCGATGATATGCATAAAATGAGTTTTTGTTGGAAAATTTATTTCTTGTTCTTGGAGGGAGAGTAATCAGGAAGGATTCGAGAAGCCTTTACAAGATATTCTCTTGATCGATAGTAGGGGAAATTTATTTCTCTTATGAAGAAAACCTTGTTTTTTTATCACAAGATGTCATACACACAGTAGATGATAAGGCATTAGATGAAGATGTGGAGGAATGTTGGGAACCTAGACCCTACTTGGAAAAGTACGGTATAGACTTCACTTGATTCCTATCATTTTGTTTCACTTTTTTACATCCATGTTTAGAAATAATTTTTTATCCAAGACCATAACATTCTTCCAACTCAGATGAAGAGATTTTTTCTGCATGCTTTTGAGAAAGATTGGCTTCTTCGCAAGCATGCAAATCCTTTTTAAGTTTTTAAAATTATGCATAGTCCTCTCATGAGGGAAATGAGTTGAAGATCCCCCATCACCACCATGGGGTGATGTTTTTGATGTATAACCAAGTTGAGAAATTGTAACACAAGACCGTTTTGGTTTAGATTGTGAGATTTGAAAGGAAAAATAAAATGAGCACATGAAATAACTAATCAGTGAGCATTGTTTGAAACAAAAATATTACCAAAGAGAGAGTAACCAAACTAAGCACCACCACCATCAAGAGGAGACACAAGAATTTAATAAGGGGAAAAAACAAGAAAAAACCCCAATATTATGAATGGAGGCAAAATGCCTAAGAATGATACAAAGAGAGAGAGAGCACTTAAGCCTTAAGCTTGCTTGCTTGAATCTTGAAGAATGAGAGGAGAGGAACCTCAATAAGTAGAGTTGAGAAGGAGGAGTTAGAATGTAACTCCCAACTCAATGAATGCCACCATTCATCTATGTGTGTGTAAAGTGTCACCTCTTAAGTAGGTGGTTACAAATATTCCTTAATAAAGGAATTAAAAAATAATTCATCCTCACATATGTGTGAGAAGAAAAAAAGACAAAAGACTTGTAGGGATTCCTTTGGAATATTCCTACAATTAATAAATAATTACCAATAAAGAATAACCTTTACCAAGTAAAGATTAATCTTCTAACGAGATTTTTTACTCTCCCATAAAGAAGGGTGTAAAATCTAATGAACCCCAATCATCCCCAAAACATGTGTTTGAAGATTAATTATTTTTATTTGACTCTTTGTACTTTGAGAGTGGCATTTCAAACTCCCCTTTGAAACAAGGTGTAAAATCTAACGACCCTTAATCATCATCTAAGTTTTTTGTTTTAGGTGTAAGACAATTAGGATTACCATAAACTTGTCTAGGTTCTACCTTTCAAGTTGGAGTCAAATTATTAAGGGAGTTGGAAGTGTTATTATTATCTTGAACTTGTGAATCATAACTTTGTTCATCCATTTTAACTATTTATATCTTGTTATTAAATTCATACTTCATCTCATGGTGAAGAGTAGATGGGACTCCCTTCATGGCATGAATCCACAATCTACCTAGGAGAAGGTTGTATGAAAGAGGTCTTGGCATGATATGGAAAAGGGTAGGTAAAACAATGGGTCCAACCTTAATGGGTAATTTTATTATTCCTAATGACTGCTTATTAAAATTATCAAAGCCACAAATATTAACATCATTGGTTTCTATAAGATTATTTTCCACACCAATTTTATCTAGGAGACCATTGCTACAAACATTAAGACCCACCCCATTGCCCGTGAGAGTATGTGTAACTCCAATTTCATTAATTACCACCTTTATAATTAAAGCCTCATCTTTATCTTGGATATCAAGCAAGGGTAATTCATGTTGAGGGTGTAATATTTGAATTTGTCACTTGCATACAATCAAGTGGGGTGGCTACATCATTCAGTCTAATAAAGTATGGGGCATCCATCTTCTGCAAAATCTCTTGGAGAATCCTATTATATGTAGTTTATGTTCGAATCAAATACCAAAGGAAGATGTTTGTTGGAGTGTGATGAAGTTTCTCAACAATATCATACTATTTAATAGTACATTGAGGAATGTTATATGTGTAAGAAATTGTGTGGTAATTTGGTTGTTGTGACACATTATTATTGGTGAGTTATTTTGTGAAGTTTAAGATAACACTCGGATGTTTTGGTTTGTCTTGAGGTGGTCCTATGATACACATAGGTTTGGTTTGGACTTGCAGTTTTTGTGAAGGTGGATAAATGATAAGTTAAGGTGTGATTGCATTGATTTTTCTTTGTTGTGTACGAATGTTGCAAGCCTTGTTGGATGATCTTAGTGAGATGAAGTCCTCAAGGGATTCATATAACATATCAAATTCTTCACAACTAAAGGGATTCATAGGTATAAAATGCAATTGTAGAAAGATATTGTAAAATGATGATATGACTGCATTCTCCAAGATCAATCCTTAAACTTCAATTGCAACCTAAGGATTTATATGTTAAGACAAACTAGGACAAAAAACAAACTTACAAACTTGTTATAGACACAAACCTTGAAATCAGACTCCATATTTGTAATTTGACAATAAGTATGGATCTACACCTGAAATCTAAGGCACATTTAGTAGGATAGAGGTGCCCAAGGTGCCTATGTCCAACTATGGATTTGTCTAATACTTTAGTTTCAAAAGCACTAGTAACATAAGGTGACTATGTGACATTGTTTAAACCTAGGTTTGAAATCAATTGTGCTTTTGTTTCAAAGGATTTTAATTTTTCAATGTGTTGTATCAGCCCAGTGATTTGAAATTTTACCAAAATGAAAACCAATTTACCCAAATTATCCAGTGTTTTAGAAAATGTAAATAATTTTTCTATAGATCTGATGATTATCAATGCAAAATTGCAACATTTTTTTCATAAATTTGCAATGAGTTAAGTAAAGTAACACCTTATTTTCAAATGTAACATTACTTTTTATAATTGAACAAACCAAACCAAAAAGAAGACAACAGAAATAGACAAAGTACATAGAAGCAACAATCTGAGCCAAATTTTAGCAAAACAAATAGGACATTGGAACCTAGGCTGTTTGTGTCTAGCTAGGGTTTCTAGAATTTCAAAATTTTGAGTGTCTTTATTACTATCTAAGGTTCTTAGATCTATGTGCAAATAATTATAGCAGTGAATATTTTCCTAGATTTTGGTAGTTTTATGATTGTGAACTTGAAATACAAATGTGCAACAATGTTGAAATTTTTTGAACAATAAATGTCAATCTTGAATGAATTTTTTAGATCCAATATGAATGAATTGATTTATTTCAAGATGAAAAGTTTTGAAATGATGATTTAAAGTAATTTTGATGCAAAACTATGCATTTTTTTCCAAGTTTTAGGTGACCATGTTGTATCTCTTAAAAACTATCCACATTATATGATTGAGTGTGAACATCAATTGTAAAATGTGAGAAGGTTAATAGTCTAAATTTATAATTGCCTCCTTTTAATTGTAACAATATCTTTGTTTTAAAAATCTTGAATGGTCATAGAATATGGTGCAAACTCAACATTATTTCATGTTCCACTATGTGTGATATAATAGATAGAAAGGTGATAAGTTTAAAATGAAGAAATATAGAGTACATTATTGAATGATCATTCACCCACATTAATAGATATTATCTCACAAACACTATATGTATTGTTACCCATTAAAATATATGGTGTAGAATAAGTCTCAAATGAAGAAAAACATACTTTGTGATGAAGCCATTGATGTGAAGCTCTAAAATCAATGACCTATCTCCTTGAATCAGAATCTATAATTTTAACAAGTCTATTTCCCTTCTAGTTCTCTAGTTATGTATAATAAGAAGATGATGAAACTATTGGCATAGTTGAAGTAAATATGATTTGGTTCTTCATTAGAAGATTCTTCAACTTATCAATCTATTTTGAATTATGTATTTATGTTCATAATTCCTAGATTTATTGCAATATCCTTCTTAGACAATTCCCCTTTGGAAGAGGATTTTCCATGTTCCTATATGGATGTGAGTGTTAATTTTTAATGTAGCCTTCCAATTAATTTACGTTTGTGAACCAAAGGCCTTTTTCACATTTATAGTTCTCCCTTGTTAAAATTTTGTATCTGTGTTTTCCCTCTTCTTCTCCCATGTTCCCAATAATTTTGAAAGCTTCTGAGTGTGTACGTTGTTAGAGTTTTATAGTTATTAGTCTTGACATGATTTTCCTCCTAGCTTTTCCTTGTTCCTTTTTCACTACTGGGATATTGAAATTTCTTATCTTGGCATGCCTTTCTTCCCAACTCCATCATTTCCCTTATTCCTATTAAGATATAAAACTTCCCATCTGGGCTTGCATTCCTATCTAAGACCATTATTTACCTTTTCCCCCACTAGGATTTTATAATTCTCCTTCTTAAAATCCCTCTCCTTTGACCTCTATTTTTTCTTACTTTTGTCAAAGTATCACACTTCTCCTTATCAATGTGTCTTTTTTCCCAAACCTTGATACTTTAAATTTTACACTAAGTTACTTTTCAAAGCTATACATTTAGACTTGTTTCTATCTAGGTGCCTATCCATTGTCATCCCCAAACCTTGAACTCTAACAATCCCTTAGTTAGATTTTTTCCCTTACCTCTACTTGGGTACTTGTTCCTTGACATCTCCAATCCCTAAACTCTAACATTTTCCCCTATGACTCTTTTAAGAATCAATCCCTATATCCAAGTACCTTTTCCATGCTACCCCCAAACTCTGATCCTTGAAAATCCACAATATGTTATCTCATCAAGATCACAAGATCAGTTATGTTCTTATTTGGAGACCTAGCACCAGTAAAAAAATAAAATATATCATTAAAAAAACTACTAAAAATTGCATAGAAATAACTGAACATGATCATGTGAGCATTAGTAGTTTATTGCCAATCATTTATAACATGACTAGATTGATGACTAAACCATTTTTAGTCATTTATTGGTTATTTTAATTGATCAATTTGGTAGTATATTTAGTCATTGATTTATTCATTAATTTTTGTAATCTGGTCACTTATTTAGTCATTGATAATTGTAATCTGGTCAGGGTGTTGCCACAAAATAGTGGTTTACAATTTCTGACAGGAACTGATTTTTGTTGAAATCACATATTTTTAGAAAATATAATGAGTTAATCCTTAAAAAAATTCCATTTCAGGATTCCAATTGAAGAGGATTTGATCAAACAACCTTAGATCAATCCCCCTTGGATAAAACCTCACTACTTTTAAACCATACCTATAAATGAGTCTCCTTTACACCTATCAAAATGCTGATAAAAAATCACTTTTGATTTAATTTTTGGGGGATCAAATGAATTCATTTAAAATTTATTTCAAATGATTATGGTATTCCTCGGAACAAGCTATCCAATGAATATAATTTTAATATGTTTTGATTTTTATTATGTATTTGTTTTTTTAGGTTTATTAAACATATGGTTTTCATCGAAAATGAAGGTCTTTGTTCTGCACATGTGGAAAAATAATAGATTATAAAAAAAAAATTGAAAAATATGAGTGCACCAGATATTGAAGTCCTTGATCCAACAAAAAAAAATGAATTTTGATATATACAAAAAACGTTACGCATTATACGGTTGCACTATGTCTGAATTGTAATTGGTTTGAATTTGAAACTTGATTAAAGAAAAAATATTCAATAAAAATCTATCTAACCAAGTGGAATCACTAGATATCGGAGTCCAAAATCTGAATTCGAAATAATTATGATTTTATCCTTCATGGAAAAAAATTTATGTGTTATACGGTGTGTGTCACTTTTTAAAAATGTTGTTTTCTAAAGAAAAACCAGTTTTCATGGGAGATGGAAAAAGAAGTGCAATTTGATTCCAAAATTTTTTTAAAATATATTTTTACAATCAACAAACAAAATGTGACGGAACTCTAGTTTGCATCATCTTCAAATTCCTCATGGTTTAGCCACTATAGGTGGCCGAATGTGAAGATTTAGTTAAAAATAATAATTTTAGTGTCCAGTTTGGCCAAATATTGTAAACCACTATTGTGGGATCACTCATCGCTTATTTAGTATTTTTATTCATTGATTTATATCTATTGGTAGTGTATTTAGTCATTAATTTTAATAATCATTTTGATCAATTTGGCAGTATATTTAGTCATTTTTATTTCACTAGTCATATATTTAGTCATATTTATTCACTGTTTACTAATTTCTATCAATTGGTAGTATATTTAGTCAATTTAATTATTAATTGAAATCAGTTAGTAGTATATTTAGTCATTTTAATTGACTGATATTTGAGGATTTAAACTTAAAATATAGAAATACACATCAATCATCAATTGTACAAAATAAGACTGCCAATGAGAAGGAAATATCACTAAAATTTATCAAAAGAAAGGTGTTCTTATAGCTCGCACAAGTCTAAAATATCTATCTTTCTTGAAAAATTCTTAGAAATAGAGTATTAAATTTTTAATTTTCAATCACAAGACTGAAAATCTGAGTTACAATGCATAGAAATGACAAGAAAGAAACTTCTCCAAAAAACTTTTGCAATGATGGAAATGCATGCTTGGAGCACTTCAATGCGATAAAATGCCCTTTTCATCTCTTAAAGCTTCTACAATGTGGGAAATATTCCTAGAGCAAGCTATAATGTGTAGAATCCAAGGAGAGTGTTGATCATGTCCCATATATGAAGCTCTCTCCTTCAATGCAATCAATAATAACCCTAGAATCTTTCCTTTGTTATATGCAACGTGCCATATGATATGAGCAACAGGGTGCTTCCTTTTCTACCATGAATGAAGCTATCCCTCAATACAACCAAAAAAATTACTATTAGTCTCAATTTAGAAAGAATAAAAGTGCATTATATTACAAGTTTACAAAAGTAAGTCCAAACACAATGGTAAGACAAATCAATTAAAAAATTGTAGGAGATAGATCACATCCACAAACATGGGAGAGCTATGCAAAATTGGAGAAATTGGCTTGTAAAATGAAGGCAGTAGGGTATTTCTAGATTTAAGAATTTTACTTAATGTTGTGGAATAGAAGAAAAAATAATCATTTATCTGCCAGCATAGTGAAAAGTTAGCAATTGCATTTGGTTTGTTAAACATGGCCCCTAGTACAACTATTATATTTGTTAAGAACCTTTGAGTATGTTTATATTTTCACATTACTTCTAACTTCATCTCCAATATTATTGCAAGAGAAATTTTTCTGAGAGATGTAAACCATTTCCATGATTTTAAACAAGGACAATGTTCTTGTGGAGAATATTGGTGATGCTAAATGAAACAATTTGAAAAATAGGCTTGCACTATAATAATGTGCACTACATTAGATATCTAGTAATAATGAAGGGATATCTATCAAAGCATAATAGCAAAGATTTTTTTGTCATATGTTGTAGTTACAAGTGCCCTACTAGACATACATGAAAACATGGAAGTATAGACAAGGCAAGCAAACTGTTTCAAAAAATATCTCAAAGAAATGTGATATCATGTCAACCGCTCCCCCACAAACACTTAAAATCATACCATAAGTGATATGGGAAATCCTGCATCACTGTTGGCATGACTTGAAGTGTTTGTGGGAGAGCAGGTGCCAAATGGTTCATAAGGAAGAAAAAAGCACCTGAATTCAAAAAGAGAAGATAGTCAATATTTTAGCACACTATAGCAGGTATTCCTCTCTATACTTAGTGAATATCCTCCAACTAATTCAAATTTAGAGTCCAAATTTCTCAAACAAATGTCAATCTACGGAGTAGAATTCTAAAATTCAATGAATGAGATTACCGGTGAAGGTTAAGGCCAAAATAATTTCAGTGGTCATCCTCCCTAATGGCAATCGATCCAACCTTGTAGCAATATTAACATAAGGAATGTTGAAACCTTTATAATCCATCACATAAGCATAATTCTTCAAGCTTAATCAAAAATATTGAACTGATAGTGAACCACCAAAAATGAAGTAGGGAAAGAGGATTCCCCAATAGGCTCTTAGGGTTTTTCACCTAGAAGCTAGTTGGTACAATACCTATTTCACGCTAAGTATTCTTGCTATTCATTCAATATTATGGATTTTAATAGGGTTTTGATGTGTGTGAATGTGTCTAAGTGCAATGATCTAAATGCAATAAATTTAAAATAGAAGCTAACTATTAATGTAAAATCTATAGAATGCAACTATGTTTGAAATCACATTGTGATATGAAAAAGACTTAAGAAAAATTATGAAAAAGACTTAAGATAAATAAACCATTATAGAAATGAATGAAAATGAATTTGTGCACCTAGAAATTTTTTGCAAACTAGAATGGAGACTGGAAATGTTGTTGATGCTATAATTCTAGCCTATAGGGACGATTATGCAATTTTGGGCGACCTACTCCTAGATCTTGGAAATTGCACCAGAGTCTGTTTCAATCAAATAGGTATCCAAATCTACAAAAATCTCTGAAAAATAGGTTCAATGGGACTAGGTCGCCATTGTAGGTGACTTAGTCCACCTCTAAATTTTTCAATATCAAAGAATGGAAATGGAAGCCCTCGGTCTGCACTTCGATTCTTCACAAGTGTTCACTTCTAAAAAATTTGGTTCTCAAACCTTAAAGTGAATTTTTGCAAATGTTGTGCCCTAGCCAGCACGGAGGTATCTTCAATGATCTGCAAACCCTTAGAGTACCTAAATCTGCAAACACACAAAGAAGGAAGAATAAATGTTGATTGTTAAGGATTTTCAATTTGCCTTGGTCAAACCCCTATGTATATAATTAAATCAAGTGATGAAATGAAATGAGAAAGAATGAAATGTGAAGCAATGGACTTAGTACCTTGTCATGATGAGATATCTTGAGTTGCTGCAACAATGGTGGAGTATTCAACCCTTGAATGCTTTAGAAATGTATCTTGATGACTTAGAGTGCAAAACCCTAGCTTGCTTGAGAAGAGTGGTAAGGAGAAGAAGAAGTTAGGAGAAAAAATGAAACCTAGGAGATGCAAAATAAGGGGAAAAACCCTTATTTATACAAGTGATGTCCTAATTTCCCAAAAATAACACATGATAGGCTGACCTTACGGTTTTGAAGGCAATTTCCCATTAGAATTTTGTTTTAATTTTGAATTTTATGCCAAAAGGGACTAGGTTTCCCAAGGTGGTGACCTAGTCCACTTGAACAAATTCAAGTGGTGGTCAGGAATTAAAAAGTGGTTAATGATGTTGAACGAGATTGCTTCCCAAAACACACTTAATTTAGGCCTAAAAGTGCATTAAGGGGTCATTATGCCATAAGAAAGGGTTAATTTAGTGATAAAAAGCCTAGGAAAGTGTGAAAATGTAGTACAACACCTTAAAAAAAAATTCCACAAGGCTTGGAAAAGGGGTAAAAAGAGGTCCAAAATCCATGAAAAAGGCCCCAAATGAGTGAAAAGTGTCAAGGCTACAGTTTTTGGCAACACATATAGCCCCCACTTTAGTGAAAGGATGAATTAGCTTCAAAGTCACACTAAAGTAGCCCAATGAAGATGACAAATAATGGTGAAGAATGAAGAAGGCAGTCAAGCCCCTAGGACTCAAGATTCTATGTCAAAACGACATAAGTGCAAGAGGACACATTCAAGGGTGAGTGATTTGTAGCAAAAAAGGATGCATAATCATGCAATGGCAAGAACTTGAATGGAGAGAAGAACGAAAGTAAAAAGGGTTGGATCAAGCTTCGATCGTTTCTCTAACTAGTTGTGGATCAGATCTAGGTTGTTTGTCCAAAGAGCAGTTTAGAAGTCCAAAGAAGTGGTTTAGTGAGAAATTCATGCTAGTGTGTCAGCTTCCAACCATATAATGAAAAATTCATGCCAGTGTGTCAGCTTCCCATTATACTAAGCATACCAAAGTTACCCTTCTTCATAACTTCAATAAGGCACCACAATGTTTTTGTAAATTCTTTTGAATATGAATGTAAATATTTTATTTAAGGGGATTTTATTTTTTCATGAAAGGTTTTCTTCTTAGGGAGCATTGTGCCTAATGTCTCCAAGAGAGGACAAGTCAGGGTGTCAGATCATTATCCATGGGATGCCTCATTCACATCAAGCCACTTCAGTTGATTGTACACTCTTGGAATGCATCAAACCCAATTAAACCATCAAGAAGAGGACACATCATAGGAAAAGAAAAATCACGACATGGAATTTTGTAAAAAGATGTTGTCTATGTATGCCCCCACTTTAAAGAGGTTTCTAACATCATTTTTGTGAGTAATTTCTTTAAAGTGGCCAAGGATAAGGGTTAAGAAGACATGAGAGCCAACTTGGAAAGCCCTATTCCAAGACATATGTTTTTGAATTAAGCTACATCTTGAAAAGGTTGTATATCACATGTGATTCAATCTTAAGACATATCATCCATGTCCCAAGCATGCTCTTAATGTTCATGAAAGGGTATTTGGTAGTCAAAAGAGATAATGACTAATGACATACGAGGGCAAGGCTACTTGAACGATTGCCCCCACTTAGTGCAAGACAAAGGGGAGCCTGGAATGGATGATGGTATGTTGCTGCTTGCAAGGGCTGTGAAACATGAAATAGTGAGTGTGTTATGACCCTACAACTATTACAATGTAAGGAGCAAAAACTAATTTTATTTATGTGGATGAGTAAACAAAGTGTCAGAAAATTTAGCCTTGATGGTATATACTATGTCATATATGTGAGTAATGTCATTGCAACTTGGGTGATGAGAAATAGTTTTCTTAGGTGCGTGAAGGATGAATTTGGGTGTGGTTGGAGAAAGCTGCTTGTGTGAATGTGGGTAAATAATTAGAGGATTCTTAGGATGGCCCATGGGTATGTAAGATTTTCATTGATAGAGGGGGATTGAATGGACACTTTCATATGCATAACCTTGACGGGCTTAGTTTGACGTATGTCTAAGAAAGGGAAATATAGTATCATCTTGGTACCATCACCCAAGGAATATGTGTTACTATTGTGTGGAAGCAGATCAACCATGATACCTTCTCTAATAGGAGAGTTTTTAGGAGAACTAAAAACCAAGTGTGCTTTACATTCAATGATTGGTTCATCCAAAAGAGCTTCATCATATGGAAGGGGAGGATCAATGGTTTGATTATCATGTTTATTGATAGTTGGGATATTAGGAGAAGGCTCTAGGTGATTATCTAAAGTCTCTTTCTCTTGTGTCATAGTATCCACCCTAGTAGGAGAGCTTGGAATATGTTCATCACATTGCATGTTTAGAATTAGTGAAGTAGCTACATCACAAATAAGGGAGATAGCAAGAGTAATTTTTTGTTCAAAGAGGTCTTCCCAAAGGGTAGGGGCATGGGGAAAGGGGGGAATAATATTCCCATGAGTTTTTTTAAGGGTATCTTCTAACACAAAACTATCTTTGACACATCGAGGGTTGATAGTAGGAGAAGGAAAATTTCCATGGTTATGAAGTCTAAGTAGGGTGATGTTTAGGAAGGTGTCTATGATTTCATTTTCTTTTGCTAAAATATTTTCCCAAAGGGGATGAGGAGAAGAACAAGAAAGACCTTCATTATTCTCAATGATTGCACCTTCTTTTAGCAAGATACCTGTTGATGGTCAAAATAACACAATATTAAAACAAAATATTGCTACTCTATTTATCCTGAAAAAGATAAACAACCTATAGTCAGCTATCTTCCAAGGTCTCTGTAGTTTGTTCTCAACTTTGTTGATGTTGTTCAATGGCGTATGCAAATGTAATATTCAAGGGGCTTGCTAGTAAAGTGTACAAAATTCATAATACGAACTAACTTAATGTTTAGGGGGTGTAAATAAATAGAAAAAGATAGAATAGAGAGTAGGACAACAAATCATAAATGTAAATTTTATTTTAATTCAGACATACAAACTTCATCATGAGCATTTCTTCCAAACAACTAAAACCAAAAAATGATAGAATCCACATAATACTTTGTACCACTACACTCATTCATAGTGCTAATTCAAAACATACAATCATTCATCATTATTAAACTTTTGAAACCAAACTAGAACATTTCACCAGCTCATTACTAAAATTTATAGATCAATAAATACAAAGAAATTCCATTCACAGATTACTCAATGAAATAGTCTCAGATTCAAAATCTTCTATTGATTTTCATCAAACAAGGATCATTTATGCACAACATTCACTAGCATACGAATGACTATTGTTCATTAACACTACCATTGAAATTTATCATGGAAATAACATAAACTGTATTGAAAACTTGTATAAATGTCTAAGTATCTTCGCATAAAAACTATAAAAACTTTTGAAAAACTATAAACTATCCTAGATTTCTCTTTAGGTGGATAATATTTTCTTCAATGAGCCGACCTTTAAAAAATGGAGAGAAATTCTACATATAGGAAATGTTTGCACTAATTCCTCCCACCAAAAATTCAGATCCAAAAATCATGGAGCAATTGGGGGAACATAGGATGACTGTCCATCATGATCTTCATTTATTGATTGATCATACCTTATCAAAATCTATGTTCAAGAGGGTGAAGATAGAACTACAAGGATCTCCATTTGAACTTGTGTCATAATCCTGCAAAAGAGGAAAGGGAGTTGTCTAGCTAGCCATGAATTTTTGATGCTCATCTGGAAAAAGGGATATGTCACTGCCACTTTATTCATGTGTTTTTTTCTCAAGTATTTACTCATCATAATTAGTAAACACTTGTTGGGTTACATCCATCTCTGGCCTGTCCACCTAGCTATCTTCAAATTTTATTCTCTTCAGTTCAACAAAGGCAAACTCTTGCATATCTCCAAGTTTAATAAGCTCCCTTCTGGCAGCCTTTATTTCCTCATTGATATCCATAAGATTATCCATCAAGAGGTCATCACCATCATCCCCTTTTTGCATCACCTCCTCAAACCTACCACTCCATTTATCTTTAAGTTTATCAAGAATGAGGCCATTTGTCACAGGGATGCCTTCATTAACAAGTATAGCAATACTTGCTCCCAACTCCTCAACTTGCTCATGTAGATCCTTTTTAGCTTGTTGCACCTCATTCATATGTCCATAAAAAATGAAGACCATAATCTAATAATTTTGATAGTCTTTTTAATGATGTTTTCATTATCCTCTTCAAGGATTGACTGCTCCAACAAGGTTTTTATTGGTTGTTTATTGATATCTTTCAATTTCCTTGATGCTCTGCATATTCCTCCTCTTTTTTTCCAAGAGTCTCAACATGCAAAACCATATCACTCACTAATTCTAGTGCACCTTCATGAGAATTACAACTATCAACAAGTAAATCCACCACTTCCTAATTAAGCTTAGAAATCCAGCTATCCATCATTCTCACCGTATTTCTCATTTCAATAAGGTTGTCTACCTCTTTCTTTCTTAACAAAACTAGTGTCTTAGGAGAAATATATTGTGAAGAAATAGGAGAAGACAAATCTCTCAAAAATTTATGCATTTTTTCTACTTGAGATTTGAGCTCATCCTTCCTTTGTTTATCCTTTACTATTCTTGATTTGGTGGAAGAGGCTACAATATCAATTAGATCCATCTATTGGTCCTTGTAGGCGTTCCCAAATTCACCATTCCTAGTTGATAATCACTTAACTATATTTCTTATTTATCTTTATCAAACATTGGAATTGCACATTCAGCTACAATCTCCCCAACATTCGTTAGCCATTTTTTTGGGCCTCTCCTTCTCAATATATTTCATCACATCATCCTAGTTAAGGGCTTGGGGTTGTACTATCTATTTGTTTTTCAAATGAAGTTTTAACCATGTTAGGGAAGCAAGAGGAGTTACCACTTGTGTAGAAGAAGATGTGACATTGGAGATGGATTGCCAAAGTGCTACCTTAGGTTGAGAATCAACCTCTTTTTTCTTTTCCTTTTATGTCGTTTCCTTTTCTTCCTTTTCCTTGGCCAGCCTACCAGCCTCAGCTTTCTCTCAATCTTCTTCTTTCCTCCTTTCTTCCAACATTTCATCTCTTTGTTTCTCTAACTCTTTGACCTTTGCCCACATTTTGGCAGATTCTTTCTCTTGCTTAGCTTGTTCCTCTTCTTCAAGTCTTCTTAATTCAATCTCTTCTTCTTCTTCTTCTTTCTCTAAGTTTCTTCTATGACCTTGAACTTAGCCTCAATGGCTTCTCTTTCCCTCTTTTGTTGAGCCTTTTCTTCTTCCAGTTCATGGATTTTCTGCAATAGAGCTAACTCATCTCTTTCTTCTTTATCTTTCTGCTTTGTTTCCCTTTGTTGTAGAAAATGATCTTCTTTCTCTTTTTGTTTTCTTGCCAATTATTCAACTTTTCCCATAGCTTCCAATTATTGTTTTTTGGCAAGTGCATCAACTTTAGCTTTAGCTTTCAATTCTTGTTGTTTGGCTATTGCATCACCTTTAGATTTTGCATCTTATTTCTTCTTTGTATCTTCAAAGATCTTCTATTGGTCCTCTGGAGTCAAGACATGCTCAATCTTAATACATTCAACATTTTTAGTGGAAGCAGCCACAAGAGGCTCATTATCTAACTATATGGCCTCTAAATTAGTATTTGCATCATGAATTTCAATCTCCTTCTCCTTTCCACTCAACGTTTTAGCCTACTCATGCAAGGTCCCTGCAAGTACTTCTTTAGAAGATTTTTTCAAGGAGAGGAGGATGAGATGAAGATTCTTCTCCAGATGCAGTATTTTCCAAACCCAATGATTCATGGCTTTCTTGAACATGTATTTCTAGAAAAAACATCTCCTCTAGAGACAAGAGGCAAATACTCTAATTGCTCTTTAGGAGTTGTCCTCCTCTTAGTTCTTTTGTATCCCTAGGTAGCTTCTAACTTCCTCTTCTTTGAAGCTTGAGCTTATGGATCATTTATCCTCATAACTACCCACTAGATACTTCTATCCATCACTTTCCTAGAATTTTGTTTAATATCAATAGATTCTTCCCCATCCCAGTTAATTGGGTCCATGTTTTTAGTGCCTATCTTTCCTACTTCATATTTGGCATCCAAAAATACACCATCACCTAATAGTGTATCGGGAATGTCTTCCTTCACCCCATAATCAATCATTTGTGGAATGGTAAGACTCTCATAACTTCTCCTCCTAACATCATAATAATCTTGTAAATCAATGCAAAAATCTTCCAAAAAATTATGATGTTTATAAAAAATGATGGGATTCAGACCATTCATCTTATTCCCTTGATCAAAGTGTTTCTAGGATGTATATAATCCTAGCTTTAAATAACTCAATTCTTCACATACTACCTTTGTAGCCAAATTCTGAAGGCAACAATATACTCCCAATTTCATGGGGAGCATGTGGCATCCAGGCTTATGTCTGTTGGAAAATTTTGCATTTTTTGGACTCAAGGGAACACTGAGAGGGGGGTGAATTAGTTTTCAACAACTTTTAAACTCCATAAATCTAAAACTTGAAACCATTTCATCATTACATTAAAGAAAACATGTATGAATTCAAAGAAAACATTCATAACACCATAACACAGATTTTTGCATGGAAACCTTGCTAATGGAAAAACCACAGTGGAGGTCAATCCACAATTTGAGTACTCAAATATAATTATGTACAAAAGGAATGCACTTGCATTCCGAAACACTACCTAGAAATCACTGCTAAAGAGAAAGGCTCACTGGCTTACAAAATTCAAATTAAAACCATCTGAAGGGTGAACTGAGATAGCAGCATCTACTTATGCCAAGTTATAGTTTTGGTGAATCTCATAGATTTGGTTATGGATTTGCTTTCTAATTCTGCACTTAGCTTTGCTATGTTCATCTCTTTTCTACTCTTTGCATCACTTATGATCAAATTCACACTAATGCACTGTTGAATCTCACACTACACAATGATATATTACACATTCGCACTTCTACACATTCACACATTCTCCTTCACATTCTAAATGATAAAACCAATCTCTTATATATATCTACAATCAAGTATTTATTCATCCATCAATCGGCTTTTATAAAATATTAAGTTACTTTTATCTTGTCAGCCAGATCCACCACTAAATCTTTATGTGAATCCCTCCAAAGTTGGTTAAGATAAAGAGAGGACCCAAATAACATGTAATCAAGCATGAGGAATTTTAATTAATTATATCTTATGCATCCGTAATTACTATCCTTGTCGAGTTGGCCTTATCGCACAAATAATCAACAAATTAGTGTACCAGATCTTCTAGATCATGTACCAGTGAGTGTGCATCAAAACCAAGATACTCAAAACATCAAAAGACCATCCTCAAAGATTCACAACCCAAAATATCTATCTGATAAGGTGTTTATATCAACTTTTTATGCCTATAACTGGATGCCATATTCTTTACTTTGTTATGTCAGTGAACCAAAATTATGCTACACATTCGGATGCAAGACTTAAGTTGCACGAGTTGGGTTGCCATCAATGACAACACTTTCAAGCCATATGCCACAAATCTCCCTAGCCATATTCTGAATCTCCCCCTTTGGCATTGATGGCAACACATAGTGAAAAATGACTAAGTGTTAGATTCATTATAGGTACACTGCCAAACTTTTTATTGCACTTTCTCCCCCTGATATTTATAAGGCATTCTCTCCGTCTATATTTCTTTCTTTTCTCCCTCTATGGGACATTTTTCACTACATTCTCCCCCCCTATGACATCAATGACAAAGTGTGGATGCCATATGCCAAAAATAAAAAAAGTGATTTGATAAGATAGAGACAAAACAAGTGTTCAAAATCCTCACGGCTTCAAAAATTTAACACATATATGCTTACAGTTCTATTCCTTTGATCAAAATCTTAAGAACTTGAAGAGAATTAATTGCTATCTTTAGAAGATTATCTTATGGTTTTTCTTCACTTCCAGAAGGAACTTATTCCAACTATCTATTGAAATTCCAATAATAATGATTAAGCTATTGTTCTTGGAAGTCTTGTTAATAATCTCAATGAGAGATTCAGGAATTATAATTTCTTCTTCCAATTCTTCACCATTCTTCAATATTTCCTCAATTAGATATTTTACCTTCCAAAAAGTATCCACAAGAACATTCTTGGAGAGCTGAATTTTTGTGTGTTCTGACTGTAGCTCCTGGATTCTTTTTCTGATGATTTCATTTGGATCTTGAGATATGTCAAAGGTTTTTCCAATTTCATTCAATTTTTTTTCAATCTGATCCAACTTCTCTTTGTAATTTTTTGACTGCATGGGGCCAACAGATGCAATTGTTGTAGATGCCTATGGCTGAGTTTATGCATTGCCTCAACTCATTCAATTTCTTCTTCATCTTGGAAAGGGATAGTCTGAGTTGTTCCTTCAAGTGAGAGAAAAATTCACCTTCTTCTTTGCCTTTGTCCTTAGATCCCATTGATTCTTTGATGCACTCGATCATCTCTTCAAGTAGAATGTCCTTCAGACTTTCCAATCTTATCTTACAGTGCTCAATATGAGCATTTAGAACTTCCAAAATCAAGTCGTCATCATATGATGGTTTGATTGACCATAACTTCACAATTTTTTGCATGCCACCTATACCTTGAATTAGTTGTTGTAGCTTTTCTTTTGTCATCTCTTCTTCTTCCTCACTACCTTTTTCTAGTCCAAATTCATTTTTTAGTGGATTTTTAGTTTCTTCATCAGATTCTTCTTTTGGAATATCCACAATTTATTTTTCTTTACCTTTTCCCTCAATCTTGGGAACTTTTCTTTTTGGAGGGTTGTATTAAGTATTTTCCTTCTGTTTTATGTCCTATATCAATGCTACCGGAAGAGGAAACAACTTCCATTTTTCTTACCGGAGGGGAAATATTGACTTGTCCAAAATTTTCAAGCACATTCTTAAAGAAATTTTCAAATTCCAAATATCAATTATCCAAGCTCTTAGAATAAGAGTATATCTGATTGCATACCAGTTTGTTTGATTTCCATACTACATTGTCAATTTCTAACAATCAATTTAAGAAATACATTACCAGACATATAATTAAAGTGCCAAACCTGAATGGATAACCTGATTCCTTTGTCATTTGAACATTCTCTATGAGTTGGTCCTTTAACAATCTGCATAGGTCAAAGTCCTCACCTTCAATTATCATTTTATGAGCAATGTACACTACGCCAACTGATGTAGCTCCTTCTCAATTTCTATAGAAGATTTTATATGTTATTTCATGTACAATGTAATTCATAATAGGATTCTTGATTGTTGCAATCATAAGAGCTCTTTGATCTCTGATTATTTTCGTTAGGGTTTCAATCTCTTTGTTCCAGATAGATTTTTTCCTGGGAACATCTCTGAATTTGCAAAGTCTAGTTAAATTCTTAATTGCCTCTTTTGAAATGATGTAAGGTTTCTCCAAAGTTAAAACATCATCATGTAATCTACTTAATATTAATTTCACAAATTTCGCATTCACAATGTACGAAAACTCACTCCACATATCTAAATTTCCATGCTTAGCTTCGCTCAATTGCTTTAATTCATCAGGGAGTAAAACATTCCTCATAGACCTAATATTTTCACTATTATATTCATCTAGAGTGATCGAGCCTTTGATTTGTTCCATTTTTTCTTTTCATGTTTATGGTTTGCAACCACACACTAAATTGTATGAATAATTCGAGAATGATTTGAAATACCTGATAGATTTTTTAAGAAAATCGATGAATCAATTTTACTGCTCCATAATCCACCTATCGAGTGCTCTCCTTCTTCTCTTCTTCAATTCAAAGTGACAAATGACGGTTCTGGCTTGACTTTTATAGCTTGCACATGTGCAATAAATGCATTTTCCCTGAGTTTTCTGGAGACTCTATTTTCCTAAACGATAATAGAAAAATCTTCTACTGACCTATGAATTATCTAAGTTCTCTTTGCTAAAGTTATCCAAAACTTTTGTACACCATAAGTACACCTTCTGGACTATTCTTTGTGTTTGAGTACCATCCAAGATAGGGGAGGAAGTGTTTTCTTGAAAAGAATCCCCCTAAGCTAGTCGCCTGAAATCAATTACTGGAAGACTTACCAAAGGGAGCTTTCGATAAGGAACTATTTCTAGCATCAGAATCATTTTTTTTTACCCATATCTTCTTCATCTGATCATTGATTTCATCTATAATTACCTTTTCTTTCCCTTTATCATTTTTCTCTATATTTCTACCTCTGTATACCGAACCTCTTATGTCTACATTTTTGTTTCTCAAGAATATTGCAATATGAACATACTTGTTGTAGTTGTAACACACAATTCTTTCTTTTCCTGACCAATTATTCCAATGAATTCTTCTAAATCTGCATTGATTAGCAATATGTCCAATTTTCCCACATGTATAGCATTCAACATTTCTTCTAGCAATAGAGTAACTTGACACATTTCTGCACTCAATTGATTTATGACCAAACTTTTTGCAATTGAAACACTAAACAAAAAGTGATGAGACTCTTGAATTCATATTACTTCTACACAAAGAAATCATATCACAAAACTTATTATAGTAAAAATAATACCCATTAAAATTTTGTGCATTAGGTTGTCTTACTAGATATCTTCTATTTTTGTTCTGTCTGAAATTCTTTTGTCCTGATCTGGAACTTTCTCCCTTTTTATATCCAAGACCTCTCTTATCATTTCCACTCTTTTATCCTTGAGTCAAGTCATCAAGTTTTACTAAATTGATCTTAAACTTTTCTCTTTATTCATTTGTAATGACAAGATCATTTCTAAGAGTAACAATTTGCTTACCAAGTTCTTCTTCATTGTTTTTGGTTCTTTGAAGTTCACTTTATAGCTAAGTGAATTCACTGTTTATTCTGTTGCATTCATCATATTTCTCTTTCAAGGAATGAGAAAGATTTTCCTCATTTCTCTTCCTTCTTCAATTTCTTTAGTCATTTTCACCATCATAGATTCCATCTCATGTTTTAGGTTTGTATTATCTTTGGCAAGCTTTTCACATTCTTCAATTATTTCCTTCATGGTCTGATTCAAGTGAGAATCATCCATGTTTTCACTTTCTTTTTGTTTAATCTGATCATAGAAATCTTTCCTCTTCACCCTAGATTTAACTATCTGATCCTTGAATGACTAGATGAATTTATTAGCATCTCTAAGATTTTCTTTCAATTCTTGAACTTCTGATTTTGACTGATCAAGGTCATCAAGTGCCACTAGAAATTATTTTTTAAGACTACCAGAGTCCATAACATTCCAAGATCCATCTCAATCTACAAAACTTATTCAGAGGAACTAGCTCTAATAGCAATTGTTGGGCTCAAGGGAACATTGAGAGGGGGTGAATCAGTGTTCAACAATTTTTAAACTCCATCAATCTAAAACTTGAAACCATTTCATCATTGCATTAAATAAAATATGTATGCATTCAAAGTAAAAATTCAAACACCATAACACATATATTTTTTCATGGAAACCCTATTAGGGGAAGAACCATGGTGGAGGTTAATCCACAATTTGAGTACTCAAATATAATCGTTTACAGAAGGAATGCACTTTCATTCACGCACACTACCTAGAGCTCACTGCCTTACAAAATTAAGATTAAAACCATCTAAATGGTGAATGAGATAGTAGCATCTACTTATGCCAAGTTATAGTTTCGGTGAAGCTCATAGATTCGATTCTGGATCTGCTTTCTGATTTTGCACTTAGCTCTTCTATGTTCTTCTCTTTTCTTCTCTTCGCATCACTTATGATCAAATTCATACTGCTGCACTACTAAATCTCACACTACACAATGATATATTACACATCCGCACTTCTATACATTCACACATTATCCTTCACATTATAAATGATAAAACCAATCTCTTGTATATATCCACAATCAAGGATTTATTCATCCACCAATTAGCTTTTATAAAATATTAAGTTACTTTTATCTTGTCGGCTAGATCCACCACTAAATCTTTATGCACATCCTCTAAAGTCGGTTAAGACAAAGATAGGACCCAAATAACATGTAATCAACCACAAGGACTTTTAATTAATTATATCTTATACATCCAAAATTACTATTCTTGTCAAGTCGGCCTTATCACATAGATAATCAATAAATTAGTGCACTAGATCTTCTAGATCAAGTACCAGTAGGTGCACATCAAAACCAAGATACTAAAAACATCAACAGACCGTTCTTAGAGATCCACAACCCAAAATATTTTTCCAATAAGGTGTTTAGATCATTTTTTTATTCCTATAACCGGATTCCCTATTCTTTACTCTATTTTTCTAGTAGGAATCAAAATTATGCTGCACATTCGAATGCAAGACTTAAGTTGCATGACTTGGGTTTCCATCAATGAAAACACTTGCAAGCCATATGCCAACAATATCCCCAACCATATTCCAACAACATTCACTCATATTGATGGTATTTTCTGCACAACAACAACTCAGACAAAATATGATAATCTATCTCTCTTGAAAGGTCAATCTCTATTGGAAAAGAGATAGCCCCAAGGTCTCTAATGTCTGATCTTGACAATGCAATAAAACAACTCAGTGATAAAATGTGAAATGTTGGTAATCACAAGGGGACCTTATTACAAGCAAATACTGAATTCAAATTTATCAGATCTAGCAATATGGTGATACTTCAAATCTTAAATCTAACCCAGATAATAAAAGAAATAGCAAAAGATAAAAGGATTTTAAAGAGAGTTCTAAGATTAACTCTAATCCTGAGATTAACAATGCAAATGATAAAATGATTGAAACAAACCAATCCCTCAGAAACTAATTCCTATTTGACTTAGATACATCTACAATCTTACAAAAATAGTACAATCTTCTAGGGCATTAAAGATTTTCAGATTATGAATATTCATTCAAAACAACCCTATTTCAATTGACATGAACAAGCATCCATAATCGAACTAATCACAATGAATATTGAAATCCAGGCTAACTCTGCAAAGCAACTAACAGTTAGCTAGCTGCAAAAAGTGTGGACTAGACATTGTTGCAAACACTTCAAGCATCAAACCATAAACATCGTCAAGTCATCTAACATCAAACCTAGCATATATCAAATAAACTTAAGCAACTTCAAAAGATAGAATCTCAGGAACCATGCCAGATAAAATTAAACACAAGAAAGGTGCCAAATCACAATGTCTTTACTTGCATTAAATCACCCAAAGTAGCGAAAATTCCAGTCTTATGTTACAACACTTGCTTGAAAATAAGAGTAACTCCTAACTCTAACTCTTTCTATACTTCTTAATCTGCTCCAATGTAAAACTATCTAGCCCCTACAAATGAGGAAGAATTCCATATTTATAGAAACCCCTAAGATATATTGGCCCAATTAGGTTTACAATAATAAATGTCCACAAAACAAGTTGGCCAAGAGGAATTCAAAATAAAGTAAAGTATGCATTAAATGCATGTACTCCATCCGGGTCGGCCTAGGATCTCCAACATAACTCAGTCAAATGCATGTGAAGGAGGAAGAGGAATAATGGGGAAGCAAAAATTCCAATGGGGCATTGTATTAACTACTCTCCCCTTTGTCCCTATCTCATCCCACCTTATCCAATACCATCAAAAATATTTTCTCCAAGTCGGCAATAGGTGGCATTGATAATTATTTCATTCTCCTTTCAATGGACATAATATCCCCTCTTGATTGCTTTACAACTTTATTCCAATCCACCTTCATGGTTTGATATTTATCTATCACTGCAATGTATGTGGTTTCATCATCTAACTAATGTTTAGTGACCTGGTCCTCATTGACTAGAGAATACACCTCTCACCACCATTTTCTCAACTGCTCCAAGCTCAGATGCTTTGGCACAAACTTTATTCTTCTTGTCATAACTTCAAAGAAATAAATGCATTTGTTTTAGATCCCAGTCAAGGTGTCCTCAATTGTTTTCCCTTGCTTATGCACCTTCTTCAAAACCCTTTGCCTTATTTTCAAAACTTCAAACCATTCCCAAGGTTCTGTAGCTTTGGATGAAGGAAGAATTCCATCACTTACCAATTTATCTTCAGTGTATTCCATGATGGTTTTAGTCTTCTACAAAAAGAGATCCATATCCTCCTTATCCTGAGCTAGTACATTCTTCAACAAATCTATTGATCTCATAGCATCGCCACTGGTTGAAAGGATTTCCTTGATGGAATTATCTCCCTTAGTTTTCACTCCTTGCAACGAGCTCGTTGTGGCATGAGTAGTAGCTTTTATCTTCTTCAACTCAGTTATTGTTTCCTCTGGCAGAAAACCTACAACAGATGATGAGGATCCGATGGATTGCAAATGTTTCATCAAGTATTGCAGATACCTTTTAAGTTTATCATTTTCCTTCTTTAATTATTTTTTGGTCTGCACCTCTTTCCTCAATCTACCCAATATTACAGCACTGGAGCCTTCATATTCTTCAATATCCTATTCCATGGAGGTAGGCCCTAAGTTGATAGTTTGCACACTGTAGTCACTACCAATCACATCATCATTATTCTTATCAAGAGAAAGAGTAGCAATGTGGACCACCCTATTGTTTGCTTCATCTCTCTCGATCCTGTAGATAACCCTCTCTTTCTTCTTTGCTTTTCCTTTTCCTATGTTTTCCAAAAATTCATCCCAGTTGGGAGGAGTATCATCTATCACAATTTTCTTACTCTTTAACTCCTTGTCCAATCAACCTAGAACTTTGGAATTTGACTGTACACCACCTTGTCCAACCACATCCTGGTGAACCTTGGTTACATCTGTAGACACATAAAATATACATGCACCTAGATCCTGATTTACTAACACCATTTCATCCTAAATCATCTCCTTTGCTAGTCATTTAATCGAATAATATGTATTTGATTAAATTCAACACCTTTCATCCCTTAATTAAATAAATCATTATTTATTTAGTTAGGTCTTTCTCCCCTGTTGATTAAATTAATCAAATTAATTTAATTAATCATCTTTTTCTATTCATTTAAATAATTCATTTTATTTAAATTAAATCTCTAAAGTCCTCTTATTAAATTGAATAAATTAAAACATTATTTAATTTAATCTAACATATTCCTCCTTAGTTAAATAAATCAAAATCATTTATTTAATTAATCATTTCCTCTCAATTTGATTTAAATCAATTCATAAATTCAAGTCTAAATTGTCACATCACCTAATTCTTCATTAAATTAATCAAAACATTGATTAAGCTAATCTCTCTCACTAAAATCCTCTAGAGAATGCAACTTGCACAATAAATCAAATACTTTGATTTATTAATTCATCTATTTTCCCTCACAAAGCATCAAAAGGGAATATTCCCTCATTTGAATTCAAAAAGGCCAAGTGGGCTTGGTCCTTCCAACAAGGCATTCAATTCCTCTTACATGTCCTTGTGCATTGAGCCAAGTGACATTAACTCCATTCTTCTCTCCCCCCAACATGTCACATTCAAAATTCAAATTTGAATCCAATGGCATTTATCATGCACATTGACCAAAATGTGCTCATTCCTCCTCCAATCACATGTGGACAAGTGGCCTCTTCTCATTGGTTGGTCTTTTATCCCACATTCATCCAAATCTTTCATTCTTCCAATTTGGGAATCTATAAATGAGAGACTCTTCCTCTCATTCAAACATCCACAGTTTGAGTAAACTTATTATACTCAAATCCACAATTCATATGCAAAGTTACTCTCTACAATTGAGAACTAATTTTTCTCATCATATCCAAGTATTCATCATATTTTCACATTTGCACCAAGGTTATGCTCAAATCTCTTTGGAGATTTGACCATTTCTAGATTCACATATCATTGCTACTTAGGAATTGGGAAAGGGCCAATTGCAACACCTCATTGGCACCAATTCCCCCATAAGATCATCATGCTATTAGCTTAATTAGAATTTCTTTCATTGTTATTTAGAGTTTTGTTATTTTCCTAATTTTAGCTTGAATACATGGATTTTATGGGGAATCCTTCATATTTGCATGCATTTTGATCTAACATTGACCATGTTTGTCTATCTTGAGCATTTGAAGGTTTAGGGGTTCACAACATCCTCATTCAAATATTAATTTTCAAGAATCTCTTCAACTTTATCTTCTTTTCCTTTATCATCATCTTCTTCTTCATGCACTGGTGAAGGATTCCTAATCAGTACTTCCTCTCTCTGAGGAGGACTATCCTATTCATTTCCTACAGGTGAATCCTCATAAGTCACCAGAGGAGATTGTAATACCTTCTCCATTTCTGCTTCAGCACTATAGAGTTCACCCTCTTGTAATTCTTCTTCCCCGGGATCTTGGTAATCGTCGACATCCTTGGATTCACTTGGTACATTCTGAGCCTCATGAGAAGGAGGGATATCAGCATGCTCAGTGGTAGGAACAACTATGGGAAAATTTGTCTTTGGTACACCATCTTTAGGAGATGGAGTTCTTGATCTTCTCATGTACCATTGGTGGGTCAACTTCATCTCCTGCCTTAGAAGTTTCCTTCTCCTTCTGTGATAATCTTACTATTATTCTTCTTTTAGGCACTAAAACACTAGCTTCTTTTCCTTCCTTTTCAGCTTCATCCTTCTCATCTTTATTTGTCTTCGAAATGTGTTTCCTTTTCTTAGCAATGGGATTTCTTTGCTTCTTTGCCTCTCCTACTTCCTTTGCCTAAACATATTTAATATTTATCTTGAAAGGGGAGCTAACCTCAGTATTACCCTTAGGATCCTGATCAGTTGATTCCTCAAAAGTGGAATGAGACTCCGAGTCCCCCATTAGATCATAGGTGCATTGCACACCCTCACTTTCCAACTCCAACATATTCTTCTTGAGCCACAACTTAGTGTACTTGATCACTAGAGTCATGATTTGTTCCAATTTTGTCTTCTCTTCCTCCAGCCAATCTACTTCTCCAACCGGTTTATCCTTCACAACTTCATAGTTATGGCCCTGAGCCAAATCTTCATCATCCTTAACCTAATCTAGAATGGCCTTCATGTTGTATAGCCAGACTAGGTTCACTGGTAGCCTGGAGAAATTATTCTTTCTAATTTCAAATTCATCATTTTTGTTGGCCCAATAATCCTCTATATCATCCTAATGACTATATTCCCTACTGGCCTTCTTTTGTGCTTCACCAGTCCTATTAAATCTGGTTCTCTTGGAGTGGAAAGAAAGACCTAGAGTGCACATTTCTTCTTCAGAAGCATGGGCCAAGTTAATAGAGGGGTAGGCCTCACCACTGGCTATCCTCAAAGGAAAATCACCACCAAATCTAGTATTATGTTTTTCCTTCTTAACAATTGCATCAAAATCATAGATCTACCTTGTGACCTCCAAAAGTACAACATGATCCGTGGGATATCTAGGGAGTCTATATGGAGCCCTCTAACAACCATCTATTCTGATGTATGAAAAGGTGGGGAACTAGATAAACCAAGCTCCAAACCTCTTGATTAATTCCTTAGCACTATTTGATATCCGAACATGCTCTTCACCTTGCAATAATTTGGTGATGTACATGGTGAATGCATCATTCAACCTCCTATAACTTGTGCCACCCAGGTGCAATTGTGGGTATACTTCATAAATTACATCCTACCCAAACACACCTCTTGTGCTTAGCCCCTTGTATGGATGGAACCTTGTAAGTGCATAAACCAAGTAGGAGTTAATTGTGAAGGTCTTTGTCTACAGGACATTTCACATTTTTTCATGTATCATTGTACTTATAATGCATGTTGAATGGTAGTCAATAATCTACTCCATCCTTACAATGACATGGAACATCCAGTTTTCAAATACTCCTGCATTTTTCAATCCCATTACCCTTCTAAGGAGTGTGGTATCATCATAGTATTTCTTCCTGAACATAGCTCTTCATAGTTGCTTGGGTAGCTTGGAGAAGTGGGACTTGGGTTTCTCTACCCAGGAATTCATGACCTGTTGGGATTTGATGACATTTTCATCATAATATTTCTTTGCCACAATTCCTCATTGATGACCAACTATCCTCTATGTGCCCCTGTCATAATGTTTGGCACATTCAAGCACCAACTTGTAGCACTGAACTATAGGAGGGAATCTAGCCACATGTGCCAACCCTGATTCCAATATCCTTTTAGCCAACAGAGGGAGGTTTTGTGTTGTCATCCTTGTCTTAAATTCCTCATAATCCCACAGCCCAACATTGGTATCGGTGACCTCTGACCAGAAGGAAGTCAGCTTGCTCTCTTGGATTCTGCTCTTCATGTCCATTTTAATCCTTTCTACCTTGGAGATAGTAGATCCTTAAGAATTTGGATCCATCACCCTGCCCTTGATCCTTCCAGCAACATCTTGACTTGATTATGCCTGCATCCAATAAAGAGACCATAATAAAGATCCATCACAACATGAAATTCAAGCTAATCCATTACAAATGATATATCCATCCTTGAAACAAATCCCATGATGAAAAAAATCCATAGAATCTCATATGAATTGCCCACTTCAAAGTTTAGGTTTATAGTCCCCTCGCAGAATTCAGGCAAGAGGGGAATTTCGAGAAATTTCGGACCAGACAGAATTCAGCGAAACAAGCACAAATAAACTTCCAACCACCATTTAATCAACCATTATTAACTAAGAAAAAACATGACACATCTTAAAGTAACTCAAATCGATCATAAAATGCAAAATCATCAGCTAATAGATCATACAATCTCTCAATTCTTCATTTTCAACGAGCTTTCGAGGAACTCTGCCAAGGACGGAAATCCACAAAAAGGGTGATAGTTTATGAACTCTGAGAAAATGAAGGCACAAATAAATTTCAGTAAAATCCTGAAGACACGGAATTTCGTGAAGTCAGTGTAATTTTTACATTTTAAGCCTATTTTTGGGAAATCGATAAAGCGATGGAAAAACTGGGGAAGTCCTGAAGTAAAGGAAATCTATGAGGTGTTCAAAAACCCAAAATTTTTGACTTCGCCAAGATTTCACTCAGATTGATCAAATGATTAGGAAGTTGGGGATTTAGGGTTGGATTCAATTTGTTCAAAGTGTAAGATGAAAAATCCATGTTTCGAATTGATCTAAATGAGATCCAATCAATATGAGGAATGATTTCAGCAAAAGAAACCCTAGGAAATCACCATGATAGCACAACTTAGATCCTAGCTCATCATTTTAATTCCACTATTCCTCACTCTAATTATCCCATGACACAACTAAGACAGGGCAATTATTAAATCAACAATAAGCTACAAGCTTCACCTCGCCCAAGACGTGATTTCATCAAAGTTTGGGGATTTCCAAGTTAAACCAAATCTTGACATAAGAAAGCACAAAATCAAATTAAGATTGAAGCAAAGAAAATTTTCACCTCATTGAATCATATTCATGCAGAAGGGAAGCAGGCGTGATCCACGAGGAAGGGAATCAAGCCAACAAATAGAAACCCTAGCACTACTACTAGACCATACCACATCAAAGTCTCGACTTAAAACATGCACCTATACAAACCCTAAAGTAGGTTCAATTCATTTATTAAAAAAAGGAAGGTAGCATGTACATACCATGAGAGCAAAGAAATCAAAATCGCAACAGCTGGAAGAAAACCTCGAAGTCCAAGCAAAATGCAAGTGGTCACCAAAAATCTCGACTGCAATGATGATCAAAATCTCAAATGCACAATCCAACAATAGCAACCCAAAATCCAGCTCCTCAAATCTCACACCAATGCAAATGACACAAACTTCTCCTCATACACCACAATTAAATCTAATAAAAGAAAACTACAAGACTATATGGGAGACATAAATGCGTCGACAAGACAACGAGCTCAGGAATCCAAAGGCATGATGGAGTTTCGGGAAAATCAAATATAGACAGAATCCTGCGAAGTCCTAGAATTTCCAAAAACAATATAAAGAAACCTTCGTCGGGTTTTCAAGGTGCTTGGGAATTCCGCCCAAGGGGAATTTTCCTGAAAACAGAGAAAATCCCGAAATGAATCCTAGAACACAGAATTTTCAAAGTGCATCTCCAAAAGGGGAATTTGCACGAGTAAGATAATCATTAGGGAACATGACAAAAAAACCCAAATCCTCAAAATCAAAGGGCCAAAACACCAAGAACAAAAGAAAAAGAGGGTCCCTTCTTTCAGTGGGAGTGTGTGTGAAAACTGCACAACAAATCCCATAGCTTGATATATGAATTCCATAAGGACAATTCTATCATTACAACATATTGGGAGTAGGTGAGGATGTCCATCAAATATTTCCAACTTGAAGCAAGAGAATTTGGGGTATTGGATATACCAATATCCCCACTTAGCAATGAAATCCATGGCATCTCTACTCACCCTAAATCTAGCATCCCCAGTCAATTGATTAATCATGACATAAATAAATTCATCATTGACCCTTATATAGTGCAACTCTAATATTTGCAAGGTCAATTGATTGTAATGATCCAATACCTTCTTCTATCCAAGAGCTTCTCCCAATATTCCTACCATATTCAATCCAGGAAAGATACCCATCCTTGTAGTAGCATACATAATATAGGTCATAAAGAAGCTCTTTTTTTGTCTCACCTTCAACATCTGATTATGAAAATTATCAGATAGGATCATGCACCAATCAAAATTCTACTTTCCATAAAAAATAGCTTCAATGAATAGGAACATCCATTCCTTAAAGCTTGCATAGTCCTTTCCAAATACCTTGGAAAGCATCAGAATCAATTCATCAACTTCTTTCTTGAAGTTTCCCCTCTTAGGATTTTCAAGAACCTTGGTTAATAAATTCTTCTCAATCCTCAACCATTTCATGTTCATGTGCGATCTGTTAACATCTTTATTTCTATTGAGTATCTTCAATGCTTCTACCTCAGCCAACTATGTGGGGTTCTTTGGGGTAGATGCATTGAACATGAAACTCATCATTTAGGGGGATAGATCAATTATCACATTCCCTTGTTGGTCCATACACTATCTTGATATAGGATTGCAAGCTCTTACTGTAGTCAAAATGAGCTTCGAGCATTGAATTGACAAAGGGAAGAGTGTGTCATGTGATAACCTAGATTGGACTATTCTTTTTGTCCTCCCAGTCATATCTTCTGCAAAAGTCTCGAGAGTCAGCTCCTCATAATTGAATGGTCCCAAATTAGTGTCTATAACATCAACCCATTTTGAATCTAACTTGCTAGGTGTAAGGGTTGCATCCTAGTATTTGTATTTCAAAGTATAATGTTTATCAAAAATGATGGGATTTAGACCATTCATTTTATGCTCTAGATCAAAGTTTTTCCGGGCTATATATAGCTTTAAATAACTCAATTCTTCACATACTACCTTTGCAACCAAATTATGAAAGAAATAATATCCTCCCAACTTCATGGGGAACTTGTGACATCTAGGCTTATGTTTGTTAGAAAATTTTGCATTGACTCCTATAGCTTGATATATGAATTCCATAAGGACAATCCTATCATTGCAACATCTTGGGAGTAGGTGAGGATATCCATCAAATCTTACCAACATGAAGTAAAAGAACTATGGGTATTGGATATACCAATGTCCACACTCAACAATCAAAGCCATGGCACCTCTACTTAACCTAAATCCAACATCCCCAGTCAATTAGTTGATGATGACATAAAGGAATGCATCATTAACCCTTATATAGTGTAGCTCTGATGTTAGCAAGGTCAATTGATCATAATGATATCATACCTTTTTATGTCTAGGAGATTCTCCCAATATTCATACTATATTCAACCTATGAAAAATACCCATCCTTGCAGTAGCATATAACATTTGATTGTGAAAATTATTAGACAAGATCATGCCCCAATAAAATTGTTTCTTGTCATCAAAAATATCTTCAATGAATGGGAACATCCACTCCTTAAAGCATGCAGATTCCTTCTTCCCAAACACCCTAGAAAGCATCATAATCAAGTCATCATTTTCCTTCTTGAATTATTCCCTCTTGAGTTGTTCAGGAACCTTGGTTAAGGACTTCTTTTGATTCCTCAACCACTTCTTGTTCATGTGAGATCTATTAACCTCCTTATTCTTATTGAATATTTGTAGCGCTTTTGCTTCAGTCACCTTCTTGGGGTTCTTTGGGGTAGGTGCGTTGAACATAAACTTCATCATCTGTGGGGATAGATCAATTATCATATTCCCTTGTTGGTCCATACATTGCCTTGATATAGGATTGTAATCTCTTGCTGCAATCAAGATGAGCACTGGGCACTGAACTGATAGAGGGAAGAGTGTGACATGTGCTAGCCTAGATTGGAATATTCTTTTTGTCCTCCTAGTCATCTCTTCTAAAAAAGTCTCCACAGTCAGCACCTCATAGTTGAATGGTCCCAAATTAGTGTATAGAACATCGACCCGTTATGAATCTAACTTGCTAGTTGTAAGGGTTACATCTTGGTGTTTATATCTCAAGGTGTAACGAAACTACTCCACCTTTATCTTCTTTGGATTTTCTACCATTGATATTTAAGCAACTTTCCCTTCCTTCTATGAAACGTCACTAGATATTCATGAAATTGTTTACTCCTGTAAGACAACCCTAAATTAGATCAATAGAAAGCATGAAAATCATCATGAGAAGATTTACCTTTCACATTACCCTATCCTTCCCTAGCTAGCCTTTCACACTAAGTGAAATTTGAAACTCATCGGAGGCGGAAACAAGAAAGGGGGTAGAATCAGAAAGATTCTAACATAGGCAGGATCGGGGTCAAAATCGACATCAGAACCGAAACTGGGATTGGAACAAAAATCAGACCATGAACCATTACCTAGTTCCAAGTCTTCCTTCCCTTTTGGTTTCGCTTTCGCCAAAAGGAAAGGATGCGAAATGAAGTCAAAACCTCATCGAGGGCAGGCTCAGAATGAAAACTAGACATGAACCATACTCACATACTCATGAATTGAGTTCGCTCCTGGATCCGCCTCTGCCAATTTTTCATTAAACATGAAGCAATCTTAAGCAAGTACCCATAATGACTTAGAACTAAGTCACATGAGGGGACGAGGAGGCTTCAAATAAAAACATGAATCCATTATTGATATGACCGAGGTAGGACCAAACCGGTTAGGGCTTGATATTATAAAGAAATAGCACACAAACCCTAGTTTGCATAACCCGCCAACTCAAGAAATTAGGGCATCACAAAACATTCATGAAAACTATTGAACCAGCACGAGAATAAGATCAAACGGGTCCCTAAATAGATTTCAAACCTTTTTAAAATTCCAAGACCCACTCTAAAATGAAAACCCTAAGCCAAACTAGGGCAGGGTAGTATGAATACCACCAAAATATGAAAACTATAGTAAACTGAAAAAAAACAAATAGAAAATAAATGGAAAAACAAAAAAAAAATGGAAGGAAAAGGCACATCGAAGAAGGAAAAACAAAAATGAAACATCGAAACAAAGCAACGATTCACAAGGAAGATCTCATGAACACACCAAGAACACAATGAACATTAAACAGAGAAAAAACATGTGAAACAGAACATGAGAAAACCACAAACCTTAAAACACTACCAAATAGGATGAAAACTCGATCAAAATTCACTTGCAGGTGCTTTCCATTGACCAAATTATGCCCCTCTTTCACGCTTTTTCAGCTCTGGTTTGTTAAGACAACTTAGGAAATAATAATAATGAGAAAATTAACCTTCATTAAGGTTTTGAATTCAATTTGGAACTTGTGAAAGGCATGTAATTAATGCAATTAATGTGCTTGGTCAGGTGCGAAATCAAAGCAAGAATGCGTACATAACTAGCATGTAACAAAAGTAAAGCGAGGAAGAAGACAACAAATGAACGGGATGGGATCAGGACCAAAACTAGACAAGGAACCTTTTGCAAAGTTCTCATTTTGGTTCCATTTTCAATTTTGATCCCAAAAAAGACAAAAAAATGCAAAGAAAAAAGAGGAAAGAAAAGAAAATAGGGTGGGAACACGTACCAATGGAACCAAACCCAAAACACAAAGGTGGAAGTGGAGGTGGAATGGGAACCAAACTGGGAACTTTGTAAAAGTTCATAGGTCAGGTTCTGATCCGGGTCCAATTCTGCCAAAAGAAAACAACACCAACACAAGGAAACAACAAAAGACAAAGGAGGTGGGACCAAGGTGAAGCTTGTCCCAAATGAAACACTGAGAAACTAAAAAAACATAAGGAAAAAAAATGGGAGTGGAATCGAAACTAAATCTGGACAAGGAACTTTTGCAAGTTCCAACTTCAGATTTCATTTTGGTTCCACTTCCACTAGAGTAGAAGAAAACAAAGACTTAGGATAAAAAGAACAACTCCTAAGTCCCGAACAAAAACACCAAAGACAAACAAAACAAAGGGGGGCCCATTTTGACCAAAAATTAAAATGGGGTGGTTATGCAAGGAATAACAATACCTTCATCACTAGAAGGAGAGGTATCAAGAGAGGAACAATTATGATCATCATGATTGTCTATGTTTGTATTTTCTTCTAACACATCATCCTCACAAATAGAAGAGATAGAAGGTAGTATAAGTTTAAGACAATTATCATTGTTTTCCTTTCTCTAAACTCTCATAACTAGGCAATGTATGGAATGAATGATTAGCATGTTTATGTACTAAATTTTTCTTTGTAATTTTTGAAAGAATTAAAACTAACATGTTTGAATAATTTACAATGCGATGTAAAGACTTAAAAGGAAATACATTTTTTAAATTTTAAATAAAATAATTTGTTGATTACACTATGCAATGATATGAAAATGAAATGTTGTAATTGTAAAATTGAAAATGTGCAATGTATGAAATGAGCTAATTTAAGCTAAATGTAATGAAATGCATGAGAAGTAGATCAAATGGGCTACATGAACACTAATAATAGCATTGATTATTTATCATTATTTAAAAAATTGAATTATGATGGTGCTTTGAATAATTGGGGTGTATTACACCATGCAATTGGTGTTTATTGTCTATAAGTTGAGTAATATAGTAAGAAAATGCTCCCAGTTCTCAGTAAATCAATCTTCAATAACAAGTTTTCCAATTTTGAGAAATCCAAAGCCATGCCAACCCATTACAATTAACCATGTAGAATTTACCTCCTAAATTTTAGTTTTCATTCATAGATTACCATGCATATAATATATTTTCCCCTAATACTCCATCCAGTGCCTTGTTTGCAGCTAATTAAATGTGACCATAAATATTTTCTTTTTTTGGGCTTTGTATATTTATATTTCATGTATTTTTTATGACAACTCAAAAGTAATTTTTAGAATTTTGTACATACCAGTTATGACTGCACGTTATAGCATTAATCCTTAGATAGTATTGGAAGTTTTGTCCCCTCTTTAGAAAAATAAAATACAACTATGGCTCAAACAAATTAGTTGTTTTATTGCACAATTGAATACGTGTTTTCTCACAAGTGTAAAGGTTCCCCCTAAATATAAGCCTTGATTTTCTTTCTTAAAATAAATAATGGAAAAATGCAAGTTTTAAAATAACTATACAAAAAAATTGCAAGTGGATATTTAGTTCTTGATTGAATGTGCAATTCATGAAAATATCAAGCATACTTCTAATGGATCTTGACCCAATTTACCATCTTCTAATGAATATCCTTCTCATTTCTATGACAAGAATAAAAGCATTATATGTAATGCTTATGAATGCATTCAAAAAGTATATAAATAAACATAAAAGAGGAACAGAAGAGCAACAACATGTTCAAAGATCAAGCTACCCTAAAAATCCATGGCTCAAGAAGTAGTACTACCCACAAGAATTTTTTTAAGAAAAGTCTCCAAAGTGGGGAATGGATTATTAAGTTGAGAATGCATAATACAATAAATGTGGAACTAGAACAATAAGATCCAATAATTTCTTCATATCAAGATGGATATATGGTGAGGGATGAATATGAAATTTTGAATACAATCTTCAATTTTGGAAACACTATAGATATGATACTTACATATAATTGGAAAGTCATCAAAAGATCTTTGAAGTGAAACCTAATAAATTTGAGTCTTGAAGATTATGGCAGGAGACTAGGTATTAGGAGGTGACTTTCGAGGCAACCAAAATGAAGAATAAATAAACTCACTACTAGTGCTCCAAGGTAAAAAGTGGGCATATGATGGCCGATTCAAATTAAAGAATATGAAACAAACAAGGTCATCAAACTCTCTATTAGAAAATCTCATGTAAAACCCTATTTTATTCCAAGAAACTTGACTTCTCCTCATGAGAGGACAACAAAAACCCTATACAAGGTATACGCAACAACACAAAAAATGACAAGGATAAAGAAGTTAAAAAAAAACTAAGGCCTATTTTCAACATCATGCAATTAACCTTTACACAATAGAGGAAATGCCTGCAAATATTTGCATTGATTCATGAGAAAGAGTGGAAAAGGCCTAAAATTATCTAGTAATGCAATCACCTTCCAATTCAAATATAGCAAGGATCCATGAAATAGGAGTAACAAAAGATGACTACACCAACCTCACTAGTGAAGCCACAATCCCTTGGACATGTGCATCGATAGAAAAGAATAAAATACAGATTTGTAAAACTTTGCAAGAGAAAATAATGAAATAAGGATAGTGAGAATGGTCTTCATGCAAGATCAAAAAAATTGATGCCATTTTGACACTAAAAACTTGACAATTATTTGAAAGTTTGAAACTCTTGTAATAGAGTGAGAATTTTAGGTAGACAAACTTAATTATGTACTCAAACATGGCACTGATACATGTTGTGTGGTGCACCTCGACAACCAATACAATTGGGAAATAATTAAAACCATGTTGTAAACAAATAGATTCATAAAATAAATGGGCTTTGCATACTTAAAAAATCTACTTGAGGAAGGACCGGCGCCACTTTTTTTTTTAATAAATTCATCAGAAGCGATAAAACAAACAAGGTCATCAAACTCCCTATGAGAAAATCTCATACAAAACCTTGTTCTATTCTAAGGAACTTGAATTCTCCTCATGAGAGGACAAAAAAAACCCTATACAAGGTAGAAGCAATAGCACAAAAAATGACAAGGATAAAGAAGTTCCAAAAAAAATTAAAGCCTACACTCAATTTAGAAAATCATGCAATTAACCTTTACACAACAGAGGAAAGGCCCAAACATATTTGCATTGATTCATGAGAAAGAGTGGAAAATGCCTACAAGTATCTAGTAATGCAATCACCTACCAAGTCAAATATAGAAAGGATCCATAATATAGGAGTAACAATAGATGGCTACATCAACCTCACTAGTGAAGCCACAATCCTTTGGACATGTGCATTGATAGAAAAGAATAAAATGTAGATCTTCAAAAATTTGCAAGAGAAGATTAAGAAATAAGGATACCGGGAATGGTCTTCATGCAAGATCAAAAAAATTGATACTATTTTGACACTAAAAACTTGACAATTATCTGCAAGTTTGAAACTCTTGTAATAGAGTTTGAATTTCAAGTATACAAACTTAATTATGCACTCAAACATGGCACTGCTACATGTTGTGTGGTGCACCTGAACAACCAATCCAATTGGGAAATAATTAAAACCATGTTGCAAACATATAGATTGATAAAAGAAATGGGCCTTGCATACTTAAAACATATACTTGAGGAAAGATTGGCACCACTATTTTTTTTATTAAATTCATCAGAAGCAATGAATGGAAACATATAATAGGAATATGGTGCAACTACTTTAAAACATAACAACAAGGATTTTTTTGTCATATATTTTAGTTACAAGTTCCCTGCTAGACATACATGAAAATGTGGAAGCATAGACAAGGAAAGAAAATTGCTTCTATACCTAAACTTTAAGATTGTAGAGATGTGTAAAAATGCATTCCAAGTTATGGAATGTTATTTTGTTGAAATCAATAATAGGTATCATTAATCATTTCAAAAGTAATATTAGTAAAATTTAAATTTGAAAATAAATAGTCAATCCAATGAATACAAATATGGCATGCCTGAAGAGTCACATTCGTCAAAATCAAACCCTAAATATTTTAGGAAAACACTTTAAGTGGAAATAGGCTTGTTATCTTACTCATAAAATAAAAGGTATCTTATTGAAAACATAAAATAAAAAATAAAATATAAAGACCACTCATCTTTATTGAAGGGATCAAATACAAGATACAAGAAAAAAAACACAAGTACGCATACAACTGACATAGTTCTTGGCACTCGTTGCCATGCTCGTAATTATTGTCATAGATAATATCTAGTACCATATGTGGAATTAGAGTTAATCAATCAATTGGAGGCACACCAATTGGAATACACTAGTGTATACTATTGAATATTGAGAATACTAAGACAGGTGGTGAATTAGTATTCCATTAAACCATCCTAATAAAATCCTTCTAATCATTATCACAATTTTGACTAAATTAGTAAGAGAGAACATAGAAACGAATCAATGCAACCACACACATGAACACCAATATTTTTACGTGGAAAATCCAAAAAGGAAAAAACCATAGTGATGGTTAACTCACAATATATTATATCCAGATACAAGATATTGCAGGGCTCACAACCAGGACTCACTATCCTTTAAAAAGGCTCACAAACTGAACACAAAATATGGATAACTGCCAAAATACAAAGATTGTGGCTCACTACCAAAAGTATGAACTGATAGAATACAACTTCAGTGTGTAGGGCTTAGTTCTAATTAAGCTCTGAAAATGAAGTATTGACTCTCATAGTATTCACTCAACAAATATGTCTTGATCCTCACTGATAAAGCATTTAGGCTCAGATCTTCACATACCCCTTAATTATTTTCACACCTTTCTTCCATACTCACACATCCACATCCATTTTTTTCTCTTTTCAAATCATCTTATATATACAAGTATATCTTATTCATCAATTAGGTCAACCTAATTAGATGAAAAAAATAATCACGACACTCTTTTTGGCACCATAAATTATTTAAAACATTTTATCCATGTAGTGCATTATACCGAGTTGTCTAACATCCATAAACCATAACTATTCCCCTTAGTGAACTACATACGTTAGGTCGACCAAGACTAGAACTTAATTCACAAAATCTCCAAACCAACATACAATCCTTAAAGTAAAAACCTTCTAGATCTGAGATCACATCAATTTCTCATCATACAACCATCATCGAGACCGCCATTAAAATTGCAATATTAGAATGTTCTCCTTAATAAAATGTGGAGTTTCCCACACTAATATTCTAAGCAAGGAACAATAGTAAAATATAGAGTTGAACTTTGTCAGTGATAACTTTCTTCTCACAACCCAAAACTACTCAAGATCTAGGATATAACTATCTAAATGAGACATGATAGAATGGTTAAGAGATTAGGGTCAGATCTATTCTTACAGTGAATTCCAGACTTAAATACCAATGCACTAGTTCATCACAAAATAATACTATTGGTAGAGAACAACTTCTGGTAAACCAATTAAACCTCCCATATAGTTGTCACCATGTTGACATCAATGACAACACAGGAACAACCAACAAAAACCATCCACATTTCATGATCATGTTGCAAGGCTCCATAATTCCAACAGTCTCTCCCTTTGGCATTGATGGCAACATGCATGTCAAGAACATTTTTCAATATATAAAAATTGAATAATCACCTATCAAAAAATTTCCTCTCAAAAATACTTCTCCTCTTCCAATCTCTATCTATCCCCCTTTGAGATCAATGGAAAAGGATGGGGTTCAATATATATGTATATATGCATCAAAACATAACCAAAAAGATATGAACACAAAATTGAATCAACCTGAAGAAGAGGAACCTTTGAGATTCTATAGGATGACCTTCCATGATCCTTTTTCACTTACATGAGTCTTGTGTAATAATTCAAGCTTAGTTAAGCACTCTATTCTATACTCTATTCCATTTGTTAAAGAATTGGGACTAAGATTAATCTTTGATAACTCACCAATATTGTCAAGAGAACTAGAAACATAATGTGGCTGAGTTTAACCATGTCTTTCAGTGCCACAAACTTCTTAATAACTTATTTTCTTTGGTCTTGCAAGGAAAATAATTTTTCTTGAAGCTTCACAATGTAGGACCAACTCTGGTTATCTCTATCTTTTGTCAATCTCTATGTATCTGCTTGAGTGCTCATTTGGGTTTCACTATTCCTTATCTCATCTCTTATGTTCAATGTACTGCTAGACCAATCTAAGTAAAAAGAAATCAATTCATGTGCCTCTTCCTCACAAACTTGTACACTCTCCAATTCCTTCATCACTCAGCTATGTTCATTTGCACATTTTTCCTTGATATCTTCCAAATTTTCTTTAGAAGACCTAATTCCAGCATGCACTTCTAGTCCGGAGATGTAGACCTTCAAAGAATAAATCATTTTTCTGAGATTCTCCACAATAGAAATAGATGAATCAAAATTAGCACCAAGAATAACCTTCTACAATTCTTCTAAAGCTCCTTGAATTTTTATTCTTTTATGCTCATGTTGAGCTCTCTAAACCTCACTTCCTTCTACAACTTCTTTTTTACTACACTCTTTATCTTTTTCCTTGTTTTGGTTGCACTACTGGAGGTACCTTCTACATTGGGATTCTTAGGGCTTTCCAACAAAAAAATTGCATAATAATAAATTTCAGCCTCTAACACTTCATAATCTAACTCAAACATCCATACCAACCTTGATTCAACTACTTCCATATTAATTTTTTTTGTAGAAACTAGGAAATTGATATTTTTGAAGTACTTTTTAGTAAAAATTACTAGAATCCTTGATCTTCTATTCATCCTCATCTGAAATGTTCCAAAGAATGCACCAAGAGAAGTCTCTTGAGCCTCTGAATTACCAAGATTTATTATGAAATTCCTAATTTGATGGGCAATAGGCTTTGTATTTGACCATTCTATTATTCCTATTACCGGTAATTCTTTCAAAAATTAAAAGAGTAAGCAGACAACCAAATTTCCATACTTGAATGTATTCTTCTTACTCTTCTCAATTTCCTTTAAATTCTTCAAAAGATGTATTCAAAGTAATTCACATAGGTCATAATCCATATCTCTTTTAACCATATCAATGATGGTATGTACAACAATAGTAGAAATTGTGAGGTCATTGCTAGGAAGAAAAACATTGTGACCAATAACTAATGCAACATACCTAATGACTGGATCCTCAATTGATCTCAAATCAATCTCTTTCCCTTAACCAAGTATATTCTAACATACTTCCTATCGAACTCAAACACAGGGGATTTCTGCCGCACATACAACTTCTTCTCAAGTGACATCTTTTAGGTATCATGGTTTTCTTCCATTTCATTCTTCCATAGAATACTTAACTAAACTCATGATAATTCCTCTTAATATAAACAAATGCATAGATATATTTTTTGGGCAACACTCTAGGAGGAATGCAAGAGAATGCACCAACTGACTCTTCCAACAAATTGTTTACATGTTTCCTCAAATTCATTTGCAATTTATTTCAACTATTCACAACCTTTGAAATATCCATAGCAATAAAAATGAAAGATTCTACAAATAGGAATACCTTTGTAAATTTCAACAAGAAATGGATAGATATACAACCTTCGGAGCACACTTTGAATCCACTTGATCTCTCCTTCAAACCCTGAAACTCTGAATTGCTATCTAAAATTCCTTTGCATGCTTCTTTGAAAATACATATGCCTCTTGAAACATCTAAATTTATTTCTTTCATTCTGAATGTTTTCACAATAAATGCTTCAAATTACAGGTAGATTACCTTAAAAATTGTGTGTGCCTCCATTCTTTCAAATTATGCAAACTTCATTCTTCACACATATGACTGAAAATTCCTTGAATTTGTTACCACATTAAATATACTTCTGCCATGATGTGACATAAGTATCGATGAGGGGGTTTATTAATTTTTTTGATAATTGCTCCCCCTTCATCATTGCTAAACTAAAAAATTGACGGGCATATCTACACCAAAGTTCAGCACAAATAAGACTAATGATTTTGATTCAACTTGCTTGATTTCTCCATCCTTTCTCCAGATCCTTTTCATCTCTTTTCTTACTTCTTTTGGATCAATGATTTGTTCATGCTTCTTCACCGGATAGTTATTTTTTCGTCTTCTATAGAAAACAACATGCTTCCTTCCATTCTTTCTTTTATGAAATCTATTCTCACACTAACTAGCTTTATTTCCAACCTTCTTGCACTTAAAACATTTGCCAAAGAATCATAAAGTATCATTCATTTTAATTTTGCAATCCTTTTCCTTATGACCAAATTTCTTACAAGAATGCAAAACACCATTGAAAGATAAATACCTTTTAGCATCAGGTTGTTTGATGGGAGTTCTTTCAGAATTTATTCTTAGGTTCTTGATTTGTCCATCTTTGCACTGAGTTTTCTTGTCAGTAGATTTCTTCACTTTAGAACTCTAACCTTCTTCAAAACTTAAACCACTTTTATCCATTGCCAGTCTCTGAGAAGTAATCAACTCATCAAGCATTACAGATCTTACCTTAAATTTTTCATCAAAACTTATTTCCTTTTCCAAAGAAGATCTCAATATTTATGCTTCTTTCTCAAGCTTTGTGCATTCATCTATCTTCCTTTGAATTTAAATTTTCTTACAATATTCAGTTATTTTCTTTTCATCAAATTGTTGTAACAAGCTAGAGATAGTTTCATTTTCCTTATGCAATAGATTGCATGCTTCTCCACATTTACTTTGCAGTTTTTCAATATACTCATTTGCTTTCTTCAAATTTTCTTTCAGATCCTCTATTTCTTCTAAATATCTAATAGAGATCACTTTCAGAGGAAAAAAAAATTGTACACTCAAATTTTGGGACCTTCCCCAAGCTGTTAGGCTCCTTCCGTGGAACCAAGCTCTAATACCAATTGTTGAACATTTGAATACTATGAGGGTGGATGAATTAGTATTCCATAAATCCATTCTAATAAAATCCATCTAATCAATATCACAATTATGACTGAATCAACAAGAGAGAACATAGAAACAAATCAATGCAACCACACACATGAACACCAATATTTTTACATGGAAAATCCAAAAAGGGAAAAACCACAGTGAGGGTTGACTCGTAATATATTATATCCAAATACAAAATATTACAAGGCTCATTGCCAAGACTAACTGTCCTTTAAAAATTCTCACAACATAAATAGAAGAGATGGCTAACCACCAAGATACAAATATTTTAGCTTACTTCCAAAAGTATTAACGAATAGAGTACACCTTCAGTGTGCAGGGTTCAGTTCCAATGAAGCTCTAAAAATGAAGTATTTCCTCTCACAGTATTCGCTCAAAAAATATGTTTTGATCCTCAACTGATAAAGCATTTAGGCTTAGATCTTCACATACCCCTTAATCCTTTTCACACCTTTCTTCCACACTCACACATCAACATCCCTTTATTTCTCTCTTCAAAGAATCTTATATATATACAAGTATATCATATTCATCAATTAGGTCGGCCTAATTAGATGAAAACAAAATAATCAAAACACTCTTATCAACAAAATAAATGATTTAAAACATTTTATCCATGTAGTACATTATTACAAGTCAGGATTGACCAAGACGAACTTAATTCACAAAATCTCCAAACCAACATAAAATCCTCAATGAAAACACCTTCCAAATTTGAGATCACATCAATTTCTCATCATACTACCATCATAGAGACTACCATTAAAACCACAATATTATAATTTTCTCCTTAAGAAAATGTGGAGTCTCCCACATTGATATGCCAGGCAACGAAGAACAGTAAAATACATATTTGAACTTTGTCAGTGATAACTTTATGCTCACAACCCAAAACTACTCAAGATCTAGGATATAGTTTTTTGAATGAGATATGATAACATGGTTAACTAATTAGAGTCATATCTATTCTTGCAATGAATTCTAGACTCAAATACCAATGCACTGGTTAATCACAAAAGAATACTACTGGCAAAGAGTAGCTTCTAGTAAACCAAGTAAACTTCCCATACAATTGTCACCATGTTGACAACAATGAGAACATAGGAACAACCAACAAAAACCATCCACATTTCATGCTCATGTTACAAGTCTCCATAATTCCAACATATATAGGGAAATTCTCATTAGCCATCAATTTAGACAACAGATACCATTAAAATGTTTGTCAAGAATATAGTAATTTCCTTACTACTTCCACAGTTTACAAAGAAAGCATGGTACTCAAGTACAAAAGCACTTGAAAATATCCTCTAGAAGTATAGGAAAGAACACATTGATGTGTCCAACAAATTTCAATCTGATGATTTCTCTTGAGAAAAACTATTAACATAGAGGGCTAAGCATGGTTGTCCCTGATACGAAATGACATAACTTGTACATCAAAAATACATGTTAGTGAAACATCTAAGTAAATGTATCCTTTTCAGGGTATAAATGCTTGAATATTTTAGAATGCAGTTAGTTATAGTTTCTTAGCTTTTGAAACATCCATTTAACAAAGAAATCTAAAAGTTACCTGAAATATAGTAAAATATGGTCTAGTAGACATATATGCAAGATGTGGAATCATAGAAAAACCACCTGAATTGTTTGACATAATGCCTCAAAGGTATGTCATCTCATGGAATGAAATGATATGATTGCAAAATGTGCACAAAATGGATTTTGCAAGGAAGCTCTCAAAATCTCTTAATTAATGGATTTTGGAAGGTTTTTATGAGGGTTTAGTTAATAGCAAGGAAGTTGCAATGCCAATGCATGCCTCAATGGAAATAGATTAGTGGCTTGTTAGTGAATCTTTGACACTTTCTTTGGGCTTTGTAAGAATATAATTCACTGGAATATAATGAAAAGACCTATAATAGGTTTTAAGCAATGATTTTATAAGCTCAAACCTCATGCAATATTTTAATCTCAACACCAATGTGAAACCTTTTTTATGGGTAGGAAAAATAATGGGATTGATCACCTACTACCACTGTCAATAACATGGATAGTAACAAAAAAATTTAACAAGGGTTTGGACAAGGATCAATAACTCTTGACAATGAAGCATAAATTGAAAGATAGGCCTACCATTTATTTACAACAAAAAATTTCTTCTTTTGTTGAAAATAGAACACACTCAAAAGTCAATTTACCACCATTATCATTTGTCAAATTGATATTATACAAGGTATCCATACAGAGTTGTAACATGAATTTGACAAGTATTTCCTTGTTATGCATCAAATATATGTTGCAACTCTCTTATATTTGGTGCTAAATTTCATTGTACTACTTGTATGGAAATATTGTCTTTAAGGTTTGGTCCTCTTTATGAATTTTATGCACCATTTCATCATAACAAGGACTGCACTTATATTCAATGTTTCTTCAAATATAGGCCAATACGTAGACCACTTCAACTCCTCAACACAAAACTTCAAGAGATGTTTGAGCTGAGAAAGCATAGTGTAAGCTTTCTTGATGTGGATGGAGACTCCTTTGAACTATTCTTTTGATAGTATTCTTGCATAAAATGACTAAAAATAGTGTAGACTGCTCCATTGCACCCAAAAGAATCTAAATATGAGAAATTACCTTTATAGTTATTTTTCTATTACAACTTCCACTATCCCCTAGATCAATCTTTGACACTGAAGTACCATTGTATTGGCTTGAACTCATAACAATTTCATCTTATTCTTCAATATAACTTGGAAAATCTCATGTGATATCTAGCTATTCTCTATGATTTTTAGTCTTAGTCTTATTTAGTCTCTATGATCAACACTTACCTCAGCCCAACTATTGGTCATCCAAAAATTCACCCAAATCAACAAAGAAAGATAGTAATTTTAATGGGAAATTAATTGATGGAAGAAACTTACCTAATTTACAACACCAAGAGAACCCTGCAATTGCTTTGAAGTTGTTTCAACAATATATATAGGTACCTAAATTTACCATAACATATGGAGAGAATCAGATTCATGAAAACATTAAAACAATTCCCACCTTGACAAGCCTTTCATAAAAGTATAGGCATGTAGAAAAATTGATAAGCTTCTTGTGAATGGTATCACTCCCACACCAAAGCCAGTCAATAATCTACCCACATACAAAAATGTAGCTTCCTAGATACAAAAAAGGCAATAAGACTAAATGAAATTCATGCTCGCAATCGCTATTTAAATCTAACTACTTCCAAAATCATTTCAAATTCTACCTTCACAAACATTGCACAATATATTTACAATATTTCACATGAATTTGCCTCCTTGACTGAGTTTTTTCTCTTATGTGTGTAGGTTAGGGTTTGAATAAATGAATATTCATGTTAACAGATTCCTTTTGATCCATGTTGTATGAGGGAATGCAAGAGACAAATTAAACAATGGCAGTCACTTTCCTTCATATCTTTGTGGAGAGGTTTATAAATAATGAAGAGGTCTTACATGGATAGTGATAGCATTATGAGTTTCATGATTCAACATGAAATGGTGACAAGTATCTCATGGGTGACTATGAAATTATTTTCAGTCCTTATCATGTGATTGTAATGATATGGTCTCCAAGTAGCAGTCCCAAGAGGATAATGAGAAATGATGCAAATACTACATTAAAACCCTAGTTGTTTTCTTGTGTAGATTTTTAATCAATTAAATGTAGTTATAATGGTTGTCAAGGAGGGTTATGATGTTTTCAATAGCCTCATATTTAGTCTCAATAATGGAGAGTGCATTTATATTGTGTTCATGTTAGTTTTCAGATTCTTGTGCCATGGAATTCATTTGGGGTGCAACTTGTACATGGAAGTGTTTTCATTGTGATAAGGGAAGGGTTTGAAACCATTGTAGTGTTCCTGAAGGTCATCATCCCAGACCCTATAAGTGCATGCAACACATGCACATGAGTTCTTCATGTTATCTACATTAAGAGCTGAATGGGGATCCTTTACATCATGCTTGTGTGCAAGAAATGACAAGAAACCTTATTGATGCCAACTATTTGAAGACTACCCTACAAGGAGAAGATACACTCTCATGGTTGTTGATAAATGTTTTAATATTGAAAGGAAAAATGAGACTCTATCATTTTTCAAGAGAATTAATGGATCGACTTCCTCATTAAGAGAAATTAAATTAAAGCAATCTAATATCATTCACAGTGCAATAAAATTAAGTTTGGAAGTGACTATATACGTGAAGGGTTGCAAGGTTTTTTATTTTCATATATAAAGGTCAAAAGAGGTAGAATTTTAAGAAAAGTAGACCACATAATAATGAAGGCATGTCTATTGATCAAGGGACAATGGGTTAACATTGAGAGATGTTTGGTCAAGAAAAAAAATATGACAATCTATTTTCAAATAGTCATGTGAACAATCATATTAAGAATAATGTGCAGTTTGAAGACTTAGTCTTGTTGTAATCAAAGGATAGTAAAAATGTTTAGTGGTTATTGTAGACATGGAAAATTGACCACTTTCATTTGGCCAATTTACCCCTAATTCAACAAATGTCATATCCTCTATATTAATTAAATAATACCCTATTATTTAATTAATATTTATTATCCCTTATCTCTTCATCCTAATTTATTTTTCTATCATCTTTAAATCTCAGCCTAAATTAAATAATTACTTTTAATTATTTACTCCCATCACTTATCCCTTTCCTCCAAAAATTAAATGAATAATACATTTATTTAATTCCCCTCATGTCACATCCTCAATAACCTTTTTCTAATCTTGATTAATTTGCATAATCTTAAATTAAGGATGTGGAAATTCCTAATCCTTGATTAGGGAGGTGTCACATCCTCCATAATATGCAAGTGGATCATTAACCCTCATTCCCCACCTAATAATTTTCCTAATCCCTCACTTACACAACCTAATCATTGATTAGCTATCCTAACCTACTCCTTGGTCAACTCTCCCCATCCCCCGAGGAATTTTTTATTCCTTTTTGTCTTCCCAAGGTCCTTTTAAGGAATTTTTGATTCCTCTTTCATCCCCCAAGGAATATTTAATTCATTTTATCATTCCCATGCACATTAAAAGGAATTTTTAATTCCTTTGGTCAACTCTTGATCTCAACCCTTAATTCTCATTCAAGAATCAATCTCCACCATCCATTTCAATCTCTCTTGCTAAATGACTAACACTTAACCATTTTTGTGTTCTAACCACAACCAACAACATTCTCCACCAGCTGCATCCAAGCCTTTTATTTTCACACACTACCATCTTGTATTCATAACCAAATTCATCATCCTTGCATCCAAATCAAGAAAAATCAAGTCACTATGCTGCCAAAACTGACATAGAGCACACAAATCAACATCAACAAGGGAAAAAAAAAATCATCAAGCTCAACAAAGTAAAATTTGGTTTTATTGTCATTTTAAGTTTGAGTTTCAACTTTAATTCCAATCTTGAGTGTTGTCTTTGGTTTTTATCCTCTTACTTGAATTATTTTTTTGCATTTTAGATGGGGTAAAATCACTGCACACATTTTTGGCATGCTCGGTGGGACCCACATCATAGGTCTGCATTTTTATGTTTGCAATTGTTTGAGTTTTACAGGTTTGGATTTTACATGCAGGGGCGAATTCAACCTGAGGGGCGAACTTTCCAGTTATAGAGGCGAATCTGCAATCAACAAAGGTGAAATCAAATTTTCCCTTTTGTGAAAAGGGGTGAATCTACAATCAACAAAGGCAAAATTGAAAGCACCCTTTTTGTGAAAAAGGGTGAATCTAAAGTCAACAAAGGCGAAATCGAATTCGCCCTTTTGTGAAAAAGGGTGAATCTACAATCAACAAAGGAAAAATTGAATTCACTATTTATGTGAAAAAGGGTGAATCCGATATCAATAAAGGAAAAATTGAATTCACCCTTTTTGTGAAAAAGGGTGAATCTGAAACTAAAGGAAAAGTTGCTCATAGCAAAGGTGAACTTATAGTGGTCTCCAAGAAATGAGTGAAATTTCCCCTCCCTCTCAACAGGTGTTTGCAAATTTTCCCATCTTCAAACACAGATGATTTTGAGCAATAGAACTAGGAAAATTTGCTTCACATAGAGGTGAATTTGTGGTATTCCCGAAACTTAATTTTTTGATTTCTAGTTCTAATTTGATTTTTTTGCAGGTACTGATCCCATAATCTATCTGTTTGTGAGTGTTCTTTTTCACTAACGATTTGTGCAACAATTTTCCCTTGTTCATCCAAGACCAGTTGTGAAAACTACTGACATACTTTCTATAGGATGATCGGTCGAAGACCCCTAGATTAGGTATGTTTGTTGTCTATTTTTCACACTAATCTAGGCACACATAGATTAATTAAAGGATCAATATACTTTATTTGTTGTTTTTAGGAGTAAGTTGTTGATGTATCCACTCCCCTTGTGCGTTTTGGCGACCTGGGTGACGAGAAATTGCAGTTTTCTCTAGTCTACTCTACTCTACCTAGGAGGTGCTAGTGCATCTAAGCTCTCCCCTTATGCTACATGTGATCCTGGGGACCAGTCAAAGCATCTAGTATCTTTTGTCTTTAGTGGGACCTACTTGGGATTTCATCACCTAGGGAATGATTCACACCATGTGTTACCAATGGGGTATATCAAGGAGAGAGAATGAAAGTTGTACCAAAAATCTAGTCGTGTCATGTTTAGCGAAGCCTCAAATCTAGGGAGATACCTAGATAAAATATGCAAATTTGGTCTAAGTTTCTAGTACCTCATCAGGGCTCTCGACTCATGCTTGTGACGATTTGTTGTTCACGGTTGTGCCTCACGTACCTACTATATATTAAGGATGGACGAGATTTCCTTATATAGCCTAGATAGAGACTCATGTTTTAGACAATGCTTGGTGTAGTGTGGGGGATGTGCACCATACCCCAAAGTTACTCACCATGTACTCCCTTGGGTTGAGATATAAATCCTCATGGTAGACTATGATAGTCCTCGAGTGAGAGTGTGAAGGTGAGCTTGTGGTGTCTATTGATGACCCTATGTCATTAGAATGCTAGCTATCCACCTTCGCAAGAAAGGGTGATCTAGAGAACCACCTTGGTATAATAGAGTATTAACCTTGGGTTTTCCACTCAAGTTTGTAAACCCTTATCACTAATTTTTAGGATTGTGCTACCTGGCGTGTCTTCATTGTGCGATACCATTGCTTTTATTTTTAGTTGAGTCAGTCCATCCTTTCTTCCTATTATTTGTCATATTTTCTATCCTTCGCTATAGTCAGCCCTTGCCCTTAGAGGAGAATTTGCTTCATCCAAAGGAAAATTTGCACTGTGGATAGGTGATTTTTCCCTATGAAAGATCGATTCTATGTCTGAATCAAGTCTAGGTCATCCCTTTTTACAAGTTCATCTTTGTCAGAGGTGAATTTTCTTGTGGGTCCCTTCTTAAGCAACCCCTTTTCTGCCAATTCCCTAGAATAGGTGAGTCTACCCATTCATTAGGCAAGTTTTTGTCATTCTTCATCTATCGAATCCATCTGTTTTCATAGCATAAGAAAAAATTTCCTCTTCTGGGGCGAACCTGCTATCCACAAGGGCGATCCCATTTTTGGTCCAAGTCTTCCATCCATACATCCCTTTGGATAGGAAAACCTATTGTTTGTAGGGGTGAATTCATTTTCACCTGTGTCCCCTCCATCCATACTAGTCAAGATTTAGACAAGTCTATTTATCCCATAAGAAATCCCATTTTAGGCAAGTTCATTCCCCATCTGTACAATTCAAGAAATTGGCGAATTTTTCATCCACATTAGGAAATTTTAAAAATAAAATCCTCTTATTTTCCTATGGTCTTCTGAGGTTTTAGGTGATCTTTATTTCTTAAAGGCAATTTTGTCATAGTTTAGGTAAACTTGCATTGAGATAGGCAAATTTGAGTCCCCCAAATAGGTGAGCTTGCTCAACACATAGATGAATCTATTTTCCCTAAATAGGTGAAGTTGTGACCTGAAGAGGCGAACTTATGCTACACGAAGGGGGATATGCTTCCCATCCAAAATCTATAGAGTCAGTCCTTCATGTCAAAATTATCCTATATTGTCCTCAGTTTTAAATCGTAGTCCAATCATTTTATTTTTTCCTGTTCATACCTATCTCCAAACAATCATTTTCATCCATCCAATAGTAATCCTCATCATTTTAGTCACATCCTAGAACATAGCAGTCTATTCCAACATATCTTCCAATCATCTTAATCTGAACTTAAACCCAATCCCAATCCAAGCTTAAATTGAATCCCAATCTAAGCTTACTTTACATCCCAATTTGAGCTTTAGCTCATCTACATCCAAGATCTTCTGATATTGAAACAAATCTTATGACCCCTTCTTCCACGTTCTTCTAATCCATTATATTTTTCTATTCATCATCTTTCCTTTTATTCTAATCATCTATTCCCATACTTTCAATCAAACACTATGAATCCTTATCCTCCATCAGTGCAACAAAAAATAGTAGTCAAGGGGAATCCCAATTACATTGATGATGATAATGAAATTCTTGTTAATCGAGATGAGTATGATATATATCCCCTTGATTCTATTATTGCTAGCAAGCTTTCCCCAACCATCTTTCAAAATCCAATCACTCATCCAAGCTATCCTACCACACTTTCATCCACACCTGACAACAATCCTTATGCTACCTCTGACAAGAGATGTCCAATATCTTCCCCATCCACATACTCATCATATCCTTCATCTACATCTCTCTCTTATCCACCATCCCAGTATCCCTACCTTAATTCCCCATTCACATCCTCCTATCTTAATCCAGCATCCCAATCTTCCCATCTTAATCCAACATCCACATCCTCCTATCTCAATCCACCATCCCAATATTCCCATCCTAATCCAAGATCCATATCCTCCCACCTTATTCAATAAGACTAATATCCCTATCTTAATTCCTCATCCACTTCCTCCAACGTCAATCCTCTATCCACATATTTCTCTCTTAATTCATCATCCACATCCTCCTATATCATTACATCCTCCATTCCATTATATTTTAATCCTCCCTCCAATCCATCATATATTAACCCTCCATCTAATCTTGATCCACACACCAATCCTAATCCTCTACCTCTTCTTAGTCCTACATCCAATCCCATCCACTCATCTAATCCTAATCCACCAATCCCTAATCCTAGTCCTCCACCCATTCATAATTCTTCATCCATTCCCATCACCTCACCTAAACCTACAATTCCTAAAGATCTCATTCTAGATTTCATCAAAAGACCCAAGACAAAGGGGACATCCCCAAATCCACATCTTGATCTTCTATAAGCATTCCATCTCACTCCACCATGTATGGTCATTGGTGATGAGGCTCTTCCCCATCCTATACCTATCACCCCTATTACCACTCCTAATATCATCCAAACTATTGAAACCACCGAATCCATTGAACCCCCACCTTCTACTCCTAGATCCACCCAATCCATTGGAGACACCCAAATCTAATCCCCTCCTCCCACTCCTAGTATCAGTAACATCCATTCCCATAAATCTCATGAATCCTCCATCCTTCCATATCCCCCACTTGAGGAGTCCATCCAACACTCCATCATCATGATAGCCACACAAGATGATTCATGCAAAGAGCTTGATCCAAATTATACCAACATATCCCCCAACATGTCCCCTTCTCTACATCAAGATCCTGCCATCCTATCTACTCCATCTCAAGATCATAGTCCCCCATCCATTCCATCTCATGATCCTTCTCCTCAATTGAATCCCGATCCTACCATCCCATCTACCCCATATCAAGATCATACTAGCTCATCCACTCCATCTCTTGATCCCCATTGCACTCAAGATCCAATCACTCCATCTGATGATCCCTTATCACCTCCTCCTTTAGGTCAAGATCCTCTAATCCCATCATCTCCATCTCATGATCCTTCATCACCACTTAACCTTACCATCCAAACACCACTTTTATATCACCTTGGTACTGTTACACTCATCCATGGTGGTTTTCTTGTAGAATAAAAACAAAGCATATACACCACCCATCCTCCTCCACCTAATAATAGACTCGTATAATGCTTCCAAAATAACAAGCATCCTAATATAGATCGAATTCTAAAGATCATTAACTATTAAGGAAAAGGCTTAGGCCTTCATGAGCAATGTATTTTAGAGCCCATCTAGGTCAAAGAGCACCCATGTACAGGTGGTCTCGGATATATCTCTCATGACTCGCAATCAAAAAATGTTAGTAAAACCTTTGTGCATCATAAACGAGCCTCTTCCAAAACAATAATAGGCTCTTCCCATCACTCCATCACACCATTTTTCACCATCCCTCTCCTCCATCATATCACCTTAAAACAACCATCCATATGCCTCCTTCATCCTCCAAGTCCATTTTGGGTCATTATGTCCCTCCATCCACCATCGCCCATCCTCCATCTACTGCATCTATTTTGGGTTCTTATGTCCCTCCATCAACCTGTTAGGACTCAAAACCGTAGGTTTAAACCATGAGAGGTTACCAAGATCTCACAAAGTTTTTTGCTAACATACAAGGCCAAATAGTGAATTTGAACCTTCTACTCTTTAGGCTCTACTAAACCTAGGCGGGTAAACCTATATGCATGAAGGAGATTTGAACTATGTGTTTCCTCTAAACAATTTATCCACAATGGAAATTTGGAAGTGGAAAGATAAAAACCTATTTGGAAAAAAATGTATAATTAAATCTATTTAGTTAAGAGATGGATGAAAAACATTTAATGAATTTAAATGAATAAAATAGGCGAGGCTAGTGCCTTGTTGGGTAGAACAGAGTCCAATGAAAGTCTTTGATAGATGGCTTCTATTTGGAATAAATTCAAAAAAATTGGCACACAAGTATCTATTTATAACTTGTATAAACATTCAATATAATGATTGACAAACCCTACTAGAGGAAGAATACCAATCCTAATTATCTAACTCTTCTTACTGATCTAAATAATATTTCTAGATTACTGTGATTGACCAAAAGGAATTTAATTCTTTCTTGAAGAAACCAAATAATCACATCATAGAGATATAGTAAACGTGCATTGATAAATTGAATATATACTAGATATATATCAACTTAAATAACCAAAAAACATTAAGTTGGATACAATCAAATAAATAAATAATTTTAACAAATAATTGATACCTAACTGGAACCGCCAAAACAAAAGTCTTTCATTATTTTCATCAAAATTAAACTCGCATCATGGTCTCTACTATGTACAAAATTTTGGAAAGATATTTTTTTGTCTAAACAACCAACCCCTATTCATTATCCATATTCTGCTCTTCTACATTTCATAAAAAAATTCCCGTGCCTTTCGCTCTTGGTCTCCTTGTATTCTCATGAGAAACAAAAAGTCGCGTCACTTCAAAACAAAAACACAACCGAAAAAATAATAAGAATAATTGTCGCATCAACAACGGCTACTTTACCACATTACCATGCCTTTCTTTCTCCTCTACTGTGGTGCCACGGTGTGCTTCATCATCTCTACACTTCTACCACTTTACCGTGAGCTATATTTTTTGCTCCAAAGGGTACCGCAGTGGCATTTTACATTATTCCTTTGTATACCACCCTACCGCGGTCTCCTTGTCGACCCTCCGTGGTATGGCAGTTATCTTCCTAGAATTTCTCTCTCTACTGCTCACTTCATTTTTTCTTCCCACGGTTTTGCGGTATCGGCCTATCACTATTCTCAACTCTACCACGCTATCGTGGGCCTTGTTTCATCCCTTTGCATTATGGTGGTATCTTTCTATTACTGCTCCTTTGCATACCGCTCTACTGCGACCTCCTTGTTGACCCTTTGCAGTATGGTGGTGGCCTTTCACTTCACCGCTAAACTATGGACTTTGTTCAAACTCCTTGTGGTGCATCAGTAAGGGTATAATGTGACTACCCTCAACCATGACACTGTGATCCATCCTCCAAGGGGCCGTGGTAAGGAGTTAAATGGTGTAGGCTATGAAGGGTGGATGTTAAAGCAGTGGTATGGCGGTAAAAGGCATTTTTGGTATTATGGATGGTGGTAGAATGATTTTTCATGAAAAAGATAGAAAAATTTTTGGTTCAAATAGATAAAAGCCTCTAGAATTTATCTAGAAACTCTAATTCTAAAAGCGGCTCCTGTTGGAGATGAGTGATTTTCCAATCACTACAAGAAACTAGAATATCATTGGGAGAGTAGACCAAGACATCAAAGGATATGAAAAATGAAGGAGGCAGAAAATGGAGGAAATGGAAAGTTGGAGGAGACAGAAAATGGAGGATGGAAATGACCCTACACTACTATACATGGAAAGAAAACTTCATTGTCAATGAGGGAATTCTAGGATTGTCAATGTACTAGAAAGTCCCAACCCCTTTTGAATTCCTAAACTACTTTGCATGGAAAAAGCATGTCTAAAGAGGTTTGTTAAGAATTGTCCATGCACTGGAAATCCTTAATCTTTTGTTACTCGTTAAGAGAATAAATGCTTTAGGAACCACCCATGTACAGGCACCTCCTACTCCTCTCTAGAGATATTCTACAAATAATAAGAGTCCTCTCCTCCTTTTCCAATAATCACAAAAGTACCCAACCACAAAGATTCAAACTTGTCATGCCTTCCCTTCTCCTGACATCAAGCATTCCACATCAACACTAGATCATTTTCTTCAAATTTTTGATCTTTGGCCTTTTTATCAAAAAGATATTTCATCTGTGATTACAGCTTCACATTTTTCTTCTAATCCATTCTCCTTATTTCATCAAGTTTTGCAAGTTGCTCCATTCTTTCCTCCATTAGTTCAGAAATATCCAAATCCTCTTGCAAAATAAAATTATAAATTGGTAAAAGGTTCTGCAGTGGCATCGCGGCATGTGTCCCATATACCGGTTCAAATGGAGACTTTCCAATTTCCTTTTTTACTGTAATCCTATTTTCCCACACAACCATTCTCAACTTTGAATCCCATTCCTTTTTATTTATAACTAACATCCCCTTTATTATCTTTAAAAGACTTTTATTACTTGATTCTTCCTAACCATTTGCTTGTGGGTGATAAGGGGCGGCATGGGAAATAGCAATGCCATATGTATTGCAGAAGTCTTTGAATTTATCGAATCTAAAACATATCCCATTATTTGTGATCAATCTTACTGGTGTGCCAAATCTAGTTATAAAGTTTTCCATTAGAAATTTCACCACCACCTTACTCATTGCTTGTTTAGTTGGGATTGCCTCCACCCACTTAGTAAAATAATATGTGGCCACTAATATCCATCTATGTCCTCCACTTGACTTTTCTTGTATTTCTCCAATGAAGTCAATTCTCCATTAGTGGAAAGGGGCTTCAAACTACAAAGGTATAAGTAGTAAGGCTCCTTGATATTTTAATTTCCCTAAGAACTTCTGACAAGCCTCACATTTCCTTACATGTGCAAAAGAGTCATTAAAAACTTTAGGCAAGTAATAGCCAACCCTAAGAATCTTATGTGCAGTGGTCTTGGCAAAATAATGGCCTCCACACACCCCTTCATGCAGCTCCCTCAAGACATGTTTTTCTTGTGATGCATCTAGACACAACAGCAGCATTCCATCCCTATTCTTCCAAAATAGATCCCCTTCTATAAAAACATACTTAGATGCTTGCATCTTCAAAGTTCTCTTTTGATTATCATTCAACCCCTCAAGGTATTTCATGTGCCTGAGATAATACATTATATTTGTGTACCAAGAATTATTTTCAATACTTTCAACTGTATTCTACTCACCTTCTATATTTCAAATTTGATTTGCTTCAACATTTGTTTCTACCATTAGCCTAGCCGAACCCTGTCCTCTTACCAACTTGGTAATCTGAATTTCCATATCGAACTCTTGGATTTTATTAATGCATCTACATCTTTTCCCTATCACCTCTATTTGTACCAGGATATCTTTCATAGCTACATGTGGGACATAGGGAATCACCTTAGCTCCAACAAGATAAGGTCTGAAAGCTTTTACTTCTTTGACCAATGCAAAGTCTTGCTTTTCCATAATATCATATTTCAATTCTGACCACTACAAAGATTTGCTGAAAAAAGATACAGGTTGCTCATAACCCTCATCATTCTTTTGTAACATAACACCTACTATAGTGTGAAATAAAGCAAAAGAAAATATCTGAAAAGGTTTGGTAAAATCAGGGGAGTTTAGGATGGGAGCTTCTTTGATAGCTCTTTTTATAGATATAAAGGCTTCCATGGCTTCAGTAGTCCTATCTATCTTCTCTCCTTTTTTCAGCATCTTGGATATAGGTTTAACAAACTCAACAAATTTGATACAAGTCTCCTAACAAAGTTAATATGACCAAAAAACAATTGGATTTCTTTGACAATTTTAGGAATGGGGATTTTGTCTATAGCTTCTACTCTCTTAGTGTCTATTCTGATCCCATATTTTGATATTATATGTCCCAAAAGCTTACCCTCTATAACAACAAAATGAAACTTTTCAGGATTAAGACTAATACCATATTCCAAAGCCTTGATAATTACCTTCTCCAAGTGCCCCACATGATCCTCTGCCCTTTTGGAATAATCAGTAAGATCATCCTGGTATGCCACCATTATAGCATTAACCAAATCGATAAATGCCACATCCATGGCCCTTTAAAAAGTGGCCCTTGCATTCGTGAGACCGAATGACATTCTAACATAAACATATGTCCCCCATGGTGTAGTAAATGATGTCTTGTTTTGCTCAGACTCTTTGACTTTAACTTGGTTATATCCAAAAAACTCATCCATCATTGACAACAGCTCACACCCTATTACTTTGTGTAATATTGCCTCCATATTTGGGAGAGGATAATTATCTTTAAGGGAAGCAACATTCAAATTTCTGAAATCTACTCATAATCTAATATCCCTATTTTTCTTTCATAATAGAAGCAGGTTTGAGACCCATGTTGAATGTCTAATGGGTTTAATAATACCTCCATCTCTGAGTTTTTCCAATTCCTCCTGCATCTTAGGTTCCAAAGTTGGGTTAATAGGCCTTTGCCTTTGTCTAAATGGCTTTGTATTTGGTTTAAGTGGAATCTCATTCTGGAAAAGATCTTCTTTTTATGCCTTGAGATCCTCATAAGACCAAGAAAACACATGTATGTATTTTCTCAATAATGCAATCAACATTCCCCCGATGGTTTATCTTATCTTTTTTCCAATGTAGACCATTTTTGGTGCTAACTCATATCGTAGATTTATTTCTTCAATAATCTTCTCTCTTAACCAGTGGCTGCTTCATGGAAGTGCGATCATTCCCATCATACACTCTTTCTAATTCCACAAGCCCTTTAGGGAGCTTGTTTGTTTTAAGCCGCAAGACTTCCTTCCCAAATATAATTTGTTTCCCATCCACTTCTTCCACAAAATCATTGAAGTCAATCTCATGTGCCTCATACTGATCTATGCAATGAAGAAACTTTAGAAGGTCAGCATCATCATTGAAAACTTGCCAACTATATATGTTGTCAGGGACAAGAGGTCTTGTTTTAAATTCAACCTGAGATATTCCAACCATTTTCAAGGCTACATTAGCCAGAAAGTCTGTCATCAAATTTTTTGATCTATCTATCCAATCAATTGAGAAAGCATCAAATAATTCTATTATATCCCACACAAAATTTCTATATTGTTTCAATCTCTTGTTCTTTGCAACATATCTTGATCTAATTTGTGAGACAACAAGTTTGGAGTCTCCCAGGAAAGTTCACAATTTGATCTTGTGCTTGATAGCCATATTTAAACCAATCAACAAGGCCTCATATTATGCCACATTGTTTGTACACTCAAAGGTTGGCAAAAATGAATATTTTAATGTTACACTTTTAGGTGATATAAATACCACTCCAGCTCCATTTCCTTCTTGGTTGCATGCTCCATCAAAATACATTTTCCACATACCCTGGCGATCTTTAGAAACATGCTTATCAATTGGGCCAGTATTTGCTAATTCAGGTTGAGATGATTCCACTCTGAAGCTCCCTATATCCACATCACAGAAACAATTGAGTTTTTCCTGAGGAACATTCTCGACAATCTGATTCATCCTTGGCTCTCTATACAACTTGACTTCCTCACCATTGACTAGTATTGTGGCATATGATAAATCAAATTGTACATCTCCCCCAACTGCCACAATCCATTGTCTTGACAAAAGCATTCCAAACTGAGGAGGTGTGTCAATCATAGTTATATCAATATTATAAGTTGCTTGTGGGTAAGTAGCTAATTTCACTTCCACATCTTTCATAATTCCAACAACCGGGATAGTTCTACTATCCATTGCATAACATTTACCCCCCTCAACATCTACCCACATACCGAGTTGTTTCATCACCCCTACTAGCATGATTTTCATAGAAGCACCTAAATCTATCATACAATTTCTTACTAACTTTCCATTTATGAGAAGGGTAGTAAATAATGGATCAATTTGTGGTGGATTCATCAATGCATCACTTAGACAAACCTTTGGAACTTTTATATTTTCCTTCCTATTACTAATTTCAAGAATCTCCTTATTTTCAAGGTTTGTAATTTTACTACCTCCACTAGACATTAATTGAATAACACTTTCCCTATACTCTTTAATCTTCATTATTTCAAGTAATGGGGCATACATCTTTACCTAAGACAAAGCTTGCATGAAATCAAAAGAAGCACCCTCTACTTTAATCATATTATTTTTCTCTGTTGACTCTCCTATGTTCTCATCTTTCTCCCTTTTCTTTGTTTAATTTGACTTTTGTTTTTCCTTGGGAAATTCTTTGTTTTCTTCCTTATGGACATACTTTTGTTCTTTTTTATCAAACTACTTATCATCTATCCTTTTTTAAGCTTCCTGTGGAATCTTCTTATCCTTCAAAAATATTCCTCTTGGAACACCTTCATTCTCATTTACTATTCTATTTCTCAACCAATATCTTCTTTTGGTCTACTCAACTACTGCCATAGTTAATCTTTTAATTTCTTCCTCAGTCGGTCTCCTTACATTGCACCTATTTGTTTGATATGATGTACTAGGAGGACATCATTCATTATCACTTTCTTCATGATCAGAAAAACTTTTTCGGCCATATGGACATTGTACTTTTGGTGCTCAACATCATATTCATACCCTCCTTCTTCTGAAGATGAATATTCCTACTCAATAGAGTGAAGAGTGTGGGAAGTTAAATAGATATTATGGTCTTCTTCATTGTTTTCTTTTGGTATGTCTTTTCCTAGTATCGACTGAGCTACAATACAATGATCTAGGGAATGTGGCAAGTCACAAACTGAGCACCAAGGATTTTTATCTACCATATACGCCCCTCTTTTCTTAAAAGGATCAGGTGTCTCTTTATTCCTTGGCCTATCCATAACTACCTTTCCATCCTTGCAATTTGTATTATATGGCATGTCATAAAATCTTGGCCTTTCATTTATGTATGCATTTTCCTACCTATTTGGAGGATCATATTGGGGAACCCTAGGATTATCCCTCTTTCCAATAATTCATGCAGCTTTCCTATTATTTTCAATAGTTAGTGATATCTTTTGAGCTTTAGCTAAATTATTGGGACACCTTTTCCTAAGCTCATATCATGTCTTACGATCAAAAGCTTTTAAATAGATACTTAATGCACTAGGATCAGCTAATTTGGATCAAGGAGGTATCTTATTATGTAATTTAGAAAACATGTGGTTGAATTCATAACCTGACTCATTCTAATGCTTCTAGATTGTTACCAATTCATGCAGGGAAAACTCTGGTGCACATTGATTCCCATATTGCTCAAGGAACTATTCATAAAACTCTTGAATGGAGTCAATAGAAGTTGTTGGCAAACTATTAAACCAATCTCTAGCATCTTCAATAAATTACATCATAAACAATCTCATTTGCACATCCTCATATTTCATATCCAAGTCTTGAATAAATGCATTAAAGCTCCTTAAATGTTCTTCAACTATGACTACACTACTTCCTGTAAATTTTGGGACAAGGTTTCTCCAATTGTTATTAATGCGATAAGGATATATTTGAAATCCATCCAAATCAAATTGTCTGATCATGGTTATGTATGGTGGAGGAGGTGGACTTTTAGGATGTTGGTACTGGTACAATGGATTGTTGTGAGGTAGTGGCACATATTTTTTGACCTTGTGGAGGCATGTTTTGTTGACCATGTGGGGGTATATATTGTTGGTGAGGGGGTGGCTAAGAATTTTGATGTTGTGGTGGAACATTTGGGGGTTTATATGGATTCCCTGGTTGATTTTGTTGTGCTCTTGGGAGATTTCAAGGCCCTGCATTATTATTCCCCTTCCTATGAGGTGGCACATATTTAGGTAAGTTAGCCATCTAAGCTTTCTGTAAATTCAATTCTTGAAGCTCTTTTATCACTTGGAGCCTCTGCTCATACACTATTCTTGTTCTTTCCACTTCTTGTCTCTCATGTTCCAATCATACATTTATCTCATCCTGAGCCATGTGTTCATAGTTTCCTTTAGAGGTTGCTTCATAGCCAAGTCCATCCCGATTCTCTTCAAGTAACGTCATTTTTTGATCATATTCATGTTGTCTCCTTTCCCTTTCAACCTCAAGTCCAACCATGAACTCCTAAAATTTCTTAGGATCTGATTGATAGAAGGGATTCCTCTTTTCCTCAGGAGTGTGAGGTTCTCTAGATGGGTTGTTTTCACTTGCGAGTGTACTATAGGAATTATATATCTCCAAGTGTACTTTTGATGTTTTGTCTTTATTTGTTGGGCCTATTTCATCAGACACCTTCTTGCCCTTATCATTCTTTTGAGTCCATTTACTTTTGTCATTATGAGGATCCTCCTTATACAAAGATCTTCTTCCATGCATGTTGTGAGTAATTTTGATAGTCTGAATTCTAGGATGGTTCCTTTCTGATGTATATTTCACTTTATCAGTTTCAATGTACTTGTTCATTCAGAGTCTCCATTCACTTTCCAAAAGTGAGAAAATTTTGTACTTTGTTGTTCC